>JAVJGI010000050.1:26060651-26112344 GCA_035590275.1 Ibycter americanus | reverse complement strand
CTGGGGGGCTGTGCAGGCTGGGGGGCTGTGCCCATCCTGGGGGTGCGCGGGCTGGGGTGCTGTGCCCATCCTGGGGGTGCAGGGGCTGGGGAGCTGTACCCATCCTGGGGGTGTACGGGCTGGGGTGCTATGCCCATCCCGGGGGTGCTCAGGCTGGGGTGCTGTGCCCATCCCGGGGTGTACGGGCTGGAGGGCTGTGCCCATCCTGGGGGTGCACAGACTGGGGTGCAGTACCTGTCCCAGGGGTACACAGGCTACAGCTGGGGTGCTGTGCCCATCCTGGGGGTGCTGAGGCTGAGGTGCTGTGCCCAGCCTGGCTGCACAGGCCGCACCCAGAGGTGCTTTGCATCCCACTCACCCCACCTCCCCTCACGCTCCCCGCAGGGCGCTGGCCATGGAGCCGGGCACCATCGACAACCTGTCCATCCTGTACCAGAGCTCCGACTTCATCGTGGTCAACAAGCACTGGGACATCCGCATCGACAGCAAGATGTGGTACGAGACGCTGACGCTGCAGAGCCAGCTCAAGTACCGCTTCCCCGAGCTGGCCGACCCCGACACCTACTACGGCTTCAGGTGAGGGGCCGGGCACCGAGGCGGGCGCTGCCCTGCCACGAGCAGCCGGCCTCGGCCGGGGATGCTGCCAGGGGATGCTCCCCCACCTCCCGTCCCCTCCCCAGGTTCTGCCACCAGCTCGACTTCTCCACCAGCGGGGCACTGTGCGTCGCGCTCAACAAGGCGGCAGCGGGAAGCGCCTACAAGTGTTTTAAAGACCGGCTGGTGACCAAAGCCTATCTCGCCCTGGTAAGCCCCCGCCGCTCAGCCCTGCTCCTGGTCCTGGCTTGGGTTTTGCTGCCTTGCGGCTCGGCCTCCGCTTCCCGGCGTCCTGCCCCGGTGAGGAGCGAGTGCCGGGGCTGGGTTTGCAAAGGGGCTCTCTGCCCTGCAGGTCAGGGGCCATGTCAGCCAGAGTCGGCTGACGATCCGCTACGCCATCGGGAAGAACACCACCGAGGGCATGACCCACATGATGTGCATCGACGGGACGGAGGGTGAGCGGCTCCCGCGCCCTGCCTGCGCTGCCCACACCACCCGGGCCGTGCCGGGGGGAGCTGACCCCCCTCTGGGTCTCCTTGCAGGCTGTGAAAACCCCAAGCCTTGCCAGTCGGAGCTGATCGTGCTGGAGCACGGGTCCTACAGCGGAGACCCCGTGACCAAAGTGCTGCTGCAGCCGCTGACAGGTGGGGGCTCGGGGGACGCGGGGGGCTGCAGCCCCAGAAGCTCTGAGGTGGCCCCCGGGGCCAGGACCTGCGCTTGCAGCCCTGGGCTTCGGCGTGGGCACGTGGTGCGAAGGGAGGGAGCTGAGAGCCGCTGAGCTCAGAGGGTTCTCTGCCTGGGGGGACAAATGTCATCGGGTGCATTGTCACCTCGCACCGCTGTGCCCTCAAGGAAGGTTCAAGGATAACCTGTGTCCCTGATTCCTCTGCTCCCGCTCTTCCCTCAGGGCGGACCCATCAGCTGCGCGTTCACTGCAGCGCCATCGGCCACCCCATCGTGGGGGACTTCACCTACAGCCACAAGAAGGACAGCAGTCCCTATAGGATGATGCTCCATGCCTACTACCTGCGCATCCCCACCGGCAAGGAGCTCATCGAGGTCTGTGCGCCTGACCCCTTCGTCACCGCGATGGACAGCAACTGGGTGCCCCACCACGTCACCCACCGGCTGGATGAGACCATCCAGGAGCTGAAGGACAAGATGATGCAGAAGGGGGAAGAGGAGGAGAGCCAGGAAGCCGTGCTTGGTGGCAGAGGAGAGGAGGCAGTGAGCGAAGCCAAGAGCCCGGAGACGGAGGAGCAGCGAGCCCGGTGCGAGCAGTGGCTGGCCGAGTGGGCTTTGGAGTGAGCACAAACCACGTCTCTGCATTTCCAGCCCAATGCTCCATTTTCGTCCCAGTGGGTCCCCACAGAGCCCAGCGCTGACTCCACATCTGCACTTTCTGTATGCCATGGCTTCCCTCACTTCTGGGCCTGAGATTAGGCAGATTTTAGCAGCGATTAGGATGGGTTTATTTTTTAATGTACACGTCATCCATCTGGCCAGTGGATGCCCCTTTCCTAATTCTGGGCTTCAGCAGCAGAATCAATGTGTCACGTACCAGCTTAGAGTGACCCCAAAGCTTTCTGTCCCTGTCCCGGGGCTCAGGCACAGCCGGGGCGGCACGGACGCTGCCTTTGCCGTGAGCGCGATGGACGTATCTGCGACCCCTCAGCGCTGGGATGCTAAAATGCAGCCCAGCAGAGGGAGGGGAGAACATGCCGGGTGCAGCTTCGGTGCCCATGTCCCCTGTTCCCATTCCCTCCGCTCCAGCCCGCTGCACTCAGTGCACACGCGTTGTGTGGGAGGTGGGGGATCAGGGGGCTGAAGTGCAGCCTGGGGGCACCGGCAGCCCCCCTAGTCCTGGGGGGGGGGAGCCCTGCGTGTTTTGCCCGCGGAGCTGGGCTGCGCAGTGGCTGCAGGAGGGGTCCCTGCCCACGCGCTCGCCTTCCTCCCTGCCCACATGTAGGTTTTTTTAAAGGTTTGTTGAGGGTGAGTGAGTTGACATGAATGGATTTTAAACTTTTTTTGAAATTTCTATGAGAAGAATCTAATCTTTTAGCAGTTCTGAAATACGGGTGGCCTCTAAAACGAGTGTATTTTTAGTACTTCTGTGGTCAGATAGCCAGCAGCCCAAAGCTTTTGTAACAGATCTTAATATTCCTTCTACTCGCATTGCCTTCCCTAGCACCCACTTCTATCCTGGGCATGGATGTCACCCCTGCTGAGACGGGTCAGGAGACACAAGCCCCTTTCTGCTTCACCCAAACGAGGGGGACTAAGCATCATGTTTTGGTCCCAGTGTGTGGCTCCTTGCTGCAGGGGTGTCAGCACCGGAGGGTGCTGGGGGCAGGTCCTTCGGGTGGGCAGTTTGGGAGGGCTCTGGAGCAGCAAGGGCGGCCGAGGCGATGGTTGAAGCTGAAAGAAAGGCTGAGGACTGATGCGAGGAGTGGGGAGCAGCTCAGCTCTCGGGCTGGCGCTCCGCTGTGCAAGATGCCGAGAAGAGTTTCTCTGGAAGTGCCCTTGCTTTGCTGGTCGGCATCGTGCCGCTTCGCTCTCTCCTTCCCACTCTGCTTGTCTGCTGCAGCCCTCAGAGGACATTTAGAAAACGAAGCGAGCGGGGAGCTGGCGTGGGCTGGGGCGGGACGGGGGTGGCTGGAGCCCGCTGCGTACAGAGCGGCGCTCCCCGGGGTGTTTGGCACCGAGCCGCCACATCAGCGCGTACCCAGAGTTACTGTCATCCCACAAGCCCTGTCCCATTTAAAATGCACCTGACAGTGGTTTCACGCAACTTAATATTCCTACCCTGAGAGAGAATAAAACGGTACAGCCCTCTCGCTGCGGGTGAGTGCGCTGTGCGGGTCATCGAAACCCCGTGGGGTTTTGCATCGCCTGTCCCTTGCGTCCCCGTGTGCTGGTGGGTGCAAGCTCACCGTGCTGCGGCGTCTGCCCGGGGACCGGGTAGCCATCACCTGGCGTTCATGGCTTGGTGCTAAGTGCTGCTAAGCGTGTGGTACACGGCTCTGCAGGCACCAGCTGGGCACCGAGCGGGGACCACGGGCTCCCGAGCTGGTGGCAGAGGGCTCAGGGGGGTTTGGAGGAGCAGGAGAACTGACTCCTTCCTCCCCAGCGCCGTCCCATCTCCCAGGAGTGGCCGGGGAGGGGAGAGGCAGCCACAGGCAGGTCCCAAAGCTGTAAATTAACACCATGAACCTGTTTGCCAAAGAATAAATGTGTGTGACGTGCATGGGAGGTCCTGAAATATTACGGGTGAGATTTGCGGTCCCTCCCTTCCCGCGGGCCCTGCTGTGAGAACGGTCCCCGCTGCGTGATGAGGGACACGTCCAGGATGAGGCTGCCCGTGGGGCTGGCGGTCACTGGGGGTGGTACGTGGGGACACACCAGTGCCCACACTGGGGGATGCTGATGGACCATCACCGCCGGGGGCTGGCACCCAGCGCTCGCCCTGCCACCTGCGTTGAGGAGCCCCTGCACCACCCATCAGCCTTCGTGCGTTGCACTTGTGCCCAGTGTTGCAGAAACCAGAGATAAATTCATATTTTCCTTACCCTGCAGAGGTGTTTTCCAGTTGCTCTTCCCCGGCTCCCCTCCTGTGCCGCGTCCAGTCCTGCTCCCTCTGCCGTCCCTGCCACGGGGCCGTTTGCTGCACCGTCCGTGAATCCACCCAAGCGTTGGGACGGGGGGTTGTGATGGGGTGCGTGTCTGTGACGTTCTGTACAGCTTGCAAAAACCCTTATTTCTTGCTGCTCATTACAGTAGTAAACCATTACCTGTGATCCTGCACTTCGCCCTCTGGTCTCTCTATCCATGGCACGTTGCTGCGGTGCCCGGGGCTTCCAGGAATGAGCCCGGACCGGCACAGTGGGAGCGGCCCAGGGCTCCAACCTGGCCAACCTGTTGTCTGAGCACCGGCGCTCGTCCTTGCTCTGCTGAAATTCCTCTGGTCGAAACCACCCAAAAGCCCTCCCGGGTTTAGTGACTGACACAGAGGACCAAGGTGCCCGAGGCAGTGGGGGCAGATGCCGCTGCCCTGGCCTGTCCCCTGCCTGTCCCTGCCCGCTGCCCACCCCAGCTAACACCGGTGGCTGGGATCATCCCGATCCAAAGAGCAGAGGCAGAAGACAAACTGCTCATTTCGGGACACTGCAGCTCGTCCTGGCAAGGAAGGGGGGAGCAGTCTGGGGGCTGCACGTGTTCAGGGGGACACGGGGAAAGCTGCAGCCACTGTGATTTCTATAAAATTCTTGTACATCAACAGTCATTCCTCAGGTTGGAACAGCTGGAGAAGTGAGCAAAGACCCAAAGGAATTATTTGCAGTCTTCAGGTTGTGAGATTTTTTAAGCTTATAAACGTGGCAAGGGCAGGGAAGCAGCTGGTTGCGAGGAGGGAGTGCTTCCACCTGCCCAGCGCGGGGAGACGCAGTCGGAGCCCACCACGGAGCCACCCAGGGCCCCAGGGAAGGGCCTTGGGCAGATGCTTCCCAGCATGTTCAGGTTTAGGGTGGATGCTCCTGTGCCTGCTCCTCCTGAGGCTGTTTCAGGGCTCCGTGGGGACACGGTGGACGCGCTGACCTGCGAAGGGGCCCCCATGTGCCCCTGCCCTCCTGCTCCGGCCACCTCCGGCCGGCAAGCCCGCGGCAGGGACCGTGTCCCACCAGCAGCCTCGTAGCAAACAAGTTTCTGTAATTTTACCAGTCCAACAAGAGCTATTTTTACAGTAAATCTTTCCAAAATAGAAACCAGCAACACCCACAGGCGATGACCAAGCCCAGGTGCTGCAGGACCGGTTGCTCGGTGGGGGACGGGGATGGGGACACCAGCCGGGAGCACTGGGGGATGGCAAACCCCACTCAGCACCGCGCCGGCAGGGCCAGGGACCCTTTGCGAAGGCTGATGCCCCCAAACCCAGCCGAGCAGGTGGTGCAGGCAGCCAGCCAGCCCCGCCGACCACTGCTGACTGCTCTCACCCTTCCCTTTTCCCAGGATAAATGCTCAGATAACGTTTGCTGCTGCACAGCATCGGGCTCCTCCCAGTTTTCATCACACAGCCTCGGAAAGGCTTTGCTTCCTTTTTCTGGTCTCCTTCTTCATGGCATGTGCTGGATGGCATTGCAGGGCATGGTCAGAAACTGCAGGGTGGAAGCTGTAAAAAAGGGAATGGGGTTGTCTGTGGTTGAGGCAAAAAGGACAGGCGCAAGGGAAGCACGTCCTGGAGGGGTGCTGAGCCCATCACCAAGGGCTCGTCTGTTCTGCGCCCCAGTTGCCGTATAAAATATACTCCTGAATAGCTCAGAGGTTTTTCACTAACCGGGAGGACCTTTGTCTCCATCAGGAATTACCACACCAGAGGATTTAACTCATTTGTCCCAAAGTTCAAAGTGACCTTTCAGAAAGAAGAAAAAAAAAAACAACAAAAACCAAACCCCAAACCCAGAAGAGAAAGCAGCTTTACCAAACACTGTTGAGAAACTGCCCCGTCACACCCCGTTTTCAAAGCAACATCCCCACCCCGCAGCAGATAAGTGCCGAGCCGTCCCGGCGCTGCCCATCCCCGGCCACCGCAGGTGGGTGAGCACCTTCCCCGGCCGAGCACCGCTGGATCCTCCTCGCTGAGCCAAATCCCCCTGGACGGAGAGTGACTCGGCGAGGCCACCGGTGGGATTTGGGGAACATAATGAGACTTAGCGGAAAAACTACTCGCATCTAGTTCCAAGGGCAATAAGCTAATTGCTCTGGGCAGCCCATGGGTGGCACTTCTAGGATAGGGGTTTATTTGCTATGGGGGGTTTCTAGCTGGGGGATGTGGAGTTGGGTATAGGGGGAAGGCAACACCTGCTGGTGCTCCTCCACTGGGGCACACCGGATTTCTCCCAGTCTGTGCTGGTGCGGTCCCATGTGGAGCCAGGGGGATGGACAGGGAGCCTGTCCCTGCAGGGCACAGGTAGGAGCAGGGCTTTGGGCGTCAGGAAGGACAAGTTATTTTGGAGTTTCTTTTAATAATGGATGGAGAATGAAATTCTGTTTTCTGTTTTACAGGATTTAAAATCTCTCCCTCGGTTGCGGGGGATTGTGCAGGCACTCGCAGAGCACGGGTGGGCACGCTGACCCCATGTTGAGGGGGGCTCCCACGGCTCCAGCCCCAGTACCGGACAAGAGAATCGGCTGCAGGACCCCCCAGCGCCTGCCCAGCCCGGCCGGCAGCAAGCACCGTCCCCGAGCGTGGGACACGGCTCCCGTTCGCGCTCTGAGCTCGCCGGACCCGCACCAAGGACGAAGCCCCGGCACGGGCAGCATGGTGCGGGCAGCCCCGGCAGCCATCGCTCTCTGCCTCTGTGAGTTATCTGTGAGTTACATCTTGTCCCCCTAAGACTGACCCTGCCCCAGGACCCCCTTCCACCCCCCGGCACTGGGGATGCTCCAGCTGCTTCTCATTCCCAAACCCGCCTGGCTTTGGCACTCCCTGCGCTCTGCCTCCTGCTCCCGTCGGCATCCCCGGGCAGCGGGAGGTTTTCCCAGCTGCACCTGGCAGGGCATTAGAAATCTGCACAGACGGATTTCCCGGCAGCGGGTCCTACATGCCTGCTAGGTGTCTCCTAAACCCACCCGGAGCCCCCCGGGCTGGCGCAGGCTGCAGGGCACTATGGGGGCTGCTCTCCCCATGGTGCTCCCCAGCATTTACTGGACATTATTAAATTGATGAACATAAGGCCCTTCCCAGACCTTAAACCTGGAGCTGCCTTAGAGCAGCCCCTGACCGCCTGCGCGTACGGCCGCGGATGCTGGTGACATGGATGCTTTATAACCCGCTCCCGCTTCGTTGCAGGTTTCTCCGCAGACCTCGTGAAAGCCGCAGCGGTGAGTCACCGCCGGCTGCTCCGGCATCTCCCAACACACCAGGGCTTTGCCGAAATCTCACAGCTGGTGCCGGCAGTGGCAGAGCTGCCACAGTTCCCCCAGCCCTTGGCTCCAGGGAGGCAAAGCTGTGGCCTCCCCACTGTCCCTGTCCCTCTCCCATCCCATCCCTTGCTCACCCGCTGCCCAGCAGCCTCCCTGCCCTGCTCCCAAACCGAGGGCTGGGAGCCTAAACCTGCTGGGTGCCCAGCCATCCCCCCAGTTCCGGGGAAGCAAGGACAGACCTGTTGTTGAAGGGTCCCCACTGCTGAGAGCAGCTGTGGTGGCTTTTTTCCCCACGCGTAACCCAGGGCGGCCTCGGGATGCTGCAGTTCTTGGCTGCCTGTGGTTTGCAGGGAGCAGCCGCCGGTCCAGGCACTCCAGCCGGGTCAGATCCCAGTCCCTGCTCGGTCCCTGCATTTAAAAGCCTTTCCAGTTCCTTGCTGGGGCTGAGCATCCCCCCCGCCTCCTCCCCAGGCCCCCCTGACCGTCGGAGCCGTCCTGTCTGCCACAGAGCAACACGCTGAGTAAGTACCAGCCCCAGCCGGGGGCTCTGACAGCCGGGGGGAGTCTTGGGGGGTGCAGGCAGCGGGGCTGGCATGGGTGGATGTTGCATTTCTCCCCACATCCCTGTCACAGCTGCTGTGACGGGTCACTGGGGCTGGGAGAGGATTTACAGCCTTGTGCAGCCGGTTTGGGGCTGGCACCCAGGCTGAGATTTCAGCTGCATCGGCTTTTGTTGTAGCACAAACACACCAAGAATTTCCTTTCTTTTACGGGGCTGACACAGATGTAATGGGAGCCTCCCCCGAGCCGAAAGCCGGGCTCTGCTGGCTTCTCTCTCTCCCAAAGCCCAGGGTATGGTGGGCACCTCTGCCACCCGCCTGGCCGTAGGGTGGGCATCCTCTGGCCTGCAGAGCATCCCCTCGGCACCACCCCAGCACTGCCATTAGGGGATGTTCTCATGACACCCCACGTTATTCCCACTTACCCCACGCAGCCATGGTCAAGGTGAAGGGGGATTTCCCAAGGGAATGAGTAGATTTGTCCTCCATGGGAGCTAAAGCGGATGGTGAAATGTAACTGCTCCTCCCCAACGCAGCCTCACAGCGCCGGTCCTGCAAGGCTTCCAGTGCATCCCAGCCAGCGACCTGCCTGCTGCCGACATCCTCGCCTTTGCCCAGGGATTGCAAAACAGAACAGCAGAGCTGAGCAGCGCCCAGGTGGGCAGGGGCAGGAGTGGGGCACACAAACGCCCTGGAGCCTGACAGGGCACGGGGAGCTGGGGGGTGCCGGGGCGAAGGGGCTCTCACCGCCTTGGCATTGACATTACAAGCCTCTCTCTGCCCAGCTGTCCTGCCTGGCCAGGCTGCTCGCTGCCAAGAACCTGACGGCCGATTTCAGCCAGTACCCACCAGACCTGCTGCTCTTCTTCGAGTGAGTATCGAGGGCGGCACACGGCTGCGGTTTTGGTGTTTAATCACACCAGGCAGCGTGGGCCAGCGTGGCCCTGGCACGGCGGGACATGCGGGAGCTCTGCGGTGGGGGAAGAGTTAATGTCTGCGGGCACCTCCAGACCCGCTCGGGGCATCTGCATCCCTGCAGACCCCCTGGTCCTCTCCTTACCCCACTCCTCTCTGAGGCTGGGGCCAGGCTGGCCATGGCACGGGGTGCACGGGGTTGGTCCATGCCTGAGGCATCCTCCCCAGGGTAAGAGGAGACCCCCTGGCCCCACGCAACCCAGCAGCTCATTGCTCAGAAAGCCACAACACTTTAAAACTACTTTCCCCGTGCCCACAAAAACCCAACATTAAAGATCTCCTGCCCGGACACGACGAGCCTCTTCACGCCTGACTCTTGCACCCCACAGCTTGACCGAGGTGCGTGGTGGGACCTGCGGAGCGTTTTATGCCCGGGCTTCCCGCGGGAACCTGGACCTGCTGCCCGGGGGCTCAGCCCGGCGGACAGGGCTGCTGCGTGGGGCGCTGGCCTGCCTGGTGAGTGGGGGCTGAGCTGGGGGCGGCCAGGGGTCCCCGGGGGTGGCCAGGGACCCCCGTGCCCCTCGCCAGGTGGTTGCACAAGGGCTGGTTTGACTCTGCCAGGGGGTGAGGAGCAGCCGCCTGCGCCCCCAGGAGCTCGGCAGCCTCGGGGCACTGGTGTGCGACATGGAGCCAGAGACCATCATGGCCTCGGACCCCAGTGTCTTGGAGAACCTGAAGCTCTGCCCAGCGCTGACAGGGGCCCAGCGAGATGCCCTCAACGCCGTGCTCCTTGCAGGGGGGACAGTGTATGGGTAAGGAGCCTTCATCTGCTCTGGTGGGGGTGGGCGATGAGCAGGAGGGACGGCGGCCGGTGGGGATGCTGAGCTGGTCCTTCTCCCGATGCCCACAGGGATCCTTCGAGCTGGGATTTACAGACTCTGCAAAATCTGGGGCCGCTCGTGCTGGCTTTGAACCAGACCACGCTGAGCTTGGTGACCAAGGTAAGCCCCCTCCTTGGGACCCCGGGGCGAGCTGCCCATCAGCCAGGCCAGCCCCGAGGCTGCGGGACCCAGCACCCTCTGCCCCCCCGGCAGGCAGCGCGGGAGGCTTTCGGCAGCAGCATCGCAGCCGCGTACGGCAGCCAGGCACGTTCCCAGCGGGAGAAATCCCTGACCCTCCTCAGGGCCTTCATGGCAGCATCGGCTTCATCCCATCTCAGGCTGAAGCGGAGCGCAGACCGTGAGTGTTTCCCTTCACTGGGGTCAATCCAGACCAGTTCAGAGCTCTTGGGGGGGTGTAATGCCCCCGGGGTGGGTCAGCATCTGGGCACCCGCAGGGAGCAGGACAGGAGTGGGCAGAAACTGTGGGATTCCCATAATGTAACTGGGGCGATGGGGGAAACGTCCTTCCAGCACGCTGGGGGGTTTGCTCTTACCTGGGAGCAGGAATATGGCAGCAGCGGCAAGACCAGAGGATGCTTGTGTGGGCGATGTGGGAAAGGGCTCACCTTGCCGGAGCGTTCCGAGTTGCCTTTGACAGGAGAAAGCATATGTGCCTGCAGAAACATCACCAGCTTCTGCAGGAATAACTTTAAGGAAAGAAAGCAAATAAGCCATCTTCATGGGCTGGGGACCCAGGGGACGGGAGGATGATTCGCAGTCCCACCGGCGGGATGGCCTGAGCCGCATCACTGCCATTCCCTGTTCATTCACCGGGTTCTCCTGTGGCAGGGCCAGGGCCGGGGGGGAGGGGAGGCTGCCTGGTGACCCGCTCCCACTGCCCGCAGGCTGCCTGTCCGTGCCCATCACAGCCAGCAACATCGCCGACCCCCTCTTACTCATCAGCTACGACACCAGGGAGCAGTTCAACCTGTGCCTGAGCAATGAGGTTTTAAAAGCAAACCTGGGGGCTCTGCTGGAACAGCCGCTCACCGTGGAGTACCTCCTGGTCGTGAAAGCCAAGCTGGAGCAGGTGACGGTGGCACAGGGCAGGAGCCCCCAGGCAGCCCCCCACTAGCATGGGCACACTGCGGGATGGGCAGGACCCGCTGTGCTGCATCGCCGGCTGCGGGGATGAAGGCGCCCAGGCGGGTCCTTTGCACCCATTTCTGCTGCTTTTTCCCTTCCCTGACCCTCTTTTCTGCCCCGCTGGCCTGGCCCCACAGATTTACCCGTCGGGGATCCCTGAGGGGCAGCTGAAGCTGTTCGGGCCACTGTCCCGCCAGTACACGGCGCAGGAGATCAGTCTGTGGCCGGTGACATCCAGTGACACGCTCTCAGCCCTGCTCAACCCCTCGGATGGCAAGTGGAGAGCTCCCCAGGTAAACCTGTGGCACCAGTGGGGGACGGGTGCTGGGGAACCCAAACCGGGGCCGTGCGGTGCCCAAGCCCAGCCAGGGGCAAAGCTGTTGCCCGAGAGTGGCACGGTGGTTTCGCAGCACAATTCGCTGGTTTCTACCAGGAGCATCTTCCTTCCCTGCCAGCGTGCAACCACGTGAACTTTGTTTCCCAGGTCCAGCAGCTGCTCAGCAGGTACCTGATGCTGGGGGGCACCTTGACTGGGCCCTTGCTTCGGAAAATCAGTGGAAGATACCTGTGTGATCTGCAGGAGGAGCAGATCAATCAAATACCTCCAGAAGCCATCCAGTAAGCAGCTTTTTAGGAATGCTCTTCAGTCCTGCGAAGCCCCTGGGACCTCAGGGGAAGCGGGTGGTGGGATGGCAGATCCCCACCTCCGTTTTAACTCTGCCCACTCGCAGGCAGCACGGTGGGATGGCTGCATCCCGCTCCCACCCCTGCCCGAGCCACTGGCAGGGAACAGACCACTCGTCTCCCCCAGCCAACAAAAGGGCTTTAGCTGTGGTTTGGGGTGGTGCCCCCAGCTCTAACCTGTGACCTTCCCTTCCCCAGGACTGCTGGACAATTAAACATTTCTTCTTGCTCTCAAACCAAGAAGGACCAACTCTACAGAAAAGCCCGGGTGGCCTTTGCTGGCCAGGCTGGCACCAGGGCGTATTACTGCCGGATCTGGCCCTATCTGGGTAGGTGTTTCAGCCTTCGCCCTCCTTCCCACAGCCACTGAGGTTCGGTATCTTTTCCTTGGCCAGGGGGATTTAGCCACACCAGCGACATGTCTAGCAGTCTCCAAAACCCCTCCAAAACTGTTGGAAGCGTTTGCACGTGTCTAGGTGCACCATATGCTTTCTTTAAGGTGGAGCTCCAGCAAAGGACCTGAAAGATTTGGCTCAAGCTGGCGTTGCCATAGACATGGACATGGACACCTTTCTTGCCCTAAATCCCGATGAACTGCAGGTACGTTCCCGGTATGCTGCTGCCCTTTTTCCTGCTGAAGGGCAGGGCTAGTTGAGGGCTGAGCAGCGGGGTTTGAGGCTGGAGCCTCATAAGATCATCAATTCTCCATATTTTTTTTTTACCTTTTAAAATTATCCTTTGGAAATTATTATTTGCTCTGCAGTCCTGTTAGAAAAGTGTTTTGTAGCAATGCTGGCTGTGAGGATTAACAAAGATGACATATGTGTACTGCAGAAACTCAGTGTCATGGATGTGAAAAATCTGCTGGGGGAAAACCTCCCTTACCTGAAGGAAGCTGAAAATGAGACCTCAGTGATGCGCTGGGTGAAGAGACAGTCCCAGCGGGAACTGGACTGCATCCTGGGAATTGGCCTGCAAGGGGGGACGGAGGAATCCGGCCCCGCAAGGACGGCTCCCCCTCCTCATCCCACTGCCTCAGCCAGTACCACCCCCACAGCCACCGTCCCCGTGCCCACCGCCCTCCCCACTGTTGCCATTAGTAGCCCCCCCACAACTAATTCAAGTACCAGCCCCCACAAGGCTCCCACCCCAAGCACTATCAGCCCGAACCCCCCTAAGAGCACTCCCCCACACGCTTACACTGCTGCCACCTCCACTGCCAGACCTGCTCTGACTACCAGCTCTGTCATCCCATGCTCCATCCACCAGTCTGCCACCTCAAATAAGGCCACCCCCTCCTCTGTCAACCCCAACGCCACCTCTCCCAGCTCCATCCCGCTCCCTGCTCTCACACGCAGGGCCACCACCAGTGCTAGCATTGTTACTAACCTGGCTGTAACCACCCCTAACACCAGCACCCCACTGGTGTCCATGAACCCCCCAGCACCTGGGGGTACCGCCCACCCCGCTCCTGCCACCCCTCACACCATCACGCCCGGCACCCTCGTCCCTAACTCCACCTCTGCACCCGCTGCCACCGCAGCCACAGAGATGAACCTCCCTTCCCACAAACCCACCCCCATCCCAAACTCCACCGTCTCCACCCAAAAGAGTGTCACCTCATCAATGGCCAAGACAACAACATTGCTTTGCAAGACCGGTGCCCCTCCAGCATTTCTCGGCCCCTCTTCCACCACCCGCAGCAGCGAAACCACTAAAAAACCACCCGTACACGTGCCAGAGCCACCGAGACCAACACCCGGCGGGTACATCAACCTGCAGCCTGAAGCTGGTAAGGTGTGGATGTTCGGAGTTGGGAAAGGTTTACGAACCGGTGGAAAGGCAGAAGTCTTCACTGACGAGCAATAGCCAATCTACCTTGCTCCTGGCCAGATTTAATACCGGTGTGCTGTTGCCCACAAGAAACCCCACGTAGCTCCTGGCTGGGCAGGCAGCGATATGTCTCTACAGGGCGTTACAGCCCCTGGATCTGGAGCGCACTGCCTTCAGATCCTGTGTGCTCTCAGGTCTGGCAAGGTGCACATTAAGATGTCTCATCACCTTCTGAGCACCCACTGCTCTGCAGAGAGCTGGAGTAATTCCATTAATGCCAACGCATGGTACTATTTTTCACAAGGCAAGGATATGGCCTCCCATCTTTTAGCTGCACATAGCGTGTCTGACCAGGCATCGCTGTAAGAGTGCTAAAATCTGACGTCCTTTAATGTGACAGCGCTACATTGGTTGCTTTCATGACTCAAACAGATTTACTCCTGCTTTATGCTGGTGAAAGTAAGAAAGACTCAATCCTGCTAACTACTCCTGGCCAGGTGACATTTATAACCAGGGTGCAGGTCAGTGCCTGGGGTGCAGGAACGGGCAATCTCACAAAAGGCAGAAAAGTGTTGTCCTGACATGGGCGATTCTTCGGGGTACCTGAATCCCAAGGCAACTCTACTGCCCTCACAGCTCATGCATGCTGTTCACCTGGATAACCCAATTCTTTCTGTGTTCTCCACCTAGGATCAGGATCCAGACTCTCCTCCTGCCTACTGCACGTACTGACTACTGCCGTGGGAAGCTCACTGCTGCGAGGGCTTCTCTGACACTGCCACCTCTAGCACCATACTTACTGGATCCCTCCTTTAATTTTCACCATCCTGCAAAATAACGGTGCTGGCAAATTCCCTGCTGAAAAGAACAAACCCAGGAAAAGAACAGAGTTTGTCCATTTGATACGAGCACAGAATTTTCTTACTACTTTTGAGGATGGACAGTGAAAGGAGGACAGTTATTTTTCCAGCCCAAAGCAGCCCAACAGGTACTTAACTAGCTAGTTACTCTATGTAATAAAATCACCAGCAATATTGACTGGTCTGACAACGTATTAATGCTGACAGCAGGCCCAGTTCTGCCAGCTCTACTCACACTGAGTGGTATTTTCCTTCTAAGCAGTCCCACTGTGATCTGTTGAAACACTGGGACAACTCAGGGATTTGAGTTACTGGCCGTTGCAAAAGAAGCACAATATGGCCCAGCAACGCAGTCTGAAACCTGAGAGATCCACTAAATCGCATTTAACTTGTTTCATGAACTTAGGAGACTTTTTTTGATCAAGATTTGCTCAAACTATGCAAAGCCTACTTACAGGGATGATTAACTGAAGATAGTTTATCTTGATTACTGTTGCAATGCTGTATAATAAAACATCAATCAACTTTTTTTTCCCTAATGAAATGTGTTCTTTGATGTGCTTTTAGTGCTTTGTATTGCAGTTTTTCTACCTAAGTTAAATCTAAATAGTTTCCACTTTTTTTGGTCTGACTTTCTTCATTATCTAGTGTCTCCTCCTCTAAAGCTCTACTACGAGAAAGTGTTTCTCCCTCCAACTTACACATCTTCCACTTACTAGTTTCATTCTCCATGGGCTGAGGGCATTCTTGCACGTCATTTGCTGAGACTGAGTCAAGGCATGATGAAACAAATCAAGATTGTTATCAGGGGATCAATGCTGTTAAAAATGCAGACTGTCTGGCTTACACTGGGCTCTCTTGCACCCTAGCTAGTGCCTCAGCACCACGGGATGCAGGCAGCCTCTTGCCACCCAGAAGTCTGCAGTGAAGGACAGACCAGGGTCATCCTGTTCCCCTCCTGCAAAGCATGGACAATGGACGTTTATAATGTCTTTGCAGGCAGGCTCTCCTGGGGGAAAAAGGGGATTTCAGGGGCTGGATACAGGTTGCACTGAGGCTTTTTTGAACAGAAATTCCCAATGAATCTAATACAAAGTTCTTATACCCTCCCTATGAGAAAGCTGAGAACAGCCTCAGCTCTTTAGTGTTGAGCAGTCAACACCAAAGAAAAGTAACAGGCATGTCTGGGGTTTCTGACCATTTAATTTGGACCGATACCTGCAGACATGAATGTGCAGGCAGTCCGAATGAAGAGAGGACAACAGCAACTCATCCATTTGCTTCAGCCATTTTTTACTTAGTTCCACTATTTATTTACAGTCACCCAGAAAACTTCACTCCCATTCAGTGGTCTTGGCAGCATCAAGAGATCTGGGTCTTTGAGAAATGTAATTGTTAACATGCAAGACAGCCAATTTTCTCACCCTTAAACCCACCAGGGTTGTGCAGTAAAATATTGATATCGTTTGTGTTGCAGTAATATGGCTGGCGCTTACCTAGGTTTCGTCTGCACAAAAGGCAAAGATCCTGCTCTGAAGAGTCTGAGATTCCCCCCCTCCCCAACCCCTAAGTGATTTGAAACACAAAAGTACCTAAAAGTGAACCTTGGGCTGCATAACACCCCCTCACCCCCCAGTGTGGCTGTCCCCAACAGGCCTCACAACAGGTCACAGGCTGGTCCCCTTCATCTTACTGTCTCGAGGGAAGATATTCAAGATAAGACTAACATCATCAGGAAACTGATCAGCAGAGTAGGCAGGAGGTGGAATGTCACAGCTACAGTACCCAGAGAGGGTGAGGGTGGTGCTAGAGGAAAAAGAGGGGGCATTAGTGCAAAGAAATCAACAATTGAACTGCTCTCCCATGGGGGAGAACATCTCTTTATGCCACATCCAGGGAAGATCTTTGGCTATCCAACTATTTCTAACTTCCACCCCTAATAGCACCACCAAGTCATAGCCTGAATCCAACACACTGCAGAGCAGGAAGCTCTGGAAGTGCCTCACTCAGTTGAGATGTTCAGCCAGTGAGGATGGTCTTGGTGGGATTACAGAATTGCTTCTCATATTGGACCCAGAATTTGCTCTGCAAGGCTTAAGGCTCCCCAGCAGGACTGAACTTACAGTCCCTTGACGCTGGGAGGTGATGGGAGGAGGCGAGCACTCCCCAGTGCGCTTTAATGGGGCTGTGTGGATGGGTAGCGACAAGTGCCACTGGAACAGGACCTCAGCAGCCCAGATCAACGGCCTCTGCTCTCTCAGCCAAGGAGGACTTTCCAGGGCCATGGCCCAAATGCTGCTGAAAGCAGGTCCAGAGCTGTCTGGCAGCGCTGCCCAAGGCTCAATTGCTTGAGCTTGGTGCACTCACTTCTCTTTTGCAGACAACTGAAAGCGCTTTGCTCCCGTAGGCAGTTTTCCTCCTTGCTGTAACCCAAAAATATTTAAAGCACAACAATCGTAAGTCCTAACATAATACGTACTCTGAAATCTGGGCGTGACGATGTTGATGTAGCCTTCTTGTGTTCCCCCAGTGAGCCCAACATGCAGTTTATCCAGTTCTGATTGCTTCTGTATTTGGACCCACTCCCGGATGGGAGACTTGTTCTGCCATTTCACCAGATCACCAAGATTCATCCCCAGCAAGCCCTGAACCTCAGAAGGTGTCAGGCTCTAGAAGAAATCAAAGAGCAAGAATTACAGATGTAAATACAGGAATGAAAATAATACCTCTGCCCAAAGAACTGATAAGGTTTCTATTAGCAGAAGTGTGAAGATTAAGGGAGACAGATTTCTGGTGAGTGGTTTCAATTGGAACAATCTTCTCTTAGGTTACGGGAATGAACACGATGGTTCCCCAAAGACTATTTCTGTTGTTCTCTGATGACAAGGCTCCTACACTCAAGTGGAGGCCCCAGTGCCTGTCCAAATCACTGGGCTTTCTTCCAGAATTGAGGATATTACTGTGAACACGCTTGTTAGAAGATCTGTCATATAGCTGTGCACTATAGTCTAGTGGACGCCTGTCCCCTGCTACTGCCACTAGTGCTTATGAGAGCCTGCTCTAAAAAAATTCCTCAGTAAGACTGGCTTTGCACCCATGTACGATCCCAAATTGCATTTTTAAAGAGGTTTCAGGCCAGTTCTTCACTTTCTACTGGTCTAGCATCATTCTGAATTTGATGGAGTGACTCCTGATTTACACCAATGGACAATCCGACCAAAACCAGCCACTTTGCATAATACAAATGCAAGGAGTGAAACAATTTCAAGATTCAGCTCACCATCACAGAGTCTTTTCTTAAATTCACGAAAGTACTAATGTCCATGTTCACATTGTCCTTACTTAGAGCTTTGAGATCCACACTAGGAGCACCCCCTGGGACCAAAAAGAGAAAGTATATCAAAGCATGGAGGACAGCCCTCAAATGAGCAGTGTCATGTATCTGTATAAGCTACAGCTATAACAGTGTCTCCAAAATTTATTAGGCTGGGGCTGCTAATAGAGTGAGTTCCAACTGCAAAAGATACGGATGCTACTTCATTTTGCTGGAAGGTATTATTGCGTTGGCCATTAAACCGATCTGTGACAATGCCAGATGCTAGACAGAGGTGGAAGAAGAGTTTGCTTAGGCTGTGAACAAATACTTGGCTTAACAGGGGGAAAAAAATAATAATCTATGTTTTGTGACTTGGAGAAGGGCTGTGAGATATGGCTTAAGCATTAGCAGCTTGATTTCTCATGGATCTAGCAGACCTTATCCATCCCAGAAGTTATGAGTGATTTTCCCTATGATAGTCTGACAATTGATTTGGGCAACTTTAAGTCAGGCACAAAGTATCTTATAACTTCTACAGGTTGGAAAAGACTGAAACTTTTAACAACCTGGCTTTGAAAATTCCCAAACCTTAGATGGTATTTGATACCTATTCACCACCTCCTGGCTAAGACTCTCTCTTTCCACATAACATACTGTTCTTTTACATACCTAGATACGGTTTGATCAGCTCATAGTAAGCAGGGAAATAGTGCTTGTCTGAGAAAGCATGTTTTGCTTTAGCATATAAGATGTCTTTCGTAAGCTGTGAACAGGCTGAAGTATTCAGAGATGCCAGTCTGCAGAAAAATGAAGATTTAAGGAGAGAAAAGTTTTTATTATCTTCAACCTCTATAAATTTTGAACTATCCTGAGTACCTCTCTGGGATTCTCTCCAAAGGACAGTTGACCCCCTCTTCCCAGTAGATACAAGAGCTATAGAGAGAAACTAAAAGGAAAAAATATAATGGCTCAGTTTCCTGCTCAAAATGATATGTCTTCTAGGTTATGATGGCTCTGATGGTGCATTGTAAGTTTATGTGTTTGCAAAGATGTAGTTAATTAATTTCATTTAACAGTCTTTCAAAGGAATTTAAATAAAATTTAATTAACTCTCTTTTGCCTCTAGATAAAAGCATGCATGCAGACCATATTGCAGCTGAGCTGCAATAAAGAGAGTTTGACTGCAAATCTGAGCCCTTCCTGGCAGGCTTTTAAACCTGTACACAGGTTTTTAAAGAGCAAGTACTATTTTTTAATTTAAAGAGCAGGTACTAAGTTGCTTCCTAGATTTCCTTTCACTAAGTGGAGAGAAAAGTAAAATGCACTTGCTGATGGGAAAGTGTTTTTGCCAGAAGCCAAGAGCATCACAATATTTGACTCACTTCAAGCTGTTGGAGTCTATCATATTCAGCTGGGTTGCATTTAGAAGGCACACATATTTTGTACCGATTGCGTTCAGTGCAGTAGTGTCCAAGGCATTTCCCAAGTCAACATACCGTTTAATCATTGCAGAAGCCTAGAAACATTTAATTTTTTCAAAAGTTAACTTGAATTAGAATTTATGTTTTCATCCTCAAAAGAAAAACAAATGAATAATTACAAAAATAAAATGGAATCATTTCAAATCTATTTGTTTGGACCTCAAGGATGGGCCAATCATCTTTGAATCCACTAAGCTAGTCCTAAACCAGCAGCTCCCAAACCAGGAAGCAAATACAGGCAGGAAAGCAAACCCAAATCCCTACCTGATAATCAGAGGGCTGATTTTTCAGCAAGGCAGCCAGTGAGGCAGCTGAAGTTATCTTCAGTTTGGAAATATCCTCAGGGGTCATTAAAGCAATGAGGGAGCCCAGTTTGGGGAACAGACTTGCAGGATACCCATCAGGATATGTCTGTGGAAAGACCGTTGTTATTGCATATATGAGCACTCATTATCACAAGCCTGTGCTTATGAATTTATGCTCTTTGCAAAACTAATGTGGAAAAGCCCCAAAGGTCTGCAAGGAATAAGAAACCAAAGCCAGTGAGATTGCAGTGCACATCTGTCCTTTTTATGCTCGATAGCTCAGGTAAGCAGACCCTGGGGACAGGAACAAAACTTGAAGCACTGTGAAGTGACTTAACACAGCTCTGAGTGGGCAGTATGCCTTGCAGCGGTGAAGGCTAATCAAATACTGGGCTTCCCTAGCAGCAGCACAGCCAGCAGACCAAGGGAAAGGATTATTCCCCTCCATTTGGATGGCATTTGCAAGACCCAGCCTGGATACTACGTCCAGTTTTGGGCTCCCTGGTACAAGAAAGACTTTGACAAAGGCTAGCAAGGCTAGAAGAGAGCCATGCTGGTCAGTGGGGCAGAAGCACGCAACACAAAGTGGGGCAGCGGGACTGAGAGAGCGTATTTTTAGTCTGAAGAGAAGATTAGGCTATAATTTTATTACTGTCTTCAACTGCCTAATGGAGCTTATAGGGAGGATGGAGTCATGCTCTTCTCAGAGGTGCACAGTGAAAGGATAAAGGCCAAGAGACACTGAAAATTCTGATTAGATATGAAGAAATACGCATTTTCACGGTAACAGTGGTCACACATTGGAAGAGGAGCCCAGAGAGATGGTGGAGTCTCAGTCCTTGGAGATACTTAAACTCAACTGGACAAGTCCCTGAGCAATCTCACCAGTAGACAATGTGACATTCTTCAGCCTGGCATTACCTCATCCAGCCGCCTCTTTATCATAGCTAATTGCTCATTACTGAAGGCATAGGTCAGTATCTGAGGGAGGTAATTCTCCACAGAGACGTTCCTCAGGCAATTATGTAACTCCTCAGGTGTGTAAAAAATAGGCATCAAGTCGTCATTAAGAACTGTCTCTGTTATCTGCTTGCCAGGCGGGCAACCTGTTGAAGCAATTATCAAATGTGTTCAGTGTTAAATCCTTCTGCTTCAGGCTTTGAATGCTCCCGTGCTGGAGACAGACAGGTATACAATCATGGTACCACCCTCCTTCTCAGTGACCTGCCACCAAGTGTTTCACAGTTCAACTCAGACACATTTAAGGAGATCCACAAACTCGAGGGTCAACCCTGATACCAGGGGGAATGTTGCCATCATAGATAAGAGAAAGCTCCCATACCATCAGCACGCTTATGCCTAGTAGGCAGGAGTTCTTCAACAATGGGGACCAGCTGTTCCCTTGACAGAGGTGAATCGTGTGCAAAGTTTTTCAGCCAAAGAGTTAAAACATTCTGCAAGGAAAATGTTTCATCAGGGAGATAGTGCAATCTTGGGCGTACCACTAGCATAACAAGTTGCTACTCACACACACAAGACTCTTCATTGTTAAAGTACTACGGGCAGTAGACCTGCTGCTATAAGCCTAGAGATCTTTCCTTGGTGAGCAAAATCCTAAATGCTTAAACTCTATCATATCCCCTGCCCCAGAAATTATTTTACCCACTCACAAAGCATTATATAGAGTTACTACTGCTTTCCACCTCTGGTACTCTTCTGACTGTTCCAGAAAGGTGATGACAGTGATCTAGATTTGCAGTTCCAGGCTGTCAGCTTGATCAGCCCTCACTCCTCACAGACCATCCATGCCCTTTGGCACCACGCTTTTAAATGAAGACACTACTGAAAACACACTGGCTGAACAACCCCCACCATATTTCTTGCATACTGCTGGACCTAGGAGTGCTCCCCAAACTCCTCACACCTCTACGAATAACCCACCTTGGGGATCTTCTGCAAGATGCTGTGATCAAATACAGGAATCAATCCACTGAGCTCATTCAAGGTAAAAGTTGACCATGCTACAGGAGGTCTGCATACAAAAATTTGTAAGGATCAGCTTGCAAGGAAGAACAACAGCAAAAAAACCCCACAACCCCCCCCATGTTAAAAGCTGCCAGAATTATGTCCTTGTAACATTTGAAGTTAAGAAAATACAAGATTTAAATCTGAAGACTTCTCGATCACTTCCTGTTACACAAAACTTCATTCCACCAGAGCAGGAACAATTGTAGTAACATGAATAAGGGCAGCTGGATGGGAAAATGGCATTTAACAAACACATTATTTTCTTTAGCACAAAATCCAATTATATCTATTGCCTACTACTGCCCTACTCTGTGCCAAGATCTCAGGGCATTTGACACAGAAAGGGCAAGTATTTTGCCTCTCTAGACAATGTTTCTGTTAGACACAGCCAGGGATTTATCAAGCATCTGTCAGTTTGACAGGCAGAAACAGAACATTTTCTGAAAGTCATTGGCTGACAAACAGCTGGAGCCCACCTGTGTTCATCAGGACAGTCTCAGAGAAGTTTAGTTAATGAAAAATTGACAAGAGGAAAGGCTTTTATAACTAAAGCAGGTGAGACACAGAAGTGACAATGTATTTTTTGGAGGAATTCCAGCCAAACCTTTCAGCTGAAAGTAGTTCAAATAAAACAATTTAAAAGGCCCAATGTGAAATCCAAAAGCAATCAATTATTCAAGTTTTTGATCAAGCTGGTTGGCTGGAGTTCACTCAGGTTTTAATAGGACAATGGTTTTATTTAAGGGAACTGTTTTGCTGACGTCAAGAAAAATTCTTACCCAAATGTAGTGTTACCACTGCTGATGATGTTTCTAATAGCCTCTTCTTGATCAGGCAGGAAAGATTCACACTGGCTTAACAGCTTCAGCAAATTCCCACCAGAATTTCTAATGTATTCTCCATCCAGGTCACAGACCAGTTGTCCCAGAATCTCTGCATTTTCCTCATTCACTTGTGTGTCAGGAATTTTCTGAAATAATAAAGACAGAAGTGTTAAATATGACTGGATGCCACCATAGAAGAGCATTCTTGAACACCAAGTTCTCCCCAGCACTATGCAGTCCCCTCACCACGTACCAAACATGCTAAAGCCTCCAAGAGCAGCTGTTTCCGATGAGATGATTCTCTTTGCAGAATATCAAGATTTGCTTTCCCAATATTAGCAAAGTACTGCCTACAGCTTCCTGTCACTGCATAGTCTGAAGGACTAGAAAGACAAATAATCCATGAATTCCAGTGAATGATATCGAACGGTTGGTCAGGTTCAAGGCTGTCCAACATATGATGTGTACAGTACAACATCTTCCACATCCACAGATTAAACTCTTTGCAGCAGTGGTTCCCAAAGATCCTAGTCCGTATTTTTTAAAAATTCATTTTCACCTTAAGGAATCTATTGTGAGACTCAGCTTGAAATTGTTCAAGATTTCAATACAGAACCACAGTGGGTAGCTACTGGAACAAAGAAATCCACGCTACTGTTTGTTTGATGTTGTAAGGGAAGAGCACATTCACAGAGGCCAGAAAGTACTAAAACTGCATACTGGTTTCAACTCCAACCAGGCACACTTAAAAAGGGCTTCATAGTGTTTATATTAATATGATGCATGGTTGAATCTGAAAGGACCTTAAAACCCTTTTGAAGGCTTTCTGCAATTTGATTTTTTTTTTTCTCCCATAAGGAGGCCTGAACAAGTTCAAAACATACATCAAACATGAACAAGTCATCACCAGCTAGGTTATAAAGTAATACCTCTTTTTCCACAACATGAAAACCATAGCGCAGTTACCTTAGAAACAGCAACAGATCTTTAGGATAGCTATCTAAATCCTTGGGAATCCCATGCAATGTCACCATCTTCACTAAGCAGCTCAGCTGAAAGGACACCACAGTTTACATCAAAGAAAGAAACCAGCATGAAGACATACAAAAAAATAAAACAAATATAAAGATTTTACTCTGCTCCAAAGTAAGAAGGAGGGAGAAAGAAAAAAAAAAAAAAAGAAATCAGAGGTTTCTGATCTGAGAAACCTAGCCAACTGGGTTTTGACTTCTCTCTTAGGGGTAATTCCAAACTGTGGGATGGAGACCCAGGACCAATTACATTTGTTCTAGTCCCTTAAGCTGAGAGTGGTTTTGCTCTTACTGAACAGACCTCATTCCTATCTTCGTGACATCATCAAACATGCCATTTTGAAATACAGGTACTGACCTGGTCTTCTCCTAGCTTGACATTCTTCGTCCTCATGACTTTGGCCAGCTCCTGAAATCTTCCTGCTTCTACCGCACTGGCAGCTGCACACGTGAAGCCTTGGAGGACTGACTGGGAAAGCCTGAACATTCACAGAACGCAAATCAGAAGAGCAAGGACTTCAGGAGAAAATTCAGTGCTGACCTCTGACATACATAATGACAAATATAGCAAGAATAAACCTCCCCCATTCTCAAAGCTCTCCAGTCTCCATCCCCTCAAAACTGCTAGTCTTGACCTTTGTGGGAGATCACTGGTCAAACAAACATAATCTAGAGACTCGTAGTGGAAGTAGAAATGCAGGGACAAATTCTCTACCCCAGGTAGTACTGCTGTATTCTGAATTACAAGATCAGTCTCCTCCCTATGTTTTCAGTAGATGCCACACATTGCAAGTGGAGTGGTGCAGATCCTTCTCACTGAATATAGTTTGCACAGTCTGGGAGAGCTCAGGGAGTAGTCCTTAAAACTTCAATACAGAAAAATTTCTACTATGAAATCAGCAGGACACTGACGTTGCCTCCATTGTTTTTCCAGATATATATCATGGGTTTCATAATTTTTCATCTCAGACATGAAAGCTGACAAAAGGCATATATCAACCCTGCTAAATTTAATCCCTGGAACAGCAGGAAGACTGACATATTCTCTGATTAGAAATGCCTTTCACAGAGGCAGGCAGAAGCAAGGTTCCAGGTGCAGTCTGAGCCAGCAGCAGCATTTTAGAAAGCAAATGTGGCTTATGGGTATATTTTGCAGCTGACACCCTGGTAAATCTTGATGCTACGTGCCTGTGTTTGGGTTTGCATGGTATTTCCCTTCTGTTGTTATGGATTGAATATGGTGGGTCTGCCATAGGTACCAAAGGAAACATGGAAATTGCAATCAAAGCAAACACAAACATGGAAAATGGAAGAAGAAAAACGCTACCTGCTGAAGTCAGGCTCTGCCTTTATCACATCACTGAAAAACATGGCAGCCTGTGAAGCAAAGCCAGAGTGTCAGTGGTTTACCACGCTCTTCTGCAACATTCACCTATATTTTCAGACAGATTTGCAGAGCGGGCTCATAGCTCTGTAGAGTCTAGGGCTGACACTGAGGGGTAAGAAGGACACAAGCCGCTAGCATATTACCTGTTCTCGGGTCCACATTTTACTGTTGAGGTCCTGAGTATTGAGCTTCTCTTCCCCAAAAACAAGAAATGATTTTGGAATGTAACTGGCCAGAGCATCAGGGATATGTTTAACCAGGTCAGCAGGGTGGCCTATACTGGAGGAAATCTTTAAAAAAACAATAACAAAATGTATCATTCAAACAGTGTGGCTAGAATAAACAATTGCTGGAGAAGTAATTATGAACTGGAAAGAAGCCAGGCAAATTCCCCTGCTGCGTCTGGGCATTTCTCAGAGCCCTAACACTATAAAATCATTCCTGTTTGACATATTCATCATACTGGGAATGCTGCTTGGAGCTAATACCTGGGGTCCTGATGAATGGAAACGATTCTGTCTCTTATCAGTTTCCCACCTCCTGGCTTTATGCCCTAAAAATGTTTAAGAGGCCAGAAAGGAGGGACGTGTCCTTTCTCCCTGCCAATGCAATGTCTCAAATTGCCAAAGGCATACTGCAGAACAATCCTGAGGTGAATGAAACCTTATTCCCATGGCTCCTCCATTGCCCCAGGGCATGCTGTAGGCAGGGCCTCTGGTGTCAAACACAGTTCAGAGTCCTTCCTACCAGAAGGAGGATGAATAACGACAAATGTGAATGCTACACATGCAACTTGAAGGCTAAAGTAAGGCCGAGAAAAAAGGCAAAGAGGTGTCCAAATTCTACACAATCAAGCGTGGGAATGAAATAGTGCTCTGCTGAAGGATCCAGTCTACCCTAAACGGGACTTTCTAAGCCACCTTCACTTCTCACACGTTCTTACTCCAAACTGATACCAAATGATTAATAACATTAAATGTATTGTTAGCAGTTTGACTTTAAGACAATTAGAGCAAATGAGTTGTTAAGGGTTAATTCAGGTTACAAGCACTTTGTGTGTCTTCCAAAGCACTTCCTTAAGCATTGGCAAATCATTTTGTTAGAAAAGGAACTTCACAAAGGAAGCACCTCCACAAGATAGTTGAGCTGACAGGAAGCTCATCACAAGCAATGAGCTCAGCAAAACTAGGGGAAAGGTCATTCTGGCAGGGGGAGATCACGACCACCGACTCATTGACTACTGACTCGAGAAACCCACCAACTCAAAAAGACGTGGAGATTGAGCACGCAGACTAACAAACATAGGAAACAAGAAAATTGCTTAATAGGAAACTGAGTACTAAGCAATGCAAGAGTTGTGTAACTTGTAACCAGAAGGCTGATGTCTTTGTTTGTTGAAATGTATAGAAATGTATAAATAAAGTTTTGACAATTGAGGAGCTAGGCATTTGTGGGTTACCACCTAACTCCCTACCTTGTGTACGAGAATAAAGAAATAAGGAATACCTCAACTCGGTATGTGAATTGGTGCTGTGCACCCGGTAATGAACCTGCTTATGGTTATGGACAACAAAACCATGACGATATCCTTTCTCTGAGAGCATCTTTTCAGGTCAGTGGGGAGTAGTTTCTGGGACCACCCCGCAAAACAACTGTCCCTTCTGCCCTTGTCTCCAGGAGGCTCAGCAGGACACGCTGGCTGGCAGCCAAGGACATCTACACAGGCATAGTCATATGGACTTGAGATGCTTGTCCAGCTGCACACTCAGTTTAGCAATGACAAACACCCCCAAGGGAATGCTGTCTGGGTGTGCGGGTGTGTGTCAATGCCTGGCCCCAGGTAACCAGTGTTCTTAGCTGTGAGTCACTGGAGCTTTGCTAATTTATGACGCCTGAAGAAAAAAACAACTTCACCTTTTCCACGAATGTCATTCTCAGAGCAGGTGGCAGGGTCACCAATTGCTGAACAAACTCAGGCAACTTAATGGCTTCCAAGATCACTTCTGGAGGCAGACTTTGAAGTGTGCTGCTGTTGAGGCCAGCCACCAAGCTCCCTAGCTTTGCCAGGCTCTGTCCATCCAGGATCTGAAAGGTAATGCACACAGGCATGAGTACATGAATGGCCAAACATCATTTGCTGGCAGCTAGCTATATCAAGTGTGAGGTGCATTTGTAGACCTTATCCTTTGTACCTGATAGCCAGAGCTGAGCAGTTTGTTGATAATAGTACTGGACTGTTCAGCAGTCCAGCCACGAACTTCACCCAGCACAGGAATAGATGCTTCAAGGTCTTTATCACTGATGCTGTTTTCAATGTTGGACACAGACAGTCCAACTGCAGCCTGACCCAATGCACGCAGGATTGCAGGAGGGAAATGCTCAAACTTTCTCACTAAAGAGGATGCAACCTGAAAAAGTCCCACACAGACAGAAAAGAAAGTCAGATGAGCAATGAGGTGAGCCTACTGGATCCTACAGCCTTTGGACATCTTAAATCACCAGACTTCTGCCTCAAACTTATGTGATGAAGTGCATTGATGGACTGCCTCCACCCATTATTTTCAGATTTTGAAAAACCAGCTAGGTGCCACAATAAAAAAAGCAAGATGACTTACAGGACTGTACAGAAGAGGAGGCATGAGAGTTGACTCCTCAAACCTCATAAATTTTGTCAAGGTGAATGAAGAAGAACTGATTCGTGGGGCTGGGCAGGAAATTACCTGCAGTTCCTCTGCTGTCAGGGTGGAGAAAGCATTCTCTCTAGTCATTCCTCTGCGTGTCAGGTTCAATGGGCAGTTCTTACTGATCCTCTGGGCCAAGCTCAAAGCATCATCTCTGCTCAGGTTGCTCACTGCCGAGGGGCTCAGGTAGCAAACAAATCTGTCTGGGAGACTGCAAATGGGAGACAAGGAGGAGAGGCTGCCAGTATGACAGACAGTGGCCCTGTCACATCTTTCCTCTTTTTCAAAAGGATGCTCTTTTCTAGTGCACATTTCCCCCAATTTATTTTAGCTCTGATGATGCCGATGCTCCTGTTTACAGAGAGCACTGCTGTGTCATGCAAACTGTAAAAACATGCAAGATGCACTGTTGGTCATTAGTGGGTGGCTGGCACTGCATGACAGTCAATTCCCAAGACTTGAAACCTGTGGTCTGGCCCTCCCCAAAATCAAGTGCAATGCAATTATTTGAGGAACAGAAAAATGTTTTAAAGGTTTTGTGGAAGCATCCATCAGAATCACCACTCAACAAACTTTTGCAAAGTCATGGTACCATGCTAAACCATAAGTCAGGTAGGAAGTCAGGTCAGGCCCTGTACCTTGATAAGGGAAAACCAGGTCCAGATGTCAGTAGTGAGGTATAGTACACAGCTGTCTCCCGGAGCAAAGTGAGGTTGCTGATCATCTGTATATTGACTGGATCCCGGGCAAATTTTTGAAGCTGAGGGTATTGACATGGGAAAAAAAAACCCAAATATTTTAGATGAATACTTTAATCCCAACAGTCACTTGGGACAGTTTGAACAAACCTCACTTCAAGCACTAACATTTTTTTCACCTGGTTTTAAAGTTGTGAGGAAATTTATTTATTTATTGTTTTCAAGTAATATACCGGGACTTTGTTTTATTTATCTTTGCACTCAGAGGGCATGCAAGCATCTCTATGACTACTGTAAGTGTCCCACTTACAAAAGTGGGAGAGCTGCTAAAGGACATGACCCTGCTGCTACAGCACCGCTCACACATGCAGGCACGGTACAGTCATTCACTAAACCAGGCTCAGACATCAGTCTAGTCTCGAGATAAAGTTTGGGTTTGCTCCTCTTATCGACTCCAGTTTGCTTTCTGCAGAATTACCTATGTGAAACCAAGTTCTGTGTAAGTGCCTCTTATCACAAGAAATCACGATGGGGGAAAAAATAATAACTGAAGTGACTGTTCACCATAAACATACAAGACAAATGTTCCTGCTAGCAGTAGCTCCCTGAATTTTGGTCAGGGCAGGAAGACGACCTCCCAGGCACAGAGTATTTTGCACACTACAGGTTCTTCATCACCATGTGAGCCTGCACTTACTGTTAGTTCATCACTAAAAAGCTGCAGGTCTCCAACAGTAGCATGCTCCAAAAAGGATCCAAGATAATTTGCAAACCAGGCAGTGGAATTCAGACCTGGAACAGCTGCACTGTAGCATTTCTGGTTTGATCCTGCAAAACAGACAGACACCATAAAACAACAGACTTGCACTATATCAGGAAATCAGTGGAGACTGGAGATTTCCGAATGTGGAACAGGCTTCCGTTTGTCAGAGAACTTGGTCAACAGAGAGGTCCCTAAATGCCTCTGATCACACATTATGCTCAAATCCACTTGTTTGTGAATTCACATTACAAATGCACATGGGACAAGACAGATGCCTCATTCTTTCACAATCCTCCAAATATTTCATCACCTGTCTCTTTATTCCTCCCTTCAAATCTGCCAAAATTTTTTTGCAGAACATCAGATTTTTGCATGCAAGCTACTGCCTGGAGGCAGGGGAGTGTCTTACCTGGGTCCCTTTTCTGAGCTAACTTCTGAGCTGAATTCTTAAGCTCTCAGAACGAAATCCTGCACCGTCCTTTCACAACAAAAGCAGTAAATACCATTTGTACAGGCTGTAAGTCAGCATAGGACTGACTGCTGATTTATAAAAATCCTGGATTAATAAAGGCTTCAAGCAGGAAAATCATTCCTGATACCACTTATCACTGTCATATTCCCAGCCTATTTCCATTGAAGAGGCTATAAATTCACCAAAAAAAAATATCTGTGAAGCCTCAGCCCTGTAACAGATCACAGCTAATGTTGTAGCATACGTCAGTGGCTTAAAGTATTCTGTTGTTTCTCAAAAAAAATCAAGTCATTTACCATCCTGGGTGAGATAGTATTTGATCCCAGAGTAAAGATTCCTCTGTTCTTCCACTGGAAGGTCAGAATATATGCCATTCAGAGCAGCGACTCTAAAGATGGATAAGGCAGACATCTCAGACACAGATGAAGTCAAACCTGGCAGGGTTGGATTCTCACAGAAATGGCTATTACCTGAAAACTGGGCTTATCAATCACATCATTTTTCAAAGCTACCAATGTGACTTCCCTTCACAACAGCCCCTACGATCACCTGGGGGCTGCACTGTCAGTGTCAGTGTCAGTGTCAATCCTGTGATATTGCTTTGGAAATGCGGTGCTATCAAGGTCTTTACACACGGACTGACTGATGCAGAGGACTCCTTAACAGGGTCAGCAGGTGTGTTACAAAGCTCTGGAGAGAGCTTCTCAGAAACCCTGCCTGGGCCTCCATCAGTTCACAGTGCTTACAGGGTTTAGCTGCTTGTTTTGGGAGGCTGGAGTAAGGGCCCCTTTCCTACCTCAGCAATATGGGACTGAAACAATGTCTGTGTTCAGCACTTACATCATCTGAAATGTCTCACACAACACATTTTTGGCGTGGAGGCAAGCAAAGACCTTGGGCTCAACCAGGAATGGCTGAAGCCCCTCATGGATCCACTGAGACAAAACGGGTGGGCTCTCAATGTCAGGTACTTGCAACATCTTCTCCCACAGGCCATTAATGAAGATCATGTTCCACTCGAGAGAGAGAGGCACACGAGAAAACTGAAAGCAAGAGACAAGAAGAAACACATGAATTCAAGTGAATATGGACTTCTAAACGAACATTAACATAAATCCATGTGAATCTGAACATTATGAACAAAATCACCCCTAGCAATAATCACCCCTCTGGATAGTGACTCTTCCACCATAGTAATATTTATGCAATTCAACTACAGTCAGCCTGTAATTCACATTGGAACCCCAGGTCTGTGTTGCCACTGCAATTAGCAACAGCTAACCTATGTGAACTCATGGTTGTTATTTCTGTCTTCCCAGCTATTTTTAACAGCACAGGACTCTACTACATTGGTGGCGATCTGCTGATTGAAACGGTGCTTTTTTGAAAATATGGTTTTGTTAACATAAAAAAATACGGCAATGTTAATTAAAGCCCTCCACTGGTGTTCATGTTACAGGTGAACAAATAGTTGGATATGTGATACCCACCCAGTGGCTGAACATAGTCAGAGCAGTTACAAGCTTCTCGGCATCATATTTGGAAAAGAACAGAACGGAGTATTCTGGATCCATAGCACTGGCAGGTTTAGAGGCAAGGCAAGAATATAAGGATACGAGGAAATCATCCTGAAGGTCCTGGAGCCAAGCACTCTGAAAAAGGAAAGGGAAATCCATACAGAGATAATAAAAGGTGTGTCATATTTAGAGATGCTGCAGTATGCAATCACCTTCAGGTCTGCTTCACTAGCTCACCTACACGTGAGCATTCAGCACTGCAAGGTGATAAAACGTGTTGACAGAAGAGTCAGAAGAAAGTCCAACTTACAGTGACTTGAAGCAAGTCTAAACTTATCCAGTCCCAAATGCTGGATCCTTCTGTTACCTAATCCATGCTCCCCCCAAGCAAAGGGTGGCTTTAAAAAAGTTTTATTCAAAATAGTTTCCCAACAACAACAAAAAAAAAAAAAAAAAAAAAAAAAAAAAAAAAAAACAAAGCCATTTGATCAAAGTGGAAACTTCCATAGGGAACCTTCTCATTCTAGAAGCATTTTTCAGTGAAAAAAACCAAACAAGAAACACACCAACAAATATTTGAAGAAATGACAACTTTCTGTTAGAAACATTTATGGGAAAATACAAATCATTGTCAATTCAATTGCCAAACCTGGCAGAACAGCAACTTAAGAGATAATGACAACAGCAGGAAAGGAAGTAAACCTGAAATATTCCAGATGACACTTCTCACACTGCAAACACTTTTTATTGTGCTTTTACCACTTTTTATTGTGGTTTACCCTGATGGACCAGGGGCACTCTCATGCAGAGATCTGTCTCAACACTATGATGCTGGTTTCTAAGAGTCAATTTGTTCTGAAAATCTTTGTCCCACCTTCTCACTTGAGAGGTTTGGAAAAGACAGCATTCCCCACTTCCACAGACAGCCCCAGACAGGCCTCCATGGTGCTGTAGCCACTCCTGAGCCCCATGACACAGAGCACATGCTGCCTTGGAAGGTGCTGTTGCCACAGCTCAGTGCTCTGGATGGTCCCTGTGTGTTTGACCCCATCCCTTCTCTCAGTCTCGTGAGGGAAACCTTGACAAGCTTTGGCCACTCCATTCACAGCTGATGGTGGGACTGCTTTTAAGATAGAAATGGCACTATTGTCAAGGAAAACAAAACACACTAGCTCACGAAAAGAGCAGGACTGCCATTACCTGTGCACAGGCATATTGACCAAACGTGAGGCTGCAGGGGGAGCCTTGGCCACGGGCTACCTCAAGAAGCATCTCTTGGCTGACCCTGGTGGGGAAAAAAGCAAAACCATTACCTCCATGCCAGTTGCCCCAGACCTGCAGCAGCTGGGGGCAGAACTGGCTGGGAGCTGGCACTCCAGTCAGCAATACATCTGCAAATGCAGGCAAGGAGCACAGCTGCCTGAGCTCAGGCAGCCAGTGAAAGGCATCTGAATGCCCCTGACCACACGCTCTTCTTCACTGAAGTTTTGTTCACCTGCAGCACGGATGGCTAGTAGCTACTCTGGTGTAAAGGGTCCAGCCCACGCATTAAGGAGCAGGAGCAATTCCAGGCAGCCATAACAACAAGGCGCAACCCACATAACAAATACAGAAGAACAAACAAACAACACAGATGATGAGAATTATTTTCTGGCACCATTTGGGAGCAGGGAGAGGATACTTGTAAATTGTTGAAATTAAGTTCAAGGAAGGCTTGAAGCAGACCTGTTTGAGTCTTAGGCCCCCCACCACTAGCCAAGCTAAGTTCAGCACCAATGCCAAGGTTCTTGGAGCAGTAAATCCCCTCCATGTCAGGCTGGCTGACACACCAGGGACTTGCCCTGCCTTTCTTTGTCCTGCACAGACACAGAGCCCCAAGAAGGCATTCTCCGTTCACTGTTTCAATGAGTGCAACTAGAGCCTTCCCTGCCCACAGGCAACCCCGGGACTGTGTGGGGAGCAAGATGCTACACCTGCTTTCAGAGGCTTCCTGCTACCCGAAGTGACATCCCCAAAACCCAGTATCACTCCCAAGGAAAATGCTGCCAAGACAGTTTGCTGATGGTTCACATACCTTTTCACTGAAGCACACACAGCAGATTCTGATTCCACAAAAAAAGAGAGAGAGAGAGAGAAAAATAAAGGAAATGTAATAAGACTATGTATACAGAACCGTGTCTGAATCTTCCTCTTGGAGATTACTTGGTAAAAACTCACCATTGACAGGGGAGCTGGAGCACTGTGCCGGGAGAAAGAGAGAAAAGAGATGATCTTATCATGCAGTTACAATGGTAGCACATTATTTGTGATCATTGCATACAGACAAGCATGTTAGCTGCAACCATTTGTACTTGGATCTGGCCTGAAAACACACGAGTGCCCAGATCCAGAGCTCCCATCTTGCCATGCTAGGTAGTTGCCATCTGCAGAACTGCTATCAGTACTGGCTCTGTACTTCAAACAGGTGGAAAGTTCAGGGTTATGTGAGTCCTCCCATCACTCAGGCATGAGGGTCAATGTGACTGTTCTGATGATCTGAGTGTGGTCAGTGGGTGCCACCATCACTGAAATGTCTGTTGATGTGCTTGCACTGAAGCCCTGCAAAGAGCTGGAAAAGCCATCCCCACTCCACTTACTGCTTGGGAGACAGAAATGGGAAGGGTACTTACCATCCAACTCCATGCTCAGTGCACTGGCTCTGGCTTGTAAAAACTGATTCCCATCAATGCACTGCTATCAGGAAGGGGCCCATGCTGACCACCACCCCACACATGCTTTGCAAGTAAAGACAAGGATGACACATTTTAAACACATGAGTTTGCCTTACCAGATATGTCCCAGCAGAAGTTGCAGCAGCTACCTGCCAACCTGGAAGACAACGTGTCATGATTTTAGCAGCAAATCCAGGACAAAGTTCACTCCCACAGTCCAGCCCCCAAGTGGCTTAACAGCCCCTGAACATCACTCATCTCACTACATTATTTTATTCCTCAATCTTGACACAGTATTTCACAGAATTATTTCTGTCAGACCTTTCTGCTGTTATCTCTTCGATTTTGTGACAGCTGGCTGGGTGAGCAGACACCAAGCACTCCTTTATCCAGCCTGGGTCAGTCTGGCAGAGGACAGAAATGCAGTGTCTTATGATGACATGAGGGGATCGCATGCATCTCTGTCCCTAAAGAGGAAAAGGCAGGGAAAGGGGCAGAAACAACACTCTGGGGACAGTCCTTCTCTCCAGGACTTCCCTGCCCAGTATCCCTTGTGCACCATGGATAGCCCACAGTCAGTGTTCAGCCTGGAAGGCCAGGCTCACCGTGCTTATACTTCCATATTGTTTTTAGCTTTGCAGCTTGTACTTGTTTCTTACAGTGTCCCCATCAACATGTCAACCGTAGTCAAGCCTGGGTTGTATTTCATACATTTTCCCTGCTAAATCCTCAACTGGATAAAAATCACCCTATGCTGCAGAACTGCACAAGACACAAGTAATGCCAGTGTACGACAGCCCTCGCACCAGTCCTGCCCAAGAGCTTGACAGGGATTTACTGAAATAAGCCAAACTGTCACTGCTGGCTCTTGGCAGGTGTGTACAAGCCCTCCACTTGTCTGTTCCTTGTTTCCCAACTTTTACATTGTTCCTGATGGCAACTTACATCTTCCCTGTCAATGCCATGAAGCTGCAAAGGTGGCGAAATGCAAGCTTAGGAAACCAGTAACAACACAGACTCAAATCTCTCTGGCATTAGTATTATTTACTTCAGATTAGGAGCCTGCCAAACTCAGCATCCTGTGCATACAGAAAAAAGGGAAGATAGAGACTTCTCACTAGGTTCTGACAGGACAGAACAAGTGAATGCAACAAACACTACATGAAACAAGAGGCAGGGAGAGGGAGAAGACAGTGGTTAGAGGCTTCTGAGGTTACGCTGGCAGGCTGACTGTCACGATTTGCTAGCACTGAATCACTGCACAGTTGTTTCTGCCAGTGTGTTTCTCTAACAGCGCATTCGGGACTCGGTTGGTCAGCACTGTCACCTTCACCCATCTCCTGCGGCAGCTGTGCCTGGCCTCAGCCCACAGCAAGGCACCAGGGCCTGCAGAGATGTCTGCCACAGCCGCCCCTCACTGCTCTCACCCACCACCGTGCCACACAGCATGCCCAGCTTGCACCGTTCTCCTCCCACCCCTTTAGCTACATCCTCTGACCCATCTCAGTGTATGGCAGACCACAGCAGGTCCAGAGTACCCCCACTTCTCTGCAAGCCTTGTTCATCTGCTCAAGGAGTAACACAGCACTGAAAGTTTGGCATTTATCTCTCACCAGGGAGAACACCACCACCGACAGTGACTTTGGATCGGGCACTACAACAGCTGACAGGAGGCTGAAGTGCCCCACCCATGTTGCATCTCCTGGACCCACGAACCAGCTAGCCCAGGGCTGGCTGAGTAGTGCCCAGCAAGCCCACAGAGGTGTGGCACAGCTCAGGTTCAGCACAATCGCTCCATGGCTCTAAAGCATCAGTGACCTCAGTCCTCCAACCCCCTAGGGGAAGCACGGTCAGGACTGGTGTTATCTACAAATATTTGGTCAGAAGTGACTCATGGGGGAGAATGTGGAGGAGCTGAGCCCCAAAACCAAAACACAGAGGCAACCTCCTGTGGTTCCTCCACCCCATATGGCTGAGGGACGGGGCTAAGCTGGCCCAGGCCAGTGTCAGTCAAACACATGGTGATACTTGGGCACAGAAATCGACAGGATAGGAGACACTTATCATGGTGCTGTGATGGGGATGAGAAGGAGGAAGGCAGTGGCTTTCCTGAGTGTGGATGTGTTCACAAGTCCAATGACGTGTACTAGGAAGGAGATTATAAAATAGCTTGTAGGGATAGATAAGTCCCTAATTAGTGTAACAGCTTTTTTGATAGCTGCTACACCTTTCTGATCATTTGACTAATGGAGAACTGCCATTAAGTAACAGGCAAACGAAACATAGGCATAGCTGGGCAAATGCAGTGCTTTCCTCTAGCCCTAACACACATTAACTTTACCCTTAGAGAAAGCCCCGAAAGAGTTACCAAAATCATAACCAAGAATTCAGTGCCAAAGGCCTGCCCAGCCCCAAGGCCATGCTTCCCTGCTTGCAGACAAAGCCTGGCTGTTTCCACCGTGATAATCACTTCCTGCTCACCTCAGGACTGGACTTGGAAACACACAGTCAAGCCCTTTGGCCCCACTCTTGGAAAGCTCTTTACGTACATGTTTAACTTCAAGTGTGCAAATTGTCCCATTCACTCAAAGTAGCATTGTTCAGAAACACTCACAAGGGGAGGAGGAGGAAGGGGAAGGGTGGCTTCTCACTCTGCAAGATCAGAGAGGACCCCAACCTACTATCACAAAAACCCTCACTGTATGACAATAAATCCTTCATCTCACATCATCACAACAAAGGCTATAGACTCAGCTTGTGTCATGAACCACCTAAGATATGTGCACATCACTCGGGGAGCAATACCCTTCTAAATACTGCTTTCACTCCTGTGCTTTGTTAGTGCACAGGCACACCAGGCTGCGGTGAAGACTTCCATAATGGAAGAGACTGTGTCTTTCACCTGTGTATGCTGTGCTGTTCACAGTTCAGCTACTCTCCACAGTCCCTCCTCCTCCACGAGGGCACTTCTGTGCCACGAGGTTGCTGAGCGCTGCCCAGTCTCCTCACTGTTTCTTTACAACAAGGCCATTCACACGGATAGGGTGGCACCACTATGCTCAGATCTCCTATCCTTCTCTTTCAGAAACCTGTTTAAGGACTCCCAGAAACTTGTGTTTTCTTTCTTCTCCCTTTGGTCCATCCCCAAAAGGGCAGTGCACGCAAGCTGTTGGATGCAAATTCTTTACAAGCTTAAGACATTTCTGATATTCTGTCTTTCCTCCATCTCCAGTTATCTAGGACATTTACAGAAGGAGATGGGTAGATGGATGGGGGCAAGCACGGCCCACAGAAATGGAATTATTTCCAATGGCTGCATGTTAAGCCAGTGGCCAACATGAGAACACACCACCAAAATCACTGACCTGCCAGACTTAAAAACAATTGCATGAAGAGTCATTAACTTTTACAAGCAACCTGTGTACTTCTGCTGGACAGAGATGTCCCTCCTTGTACAGAATGTTAATAGAAAATTGAAAATATCACATTTTCATGAGGGTGTCCATAATACATTGGTCAGTTTTAAACAGCAACAACTGCTTAATTAAAGAAATAAAGAAAAACGTTATCTGTTTAATTGTTTCCCTTCCATAAGTACTGATAACTAAGCCTACTGCAGAGAAAACGATGGTTCCTTTAAGTCGTTCTTGCCCAGCTGGTGGCTCATTAGCTTGTTTGTAATGTTACAAGTTCATGTTTTGTTGTCATCAACATTCACTGAAAACATGAGCCCAAGTCAGATAAGGAAGAAAGAATAAAGCACTGTCACTTTCTGAAAGAAACAAAGATCCTGCCCTGGAATCCTTATTACCAAAAAAACCCCAAAGTAGGGGAATATAGAGGCGATCAGATTCAGCTAAGATTATTTCTTAAGTGCTTTCCCAGAGACACCTGGATACTCCAACAAAAGGAGCAGTGAGCAGACAGCTCTGCAATGACAGGAGGACAAAGAACTCCAATTTTGTCTTTCCACCCTGTTTATTACAAAAACTAATACATTTTGGTTCACAGATACAATAATAAACAAGCATAACTAAAGGCTGGGATTTAGAGCAATCACCAAAGTAATGTTCAGTGGTCTTTCAGCACAATTCTCCCTTTTGAGGATTATCTCAACTACAGCTGTTGGTATGGAAAATCCTCCCAGGACACTCATCACTCTCACAGTAATACTCACCAACCAAAAGCAGGAAGCCCAGTCCTGGGAGTAAAGGCAGCATTTCTGCAAAGGTCTTCAGAGTGTCCACACATGCAAGGAATCACCTTATTTCAGCCAAGAAAAATCAAACATGAATAATACTTAATTGAAAAACCAAACTAGGAAAGTTAAAAGGTGACTGTCTCGCAAGCAAACTTCCACATGCCAACAACCTACACAAAACCTATCTGAAACTAGACGCAAAGCACACAAAAAACTATTGAGGGTCTGCTATGCCTGCAAAAGCACGGAGTTGCATGCAGAGAATTCAGGGTTAGTTAAGCTAGATTCACTGCTACCAGTACCCTGAAGTCAGGCTCCCCTCTGGCAGAGGAAGTTAAGAGCTTGCACAACCCCACTCGGATGGTTAACCGTGGTGCTTACCTTCAAGCCGCTAGTTGCCAGGCACTTAGTGTGCAAGCTATGATCAGAGCGGGCCACTTTTCACTGAGCAACCCAGGGCGTGTCTCTGGCTTCTCAAAACTGCATCTGAGATTACAGGATGGATTTGGAGCACTGGGCACACCTGTAAGTTCTTGAGAATACAAGTGTTTAGCAGCACAAATAAATGTGAGTTATTTGTTAATGCTTGTAATTTCTAGGATACAGTAGGAAATGCTGAGCCCAAAGCAAGGTTACTGCTGGAGTGAGCAGGACAAGAACAGTGCATAGGTGCACTCCCTCCCTACCCGGCACAGGACACATTTAGTATTTACAGGAGGCAACAAAAATAAAGCAGTGCTCCCAGGACAGAGCTACTCTAGCACCACCTTTCTCCAGTTACTAAAGAAATATTTGTCATCAGGAAATTTTGCTTCAGTGGAGCTTGAAACGTTTGGCCCTTTTCTTGACACTTCTGCTTACCTCAGTCACCTCCGCCTGGGAAATCCCAAAGAGAAATATGTGGCAGCTCCTCTGCTGACCAGCCAGGCCATTTTCAGATCACAGGTATTTCGAACTGGGAACTCTGCTCCAGGTTCAGTGAGGTCAGTCAGCTGAAACACGGAGCTCTCCACTCAGGCCAGAGGAATCAGGATAGCTGAAATAAAAAAAAACACAGCCCTGCAGTAGGCTAAGGCTAGGACTGGTGCAGGCAAATCCCATTGCATGGCCACCTGCCTTATTTCCTTCATGAAGCTTTCCTTGCTGAGGTGCTCAGGGGTGCTCACAGCACACTGGCCTCACGCCAAGGTGCCCAGCATCTGCACCCAAGTGCATCAGTATCCACTGCAGCAGCTCGTTAGCACTCACAAGGACCACAGCAATGAGACCACTGAGCAGGAATGTTATTATCCAATGGCTCTAGAACTGTAATCCCAGAGATGCCTGTCTCCCTATCACCAAAAGTGGCCTTTCCCTCCACAAACCTTCATTTATTTCCTTGCTGTGAAGATCCTAAGAGATAACTTCATGGGCTTTACAATTCCTGCAAGTTGCTTTATTTTAAAAACTGAACAACATTCTTACTAAAGAGATCACACTTAGTTTCCAGGGGTCTTTATGCAGCACCTGCATGCTGCAGGAGCTGAGGAATGGGTTTGCCCTGCTCCTTCAGCCGAATCACACGTGGTGGTGTTCCCCATGATCTCCCCAGCCCTGTGCACATCAGCAGTCAGGGAGATCCTGATTCTGACTGAACTTGTCAGCCTGTCAGCACTTCAGCAAGAAAAACTTGGCAAGCATAATCTGCAAGAATAAAAATGAGACCTGCTGCAGATTCTAACAAGGGATGGATATTAAATTATATTCCACCCATTTCAGACTCCTTTTCACTGACTCTTGGATCTGAACACCCAGGTCACTAAGAAATTGCCCACAGTAATTCTCTCAATTTCCCTGGATGCAGCGGAGTAATTTTGCATCTCAGATTTGAAAAATGTTTGTTTGGTCACTTTATTGATGCTTTGCAAGACAAGGTTTTCCATAAATCAGTTATGCCCCTGGATTAGGCTTGCCCCATCATGCCCACCTCTAACTCATGTGTTTGTGGCAACACGGAGAAAAGCCATGTTGACTCACAACATCATCACGTACCCAGATTCTGGCTCTCTCCACACTCCTAGTTTTCTTACCACACTTAACATGTTTATCAGCTATCTTGAAACCAATGCAACACTGATTCATAAATGTAGTTTGTCTGACTCAGAAGTGCATAGGATGCCCAACATGAAAGTGACTCTCATCAACACCCATCCTAAGCTACCCAAATCTATATAAACTTGAAATGCATAATTTTGTAAAGAGTCAGATTCACAGACTCCTAGTTCAAGGCAAGAAGCTTCTTCTCCAGAATATCCAAATGAGGTGTCTTTGAGATGGATGGGGATCCTTCCATCATGTTTCAAATACCAAAGCTTTCAATGCCTCGCACCTTTTGTAAATTTGACATTGCAAGCAGGCTGTCCATGGCAGAGGGTCAGATAGGTATGTGTTGCTGGGAAGCTCTGGACACGCTGCTGGACAAACTGCGGGCCCACGTAAGAGTCAACCAAGAAAGCAACAAAGACTGTGTGGCGCAGCAGGGCTCTGCCATCTGCAGCCAGACCTATGGCTCTTCCCCAGGGCGTTGGGAGGTGAAACACAAGAACAGGAGAGATCTGAAAAGCAGAAAAAACAACACTGAGCCTCAGCCATGGATGAGGAAACCAGGGGAGGGGGCAAGCAGAGTGTCAGGATTTCCTGCTTGTGTCAGCCAGGAAGTCACACATACCTAAGGAGTGTGCAGAGCACCCCTGTTATGGGGAAAGAAACCAGAGTTCACAAAAGCAAGGAGGAACTTTCAACTGTAAATAAACTGATACTTTTCTAAGTTCTGTCCGCAAGGTGGCTGAGTAGAAGAATCAAGCACCTTCCATTTGCATTCACCCTAATACCAGCTAAGAGCCATGAGCGCACATCCAAGAGTGCTAGGTGCGGTACAAACGAGGTCTTTGATTCAAAGAGCATACAGTTGAGGAGATGAGGACAGACAGAAGAGCTCAAAGATGAGAGCACAGGCAACGATTTCAGCATAGCAATAGGTGAGCCACTATCACATTTCTGCATGCTTCATAGCAAAGAAAAATTCTGGTAATTACGTAGAATAAGGCTCAAGTTGATTTGTGGTATTGCATCTGCTCTCGTAAGCCTAAGTGAGTTACAGCTCCCTAAAAGAGGCCTCCAGCTAAAGGATTTTTACCTTTTGGATGTGATGCCACATCCAGCTTCACCCCTTTATAGCACTGAAAGCTGGGAGCAGCAGTTTGGCCTGTTGCAGGTTTTCTTGCACTTTCCAGATCCCAGCTTGGCCCAGTCCAGGGACACAGCCACATTGCCACAGGAGGCTCAGCACTGCTTAGCATGTCAGTGCAGTTTTCAGAGCAGGGTAAGATCACCCTGATGGATGGCAAGAGAGGACAATGTCACAGTCACGCACAAAGTGGCATTACTCTGGAAAAGCAGGTTTTATGTCCATAATTCAGCAATAACCTTCACAGTAACCAGAAGGGACATGGTCTAGGACCTTAATTCCTGTTACCTGAATATCTTTAGCAGCATGCAGTGATCCAGGTGGCAACTATGACTAAGAAAGAATGAAATATTCGCAGCCCACACCTGGGCAGATGAGTCTTTCAGGGGACAGAGCCTAGCACACCCTCAGCTACCATCTTCCCAGAAGCAGAGCCCTCCCTGTCATTAGTCTCATCTGCACCATGTTCCCTTCCTAAGCACTGCTCTCCCCACCCTTTATGAACTTTTCTAATTTTACAGCATTAGGCTTTTCAGCTGCAGACAAATGGGAATACAGAGCATGTAACAGGAATGCTAGTAAAACTTGCCCTCAGTGGGAGGCAACTAAAGATCTTCTCTTATCCAAGAAGTACAAAGCTGGGAGGGGTCTCTGAGACTGCCCAGTCCACCCCTTGCACCATGGTGCAATTGTATATACCTAGGCTGACAGAGGCGCAGCCAGCCTGCCCTTGCATAGGCCTGTGAGGGGGATTTCAGAGCTCGCCTGCAACAGCAATCACTTCTAGCTCAACACAATTACGCAGGAGACCTCTCTCTGCCTCCTTTCCCTCTTGCATTCCTCCCTCTCTGCAAGCTTCCTTCTCCCTAAACTGAAAAAAATCCAGTGCCTTCACGTCACCTCTCCCCCTTCGTAAATGCATGAATCTCCCAGTGATAGCAAGCGGGGAGTGAAGCCCAATTCTGCATCACAATCCCTAACGCACACACCGAGAGGCTAGGGCAGGAGGGGAGGCAATGAAATCCACAGTGGAAGGCAGGAGTGGGACAGGTCTGAGATGTGATTTGTACCACAGGAAAGTGAGTCAGTGCCTTCTCACCCAACCTGACCGTGCATGTGTAGCGTCAAGTATGGCTCAAGTGTTCTTCAGTTACACTAAATTGTACAACTGATTCCTGAGGTGTTCCTGCCATGTTAAGCCAGGTGTGGCAACAGAAAATAAATCCTTCCTGATCGCATCTTCACCACGCACACGACACACCCTGCTCAGTCCAAAGTCACTGCATTTCCCTGTGGTTTTCATCTAGAACAAAACGGGCTTTGTGCTTTCTCAGAGAAGTCGGGTCTCCCATTAGCTCAGGAGAGCACCTTTACAGGATGGGGCTCAGGCTTTTACTCATGTCAGTCAGATGACAGCCGAGTTCCTCTGTAACCTTGCTAGGGCCATCGCAGCTCACTGGGTCCAGACAGCCTCATCAGCACACTCCTTTTCATTAACCCTAAATACAGTGCATGACCCAGAATCAGAAGGAAAGGTTTAAGAACAGGAACAACAGAGCACAGAATAAGAAAGCTTGCTGAATAGAAATCAAAAGGGGCAGTTAAAAGACTAAATTGTTGCAGGTGCTATGGAAATTATATAAAGTCATACTGAAGGCTGAAAGCAAACGCATACCACCTAGCAAAGAAAATCAGAAACTGTCATAACTGAGCAGAAAGGCAAAGGAGGCTACTGGAAAAAAGTGTCTTTCAAAAACCTGAAGTTATTTTTCTGTTTCTTCATCAGTTGCCTCTTGAAGAAGGAAACTCTCAGGACCCTGCTGGGACAACATGACCCAGGTATAAAAGGAGGATCTGGAGACACACAGCTCTAAAAGGGAAACTAAATTCATTCTTTCTATCCATGTCCATTACATTAGATCCCTTCATTATGTCAGTGCACCTAAGAATGAATCTCCCATGTAGATACTGACAGAAGAGGTTACAGAACAAAATCACACCAAAATGCCCAGACAAGGTAGACTACATTGAAGAGTCCTGGAGGAGTACAACATTATACAGCTGTGGTGTCCAACCCTTCACTTGAATTACCCTGTGGACCACAGGTCAGAAGCTGACAGACACAACAGAAGGTTTTAGAAGGATCTCCAAAGCAGACTGGACAGGGAATCAGAAGGCAAGACAGAAACACATGAATGTCAAGTCTCAGCCTAGAGCAAACCTCCTCGTTGGTTGGGCAATAAACAAACAGGCTTGCCGCTCGAGTCAAGCGAGCTGTGTGAGCCCCCTGCAAAGGGTTGTGTCTAGAGCCAACAGAAGGGGATAAAGACAGAAGTGGTGCAAAACCTGTGACCTAAGGTATAAACAGCTCCAAGCCCACAAAACTGGTACTATGCTACAGTCACCACTTGCACTTAGTCCTTCCTTTCATCCTCCCTCTACAGATCTCAGGCTTACTGGGACTTGGCACACAATGGAAGACTCCCTAATAACTGAAACAAGTCTGTGTGAAACCTCTCCACTCTTTATCGCTCCAAAAATACAAACAAGGAAACACTGTTAATAAATACCCACGTCAGAACTGTGATTTCAGTGGCAGTGAACCAACTAGTATTGCCCCATGGCTCCATTTCCTCCACGCAGCAGTCCTGCCCTTGCTCCTGCTGCTCTGGACAAAAACTGCTGTCACCTACCTGTAGAATCACAGAAGACAAAGTCAGAAGAGCTTTCCAGGCATTCATCAGGACACCTGCCTTAAGAGTGTGTCAGTCTTACAATCACTTTGCCTAGAGCAATGTTTGAGGTTGGCAGCCTGAAAGGGTTAAGACGGAAGATACATTTTTGGAAAGGCTCATCTTGCAGGTAACCTATAAATACGGTTTTCTTGAATATACTGCTGTGGTCAGCGTTGGTAAGAGAGCTTTAGCATGAATAGGCAACTGTGAAGTTTGCAGTACGGAGCATTCTGGCCCATTTCAGCTGCATAGCCACCTCTCTCTGCAAACCAATGGATTCACAGGACCAGAGGGATAGTTCAGACTAGAAAAGGAGCACACAGGCAATTAAATTGCACAGCTCTGTCTCAAGGAGTGGCAGATACTAGAAGTGGCCATTGGTTCAGAAAGTGACTGAGCAAAAATTATACTCTCAGATTTACTATCAATGCAAGCATAGTTTCAAACTGACAGGACTGATTCTTATCTCGGCATAGATCTTTAAAAGAATGCTCAAGTGCACAGGTCACATCCAGCTATGTGGTTGTGTGGTGTTACGTGCCTGCTTGTTAAATGTCAGCTAAAGAGATTTTTATAAACAAGGCAATATTTGGTTCAATAAGTGCCTTGTTTCACCCTGTTTGCTTAAGCATTCAGTTACAAGTAGGGAATCTGTGAAAAGAAACACTATTGGCTTTAAGATGTTACTGCCCCCACACCTACAAATGCTAGTGGGGTCACCAGAACCTGACGCTGAAGGTTTATGTTTTACAGCTCATGCAAGACCATCTGCCCTCACCTGCCTGCACTAACAGGCTTGAGGCTACTTCTAAGTTGCAAAGGAGGAGAGAGGAAAGCCAAGAGTGTCAGAGACCTGCCTACAGTCAAACTTGCCAAATCCTCAGTCACCTCAGGACTAGAACCCAATCCCGATTTATCCCCTGTTGTAGTAACTCCAGAGCAAACCCTGCTCTGGCCAAATGACACTCCCAGAGCTATTCTCTGCACACTGCTAAAGGAAGTGTCATGGAGACTAACAAAAAACCAACGCATATGATTAAGACAGGATAAAAAGGCTAGAAAGCATCAAATATCAGTTTATAGTAAAACCCAACTGCCATATTACACCTTCCCAGAGGTTTACACAAGAGATTTTGCTTGCTTTCTACCTCCCTCTCTCCTCTGTAAACTTCTCTGTAACACTTGTTTTGCACAAAGTCAAAAAACACCTGCATGTAACACTCAAACCTTGTCCTGAATTATAAGTCCAACTGAGCTAAAAAAAAAACAACCCCAAAAAAACCCCAACGACTGACATCTGACTTTCCTCTCATGACAAGGTTTGTATTCATGCTGGTGACCAACTGGCTGCACTAGAGAGCAGAAGTGGTGTTTAGTAATGCCCTAACCCTGCCTGTTTAGCTATGCATTAGGACAGGGTCTTCAGACTATGCCTGTTGGAGACGCTCTTGACACATCAGCAGCCAGGAGTAAGAGGCATGACCATATTTAAGGTCACTTACATTACTGGAAGACCAGTTTTCAGCAGGAGGAGGCTCAGAGCTGATACATGCTCCCAGAAACCCAGCCCAGCCTTGAAAGCCTGCTCAGGGAGAACCAGGCTATCTCAGCACTGGCCCCTCAGCCATCAGTTCTGGCTGCACTGCGGTGCTCACAGTGCTAAAAGTATTTGGCACCCTGCACTCCAGGAATAGCACTACTGGTGTCAGCTGCTGTGCCACATGCTCGTAATTCCCATGTCCTTTGGCTGAGTGGGTCCTCCCAAAGCACACACTCACCTTTCAAGAGGGCCAGGCAAGAAAGGGTGAGGTGCTGTGGGCACCCAGCAATGCTCCTGCCCTTCTGGCCCCCTTGTGAGCATTATCAGCACTTGGCCATCTCTCCCATACACTGAAGTGCAGCTAAATATAGCTGTAATTGACAGGTACTCCTTATTCTCAAGTACAAAGAAGCTCTGCCTCTGTATTTTATAGTTTCAAGAAAATGGTCTCCTGTATGAGTCAGTCACCTGCTAAAAAACTTCACACGTTCTCAGTTGCTTCTCCTTACAGCAAGGCTGACACCTTGTGATGTAACACAGCAGTCTAAGCTGCCCTCATCTTTATATATAGATTTATACACACGTGTGTGTGCGCATAGTAACCTGTAGGGGGTGACAGATCACACACAGCCCCTAGAAAGAAGTGAGGGGAAAAGACAGTGCCCACATTATGAAAGTCCAGCTCATTATCCACATTATGAGATCCAGCTCATGGAGTGGAAAGCCTGACTCAATGTCTAGCATGATTAAAACCTGTCTTTCACTCTCCCTAAACTCCTGTCAGCCAAAGACCGCCAGCCCTAAACACTCTTCTTATGTACCTTTTCCCTACACCCACTTAGCACCTTGCTACGCCACGCACCTGCAAGGGACTTACTTCAGCTCACAGCATCCAGCCTTGCCCTGCCCCTTGCAGTGACCTGCTCTGTAGGGTAAGATAAGGAAGGTTTAACCCCTTCCTGATGCATGTATGTGTCTGATGAAAAGTAAACACAGAATTGTTTAGGTTGGAAATGACCTTTAAGATCAAGTCCAGCTGCTAACCTAGCACTGACAAGTACGTACCACGCAAGACAACAAATGAACCTGACTGAACATCACATTCATAACAGCACATAGAACCACAGGCAGACAACTTGCCTGTCTATGTCCTTATTTTCCAGGACAGGAAAGGCAGGAGGAGAAATACAGGACATAAAGCACTGTGTTAAAAATTACATGGAAAGGTCAGAGACACAGAGAGAATTGGGGAGGAGGAAAGAAAAGCACTGCAGGGTCAGTTCTTGTTGTTCCTGCCTCCTGAAACCTGTCAGCCTTCTAGGTACTCACCCACCAGGGTCACTGCAGTAAGCCAGCGCAGCTGGGCACCTTTTCCTTGCTTTGTGGGCTCAGGACATCCATCTGCCGTCACGTCCCTGGGACCAGGCTGTGACAAGGAGCACACAAGCACCAGAGGGCACCAGGAGCTCAGCCCTGCTAACCTACCAGCTCCCTCCCGGGACTCTCTCCCGCTGCCACTGGAGGTCTCTGCTAAGTCACTCACCTGGGGAAAAAGCCATGGGGAAGAAGCTGTTTTGACCAAGATGGAAGATTTCACAAAACAGCATCCGTTCTTGTGGAAACTCTACTGGAAAATATTCAAGACAAACGTCTGTCACTTCTGGTGGTTTTTTTTTTTTTCCCAGTCATATATTCTTGTACTTCTGATTTCGTTTCAATTCAGAACAAACCCACATTTTGAATTGTGACTCTTTCTCAGACAGAAATGTGTACCCATCACTATGCCCCTCTAGAGAGACGACCACATGGCTGCCGTTCCTGTGTCTCAGCCCCTGACCCTCCAGTATGATTCAGCAAGTTCTCTCCTTCTCTATGAGTATCTGCTGGTGGCTTGTCAAATCAAGAAAATTAAAAATCTGCCTCCACTGCTGTCTTCATGCTAGAGCAACAGCTTATATGAAACTATGTGGGATGGACTGATGTTACCATCAAAGCAACTTAAGCGTAGACGTGGAAACGGAGTAATGTCTGCAACAGCTATTTCTGGAAAGATTTAACTGCTATTGGGGAAAAAAGAAAAGGAGTCTGTAATTATTGCTGACTTAGCCTCCTTAATACTACGATTCTTCAGTCTGTATCGTAAATCTTTCCATGGCGCTTGTTCATCCTCTAGTTTTATGTACTTACATTATACATCTAACAATACATTTCCCTTTGACTTGCCAAGAAAAAGTCCTTCTCCATCCCTAGAATAAAACATTGCCTGGCAAGAGTGTCCGAGTGTATTGAGAATGTGGTCTAAGAAAAAGTCACAGTTCGCAAATCAGACATTGACCAATAACTCACAAAACTTAGGAAACAGCCCAGACTGGACAAGTTCAGAAAAAACTGAGCAGGTGATGCTTTTTAGAAATTGGCCGCTCAGGGCCACCTTCAGCCAATCCTTGTTGAAAACAAGAAACTGCTTCTCACTGGATTTGATCCAGATTTGAGTCCTCAATTGATTTTTAATTCTGGGCAGAGTGTTCTGTGTCACACCCTTCTAACACTGATGCCTGTGCAGGGCAGGAACTCACTCGGGTCTCCCACACCCAAAGGTGGCTTCACAAGCATGCAGCACCTTCACAGCAGAGTAAATTTGCTATAGCATGATAATGCATTGCAAAGCAGATAAGAGACTGCCCGAGTCCCAAAGCTGCAATCCCACGGGCCGCATGCCTGCACTAAGCGCTAGGGCTGGATTCTGTAATGCAGATGCCATTTTACCAAATGCCAAATCTCAGATGCTTTTGTTGTAATCTCCAGCAATGCAAAGGAAACACCTGTCTGTAATGGATTATCACCATGTAACAGAGCTATCTGAAGTATTTCCCAAGTGTTGTTTTATCTTACCTTTATCAATTACATAAATTCAATGGGCTCTGGAGTTACAATGTGGGATTTCAGCCATTTTATCTGCTAGCTTTAAGTGAACATCATTTGGAAACATCACGTTCTGTAAACTGTGGGCTGTACGGCCACTGCTCCCCACAGCCTGGGCAGAAATCTCTGACCTGGGCAACACAGTCCTTTGTGGACAGCCTCTGTGTACAATATAAATCACTATCTTTTTGGAGAATGAAAAGCTAGGCTTTGCTCCACCTGATGTTGGGGAGTTCGAGGGGAGACCGATGAGGAATACATGGGTCTCACTCAAATGCAAGGTGAATTTTGCTTTGCTCTAGTTTCATAATCTGCAAACAGCAGCAAGCCTCAAGACCAAAAAGTGCCAAAAAATTGTTTCTGCAGTACTAAAAAATAAAAAATAGTGAAATGGTTACAGGCCCTTAAAGTTAGCAGGTTGATTCCCAAACATTTCTTTGCCTGGAACAAAAGTCAGAGCACCAAGATATGCCTTGTTGGGATGCTGTGGGTCCAAGAGCTATCAAAAGGCAAGGCTGGAAAAGAATAAATACGGACAAATGCAAAACTCAGCTTCATTACTAGGGATTTTCCTCAGAGTGCAACACAGAGGATCCCAGAATAAGGCTATGTTATGCTGGAGGTCAACCAACAAGCAACAATATGAGCCAAAGTCAGCTTCTAGCATCTCTGTGCTGAGTGCAGCTGGACAGGAGTAGCAAGTAACTAGACTCATCCATTCAAAAGCAACCCTTAAAGTGGCTGTGACCATGCTCTCTAAAAACAAGTGGTTTTTTCCACTTCCAGCTGCTACATCCGGAGATTTTCACTGCCACAGGAAAGCACCAGTGAACAGAAATGGCCTGTTCAGTGGTCTTGTTTGCTCCCAAAGCAATTTAGAGCATTCCTGAGATGGGCAAGGACATGAGACCCAAACATCATCACAGCAGTAAATAAAGCCACCTAATGCTCTTTTATGTCATGGTCCACTGAGATTCCTTCGTGTGCTAAGGTACCTCAAGAAACTGAGCTCACCTTTAGGCACAGAATTACATTCAAAGTGCAAAGAGACTAGCATGCCAGGAAACATGCAAAATGGAGAGAGCCTCCAAAGGAAAGTGCAGGTTAATGCAATGATGCTGCTGACACCCTGGGCTATGCGTGACAACAGCACTGCAGAAAACAGTTGGGGAATCTAGCTTAACTTCCCAGATGAGTCACACATCGTTGTCTCACGGGGCCAGGGAAGGGAAAGGAGGACGCGAAGGAGGTGTAACAGATCCTGCTACAGGCCACACTGCGGAGACACAATGTCCAAGTCACTGAAGTGAGTCCAGATTCATATAAAAGTAAATGACAATGAGAGTCAGATCCTTTATTTTTTTAACCAGTTCCACTGTCACCACAAAAGGTTCACAAAAGAAGGACCATCTTGTCACAGTATTGTCTTGTTATCAATAAAAAAGGGCAAGGCAGCTAGACAGCATAGCAGCAGTGAGGCTGACAAAGCTTTGGGAGATGAAGCATAACAAAATATCTCAGCAATGAGGTGCTTCTGAAAAAACATTTTTCCCAGGTCATTCATTCTTAAGAAATAAATAAGCAAAAATAAACTCCAACTGGGCTGTTATTTATACTCACCTTCCATTCAGTTCCCTGATCCCATCAGATGGTCTGTGACACACTGTAACTCTCTCTCTCACAGAGACTTTCAGCCCCTTGTTTGACACAGTCCCTCTCAGACACATAGTGGTGCCTAAATCCTGGAAATAAAGGATTATCCAGATAAGAAAGATTGTGCCAGTTTAGGGCAAAGTGACAATTTCAAGTGGTCGTGTTTTGCCGCAGCATAGCCATACAAGGACATCACCTGAAGGGTGATTCGGCTTTGCTACCATTTTAATACCAAGTTTAAGTTAAGCCCTGAATAGATAACGCTGTAAGGTGTAATTACTGCACCATTACACTCCCTTCCCACTGGACAAGAGGGCCTGACCCCTATGAAGGTGACAGTTGCTGCACTTAGGAGCAGCTACTTCCCAGCTACATCCCAGAACTGACTCCCTAATGCAGTAATTGTAATGGGCCACTGGTAACAGTCAATAATTTATCAGCCTCTTCCTCGTTGCAGAATTGCCCAGGGACTCTGACCTGGGTGGCTGTGGGCCCCATACTTCAGGAGCTGCTATCATTGAAGATGTCACCCAGTCCTCATTTCCATACAAAAGCCACCAGCGAGCAGGTGGCACTCACCCGTGCATGCTGCCTGGGTTGCAGAACAGGACCTGCAGTGCAGGCACACCCTGCAACACCCCTCCCAAATAATCAGTGCACTCACAGGCATTTGTTTAGCTGGCAGAGTGCACTGCAGGAGAGACATGAAAAGACCCCCAGCCCAGCTGAGCCCCTGTGACATTTGGGCAGGACTAGCCCTATAAACGTTCCCTGAGAACAGTGATGGTCATGGTGGTATGGGCACTCCTCTCAGAAAGAAAGGAGCTCTGAGCATCAGCACGGTACATGCAGGATGCCACTAAAAATGTACACTGATCCATTCAGGGATGTGATGGTTAAACTCAGGTTCATGTTTATATTTACAGATAGTTTTAATGTGCAGGAGGAAACAAAGAGGTATTTTATTTCAAGCCTCCCACACGCATCTGAGACGATATGTGTGAAGCAAAATACAGAATACAGCCTAGAGAAGAAAAACCCCAACAAACAAAACAAAAGAAATACCTGTCCCCAACAGAAAATTGTTGTAAAGGGCAAGATTTGTCGATTTAATTTAAAAATTCCTTTCACCAACAGAGGAGGAGGAGGTAAATCACACTGCCAAATATTAAACATGAAGGAAAGCAACAAATAACATTTATGTAGTTTACCATAACACAACTGAAAATATAAAAGCTCTCTGGTTTATTGCTATAGACACAGAACATGTTTGTGCTCTGAAGTAATGCATGAGACACTGCTAACGCAGTGCCTGCAGAGTCAAGTGCAGGATTGATTCCACATTTAAAGAAAGCTCATATCCTTGACCTCATGTAGGAAGATTGCAGCCCTAATATCTGACAGCTGAAATACCGCCTCTCACAATGCCCCAGAGAATGCAGGGGTATGCAGGCAGTGTGCCAGGTTTATGTTTGGGGTAAATCTCAGTCCATGATCATCATTCAAAACACCTTTCCTTACAGAGCAGCTTGCCCCAAGGATATACTTACCCCAGGTATTTCTGAGGGGAGGATTTCCTGTGGAAGAGAGATGGAGAGAGTCCTCAAGCCTAACCCCAGGGCCCTGCAGTCATATCTTCCTGCTGCACCCACGTGGAGATCGCATGAGCAGAATGCTGCTACCATCTTCGATCTAACAATGGGGGAAGGTGAGATCTTTTCAAGCGTTAAGGAAGTTCAGTGCAGGTACTGCGATAACAGATCAACGGGGAAGTAAGTAGGATTAAAAGCAATCAGACTACACACAAGCCG
>JAVJGI010000050.1:26016915-26060551 GCA_035590275.1 Ibycter americanus | reverse complement strand
ACGCGGCCCCCCCCCCCCGCCCCCCCCCCAGTTAACCTGTTTGCAGCCAGGAGCAGAGATATCATGAGGGACATCTTCTGGCATGAGACAAGCTCTGCCTCACTCCTTATGAGCATCCCAGAGGAACATAACAGCTCCTGGAGCTGGAGTGAGTGGCCTGGAAAAGGATGCATAGAGAGCAGCAGCATGTTGCTACCCCCTTGATGTCAGTAGAAATGCGGGAATTGAAACAGGTCAGAGGAGATGACAGAGGTGGTCTATAATAAACTCTTGCCATAAACCAAGTCAGAAAGTGGCACTGCTGGGTGCTTCCACCAGCCAAACAACAGGCCTTGGGAGGAGACAAGCACAGCAGCCCCGATCTTTTCAGGACCTGTACAGGATGGATTTCTTCACACCCAATTATCTTGCAACGGCCTGTTTTTATCCATGGTTTACACAGGGGCTTGGTTTGGCTCCTAGTGAGGTGCAAAATTGATGTTTCCTTCAGAAGTCAAAACTGTTTCATAAAAAACACATTTTGTATAACTCCACTTCCCCTGGGCTGAGTTCTCAGCATGAGTGGTAGTGGTTTCTGCATTCCTCCTCTTTCCCATTCCAAAAGCTGCTCAATTGAAGATAAAACTCTTGAATCTGTCCTGAGAACAAGAGGTACCAAACCTGTCAGAGATCAAAATACCTACTGGCCTCACCAGCAAGATCTTCTTGTAAAAGTTCAGCTGGCCTCCAAAGTATCTGACAACTTCCAAAATCCTTAATGGAGAGTGCAAAATACCTCATTCAGTTCATTCTAGCACTAATTTAAATCAAGACTGGTTGCATATTGTGAATCACACGTTACTGATGATACTTTGCTAAAGACTGGGCGTCCAGGAAGCTAACTTGGGCTTTGAAACATAGCATGGGAATGAATGTCTTCTGAATAAAATCATAAAAACCTCTGAAGCATTACTATTTCTCACCAGCTCAATCTCAGGGCTCTGATGACACAAGAGAAAATATCAAGATAGCATTTAAATTTTGCGGATTCTGACTACAACCTAATTCAATAATTCTCACTTGTGTGAGCAGTATTTGCTCTCATAGTCACATCACAGCCTGCGCGACTAGTCACCCAAGTAAGAAATACTTGGTCAGGCTTTTAACAGATGCCGATAGGCCTCGTAGGACTCCTGAGTGTTTGGTGCACTGAAGAAAGTAAAGTTTTGAAAGATAGCAGGTGATAATAAATCAACTGTGTCCATATTAACAGGAGCTTGGCAGGGTCCTTACAAATGGCAAGGATTAAAGGAATGACCGTGTATGACAAAGGACCATAATTCACCTCCCCTAAAGCTGAACAGTCACCGTCCTTTCACTATTGAAAAGAAATCCACATTTCAGAACTGCATCAGGGACAACCACAGAAACAAAGAACTTCCTCTTCCAAAACCATCCTCTTGACATTAAGCCACAACCCACAAACCTTTAAATCAGAGATATCCAAGAAGACAAACCGGTCTCACACCCATCAGCCTTCATCAGTGTTTTTAAAATCTCCCTTCACTCTCTGACCTCAAGCACACAGCTGACCGCCCCAGGTCCAAACGGCTCCGGCCATTCGGGTGCCTGCAGTGGCTGCTATCTTCCTCCACCTTCCTCCTCTGAAGCAAAATCCCATCAAACCTTTCTGTTACTGGGCAGAAGCTTCCAAAGAAGCAGAACAAAGCATCTTTCCACCCACTGGAAGCTCAGGGATGGAATTCATTGCCACTGGATACCAGAGATGCCAAAATGCAATTAGACAAATTCATGCAAGACAAGTCCACCATGGGGCCCTTAAACACAGACACATGTCCATCCCCTGGCTTAGTAATTCCTCTGACATAGACAGCTGAAACCAGGGATTCACAGGTCTAATTCAGAAGAGTCTGTTTGTAAGTTCTTACATTCAATTCAGCAAGAGTTTGCATCCATTTCAGTTTTTAGGATAGAGAAGCACTTTCCTGAGCCAAAAAAGAGACAGTTGAATAGAGCAAACAGCTAAGAAAAATCATACGAAAAATGTAGACTGTGAGCTTATTCAAGCAATCCCTTTGGGTTCAAAAGTACAACAGGACAGATTAGCCCATCACAACAGAAGTCTCCTAACAAGCCTGCAAGGAAACTATCCTTCCAGCTAACATAGATTCAATGCTTTTCTTTACACCACTACTGAGGAAATGTTTCCTGTACCAGAGTAAGTGCATAACAACCAGTAATTGCAGCAGCAGTTTATTAAAACAGTGGTATGTGATGCTTCTTTGTCGGCTAGTCGTTAACTTCGTATTGAAGCTGAGACTTCATTTCCATGAGACTACACAGTGCTCTAATTCTGCCAAGTTCTGAGCTTTCCAGGGGATGCTAAACTGCCCCTCACAAACCCACTCGGGAAAATAATACAGAAATTTTGGCTATACAATTGCACTATCAAGTCTTCATCAATTCTTTGACCTTTCCTATAAGCTGTTCTCACTTTAAAGCAGCTCATTTCCATGCTGAATGGGTGGAGAAGGACAGAGACTGCTACTAGAGTTCAATTTTTTTGACAAGTGACACTAGTTATGTGACACCTGAGGATACCTCAGGAAGGGCTGGGCCTTTGCTCCTTGGAACAGAGTCAAAGAAGTCACCTGGCATCACTCACCACGTTCACTGCAATCAACTGGGTACCACCATATAAAAAGGTGGCACTGGAGAAAGAGCTACTCCTGTAGACAGTTGCTGGACTACATGCTGCTTTTGAGAATTCACGAAGTTCTGGAAGGAGAAAAAGTAAGTTTTGAGAGGTATGGCTGTTTTCTCTTCCAGCTAAACAATTAAGTTAATGATTATTAATAAGCAAGTTGGTACTCTATGTAGGAATGTGTATGCTGTTGCTCTTCCATGTAATTAGGCAGAGCGATTGATCTCCAGTTGAACTGCATGTTGTTCTTGGCCAGTTCCAGCCATTCCATTATCACTTTCAAGTTTTTTTTAAATAATAAAGCAAGGTGCTCAGAGAAAAGATAGAGGCAGAAAGGCACAGTGAAAGTGATGGGTAAAATATGACACAATTTCAAAACAGTGATTGGTCAGTGGCTGTGGCTGTTCTAGGACATAAGATAGTTGAATACTTGCTCTACCAAGGCAAAGTATTACTACATTGATTGAAACACTGGAGGGATCTGTGGCACAGGCTTTGTGCTGTGCTTCAGTGAGATATGTTAGAGAGAAGAACATTACATTGGAGAATTTCTAATGTAAGCAAGACCTGACTGTTTCTGGTCATCAAGCTGACTGTGACAGCTGACAAAGTACATCAGGCAAAGTAATAACTTTCAAAGAAAGATACCCTTATGAAAAAATACAATCAAATTTTAGGGGTACCTTTTAGTGCTGGAGGAATGTTTCTGTTCACTGGTGATTAATATCAGCTCTGATTATTTGTGCAAGGTACCCATCCCTCCGTCTGTTTCACAAATGCTGAGGCCACTGAACTTTCCCTGGCACTAACCACCATGCCAGGAGCAAGGTGAGCCTGGGTCACGATCACCATAATGGAGCTGCTGTTGGTTCCAAGGGATGTGAGCAGAGATGCCAGGAGGATCCTTTGCCTTATAGCTTCACTTCCCAAGCTGCAGAATGCACAAACCCAGAGCACTTTCCAATACAGCCACAGAGACAACTTACAGAACTATGTCTACTGTCAGGGAGCTTCCATTCACTTTGCAGGGATCTATACCTGCCCTTGGAGTGAACCTCAGAAAAGGCTGAAAGCCCTTACAGCAATTAAGGAGAACACTAGTTCCAGTGAGCAGTAAGGAAGTCTACAGCCAGACTGTGGATGTGCGCAGAGCACTCCACTGTTCTCCAGCTCCATCTGCAGAGTACTGGTTCTGACAATCTGAGCAGCAAGGACAATTTTTACAGAATTTCAGGAGACTAGCTGTACTCAAAAGACACAATTCACAGATCTTTTGTGCTTTTTTAGCCTTGAAAAGGCAATCCACTCAAGAAAAGAAGAGCAATGAAGGCAAAAGAAAGGCCACCACTTTTAATCGCGCTTACAACTTTACTCATTTTAGGTAAGTCAATTTCGCCCTACAACCATGCTGAGGGCTGAGTCCCACACAGCTGAATATACAAATTAGAGGAACAAAGCAAAGTGTCTCTGGTGTTGTCAAGACTTTGCAGCGCGGTTTGGGCTCCCAACACTGAACATGTAGTGCTATGTAACAAAACCAGCATGAATGATTAGGGCGTGTGCTCAGTATTAGTATATAACCAGTGAAGGATGAAAATTTACCTTCATTTCATACTCTCCTGGTCTCTGTTCTTGCATTTCTGTGGGGGTCTACAATAGTTAGAAGAAAATCAGTTTAGTTTCACTCATCTAACTATTCCATCTGCATTTTGTTTTGTTTTTTTTCCCAGGGCCATGTGTAAAAGGTTTAAAACAGGTATGTGTGTAACATCACCAAATGCTGTAAAAAGTTTGTTTCTGGGTTATCAGTCATACAGTGGACACTTATAGTAACATCAGTTACCCGCAATAGCCACTTATGCGCAAAATACACTTATATCCACTTAAGAGCCATCTAGTGCAAGGGAATCTCCATAAGGTTACCCATAAAAACCTGCAATACTTCCCAGAGATCCACAAGCCCCTGGGCTGGAGCAGAGAATGTATAATACTGCAGCCAGGGAGGATTCCTGCTTTAAAGCTGATCTGTTGGCTGGAATAAAAGTGCAGCTCCACCAGGACACTGATAATCAGCTCACACCAGCTGAGAATCTGGTCAAGTCTGTCCTGAGCTGGGAGCCACCAGTCTATTCTAACCAACAGATGCATAGTGGTACTGGGCACCTTTCAACCCCTCCCAATGGTTTGCCTGATGCAAACAGGCCAAGGCAGTACAGGAGTCACTGCTTCATAGCTAGCAGCCTGAGTAAATTACATCCTATTTCATGTCATGAATACTCTGTCCTCACCAGTGCTTTCTCTCCTTTCTTTCCCCAGTGTCCAGCATTCCTCATGTGTAAGTAAAATTTTTTTTGTATCTAAGGTACCATTTGTACACTTGAGATGTTGGACAGGGTCTAGCACACAAAAGAGCAGAATGGAAGTGTTTCAAAAGCTGATGCCCCTAGGAAATGTCCCTGAATAGAACCCATGTAGATTTTCTGCATCACTTATTTAAGGGCTCTCTAAAGCATTTCAGGGGTCTCAGCCCAGCACTGAAAAGAAAAGCTATTATACACCCACAATTTTACGTACAACATGAACAGTAAACACAAGGAGCAGAAGGGAGAGGTTGTCAAGTGTGAGACTGGAAGGAGTGTTCCAATACTTTCTGTACCCAAAGAAAAGCATCATATGTATCCTTAAAGTGAGAGACTAAAATATTAGTGTCATACACCTCTTTCTTCTTTCACAGCTCCAACATACTGCTCATCTGAAAGCAGGTAGGCACCCCTGGGAACTGGTATCCACACTGCTTGGGAGAGATTACATTAGTGCTAAAATATCTCCCAAAAGCTTCACCAAAAGAACCTGAGCCCTTCGCAGCCTATCAAGCCCTTCTCTCATCAGACATTTAATTGAAAATGTTCAATGTTTCTTGCTTCCTTTCCAGTTCAAATCTAAGCTCCATCCTGAAGAGCGGTGACTGGTGCAGCCCTTCCCTCCGGCAGTACGCCTGTGCTTCAGTAAGTCACCTCCAACAGGTCTCTCCTACCAACTCCCCAGATATTCCTTTCTAGCTACTTTAAGACATTCACAGTCAGATCTGGCTTCCCCTCCTTGGGCACATCAGACAGCCTTGCTCTGGAATCACTCCCATCAGGCAAAAGGCAGCAAGCCAGGCACTCCTCTTTCCCTTGAGATTGTCTGTAGGAACAAGGAGAGCAAGAGAACCTCAAACTCTGACCCTGGACCTGTAGATCTTTACCCTTTTTTCTGATGTAACATGCTTATGTCTGTCCCAGGGCACCAAGCTGACATCAGGACAACTCTCCTCCATCCTGAAGTGCTACATCACAGACCCTACTGCTCTCTTGGACCAAGGGGCTTTCCTGCTCTTGTTTCAACAAGTCAACAGTGAAGTGCTGCAAACTGCTCTGAATGAAATCAGTGTGCAGGTAATATTAGTGTCAGAGGGGAGGACCATCAGCAGCTCCCTCTTCAGACCATACGCAGGCGCTCTTTAGCTTGGACTACATCCATAGTTGCTTGAGTTCTTGACTGTTTTTTTCCCTCATGCTGCTAGATGAGCAGAGACTATTCAATAGTTACCTGGGGAGCCTGCAGCTCTGAGTCTCTAGTATGTTGTTACTACAATTACACGGAAACATGAGCACAAGTTTCAGTACAAACCAGTTTTCTCCTCTCTTCTCTTCCCTTTTTCCTCTCCAAATCCTCCCCAAAACTTTATTTTCCCATTCTCCTTAACAAGAACAGGAGAGGAGTCTGGCTACCGAGGTGATGAATCCACTTCTTACTCAGCTGAACACTTCCTTCTTCTCCTTCTCTACCTGCATTTACTTCTCTCTGTTGAAGAGAGCACAGCCTACCTGAACAAGTTACTACCTTTCAGCCCAGACACAGTTCTTGCCATGTCCATGCTCCTAGCACAGTGCCAGCACCAAGGAAAATAGGTTTGTTCAAGCCACTCTCAGGAGTAATTTTCAAGGCAGTATAGATGAGCTCATATGAAGTAACATTTGGTGATTAGAAGCACAAAGGCAATTTCTATATCTTCTCAAGAAGAGCCAAGTTGGTTACAGCTGGACAAGCATGACAAGAATCAACCTGAAGACCTTGGGAAAGGGACAGCATTCTTGTCCCAGTGTTTGTGCAGAATCTACCACAAAGAGTTTCTAGTCTTGGCACTACCCCTAAGCATGGCAATAATACACACAACACATTAGCAATACTTAGAGCATTTTCTGTCTTGTTTTCAGGTCCGCAGTGACCAGATCGCACCTGCCACCAAAGCCTTCATGTTGAATGCAGCATGGGAAGTCATGAAGTCTGATCCTAAAGTTGCAAATGCAGGTTTCCTGGCATCCTGGTTCCAGGAGACCCTGCATGCCTACCTCCCCTCCATTGGCACCAACATCCTGGACTGCATGGCACAGCTTCCAGTCACTTGCGATGGCCTAGCCACAGTGTACGTCTGATCTAAGCTCAGGGTCTAATTAGATGGTATGCGTGAGCGTGTGGTTTGACAGAACCAGGAAATACATTGCATTGTCAAACAGGGCTTTTTAAGACTTGAATTTTGATGTCTATTTTCCTGCCAGTTATCTCTGTTCCTAATTGGTGCTATTAAGATTGATCCACAGAAGAGTTAAGACAGGGCTAGAAAAAAATGGAAGATAGAACAAGATCCCAAAGCCCAGTCAGTGAAAGCTGCCAGCAAAGCACAAGACAAAGGTAGTACACTGTCCAGACAGTGTGGTGTGCTTACTGGAATTAGTATCACGTGATTGCATAGGGTACAACCATATGTAATACTCATCCGCGCCTCACACACCTTCACTGCTGTTCAGGAGGTAGATGTAAGCAGGTTTCTCTTCCAGTCATATAAGAAAGAAGCAGATATTTATTAGACATAAATATGATTTTTTACTATTACATTCTGTGCCCCTTGACCTCTCCCAGAGAGAGGAGATGAGTGGAAACAGGCAGAAACTTGGGAGGCAGCATGAAGCAGGACAGAGATGTGAAGGAATTAGCTGGGATATGAAAAGAGCTCTACAAATTCACCTTAGAACATGAAGGGTTATCTCAGTTTCTGTCATGCACCCAAACAGAATTTCTAATGTTCATCTTAAAGAATGAAATGAAGGGCACTATGAGCTAACAAATAGTTATTCATATCAGGAGTTGGCAATGGCTTTTGTTTCATCTGTCCCTTTTGAATTCTAGGGTTCAAGCTCTGGACACTGCTTATTCTGAGATGGACAACAGCACGAGGCAACTGGTAGCTGACTGGATCAGAAAATTCCTTACTACACAGGGTTAGTGATCAGTATTTACAGTCCAAACTTTCCTGATATAATTGCAAAAGATTCAACAGAGATATCTGTATAAACTACTAACATCTATTGTCTTCAGAATGAGAATTAGCTGTTAAGATCAGATGATAAAGTACTCTAACAAAAATTATTCAGTAACATACCCTTGCTTTCAGCAGCACAATGAGATCATTTAAACAGCTTTTCTGAACTCAGGTCAAACCATTATGTTAGAGGACAGAAGATCAGTGACAATGATGTTCTTTGGATCAAATTAATCTTATTTTTCCCAGTACCCTCCCTCCAAGCCTTTTCCATACCCATGGCCTCATAGGAGACCCACCCTTATCTCTCCATCAAGAAATAACAGATTATTTTATGTTTATAGTTTGTGAAAAAAAATCAGCAAAAGAGTGGCTACTGACCAACTGGAAGAGTTTCCTAAGTCATGCATCATATAATGATCTCACTTCTTGCTGGAACAGCTTTGACGGGGTAAGAAATCACTTTGAAAATAGGGTTTCCTCCAGTTGTTTCACCCAGCAGGCTGTGAACACTCAAGCAACAGATGAGCAGGGGGATAAAGTGACTGAAACTTTTACTTGCCTATGGATTGTAGTATCGGTGGTTAGAGCTACAGGTCAGTGAACAGGCTTCAGCAGTCCACACCCACATGGCGCCTACTAACCTTACATCATATATTCAACAATCTGGTAATTACAGTGTTGTATGGAAGAATTTAGCTCACATGGCAACTTGTTCAGTAGTTTAACCCTTGCCCTGGGTCTTTAGTCATGCCTATCTATTCCCAGTTTACAGCTCTCGAGGTGCTCACCGCCAGCCAGCTAGCTCAGCTTACAGTCCTCAGCAACGTGCTCTCCAACAGCAGCCTAGCTGCTGCCATCACACAAGTGCTCAGCACCAATAATGTCCTCTACCTTGAAGACTACTTAACCGAGTTATCAACTTTAAGACTGACTCCTCCTCTTGACCACAATGCGGTGTACTCAATGCTGGAGACCATTTTAACCAAAGTCAGAGAGAACTTCCCAGATCTGTGCTCACCCTCCTTGAAAGACTTGTTTCAGGTGAAACTGAAAAGGATGTTGGCTGTTACTGATGCAAATATATTAAGGCTCTTCCCGACGAAAATAGGCTGCACTGATTTCCAAGATATGTGAGTATACCTGTCATATGCACTTACTGAGAAATGAAGTTAGCAGAATTAATATATAAACATGGCTCAGCACTGCAAACCTTGTGACTATTTTTATTACCTGTCTCTGCTAAGACTACCATGAAAACAAACCTGCAGCACTTCTCTTATCATGTTGTCAAATGTTGCCCTGGAGATTTTGAAATGATCACTTTTAGATTATGACCATAGGATAAATGATGTTATGTCTCTCCAGAAAAAACAGTACAGCACAATGAAAATAACTATTAGCATAGGCTAAACTTGCCCAGAAGATATATGAACAAAGCACCTCAACACAAGTGAATATTAATCTTCCACAAGGTTCAAAACTGTTTACTTATCTCTCACTGGCTAAAGTTATCTTAGGCTTTAAAAAGTATTCCTTTCTTTTTGGTACAGCATGGCTCATAACTACTTTAATGTGAAACACTGAAATCACATTTCATTTTTGTCAATATACAGCTATAAAGGACTGAATTCTGTGCACCACGAGTTAGATCCTGACACACAGAGAGCTGTATACCAGGCCAGAATGGATTTTCTCAACAGGCAAGCAGCAAAAGAAGGTAACAGATTACTGCATATTACTTTCCTTTATGATCCTGTGAGTACTTTAATACTAAAACCTTACACTAGTTTTGAGCAACACATGAGCAGTAATACTCATATTTTCAAGATTACAACAAAATTCACAAAAACAAGCAGACCCTTGCCTTGTCTTGGGTGAACTACCCTAGGAGTACTCCCTGGTATGGCATGGCCAAGCTAAACTGCAGAAGGGTGGGATGATTCAAGTATCTGAACTTAGGATGAAACTTCAACCTCTTCACTGGCACTCCTGAGGACCACTTTCTACTTCCTACAGCCACTCTGAGCTTCTTGAAGGCCCAGCTGTGGCTACAGCACCATTTCCACCTCACCCTCTTATAGAGAGGTATTTTTCCAGGAGCACATGCCTATCCGGCTGTCTTGCATAAATGAGCCTCTGACATTAGCCATAGCTTCCCTCTCTCCTGCCAACAGGCTGTCAGCTTCTGACCACCCAGCATCCTGTCTCTTGCAGGAGTAGCCTGTACATTCACCACTGCTAACAGTCGAGACTGGTTAGAGGACAACTTTGGATTCTCTAGTATTTACGCTGACTACAGTGATCTCCTCCGCCTCAACCCCAGCTTCAACGGAGTACGTATCACACCAAGCAAAGCTCACATTGGGGTTCCACAAGGCTGCTCCATTGTGTTGCTCTGCAACAGCAGCAGGGCACTGTCCTTGGCCTGGGGTTACCTGTAAGCTTCTGAGCAGCCACTCACACGCCAAAAGACAAGAGCTGGTGGGAGCATTTAACTGCCTCTACAATGACATTCTTTTCCTTTCCTTTTTAGTTTGAGGTGACAGATATGCTAACTTCAGTGCAGCTAGGAAAGCTACTCATCGCCTCCCGTGTCCTGACTGACAACACCAGGGCCAATGCAGAGACACATGTTACGGAGATTATGAAAACCCTCCAAACCCGGAATGTCTCTGAACTACACACCTTTCTGCATGAAGTTAAATCTCTTGCAGCACAGGTAAGAGAGCTCCTCCAGCTGCAGACTCTATTTTCTACGGGCACCATCCTTCTCTTGTTAGGTCTCATTTTCAGTTGCCCTTGCTTCTGACTGCACAATCATCAATAGATTTCTCCAAAGCAAATTTCTATAAAACAATATAATGGTATGATTCCAAACAAGCAGAATGATCAAGTTTCTCTGATTAAGCAGCAGCGGGGAAAACAAAAAGAAAAAAGCACAGCACATTTTCATTTGCAATACCCAGCCCTGTATCATGAAATCTGCTGTTCATATCTGCAAGAACAAAGCCACACTAATACACATAACAACTGAGACTGAAAGATAAGCATCTCTGTCACACTCCAGTAGCGCATCACTTCCCATTTATTCTTCTCCCTAGATGCACATGGAGAGCACAACAAGCACTGGGGTTCGCGACATAATGCTCAAAGGCATTTTCCAGATCCTGAAGCCACATTTTGCCTCAATGACAAGAACAGACTTGGAATCCCTGTTCAATGGGACACTGACCTTTTATCTAGGCTCCATCACTCACGCTGAATTAATGACACTGCCTGCTATCAGTGACTGCCCACTCTTACAAGTGATGTGAGTATAAGTCCAGCTCAGTTTCTCTCATCTGTGTGCACTGTAAAGGAGAATGTCGCTGTAGCTACGGGGAGGGATCTGACTGATAAGCGAGAGGAAGAGCTGTGAATTCATCTGCCCCATCAAAGAAGACATTTCTGACTGCCTGTGCTAACAGTGTTATTAGCTTGGGTCTGTGAAAGTCACAGAAAGTAAGTGATGCTGACATGTGTCTCCTCTCTCCTTGACTTGCAGAGTGAGAGGTTTGGACCATGCATTTGATGACATGACAACAGAGACAAAGACTGACATAACCCAATGGATTGTCCAAACTATTGCTCGCTTAGGTGAGCCTTTTCTTCCCACTGAGTTTGTTCAGGCACCTGGTTTCCCTCAGACCTTGCTGACATGTGGATTTCTCCTCTGCCTAGGAGTTTTCAGTAATTTGGAGCCATGGTTTTTGTTGACTGTAAATGTTGCACTCCAATTACAGCTCAACAAGCCAGTTCCACCTCAGTGCAGCTGCCCCAATATGGAGAGCAGCCCTTGTCCCTGTAAAGCAGCAATACCAGATTTTCTTGTTGACTGGAGGGAGGGGCAAGTTTTTTTAAAAAATTAAATATTAACTGCACACTTATTACAAGCACAAATTGCTTTTAAGACTTACTGAACCACTGAACTATGTTCCCTTTTCAACATCTTTGTCTTATAATGTTTGTAAGGAATAAAAGTTGAAAGGTAACCAAGCAGCAGTGTCCTGCTTTCCATGAAATTACTAGACACCGCTTTGTGACAGTCTTTCAGGAACTGCACCAACACGAGCTAACCTGGTTAAACCCAGACTGATTCACTGCTTAGATGCACGATAATTGGAAATACTTCCTCTATCATTTCCATAGATACCCTGGAATGATCTTTGGTTTTGCGAGTCTTAAACTGAAACATAAATAATTTGTTATTGCTGCATTTTAGATTGTGAGATGGATGAAAACTGGATGACTCTTAACTTCCGGAGATTCAGATCCATAGCTAACATCACAGACTTTGTCACTGCCTATGAAAACTTTACTGGGGTAAGACTACTGATTTAGACACTTTGTGACATTTTACCACCATAGAGCAAAACCATTTCTTTTTTCAGATGGTCACGCAATTAATAGTGGGATTTATAGTCAGACAGCCAGGGAGTATTACAAAATAGTTTGAAGAACAACCATGAACTGAAAACATGTTGCCTTTTCCTCCTTAATTAGAAACAATGGAATTTTTTCCACCCTTCTCAGGAGAGATAGGATTTTCCCCTCTGCTACAGGAAGAGTTCAGCTACAGTTTCTGATTATTCCCCTGCACTTCAGTTCCAACAAACCCTGGCCAGCTGGTTCATTTTCCCTTAACACAACAGCCAGCAGAAAGGATGGGTGCACAGCTACAGCACCTGCATGGCAACCAAAGGATCTCTATATCTGATCCAGATCCCAGTCTGTCTTTGAAGAGTTCAGAGCTGGTTATCAGACAGCTTGGTTTGTTTTCCATGGGGCACTGAAGGGATATTTCCATGAAGTGTATCAGAGAAGCCTAAACTGGGGCCTGTCTCACTCTCACCTCAACAAAAGAAGGTCTAAGAGCTACCCAGCTCATCTGGGCCAAGCAAACACCCACAATCTCTCACTAGCCTTCCAAATATGAATCTTATTCATTAAAACCTAACACTTTTGCTGCAAAGACTCTCTCCTATTTCAAGACTACAAAAACTAGAATAGAGTCTGTTTCAGCCTCACACCATTGCTCCATCACAAATATTAAATATCATAACCTGCATCTGCCAGAAGAGAAAGAGTCCTTGTCCTCGAGGACAAGGTGTGCAGCAAAGCTGCAGACACACGTGGCAACAATGTCAATCCAAGAAAATACAAATGTATACTTATAATTAATTCTCTCTGTCTCTGTTCCAGATGGTGCTCCTGGAGGAGCTGACTGCCGTCCAGCTTGCCCAGTTAACACTGTCCCAAGACATGTTCAGCTCTGTTGCTAACATTGAAAGAATCTTTGACAGACTAACCAAGCTGCCGGGTCTCCATGAGTTGGCTGTTTACTGGGATGAGCTTAACTCTGCTTTAGAGGAGGTAACTGCAGACAGCTTGTTAACGGGGCTCTATGGGAGAGGTCTGTGAGGACAGAAGTCTTCCCATGGTACATGTGCAGTAACCGATTGTAAAAGGAAGGTGATACAACAGGTTTGCCAGGGAACCTTGCAGCAGATTCAAGGCCAGAAAGAGATTATGCTGTTGCATTCCTCACATGCTTAGTCTGTGCTTGGGTTTGACACAGCTGCCACCAACCCCTTCCCATCTCAGACTGGCTGAAACACACAGGCCAGACCTCCAGCCTTTGTAAAAGAATAAGGCTCAAAGAGGTCCCTAAAGCACCATTAATTTACATCATTTTAATTCACAGAGTTTACAATTCGTCTTTGGCTCAGGCTGTAGTAATTCCTCGCCCACATAGTTCTGACTGTGCACCCAGTGCCAATTACTTCCTGAGGTTCCTCTAATACAGTAATTAGCTAAGGGCCCTTCTTGGCTCCTTGTAAATATAATACCTTTCATCAGGCCAACAGAAGATATGCAAAGTCTCAGTCTGCAAGACTCAGAATCTGCAGGTCTCTCCCTCAGGTAAGATTTGATCAACAGAGAGAAAACTTCCTACTGGGTTATGGCATCATGACTAACTCAGCTTTTCACAGGACTATGACAGCTAGCTTTATACCAGAGCAACTGCCTTTAATTCTCCACATTCACCCAGAAGATAAAGCACATGCCTGGAATGATATAAAGCTAGCCTCTGGCCTGCAAAAGTAATAATTATTAGTTTTCCCCCGCTTAAAATAGCAAAGAATGAAACACTTTAGCATCCAGCTGCTCCCGTCTTTTTTGATGAGAAAGCAAGTCTAGTGTGGAGGCAGAGTCTCACCTGGGCTGTACTCACAGAGCTGCTGGAAGCCCCTCCTGGCAGCAGCAGGAGCTTCAGACACTTTAGCAGCTTTGTCACATCAGCTGGGTCCTTCAGTGCTCGCCTGGAGCCTGGCTTTGCAGGGTGCTCAGCATTCTCTGAGAGGCAACAAAGCTCAACAAGACCTGAAAGCAAGGGAATCTGAAATCTCTGGTTCTGTTCAAGGCTCTGCAGCAGAGGTGACAGAAAGGACTGTATGCCTGTTTCTCAGGTGTCGCAGTTCCTAGCCTAGCATATCAATTCAAACTGCCGTTAATGGCCACTGACAGCCTGCACCAAGACACAAGGTACAGTAGCCACCAGGTGACAGCTAGAAGAGTAGCAAAGGGCTGAGAGTTGGACCTGTAATTCTCCCTTAAACAATAATGGCATGAAACAAGAAAACGATCTTGACAGTGAAAATAACACACCTGGCACAGAAAACAGCTGACCAAACCATTTCCTGAGGCTCAGTAGGAACGGAACTGTAAAATAGTGCTACATAGCTTATATTTTTTGCTATAAAATACAGGACTTGTGTAAAGACTCCGAGGTGTCAGGGAATATATTTAGTATCACAGATCAGAAGTAACTCAGAGAACCTCTTCTATCTTGTGTAAGCATCGGGAGCTATACCTGCTTGGCTGCCTCAAATAATTCCCAAATACAGAAGAGTGACATCCCTGAAAACTGAAGGTCTAGAGGAGAACACAAAAGTTTGTTTCTCCTACTGTGCTGAATTAGTTTCAAAACATTTCCCTGCTGCAGAAGATCAAGATGGGAACATAAACAAAAATCTCTGCTCTTCTATGCTGATTTTGCTGGAAATTTTGCCTGTGTGTGACTTGATGCTTAACAGTAATGTAGTCAGGTCTTCGCTGCACTGTTACAATGCTGTAAAATCCTTATGGATGTTGCATGATTTGCTATCACTGTTGGGTTAGAAATAGAAACCGCACCACCCAGCCATACTCTTCTCTTAGTTTTCAAATATTGTCCCAGAGCCTTACAGTCGCATTTTGTCTTCCTGCTGCAGCCTTCTGCCAGCTCCTTCAATATCTCCATGGCGGTGAGGCGCACCATGTTGGCACGAACAGTGGAACAGCTCCGTTCTGCGCTCCCCACCTTCACAGATGACGACTACCAACTTTGGTTTCAGAAGAGGCTCATGGCTGTTCTGCCAGGCATTCATGCCACCATCCTTCAGGGCATCCCCAACACCATGTCCTGCAGTTCCTACAAGTCTCTGTGAGTCATGGTCGCCCTGTCTGAGGCAGTTTCATGTTACTTGAGATTTAAACTATTTAGTAAAAGAATAATTCAGTGCAGTGAATGAACTGCAAAAGGAGGGAAAATAGTGCCATGGTTATAGAAAAAGGCCAGAAGAGAGTTACTCCCATTTTTGTCACTCATTTTGTCTTGTATGTTTTGGCAAGTCACTTTATTTAGCTTTTATTTACTTTATGTATTAGCCCACAAGCTCCTGAATTCAGGTATTAATTGGACTCAAACATTTTCTAGGGACAAGACATTTAGAAGAGCCCAATTTGGATTCACTTTGCCTTCACTAAAACCAATGACAAACTCCCCAGGCAACACTGAAACCAGGCTTTCAATACTTCATATTGATTCTTCCAATACATCTATTTTCAGGGCATCCAGAGAGAACAACCCCAAAATATTTCATGAGAACTATTCAGCAAATGGGGTTGGCTCCCAGAAGTCCTTCACTTACACCAGGTTTCTTTCTTCTACAGGATTACTGGAATCAATGCAGTCTTCTCTGAAATCCCTACAGCTGGCAAAATGGATGTATATAACTACATTGTGGCATTCCTTACCCAGAAGTCTGAGCTCACTGGTATATCTATCAGTTCAGCTAATTCTCTGTGAGCCCTGTCACCCTCTGCAAGTTGTGGGACAGAGCTAATCTCTTGCTTTGCTCAATACCTTCTGAACTGCTTGATTAAGGAACAGGTGTTCCTTCTCAGAACTCACTCCTGTCCACAGTATGAAAATAAAAGAAGGCAGAGCATGCCACTGCCTTGGTGCATAAGCCATCAAAATCAGGGACTTCAAGCCTTTCTTTTCCTTCAAGGTGCTCTAGCAATCCTGGGTACTGATATGTACTTGAATCCACTCTCCCATGTCACCTGTTTTTCTGTGCCCTCACTATAGGTCCTGTCTGCTCCACCCAAGCCACAACTAGAGACTGGGTATTACAGTTCTTTGGAAAATTCTGCACAGAAGCACCTTACACTCAACTGGTTTCACTCTACCACCAACCTTTTGATGCGGTAAGTCTGTACACATCCAGGCTGCCTTGGCACTCAAGAGAGGATGTGCCAGAAAAGATGGACATTAAATTGCCCAGGTATGGGGTAACATAATTCATCTCCTCTCTCCAGTATGCAATTTTGGACCTCCTCACTCCCACTCAGATTGGTGACATGATGGTATACTCAGACACACTGATCCGTATGGATGCAGCAGTCCAGCTTGTTCAGTTCTTCCAGCAAAGTGAAGCTGAGGATGTTCAGATGATTCTGACGCAGTTCACCAAGGCTGCAACCACGGTAGACACTACTCGTTCTCTGCAATCTCCACCTCCCCTGCAGATACCTGCCATCTTAAGTTGTTAGGTGAAAAAAAAGGCTTTGCAAATACCATGTTTTGGAAGTACACTGTTACAACAGTAACCTTCGAACATCTGTACACATCAGATCCTTTCAGTGACACAGACTGCATTCTTCAGAGCATTGTTCACTTCCATTTTGAATTCACTAAAATTCTGGCCTAGAAAACCACTTAAAGAGTTCCCTCCCCAACTGTAGCATTGCAGTTCTGATTTCCCTAGAAGCAACATGTTCATCACATAATTTTGTTCCAGCGTAAGATCACAGTCCTGCCAAATGACGACATTGCTCAGCTGCTCCTACTGCAATACCTGACCAGCATGTCCGAGCGAATGAAGACATACACTGCCTCTGACTGGAACATCACATTCCAAAATGGGTTGCACTTCCTGAGTCCTGCCATCAATGAATCAACCCTCACCCTTGTTGTGCCACAGGATTATGACTCCTTAGTTGCTGTGTAAGTCTTCTGGGCTTTACTGGGATCTCTCTCCAGCCAGTAAAAAGGGCAACACTGTTCCTCATGGAGTCAGGTTGAAATGTGAGACAGCTGATGTGCTGTTGGCCTGGATGGCTCTAGTCCGAGTACTTTCTCACAGTTCTTTTCTCAGAAGTTTGAGGGGAAGTTACAGAACTGGGCCATATCAAATCTGGGCCTTGGTCCACAGATGCAATTTGTACAATAGGGATGGAGTATTAAGTCCCTCAGCAGACATTTCCAGAAGGAGCAGGCCCCAGTATTTTGGAGAAGAGACTGGCTGTCTTGTCCAAGGCTCCAATTAGAGAAAGTTACAAAGAGCCTGTCACCCTGTGTATTTCACCTGGGTCCTTTTTCTTGTTCATCCAGTGTTACTGCGCTTGATAAGACTTACAAATACATGTCTGAGTCCTCCAGAAGAGATGTAGCACTCTGGATTGCACGGAACCTTCTGACCTTGAAAGGTAACACTGGAAAATCGCACATCCCAGCTGGCTCTGCTAACAGTTTCTTCCAGGAAAGCAAGGGCTCAGCTGACAGACTTCTTCCAGGATGCATTAAACCACAGCAATATAGGCTTGTATACAAAGGCAAGCATTAGTGCACTACCAGGGCTGTCCAAGTGGAAAAATATGTTGTCTTTCCAATGTTCCCTGACACCAGGATGCTTTGTTGATCTCTGGTGACTGTCACAAGATTATGATGTATATTTCTGGAAACTGTAAAAAGAAGGATTAAGGGATATCTCTGGCATCTTGACCTGATCTGAGTATCCTCATTTGTCTTTCTTCTCTTTCTCTCTCTTGCTATTTATTACACATTGATTTTACCTTCTCAAAGTACAAAATCTCATTTCCCTTTGAAAAAACACAAATTCCACCTAGTTCAGCATCCTGTATCCAGCACTAGTCAGAAGTGGATGTCCAAGAAGGAATAAAGGAACTCAACCAGCATAATCTGGTATTTCCCTTTTACTTTTCACTGTTTTCCAAGTGATCTGTGGCTCAGACTTTTCTTAAGCTACAAGTGACACTACAATGTATCAGTAAATATGCAGCTATTCTTTCAGTCAATTGGGATCTGAGTTTTCCACTTTTCTGCAATAACCATATTGTTTAAGAAGAAGGACGTACTGTGGTGGATAATTTCCTGAGAGTCACTGCATCTTTCTCCCACTTAGGTGGTCCAACCGAGTCCACTACTGCATGGATACAAGTCAACTGGAAATCCTTCTTCCACAATATAGCCCTCCAGGAAGTCATAGCGACCAACAACCTTGACCCTGTATGTATGATCTCTACACTAATTGCATATGGGTAACTAGGGCTTTTAGAGTTAAAAGATTTAATTTCAAGATTTGTAATGGAATATATTCCCACTTCTCCTCAGCAACTCTAAACCCAGAAATAATAGTACGTTTTCAACTAGCAGGACTTTCAAAGAAGCTCCTATTTGGAACAGGCACCCTCAGACAGTCAAAACAAAAATATACCTCAGCATTTTGAATCTCTTCCCTGTGCTGAAATAGCTTTGCCTGCGATGTGAGAAATAACTTCAGGATATATGCAAACCTCTACAAACCATGACACAAACACACACACACTTTGCAAAAAGAAGAGTGTGAAAACTGTGAAAAAAATATTTCAGCTACTTCTAGTGAAGAGGGGATAAGCTCATCTTCAGTGGCTGACATTAGTATTTCCTAGGCCAAAATTCTGGATGTCCTGAGTATCGAGCAGCTGGTGGAATACAGCCTGACTTCTGATGTGCTGGTCAATGTGACCGCAATGCAGGATGTCCTGAATGCCCTGAGGGGTGAAAATCCCCAAATTTTGGAGCCTAAAATGAGTGAATTCTTGATGAAGTTCAATCTGGCTCTGACACAGGTACTGTAACACTCTTTATAAACATTCTTCCCCTTTAAAAAGGCAGGGATTCTCAGGCACTTCATGTGTGAGAAAGTCCTGCTCATGGTGCCAGGGAAAACAAGGATGCTGATGAAAGGGAGTCATCATATCCCTTCACCATGCCGCTATCAAATAGCTCCCAAGTAACAGGCATTTCCACTCTCCACAGGAAGGCATTGTGGGCATAAGAAATGATGAAGTAAGGACGGAAATGCTGACAACGCTCTTCACAGACCTTTCCAAGCACTTTTATAAATTTGCTGATCTTGACTATGAATTCTGGTTCCTGGAGAACCTAAGATTTCTCTTGCCCAGCATAAACACGGATCTGCTCGAGTTAATCCCAGGAGACCTCAGCTTCCCAGCCTACACAGCCATGTGAGTATCATGTGCTGAGGAGTGCTGCCGGCCAGACTCGTACTGCAGAAAAGCAGTGCACATTTTAGCAACTTCTTTCCCAGCCCAAGTACGTGCTAGCAATTCATGTGGATTTAAAAAAAAAAGTCTCAACTTGATTTTTGCAGTAAAGGAGACTCAGATAGCATTTTCCACGTGTATATGTACTGTATTGTGCTCTACTTAGGTCTCTTCACATACCCTCCAACCCCGTTTGTTCCCTGCTCCAGGACAGCATACTCTGAATGAGGCAGGTGGATGTCAACTCTCCCACGGCTTACAAAGCTTGTACCTTTTGCACTTCTTGTTATTACCATTGTTCCTGTAATGTATTACAGTTGAGGCAAGATGTACACTACATATTATCATAAATAATGTTATTATTTACTTATTACAAGTCTCTACAATCTCAGGCTGATGAGTTCTCAATTCTTGACTCTTGTAGAGTGCGAGGCCTAGATAACGTCTTTCCAGAGCTTCCACAAAACACATCCCACGCGATCTACCTCTTCATCAAAAGGATCCTGGAATCTCAACTTACTTTTTCAGGTACTGGTCTGCTTTCAGGGATGCTTCACAACATATTTGAATTGTAGCTATTTGTCACCTCTGTGCTAAAATTTCTGCCAGCTGCCCGTCCCTCCTTGGGTCAGAGAGGAATTCACTCGCAGGCGTAAGTACAACATGGGGACGTTGCCCAGCAGCCTTTTGGTCATTGGGCTTCCCAAGGCAGAATACCGGCTTTCCTCTGAAACATCAAGTATTGCTTACAGCTTAAAATCAAGGAACCAAAACACTTGGGCATCTGTTCTCTTCCACGATGCCTCAGCGCCACAGCTCTCCCAGTAACACTCTACCAGGAACCCCCATAGCAAACAGCAGCTCACTGTACCCAAACCAGCCCCACAACCACCGGGGACCCCTAGCCCTGCCTGGCACCCACAGCTCTCCAAAGCCCTCCGCATGCCGAATCCCCCATGCTCTGCAGCTGCTCAGGACTGAGGGAGAGCGTTAAGTCGCAGACCTGGTTTTCAGCCATGTGGTGGAGCGCTGACAAGGAAAGATCAGTTACCACAGCGTGCTGACAGACTTGTACTTTCTCAGAAAAGGTGTTTCCTGGCACATATGACAGCAGCCGAAGCTTCCTGGAACTTATCTTCTACAGATTTTCGCATTTTGCTCCTTACAGTGACCTCATGGACTTCTACAAGGACTTTAATGGGGTAAGGACATGCATAGCTCTGACAGCACAAAATTTATAAACAGTTCATGGAAAATTTGGGATTGTCTTTCAGTCCCTGTTATGACTTCAGTAAGAAACATTTTTTATTATAACCTTCAGACATAACCCTACAGTTTACAATCCTCTTAACCTTGTTGCTGCCAACATTGACACTCCAAGACTAGAAATCAAGACAAACCCACGACTATTTAGGAATCTCACAAAGAGGCTTTTCTTACACGGTTTCCACACTCAGACAGCTCTGTAAAAGGGATCAAAAGTTCTGAATGTTTTTCACAAGCTGAACTTCCAGGAGGTATTATCCTCTTCCATAACCATGTCCAAGGGAAGAGCCTCGCCAAAGAAATCAGGACTTCCTCCAGACTTTTAGTATTAAATGCAGTTCATGATTCTTCCATGCATTTTATAGAAGTGTAACAATCAAGTAGGGGCACTTCTTAGCCTAACACTTTCCACTCTTCTGCAGAACTCATTGCCATACAGGTTTTTAATACTGCAGTAGAGGAAGTTATGTGATTAGCAATGAGAATAGAATGGCTGTTACATTAGTTAGCTAGAACAGCTGATGATTAGCATTACCCTCAGTCTTCTTGTGTTTGGACATAATATGGTTTTTAACCACCCCAGCTAGGAAAGGCTCTCCCTTCGTGCTGTGTAGCACGGTGGAGACATCTGGGTGGCTTTAGCGCTCTGATGAATTCAGTCAGAAACATAAACAATGAACTATGTACATGGCTGAGAACTGTAATTAGGGGACAAGCAAACAGCTTTTTAAGTCTGTATTCTTTCTGCTGTGTTTTCCTCATTAGTATGAAGTTCTTGACATTCTGACTGCCAGACAAATAGGAGAGATGACAGTTCTCACAAATGCTTTTAAAAGGGAACGCCTTACTGTCCAGATTTTGCTGGAGATGGAGAAACGCTCCTTTGAGGAGCTGACTGAATTCATAAAGGAGCTGAATGCTGCAGCAGAAGAGGTATGGTCAAAGCTCCCACCCCAGAGAACAGCATCCTGTTACAAGTCTGAGAAATACTAAAATGCCACAGAGACAAAATCTCTTTCCTACAGCAATGTAAGCCCTGGGCTCTAGACCACTAGGTTAGAGCTCACATGTCTGGGCTTCACAGAGGAGTATCCAGACAAAATGATTATTCTTATGCGTGTTACAGGTTACACTGCAGACACCTTACTCATTTTAAAAGGTTATTTATTTTCTTTCACAATGTTTATTTAGTTCCTTCAGCTCAGAACTCATCCCTTAGGGATGAGGAATAACAATCTTCATTAGCTAAGGCTGTGATCAAATGGCTTTTCTACTGGAAAATGCAGAGCACAGTTATTTCATTAATTTGCTACAATAATAATCTCATTCAGTTCCAAAATTCATTACTCCAGCATTACGCTGCATTGCACTACTACACATCCATGCTGAAACACTGGTGGCTTTCCTGAAAGCTGCACACCGCATGACAGGGAGGAGAAGAAACCTCTCTTGCCACCAGGCAGCTTACCTGTGGAAAGCAGCAATTGCTAAAATCAATTTTTGTGTGCTGGTTTTGTTTCCAGAGGGATCTCACTATCCTTCCTGACCCCCGGATTCGTGAGCTGCTCTTCGATTTGCTTTTTAAATCTTTACCGCTCAGCACCTTTACCGCCAACGAATATGCCTTCTGGTTTGGTTCGGAGCTGCAGCTATTCCTGCCAGCTATGAATGCCAACTATCTGCAGCTCCTGCCTCTGGGTATTGACTGCCTGTCTCATCAAAACCTGTGAGTCATGAGCAGCCAGCTTCCCTGAGGGTGGTACCTTGTCAAACCAACAGCATCACTTTCCCCAGAGTATCTGACATCTTACTGCTGTTAGCGTACTCAGCTTCACAATAGTTTTGCATCAGCCAAAATCATTCATCAGATTAGCATAAAATGTCTGACTGTACCTTCATTTTATTTTTCAAGGCTTTATGAAGGGAACAAGGAGGAAAAGGAACAGTTTGATTTAAACCAAATTAAATATTTGTTTTACTGACACTAGTACTCTCAGCTCATGTTTCCTGTGGACCCAAATTTTTTGTCCAAAGGAAAACTGCTCTCTGCAGATGTTTGACCCATAACCTACTTCTGCCCTTGTGTTGATACAGTGTGCAAGCAATGGACAGAGTGTACGAGCATTACACGGACGAGCAGAGACTCTCCATCCATCGCAGAATACAAAACTTTCTGGAGATGCACCATACCACTCAAGGTAAACACACACTAATGACTCAAGAGCTTTTCTTTTTTCTTCCATTGTAAAATTTAATGTTTGTGCTTGGCAAATACTTCCTGGGTTGCAATCTTCTAACCCCAAAACTATACACAAGCAGAACGTTTTAACTGCAAAAGGGGAGTTGTGTAGACCCTCTGTGAAGTCCACTAGGATCTTGTTATTGCCATTAATTTTACACATTAACTCCCTAGATGCTACAGTGATGGACAGTGGTATAAGAGTCCTAACACAAATTAGGCAGACAACAAGATGCTTTCTGAATCTACTGTGCTTGTTCCCCTCACTCTAACATGCTGTTGAACCCAGCTGAGGTGGATCTGATGTTCCTCCCCATCCCTGTCACTAGGCAGGCTTTGTTGTCAGGCTAACCAACAGCTCAGGAAACTGCTGACTGGTTTACTGACTGTGAGCTCTTCTACATTTCAGGTGTCACCTGTTCCCCAAATGCAAACAGCAGCACATGGTTAGCTGCCAACTACGGCTATTTCAGTGCCCATGCCACTCTGCGTGAGTTCTCTTCACTCAATCCAAATTTCAATGGGGTAGGTCACATACTGAATCTTGCTGTATCTGAGTATTGTTGGCTCCTTACTACGTAAACTTAGCTGATCCATAACTTCTTGCCACAGCACTGACAGTGATCCTGTTTATAAATATACAGGTGTTTCTGTGTTCCTTTTCAGATGTCAGCTCTGGAAAAGCTGTCACCAGCTCAGCTGGCACAACTAACACTGGAAACAGGGGCTCTGGCTGATGAAACAAGTGTGATCACCATCATGGACAACCTACATACACCATCAGATCTTGCTAAGTTCTTTGCCACGCTGAATGACATAGCATCGGTAACTTCCTTTATTATACCCCAAAGCTCCTCCACCCAAACACTGCAGCTACTTGAATCAATGCCCACTGATGTCTGATGCTCAAACCCCAGCCCTGACCGTAGAAAAGAAGAGCTTGTCCTACAGCCTCACTCTGTTATCAGAGGGAAATCTTTCCAAGACGAGGCTACAGGTCAAACCCTTGGACAGCTGTTCCTTAAAGGCCTGAGGCTGTAGCAATCTTCTGTTTTTCTGTCTAGATACCTAGCTATTCTTCCTCCAAGGCTCTACATGGAGCTGTAGCAGGATGTGATGGGAAGAGATGTGAGCAGAGCTCAGGGAAAACAGACCCATTCAAGAACAAGCACTATGCACTCTTTCCAAGAGCTCCCTCCTTGGGTCCTTCACTTGATGCTACACACCCAGTCACCTTTATTCTGACTTCCCATGCATGAAGAGAGAGATATGAAATAATCCTGAACAATATCTCAAATTGCAGAAGGTTTAGCATGATAAATTACATGTCAACTATACTGAAAAGATGTCGTGTGATTGCAGGCGGAGCTTCAGAACAGCAACCTTGCCCATCTCCTACTAAGCAGTGCCTTGCGTGGAATAGCTCCTAATTTTCACAAAATGAAAGCTGCTGGCTTTGCTGACTGGTTTCAAGACACTCTACAAAACGTGTTGCATGCAGTGAATGAGATGATTGTTGCAGAGATACCTGTCAATATTTCATGTGACTCCTATCAGCAAATGTGAGTCATACATTCCATACATATTTATCTTAACTGAGCACTTCTATTTACTTATGCTGCATATGGCTTTCCAGTGATACATTCACATACTCTTAAAGCAGAGTGTAATGCTCCTGCTGGAAAGCAGAACTAACCACAGTAAAACACTCAGCGTTTTCAGGCTTGCATACAAAATACACTGAAACTCAACAAGTTTTTAGTTAGAGCAGCCTAAGCAATTCTGTGACCTTTATCTTAAAGCAATTGCACCAATTAGAGAGCATACTTTTTAAAAAATAAAAATGGCCTTATCCCATACATAGGATGTGTTCAGATTGATCTGAAGATACTTTGCAGTTACTTCTTAAGAACCTCTCTGATAAGGTCTCACAATAATTAATATTAACAATGATGAAAGCTGTTGACATTTTTCTAATGAAAAAGTTTTTGTTATTGGAAAATTTTGATTTGATTAAAATACTTCCATGACCATCCCAACATTCCCTCCTGCAGGTTGAAGGGTTTCAACAAAATCTATGCCAGCATCCCAGCAGAAAACATTCCCCATGTTTTTGGACTCTGTAAAACCTTCTTGACATCAAAAGTGAAATCAGGTAACAGCATAAAAAGTCTTAATTTGGGAATGTCTTTTGACAGATTTCCAGCACACTCTCACCTTGAGAAGCAGCATAAATTCCTGTAGTAATGTCTGATATGCTCCTAATGGCGAGAAAGGGAAAGGAAGCAGATACTTATATCGTTGCTCCAACACTTTTTCTCTTTTCCTCTTACTGATGGGATTCTCACAACTACCATATTTTGGACAGCTCACTAGTAAGTTTAACCATTGCCAGCCACAACATTAGGATGCCCAAACAAGCCCAAATTTAGATGACAGCACAAAAATGTTATTAGTTAATAATGAAGACTATAATAATGAATGATCTCTCTCATACCAATGTGAATTCAAATTATTCTGCTGTCTGCAAGGGCTTAATGGGAACTTGCAAGATTGACTAGGGTTTCCAGTCAGAAGGTCAGGGATGAATATATAGTCCCCAGCATTCCCAGTGTCATTCTTTTTCCAGGTGTTGCATGCGGCAGTGCAATCCAAAGTACTCAGAACTGGCTGGAAGTAAATCTTGGAAATTTTAGCAAATATGCTGAGTATCAAGACTTAGTCACTTGGAACAAACACTTTGAGGGAGTAAGTATTTTTAATATTTTTTTTCCACTAGCATTCACATAGCTGTGTTCCACCATGAAACATTACTTTGCCAACATTTGCAATGCATTTGCAATGCCTTTATGCTCTACGCAGCATGGGAGGTGATGGATCACTGCCCTTAAAAAATACTGTGGCATTAGTGTTCAATTATCACAAACATTTTTACTGCTTTTCACTGGCTAGCAGCACTTGCAGAGCTACAGTAATATTCAGAAATGGGATAGTACACATCCTGATGGAAAAAGGACTTTACAAGTCCTGTGAATATTCCAGCCTTGCAGATTTGTCCTGAGTCTTCTTGAAAGCAGTAGCTTTTACAAATCACTCACATGCTTAAAAAGTTTGTCATCTGCTTTGTGTCCCTTTGCACAGATGGATGTCTTGGACAAGTTATCCCCACCACAACTAGCATCCCTGACGCTTTCATCTGATGCCATTAATGAGGAAGGGGAGATGTGTCAGATCCTTGCAAAACTACACAACAAACCGTCAGAGGAAATCTACCAGTATTTAGACCAGCTCAACAGAGAGGCAGCCCAGGTAGGGGTACTAACACTGCAAGTCCAGCATAAACCCACGCAGTGTGGATTTCAGCGATCCAGAATCTTAAAGACACCAGCAAAGATGGTTTCTGAGCCTTTATCTCGAAGTATGAAGAACTGCAACAACACACATCACATACCACCTCTCATCATGGGTGTTTGGCCCAAAGTATTCAAATGCCAGTGCCCAAGGCTTAATGGCTGGCTAATACTCAAGGGCATGCTCGTGGCAACACTGAGGTTATACCAAGCATAGCTAACGAACTTCATGATCTGTGCTCTGTGGCCCTGTGGAACCGGCTGATCCTCACAGCCACTCCTCACCTGAGACATGCACCTGCCTGTGCTTGAGCAGTCACAAGCATGCAGTGTCTTCAGTGACCCTGCAGTGGCAGTGTCCCTGCCTCACTCATGGACACCTGCTGAGACTGACAGCTACCCCTTGGTGTTGGCTGCCTACTTGGCAGGTTCACAGGATATCCCTAAGATGCATCTGCCCTTCTCTGGGACTCTCTCTGGGTCTTTTTCTACAATGCCTAGTCCCTGTGGCTTTGCACTAGGGTCCCTAAAAAATTAAAAATTCTGCCTTCTCACTGATGCTCATTATCTCTCTTTCAGCTGGCAATAACCACTATAAAGAACAACAATGTGAGGAAAAAGATGCTCACCCAGTTCACAGGAGACATCGAGGCAGAATTTCCAGCTTTCAGCCCTGCTGAATGGACTTGTTTCCTTGCAAGACTCACTCTGCTACTGCCAAGTGCAGACAAGGAGGACACCAAACTCTTCCTGTCCCACATTTCTGGTTGTGACAGTTTCAGAGCTCTGTAAGTACACCAGGGAAGCGTCTTCTTTACTGTGTGCAAAATAAAAAAAAGGAGGTTGTCAGGAAAGAGCAAAGAATTGCCAGGGCAGCACTGTGCTAAAGAACATCTGTGCAAGAGAGTAGCATTTACAGAAACGCTCCATCAGGTAAATAAAACAGCCAGTGTCAGATCTTTGTTCCTTTGAGTAAAACCGTGCAAAAGCAAATAAAACCATTTTCTAATACAGTACAAAGTTATTTATAATTTCTATCAAATAGATTTTACCTGTTTGTAAAATAGTGCAACTAGGAGCAGTAAGATGAAAAAATATCAGGAAGAGGAAATATCCTGGTTAATGAAATAGGTTAAGCTGAGAAATAAACTCCAAAGGGCAGCACTGGAGGGAAACTGCACAGACAGTCACGTCTGGGCCACGCAAAGCAGGGAAGACCACACTGACAACAGTCCTGCTTTGAACCAGGAAAAACACAGGAAAACAAACGGCAGGGCTGGGCTCAGAACAGATGTTTCCAGTCTGGTCCTGTATTTCCCTTTTCTGGCACAACTTTATTCTCATGCGCTGGCACGACACAGCTCTGCTTTTTGCATCTGTACGGGACTTCTGTATCTATAGCAAGTGCTTCAGATCTAGCAGTTTATAATTCACTCCTCAGAAAGCACTCTGAAATTAATTTGGCAATCCAGGGAGTGAGGCTAATTACTCATTTCATGAGCTGTTCAGGGTGTTAAGATTCATGAAGCACACAAAGAGATCACTAGGGGAGTCTGTACTATCACAGTCTCTAAGGACTTCTGACAACAGGCTAGATAAACATCTGCACGGAGCTAATCCTGCCCTGGGGCACAGATCTCTCAAAGGCCCTTGGCAGCCCAGTCTTTCACATACAGAGCACAGCCAGCAAGAAACGAAGCAACGTGCCATTTCATAACAACTAAACTTTCTCTTCCTCTTCCTTTCATTTTGTAAAACTGTTTATGCTGGAGTCACATCTCTCCCATCTATAGCAACATGGCACTAGCTAGAAAGCAAGAATTAAATCTTTCCCATATGATTTCCCTCCACAGTGTGTCCTCCTTGAGCCAAGCATACACATCCCTGTTGCCCATGAATCAGCAAGGCATCTGTAGTGTTTTTGTGACCTTCCTTGAAAGCCAACGCACCATGACAGGTAAAATGAGCCAAAATCTAAAATGGGTTTTCAGCATTCCTGTGCATTCTAGCAAACCACGAGGGAAGGCTCACTTGTTCTCCTGTGCTGCAGGTTCTGCATGTGCTTTGGGACAGGAAACAAGCCTGGACTGGCTGGAAAAGAACTTGGGGGCATTTGCAGCCAATGCTCGTTATGAAGATTTCACCAGATTAATGACAGATTTCCGTGGGGTTAGTTTGTTTTCTGACTCAGACCTGAGAGCTTTGCCTTTGTTCAGGTTTAGCATCCTGCTCTGCTACAGCTCCTTGCATGCACAAGGCTGAGCACGCTCCTAGATGATATAACTCAGTAAACAGACATTGCTACAGCCATAGCAGAGCTCTTCTTCCGAATGTGGGGAATCCAGCCAACTCTATGGCTTAGGTCTCCACCTGTCAGCAAAATTTTACTTCTTTCTGATCACGTCCCATTTGTTTTGCAGTTCAGTGTCAGGGACAATCTCACAGATACCCAGCTTGTCCACGTATTTTTTGACCCTGGAGTCCTGGATGATACCAGCGTGGTTGAAACCCTCCTGGTCTCCCTGGAGAGCCGGCCAGCTCTGGACATCTCTGCCTTTGTTGCCGAGTTTGTGGCCACTGCTTCTCAGGTGAGGTACTGACCCTTGCTCTGGATTTGCAGCGAAACACACCTGCTCATGGGGATCTTGTTGTAGATCACAGTGAATTCAGGGAACAAAGTCTAGCACAAACTACCAGGCTTCAGCCCATGTGGACCTAGAGAATATCTTCTCAGAGCTGGTCCCCCTGTCAAATGCTTTATTATACACAGACCCACATGCTTGCTACAGCAAGAGCTGGGAAACACTTTCTGCTCACAGCTGATTTGTGTTCTTACCCACTTTGTTTTGCAGCAAGGCTTACCATCCCTGGCAAATGTGCAAGTTCGAGATGCCATGTTCAGTGCAATCTTTCGCAGACTCCAAGGCCAGTTCCCTACTTTTAGTGTCTCCCAGTATAAGGACTGGTTCCAGAACAAGCTCAGTTTGTGGCTGGGCAGCATAAATGCCTCTGCCCTCGCAGCTATCCCAAGGAACATACCCTGTAGAATATACCAAATTATGTGAGTACTCTATTGCCTGCATTCACTTCAACCTTGCTTTTCACTTCAGCTTTTGCACATAGTAAGGCAAATGGGAATTCTCTGCTTGATCCTGTCTGAATACAGAAACAAAATTGTATCAGGGTTCTTAAAATCCCAGGGTCACCCTTCCTTCCTGTTTTCATTCCCAATAGATCCATTCTCTCACAGCTCCAGTTTCTGACCAGTGCTGTGTCATCTCTATCCAACTACAGATCTGGCATAACAATGATTGTTTAGCAATGCAAATTCATCTAAAGAAAGAAGTTGGGTTACCACTGAGAAAACAAGCCATAGACTGCACAGTTCTCATGTGCAATCGTGTTACAAACTTTTGGTGACCTCAGTCACCAAAACCAAGGCTTTACTGATATAATGAACCTCCTGCTTTCCCTTCTCTCACAGAATGAGTGGCTTAGAAGGCAGCTTTCCACAGATGTCCCCCGCTAGCCACCAGGATGTTTACAGCTTTGCAAAGAGCTACCTGTCTGCCAAGGCCTCTCAAGGAGGTATGCTGAAGGTGTCCCGCACTCCCTCCCTCCTGTAACTTCCCTGTGTCTCTGTCAGAAGCAGTAACATACAGAGTTACAGGATGCTGGGCATTTACCCATGAAAAAGACAATCCAATTAAAATTGGAAGATGTCAACGACCTTTTGCTCTACAGCAAGGAGAGAAGGAGAACAGAAATGTCTGCAGAAGAAGTTACGTTCTTCCCTGAGGCAAGAACAAGCCCTGGTGTTAATCGTTACCCTCATCCCCGTGGCAGCTTACCAGCTGGGAGCTGGACCATTGTTGGTACCTCCACAGCTGCCATTACCATAATATCTGAGAATCTCCCCAAATTCACATTCTGATCCCTAGATCTTTGCCAAAAGGTATGGGAATGCCATTTCCTTAGCAGCTGCTTAAAGGTCTAAAGGTACATATTGGGCATTAGCCACTCCAGTGCTGCTGGCATCACAGAGGGATCTAGGCACCTAGACATTTCGGGCAACTCCTGTAACAGCACAGTCATATTATTCCCACAGAAGAACCAGGGGACTGAACTGCTGCTTATATCACCCTTGAATCACACTTTGTTTAAAAGGTAGCCCATGCGTTGAGAACACCTGGGGAAGCTTGGGCTGGCTACAAACAAATCTGGGCTCCTTCAGCTCCTTGGCTACATACAAAGACCTGACTGACATGAATGCAGATTTCAGCATTGTAAGTAACTCTGCAAGACAGAGCCCAGTGCAAGCCCCAAATCCTGCCTGGCAGCCTTTCACAGCTAGCGAATACTTGCTGCCATGAGGCAAGGCCAATATTTTAACATTTGATTTCACAGGTTGACGCTGTGGCAGGACTCAGCCCAGAGCAACTGGCAGCTTACACACTGGCTAGCGATGTCCTGCGTGACATGGACAAAGCAGTCAAGGTCTTCAGCTCTCTGAGCTCTCACACCATTGGGGATTTCATGGATGCATTCAATGCAGCTGCAAAGCAGGTAGCAACTTTACCTCTTGTTCAAGAGACTGGAATAAAACAGCTTACACATGAAGTGCACACTGATGTGGGAGCTGAGGTTCCAGGGTAGGAAGAGGCCACAACCCTTAATTACTCTGGGTCCCATCCTGGGAGGGATACAGATTCTCTGCAATACTGCCACTTTTTAACCCGGTATGAATTCCAGTGTTGTCACAAAGCCTAACAAGTCTCAGGGAAAGAACAAAGGACTCATTGTGTAGGCATTGCATTACGGCCTCCTTAATCAAACAGTAAAAGCCCTGGGTCTTTTACTACCTGTAGCCATGAGCATCCTCAGAGAATCCTCCAGGAGCCTGTACCCACAGGCTACGTGCTGGAGACAGAGCAGGATACACCAGCAGTTTGCGTACCCACCCCCTTAACTGCCCAGGAAGGGGCGAGCCCTGGACACACACACACTGCAGTCCCACATCAAGCAGACAAGCCACCAAAACTGCACACACAGCAGCAAATTAAACTAATTACTTCATCTCGTCTCAAGATACGTCTCCAGTAAGGTTATCTCACAACTGCTTGGCCCTCAGTTTGACTCCTTTTTACCAGTCCCACCTTTAATACTAAATTGCATTGCACGTTTTTAATGATATTTTTTTCTTTTGCTTGAAGCATAATCTATCTCGGCTTCCTCATGGTGATGTGAAACGATTTATCCTGGGGCAGATCTTCTGTCACTTAAGCACAGTATTCGAGCTCTTCTCTACTGAAGACTATTCTGCCTGGTTTGGAGGAAGGCTTGGCCTCTTCCTGAGCAGCCTCAATGCACAGAGTCTTGGCTTCTTACCCAGTGACATGACATGTGAATCTCTCGCAGCCATGTAGGTATCAAGTCCATTATCATTTCATTGACATTCTTCCTACTTCTTTGTTTGCCTGTAAAGATGGGAGCGTAACCACTGGGTGAGGACAGCAGCTTTCACCACCCCAAACAACCAGTACCAAACCTGAGATGCTCATTTGGTAAATACCATTATGATCTTACTTGGCTGCCACTGCAGTTTCACATTTCGGGCCACAAAGAGGAGACCCTAAGCAGAGACCGCTTCACTCCCATATACCTGTAAATCCACATAAAAGCAACCAAAGAGCCTGATCTCAGTTTTGGTCGTGCTCTTGATTAAAGTGTCTGTTCCCTGGCATCAAGCGAATGGAAACGTCTCCTGAATGCAGCCCTAATGCCTCACCACTCAGTAGCAGAGGGCTCTGCAGGTCCTGCCACACTGGCTGTGGATTACTTGGTTGCAGCTGGCTTACCTGGCCTATTCATGTCCTGCAGAGTGAAGATCCTGAACGAACACAAAGCCCAAGGGCCCTATGAGAATCCAGAGCACATCTACTCCTTCATAAACAGAGTTCTTCACTTCCAGCTGCAGAACTCAGGTAACAAATGTCTAGGCCTGCTTGTCTCCAGATATTCAGGAACACAGAAAGGTAGAAAAATTCAGCCACCTCATAAAACATCTTTGATTTCAGGTGACATGCAGACCTGTTCTTTCTGTGGGCAAGAGTAATTTTATCATTTTAGCAACCTGACAGTTAAGTGCCTAACCAATGCTAGGCCTTTAGCGTCCCCTGAAGTCAGTAGACAGAGAAGTGCCTCTACCTTTGGATAAGCTGCTTCCTTGGTGGACAAATGAGCCAAATCTCCTGCTAATACCTAATGAGTCCTCCCTCACTCCTCAGGCTGCTGCTTAGCCCTTCAGCTCACAGCAGCCAGAGAAAGATACCACCATCCTCTTTGGAGGACTGAAACCTTTCTCAGACAGCACAGAGAGCTGTGGTGAAAAAACAGAAGCTGCATCAAGAACAAAACTAGAACTGCTGACAGTGCAGGAATCTGGCAAGCCCAGTATGCTCAAAGGCTAATTTATTCCCACATCTCCCGTCTGGTAATGCTTGGATCCCACAGGGAGCTTGTAACATGAACTATAATATATATTTCATTGTCAGTGGCGACTCACAGTATTACACGCCTCAGCGATTCAGTTAAAGAAGTTATGTATCTTCTGAGCTTTGCTGTTCCTTTTGTAGGCTCTGCCTGCACACAGGGCACTGCAGCAGACAGAGAATGGCTGCTACAGTATTTTGGTTTATTCACTGCTTTTGGATCATACTCAGATTTTGCAACACTGAAGAGCAACTTCCACGGGGTAAGGGCTAGATACAAAATATCTGGCATTTTATTGTTAGCCCTGAAACAAGCTGACAGGAACAGAGTTCAACTGAATTAATTAGTTATGTGTGTTGTTAATTTTCTCCTATGTGCTTCCATTTTTTTCTCATTAAGTTTATTCTTGTTAAGTTTTAATGCTAAAACAGTGTCAAAAGCACTGCCTCTAGGAGATAACCATCTTAGCAGCAGAATATAAATTCCATAGGAAGACAAGGATTTCAATTACAAGCTCCAAACAGCAGTGGCTGGTAAGACACAGGAAGAGCAAATACTAAATTACAGATGGTCTGCTAAGAACATTCTCACAAGTCACCTGTCTAGCAGCAGAGAACAACTATTATTAAATGTAATCCCAGTAAACACTGTGCACTGCTTGTCTGAAACTGATGGAAGTTAGATGTTCCTTATATGTCAAAGCTCAGGTGGGCTGAGAGAGATGAGCAGGGGCAGAACGCAGTGGCTTGGTCTCCAGGCCTCACTCTATGCTCTGCCTTCTCCAGCACGACTCCCTAGACCTTTTCTCAGCTGAGGCACTGGCCCAGCTGACTGTTCAGAGCAAGACCATCTACAGCCCCTCAGCCATCCAGATGGTCCTGGAGGTAATTGGGAACAAGAAGGAGCCTCTCCAATACCTCAGTGCCTTCCTAGAGGACTTCAACACTTTTGCCCTGAAGGTAAGTAGCCCAAGTGCCCATGATAACTGAGTCCTGGGGAGCAGAACAGGTCACAGGTGAACTTTCAGGCTTCCAACTCTGTGACTCTCGTGTCCAGATATAAAGTAAATCTGGAAGATGAGCCAGAAGGGATTTCATCCTGCTCCAGTATGATCTTGATCTCAGTCCAGACCTTACTCTGGCTTAACCTCTGTGCATGGACCAGTGTAAAAAGTTCCTCCTCAGAGGCTAAGTTTGGGAAGCACATTCACCACTCAAACCTGCAGCCAGGATGTAAACAGCAAGGGCTTCTCTACTGTTGATCTGTGGTAGATAATGACTTATGAAAGGTTCTGGACCATGCCCCTAAAATTGCTAACATCCATTAAAACATTTGTATATGAATGAGCAAGACTCTGCTGCTTGCCCTGGTCCTGCTGGGCTGGGGCTATTTGTACAAGTTAACAATAAGCCTAGCTGAGAAGCCTGAGCTTGCCCCAGCCCCACTTCATACAGTGCGACCACTCTGCCAACTGCTGTAACAAAAGTAGTGGCTGTGGGAGTGTAAGGGAAAGGAAATTCAAGCACCTGGCTTGCTTTGCTGTCCAACTCTGCTGACAAAAGAAAACCTGAATTGCCAAGGTCAACTCCCCAACAAGGACAGAGTCAGGTCGTATTTCCCACTTTTATTGTTAAACAGGAGAGGAAGGAAGGGGAGGAGAGCAGCAAAGAAGAGAATTTGTGGTTATTTTGCCAGTTTTTCCTTCACCACTTTTTCTGCTTAGCTTCAATATTCAAGGCTCTCTAACAGCTCTGCTCATCACCTGCTTCAATTTCTTCCACCTTTCTCAGAGCTCTGACTTCCTAGGAAGCACTAAAGTTCGAGAAACGATGCTAATGATGTCAGCTGAGATCATCTTCCCACAAATTACTGACATGTCCCTGGAAGACACAGCTACGTGGCTGCACAGACTGCATATTCTGCTCCCCCATGTGAACGCAACAGTGCTGGAGCTGCTGCCCCTCAGCATACCGTGCCCGTATTACCAAGCTTTGTAAGTGCAGTGCCTACCTGCAGGGCTGTGGCTGTTTTAGCTTTGTGTTGCTACAAGGGCAGTCATTCTTGCATCGCTACTTATTGATCAGGCAAGAGCTGCTTTTTACATCCATGTTTATTATTGGCTACAAGCAAAATCAGTCAATGACTGTGCTCTAATGGGGGCATTTTCTTTATCAAATATTAATCCTTATTCTCAAGCACACCATAAATTACATGGCCCAGCTGAAAACAAAAGTGATTACCCACATGCTACAGAACAACTACTAGCATCTGTCACCTTTGGTTTGTCAGCATCAAGTTCTCCTCACTCCACTACACTAATCTTTGTTGCTTTACCCGCATGGAAATCCACTAATATATGGTTTGTTCCCCAGCATTGCAGCAGTTGATGGGGTCTACCCAGCGTTGTCAGCAAGGAAGAAACATGATGTGTATGAGTTTCAGAAGGCCTATTTGACAGCCCAGTTCACAGACTCAGGTAAGGTGCCTACATGTAACTTGCCAGTAAAGCACTAGTATTTGTATGAAGTTCCTCTCATATTCCAAACATTGAAGATTTCTACGCCTAACAATCACACATCTTCCCAACACTGAGATTCAGTCACTTCTGCTGTTCATTACAACCCTGTGAAGGAGGAAGGGCAATCACTTCTCCTTTTGAAGCTACAGGGAATACTGATGTGATGAGGCATGATATTATAGAATGAATAGGATATGGGCAGTGAAATAGGATTTCCAGTTGCCATAACTATTTTCCCAGTCTGGAAGTGAATCTGAGTGCGGAAGATCAGACCCTGCACTTGCAATAGGAAGATTAGCCATCCTTCTGTTAGCAGATACTTAATCATTCACACAAAGGATGCCTAGATGCTTCCTTCAGTGTATGTTAACTCTTTCAATCTGTTCTGATTACAGGATCAGCATGCCAGGATGGAACAACTGGGACCAAAGACTGGTTGCAAAAGAATCTGGGAGAGATCTGTTCAGTAGCTAAACTAAATGAACTTCAAACCTTTTACCCAGACATTGCTGGAGTAAGTTTTACTAGTCTATGCACTGAACAGCAGCAAAATTAGCAGCAGCTTCCAAGCAAAACAGATAACCTCCTGGGCTTTGCATTTTACATTTACAATAATCAGTAAGGGCAAGATGCAGGTGATTCCTCACACAGTGGCTGCATCTCTTAAAGCAGGCACCAGCCCGTGTTTATGTGGGAGAGATTACTACATATGACCCACATGTAGCATTAGGGGTTGAAATACACATTCCAGCTGCTTGCCTCCTCTTCACAGCCTCTCTTTGATGAAAGCTATTAATTATGGCTGGTTATCAGAACCAATGGTAAGAGCTTGGAATATGTCTGAAATAGAGGCATATTCTGCTACGAGTTGTGAGGGGAATTTCTTTTAAATCATCTTTAAAATCAAATTGGCTTAGAGGTCACAGTAAAGTTGCTTATGTGGGTATTGCCTTTCCTAATTCCTCCAGACAATGACTTTTCAAATTACACTTCATCTTCAAAAATAGTAGAAATTATTTGCTCAGGTCTACTAAAATACCAGATACATTCTAGTATTCTGAGTTTAGTCTAATCAGTAGCAATGGGTTGCACACCCTGAGGACACAGTGAATTGATCTTTCAAGCTACCTACATGATGATACCAAGCTGTAACTACAACAATGTAAATGATGCATTAAGAAAAGATGTAACAAAGGGCAACAGCAGTTAAGACCAACAGGAACTGAATCCTGCTAGACTAGTATTTGATTGGGATGTGTCTAAATGTTATTATAATATTGGTTTCACAGCAAAGACAGAAATTGCAGTAATGAAATATTTCAAGTACAACTTGAAAATCTAACAATTCTACTTTCATGTGGAAAACAAAGATTTTTCTCTTCATATGATGTTCTAAAAAGAAAAAATCCTACACAGCTATAAAATATGCCTTAATGTTTTAACTTTATACATTCTGTAAGCCAGTGCTAGTATTTGTTAAAATGCTGATTTTGTTTAAAGAATGTGTGACGCTACCTATCCAATCACCAATAAAAGTAATGTTCAACAACCCACTTGGTATGTTTCATGTTATTTCAGACAATCTTATTGACAGTACTTAAACTAACTGATTAACTAGGTAGTGGTACAAATATACCAGCTGCTACTGGTTAAACTAAACCAAAATTCTGTAATCCCAAAACATGAACCAGTTGGCTAACTCCTTAGAGAGATACTGAAAGCACACCCCGTTACCGTATACCAGGCAAACACAGAGAGCTTTTGTAAGGGAGTTATATTGATAAACTTCCCAATCCAACACTTATACTAAATCTTAAACACCAACATTATCAACATTCACAACAATTCCCCTACTTGAAGTTAAGTCAAAAGATAAACATGCTGTTCTATAACCAGATGTCTTAGCCTACCACATCCACAGCATCCAAGCAACTTCCAGCAGAACCTTGAATAATACAGCTTGTCTGTGTGCACATTTGCCATCTGCACCACAGCAACTCAATCCAATTTCCCCATTCAGTCTGCAGCTGAAGCTCTGGAAGGAGAAACGCTGATGTGCATGTCTTGCAGACATTCACTCTGCTTAACAAGTTCCCTGGCCAATGCTGCCACATTAAACGTCCTTCATTTCCATCAAAGAAAGCGACCTCTCTCTCCTTGAACACACACTGTAGCAAACAAGAAACTTCTTTCAAAGCCACTTTGAGATATTTCTGGTATACGAACAATGCCTCAAAAAAACTTGCAGACTGGAGATTCTACCATTGCTTTGATGTCTTTTCCTATTCCCTTAGGATCCACCTCACTCTGTGAGAAACAATGCTGTATCAGAACACACGATCTGAAACCCATCAGGGTTTGAAACATCAGGTTTTGGAGAAAGCCTTGATGCATCTAACCTCAGCATGGCGTGCACTAACTTTTTAGCTATGACTGCTTTGCTCTCAAATACAGTGCTGGAAGTCTTTAGGTGTGAATTTTTCAGAGCAAGTAGAAAAAAGCACCTTTCCCCATCTCAGTAAAATAAACAGTTTTATACTAGGAGAAAGAAAGCATAGTGAAGTTACTTCAATACCACTTCTACAGAATCACATTTCAGAACAAGACTGCCTTTTAACTGGGTAAACAACTGCACACAAACACATTCGGTCTGGCAATGTCCCACAGCTTTATCTTGCTCAATAAGTATTTACACCAGCATTACACAGCTCAGCCTCCTGTTGCTTTTTACTTTTATATATTTATTTATAATATTTATTTATTTTATATATAGAGGTATAAAATATTTAAATTCCCAGAGAGCAGACAGTACTGTCTGGGCTAACACAAGGGGGCAGAATCTCTGGAACAAAACCCTACCATCTAGTATGACAGGTAGAGAGAGATACAGACTCAGCACACATTCAATTTTACAAACAATTGATCTAAGCACTAATTACAAGACAACCGAACCTAAATCCCTTTCACCTGGTAATCATTATTTGGCAATTTTATTTAGGGTCTTAAAGATTGGAGCAGGTAATGTCCTATGAACGCTCTCAGCCAAGTCATCCCTGCCAAAGGAATTAGTGTGGAAAAGAAGGCAGTAAGAAAATGGTCAAGACAGAGCAGGGAAAGGCGGGAGGAAAAAGGAAGTGGAAGTGATGAGGTGGGAGAGAAAGGGCTATTGTAGAGAGATGCTGCACAGAGGAGACAGTGGAAGCTGAAGATCCGCAAGAATATTCCTTGGCAGATCTCAAATCAACAAATGTTAACCAACTACAGGTTTTCAGGCAGTTTTATTAGATTCTCCTTAAAGCTTAAAAGGTACAGACTATACTTAAAACTAATTAACTAACTAAACACTTCACAGGCGAGGACCTCCTGCTGATATGTAATGGCCCATTTCCAGGGGAACCCTGACATTCTCCCCTAGAAGGCTCTTTACACAAAACTGAAGGGTTTTTTACCCTCATCTTCCACAGCACCAGACTATTCCCAACTCACTGTTCCATAAGAAAATGCATATCTGCCCTGGTATAGCCTACTTCTTGTTTCCTTCTCAGGGAGTACTGCCCACAAACATCTGTGGTACCACAAAAACATTCTCACATTCTCTCTCCCTGAGTGGTAGAAGACTTTGCATTACAGCCACAGCCTTGACATAACAGTAAATGTGGTCCTTGGACAACACTTTCACACGTTTTTCTTCTTAGTTCAAAGTTCCTGATCTCAATACCCCAGAAGAGATGGCACAGCTGACTGTTAACTCAACGCTGACCAGCCTGGAAGATACACTCTCAATCCTGGCAATACTTGAGTGTGGATCCTATAACACAGTCGACAGATACATGAGCCAGTTTAATGCATATGCTCGCCAGGTCAGTCCTAACAGATCCCAGGTATTCTCCAACTCCCACATCACTGCACTGGGGGAATGTCTATGCCATGATTAACTGCCCTCACCGCACAGCTCACATTGTGCTCTGAGTGTAATGGCAGCTCTCTACATGCAACAGCTGAAAAGCAGAGAGGAACTGTGGTAAATATTAGACAACTTTATAAGCAGAGATCTCAGCAAGGGGCAAGCTAGTGACCAAGAAAACAGACTTAAACCCTAGATGGGGACAGGCAACTAAAATTTAACTTTGTTACAATAATGCTGCACATACTCCCTTAATAGCCTCTTCTGATGTAAATGCTTATCCAGAACCTCAAGCCATATTAATGGTTTTGCTCTTTATACCACAGGTAAATCTGACCTCATTACCCAGCATGCTGGTTAGAGACACAATACTGAAGTCAGTACTACTAAAGCTAAGACCCGAACTCCAAAACTTCTCCAGTGAAAGATGGGCAAGGTGGTTCCAGCAGCAGCTGCCCTTATTGCTGTCTGGCATGAACAAAACCTATCTGGGATGGCTGGGGACCAACGTCTCTTGTGATTCCTATCAAGCAATGTGAGTTCACCATGACTCTTAGGGTTATGACAGCACTGCAGTTAAAAGCTCATGTTTCAGCTGAGAGCTCCACATTTTGGATTTCTAAGACAGAAGGACTGAGCTCTGACTCCCTTACTGTTCTACTTATTAGCTAAAACCAAACACAGAACCACTAGGCAGGAATTGCATAGAGATGTTCCAGGTTGCTTAATTTGCTTGTCACTGTTGGAAAGCCATGAGCAAGTCCCATATATTCTAAAATGTTTTTCTGTTCATAAAAATGGAACTATTCATGAGCCTCTTCTGTGAAGTCCAATCAAGAGACGTGACAGCCCCAGGCACCACCCAGGCCACACAGAAGGTTGGAAACAATGGGTTGACTTCCTTAAAACTCTAAACAAATGCCGGTCCTTTCTGAAAATGTACTCTTTTATTTCCCAGAGTGAAAGGATTCAATATCGCTTACAAGACTCTTTCACCTTCCATCAAAATCAACATATATAACAGCTACATTAAAACTTACCTGAGCCAACAATCACATTCAACAGGTAACAGTACCAAACAAGTGAATAATTCTAAAGCCCAAGGACAGAGAGTGATCACAGAGTTTGTTTCCAGGCTAAAAAATATCAGTCATGGGTTCCTACCTTCACTCAGCTGTCCATGTGGCTGGAATTGACTTCACTGAGCAGGAACAGGGTGGGTCCAAACTTGATTTAAAGTCTCCTTAGAGCTGGTTCTGTCTGTGGGTCCTGCCTGCACTGCATGGGGATATTTCCCAGAGTTAGAATTGCCTGCAATATAGTCTCTTAATTCAACAAATAATCTGAAACAGTCAACAGCCACAGGACCAGTGCCCTACTTCTTGTGCCTTTCATTACCATCATTGTGGCTGACCTGAAAGGACATAGGTTGTCTTAGATTGTAACACTGCCTTGTCAATAGACCTGCAGTTTTTATTCTCTTTCTAGGGATTGCCTGTGACATCCAAAGAGGAATGAGAAACTGGATTGACATAAATCTTGGGAAATTCACAGAACAATCCTCCATGCAAGATCTTGTTTGCTTCAATGCCAAATTTAAGGTATTGAACTGAAAGTCTGTACGGAGTGATCAGCGATGCCATAGCTCATTCTTGGTAACAACATGCTGTACTGGGCTTGAGAGGGATTAAAATTTCCTAAATAATACGTCCATAGGCCTTGATCCAGAAGAAATGAACATAACACACAGCAAAACTGAGCACTGCTGCTAGCTCTGCCTTGGAGACACCACCATCCCTGTATAGAGCAGGGCCAGGTTCTTACACTATCCCACCTGCACTTTGTCTGGGAACAGCTAACATGATCCAAGCCTTGCTCTACAGCTTTAAAGTCTCTATTATGTAACTACTGAATGAGCAACTCCATGTAATTTTGTGTGACTGTTACCTAGTTCTTTTATTGTCTTTTGTTCTGCGCAGGAATTAAGTGCTCAGAGCCTGAAAGATTTGCTGGGACCTAATTTTGCGTTTCACCTTGAAGCAGGATATTCACAACAGCCATCAGCAGGTGAGCGAAAGAGGACTTAGGAGCTACTGTTGTGTTTTCCCTAGTACTGACACCCTTGTATTTAGAATGCAAACAAGTTCCAAAAGGCTTTTATCTGCATAGAAAGAGTACGCAAAAAGGTTATTTCTTGTCTGCCTAACGGTAGATTCCCTCCCACTATGTAGAAAACAATAGCTTATCACATGAAAACAAGGACGTGCTGGACTTTGCAGTGGGATCTCCTGGTATACTCTCTGCTCTAAGCTCAGTATCACTGCACAGAATACCACATATGGGATCAACTGGAAAGTCACACTGGGTCACGCTTAGTCTGCTGTGACGGCGCAGCAGGACTGTTGCACACTGCATGCTCCCCAGTGCTTTGCACAATCTAACTGTAACCGACTTCACAGATGACTTTCACTCCTTCCCTTGAGAGTCTACTCCACTAGTAAAACATTTCCAAATGGGTTTGTGGGAAAGCTATCAGGCAGTGGAACGGTTATTCCAAACCTTTGAACAGATCATTGTCTCTGTGGACAATCCCCGTGGATTCAGAACTGATTAGGTGCCTTAATATTTATTTCAGCACCTCCTGTAACCGGAAGAGCAACAACACATATGAAAAACCACACGTTTCAGATTTTCTGCTGTGTTCTCCCCCTCTGGCTACTAAATACTTTCTTTTAAGAGTATATCCTACCCCTACATGGTAAAGTGTTCTAGCACAGAGAAAACTACACACTTCAATCAACAAGGGCAATTACTTTCTCCAGAGTTCATTGCTTTTAAACAGTAATTTAGAGGTGCAATTGCAGGATGTTAAAGTCATATGGAAATCTGCAGTCTGGTGCATTTGTTGGTAAGATATGTCATCTGGAGCCCCATCTTCACACCTCAACCAAAGCTTTTGAAGCTGGGAGGACAAAACCCAGAAGTGCTTTCAGGATCAGGCCTAGACACTACCAGCTTCTACTTGCATTCTGCCTGCAGCTGTGCCCCGCAGTGACACACAGCTCTGCTTATGAACAGCACCCTGCACTTCGCACTTCGATCTAGGTACCTCAGGGTACTTCTACAAACAGTGCCAAGGTTTGGTTTTGGGTTTTTATGTTAAATAAAGCTCCTGTTAATATGTATTACATCACATTCTGTAAAAGCCCAGATCTGAAAGGCTTTCCTTGAAACGCCACTGACAGGGAAATCTCCAAGCAGGGTCCAGGCTCTGCAAATCAAGAAGGTGCCAAGTTCTCAACCAGACAGCGCTACAGCCTCACCAGCAACCTCAAAAAATTGTTACACTCCTTTCTCCACAGCTTCTCGTGTAAATAAAATTGTTTTCCTCAAAGAACTACTAATTGCTCACACTGAGCTTTGAACCTCAAACACACAAAATACGACGTTTGCATGAGCACAGCGAGCTGCTCAGGGAGGATTTACTGCCTCAAATCCCCATGCAACGTGGGCAAGAACCTCAGCAGCTGCCACGGTGGTGGGAAAGCAGTCCCAGGGATGGTGACAGGTACCTAGGCCACCCCCACCAGCTCGAGGGCTCTGAGGCCTTACTCTCTGCAGGAGCCAGCGCAGGCCCCACACTTTACAAGGCCGAGGGGCACGACACCCCGCTCCATAGCGCCTACATCTTACCCCAGCCTAACACATCTTCCACCGTCGCCTACAAACCGGCAAACACCCCAGAGGCAGGCAGCCTGCGGGAGGCCCTGCCCTTGCGGCAGCAGCACGGCCCTGCCTCAGGCACCTCTCCCACCATCACGGCCGCGCAGCCCGCCGCCCTTTACGGCAGTGTGGCGGGCCGCCCTTTTACGACAGTGTTGCAGCCCCCGCCCCCTCCGCTGGCTGCCGCGCTCGGCGGCGGCGCGGCCGGGATGGCGTCTCCCTTAAGCGGGTTGCTGCAGCTGACGGACCTGGACGATTACATCGGGCCCTCCCAGGTGGGTGCGGGCCGGGGGCTGCCCGGGTTGGGGGCGGCGAGGGCCGGCCGCGGGGGGACAGCCCGCGGCCCTGTGAGGGGGCGGC
>JAVJGI010000050.1:26001066-26016894 GCA_035590275.1 Ibycter americanus | reverse complement strand
CCTGTGAGGGGGCGGCGCCGCCCGGGGGGGTGAGAAGATGGCGCTGAGGGGAGGGGGGTGGCAGGCCTGGCCCGGACAGCAGCGCTCGGCCTGGCAGGGCCCCTCGGCCTGGCAGCGGCAGGGAGGCGGCACAGCACGCAGGGGGGCGAGGGGCCAAGGCCGGCACTTCCAGGCGTCCTTCGGGTGCTGTTAAATAACATGGTAAAAGGAGAAGAGCGCGGAGATGCCTCGCTGTGCCTCCCGGCCAGTGCACAGGGAATGGGGAGGGCAGCAGCGCCGATCGGGGCGAGCTGCTGTGAGCAGCTGCAGAGAAATCTCGGCCCAGCAGCCAGTCGGGCATTCCCACCCTGACCTGGAATCTGCCCGATCAAATGTTCATCTAGGCACCCCCCCAAAAACAAGCTTAAGCCTAAACAAGTTTCCTTGCACACTACTTTATCTGTACAGATGCTCATGCCAGCATAGGGGAGTGAGTGGCAGGGAGGTGGGAATGAGCGGCAAGGACAGGCCAAGACTATTGCTTTTGGAGTCGTCACACTAGCAAATATATGAAATAGTAATCCTGGACGTATTTGCTGCCAAGTAGAGTAGAAAAAACTACCCTGAAATGAAGTCAGTGGAACAGGGCATAGCAAACCCCATTAACTTGGGTTTCCTAGTAAAGTCTTTCACATAAATAATGCAACCTGCTTTTCTGTTTCAAGTGGAGATCGTTGTTTGTTTTATTCAGTGAGCATAACGAAAGAATCATGCTGACTTGTTCCTGCTAGTCACTGAGTCTTGCAAAATGTAGTGAAGCTGGTTTAATTTAGGGGGGGAAACCTGAAGATGTTGGCAGAGCAAGGATGGTGAAAGGCAAAGAAAATCCTAGCTGTGGAAGTAGGACAAAGAGTCATAAGATGCCTAAACAATAAAAATCACACAAAATGCAAGAACACTGTTTAGACTTCATCATAGAACAATACAGAAAACTGGAAGCAGTCCATCAGAGGTCATCAGAGTCCTTTTGACATTAAATGAAACTTCATTGGCACTAGCCACATGTTGACTGTGGTGACCACGCCTCCACCAGTTAAAATTTGCAATGAAGAATGCACGATCATCTGTAAGATTTTAGGGAGGAGGACTGTGCAGGCAAGCCTCTGTTCCTTTCAAGGCTCCCTGTGTTCTTCAGAAATAACAGCAAAATTGTCCTCTGGTTTTGCTATGATGCTGGAAAAGTGTTCCTTCTGTAAAAAAGGGGTAAGAAGATTTTGCTATTCCATTTTTCCTTGGTAGTTACAGATGCTGTAAATAAGTCCGGCATAGTTTAAGGGAGACTAAGCAGCATTCTCTAGAACAACTGTTTGGTTTTGCTCGTTGTAGTTTCTGTTAAATCTATCTCTTCGTTGCTCATCTCCTCGCTTTTGGGCTTTATTTCTCTTTCAGGAATGTATCAAACCTGTAAAAGTGGAAAAAAAGCCTGGAAAAGCAGCAGCTAAGATCAGAATTGAAGCAGATGGAAGCTATTTTCAGATCAATCAGGTATGTGTGATTTTTCTTCATTATTGTGTAAAATACCCGGAAAATGTGAGTGTATTGTTAAGTATTTGAATAGTCTACAGCTATTTAATGCCTCAAAGAGGACCGAGACATTAGAAAAGTGTGCTGTTGCTGTCAGTATTCTCGTATCTTTTTCCCAAAGTCCAACTTTTTAATTACCCGGTTTTATAAGCAGTAATTCCAATTTTGTGTCAGTCTTTTATGCTCTGAAACACTGATATTAATTAGTGATGATTTTCAGTAGAAGAGCAGATAAGCTAAGAAGTCTTTTTTGCCATCAATACTTAAGTATTAGCCATTGTTAGGTTATTTGTGACAATATCTTTTCTTACTGCATTATGTCGTACAGCAGAGCGCTCACTCTCAAAGAGATTCAATTAGATACTTTTAAATTTTGCTCTGATTTTTTCAATAACATTTCAAATTGTTTGTTAAATAGCCTGCAGAATTCATAAGCCTCCTGCTTCCAAAATTAATGCCAGGTTTTGCAGAACAATTTTCCTGTTTACACAGAAAAGGTTAGCATTTCTTAGTTAACCAAGCTGGGAATTAATCTAGAAATGTTACGTTTAACCTTAGGCAGATGATGACCTTTTGACTTAAAAAAGGGGGATACAGTGCTTCCAAAAGAGTCTGGTTTCTTATTTTAAAATTTTAATTTAATTGTACCTAATTACTCGGCCTGTTTCTGACTTTATTGAGAAGTGACGTTTAAGAGGAGAGTCTCATGGGAAAATGGACTTATTAAGGTCAAGTATTATGAAAAATACTTACTTCCAGTGGCAAGCCACACACTGTCTTTAATACGCTGCCATGCAGTTTTCCCATCGGTGTCCATGTGAGTTTTGCACACAGAAAGATTGCAGAACACTCGGTATCAATTAAAAATGTTAGCAAGTTTGCAGTCTGATTACACAGTCTATGCAGAAGCACTGAAATTCAAGTTCCTGTGAAGAAACGGCTCCAGTATTATTCAATAACATGAGCAGCATCTGATAGAGGTGACAAAACTGGCATGCTTTCTCCAGGGTAATATTCAGTGCACACTGGAGATTGGTGCTTAAAGGCTTAGGATCTCTGTGGTCTACAGTTTTGTGGTTAAAATAGCAGCTGCCATCTGTAGCATGTTAGCCATGCTAACCCAATCTTCAGCCACCCACGAGTTGAAAAACCAAGCAAGAGAGACCCTATTTGCTTCTGGGATAGTATAATTTCAGTGTTTTGGAGCAATGTTAGCCCACCAGATTGCACAAATAATTGCGGCCTAAGTGACTGTTACGTGTTCGATGAAAATTACGTTCTTGGTCTTGCTAAAACTTCCCTCAGCATACTTGAATCTGTGTGCTAAATAATCCTATTAAAAGCAGCAAACTTCAAAGATACTTGTCTTCCCCCCTGTCTTACTAAAAATAAAAGATACTTTTTTTTCCACGATAAACTGAGAGCATAAAAAGGCCAACATCTTTGTTACTAAATATAGTGAAGGTGGAAAAACTGCTACCTAACTCTACACTGTGATCAGAACTGAGTCTAATCTGTTTCTTTATAGGATGGAGGAGCAGAAAAACTGGAAAAGGCTAAAATTACTTTGAACGACTGCTTAGCTTGTAGTGGCTGCATTACGTCAGCAGAGAGTGTTTTAATCACTCAACAGAGCCACGAAGAGCTCTGCAAAATGCTAACTTTTAACAAGGTAGGTACCAAGCCACAGCTGGGTAGGCTGCAGAGTTTGAAAATCTCAATAGATTGGTATGAGGCATCTGCAGAAGCATGCGTGTAAACAGCGCACATAAAAATCAGTTTCAGAGATCTGAAGGACCTGAGGACATTCTCAGCGCGCTGTTTTATCGATTTTTGAAAAGTAATTGTGGGTTTGGAAAGGACACCTTTAATGTAGCGAGTTACTGACTTCAGAGTTAAGCCGGGGGATACTTTCTGATGTTCTAGTGTGCTGAAGTTTCTGCATGTGCCATATTAATACTGTCTGAACAGTGTTGTCATTTGGTTTTTTCAAAGACTGCAGCTCCCAATGAACAGAAATTGGTGGTGGTTTCTGTTTCACCGCAATCCAGAGCTTCACTAGCTGCAAGATGTAAAATGGGTGTTCTGGAAACAGCAAGGAAGTTGACCGCATTCTTAAAGAGTTTAGGCAAGTGTGGTATTGTGTTCTGTTAATCACAGTGGGGACCGCTGGGGTATATGTTAAGCATGTTACAAGCACGCAAGGTTGATGTGATTTAACCTCTCTGCAGACTCATCATGTTTTGTAACTGGCATTAGCTAAAATGCAAACTGTCTGCAGCTTGAGTTGCATAATAAACTTGGAGTGATGGAAGGAAAGAACTTTAAATTTTACATTTGCAGTCCTCCTGTCACTTTTGCTCATCTTACTGTGCTGAGGCGCTGGGGAAAAAAGGTTCATTCTCAACGGCCAGGTTGATGCCTGTAAATAAGACATGCAGTTTGAATCTGGTTTGACGGGAGGCTTTTTGTTGTAGTTTGCTGTATCTTTCTTGTGAATTTTAACGCAGATGCTGTACTGCCTAGGTGTGCACTATGTTTTTGATACCACTTTCTCGAGAAACTTCAGCCTATTGGAGAGCCAACAAGAGTTTGTGAAACGCTTTCAAAAGCAATCTGAAGACAAAAAGGCTTTGCCAATGCTAGCTTCCGCCTGTCCAGGTATGGTATTAAACGAGTTATGGAAATAATAAAATGGCGTCTGAGTAGTACGCTAGAATGAAAAATTAAAAAGCTAGTCAGAAAAGTTTAAATGGATAAATTTACTTGGAGGCTTACTCTCTTCACAGTATAAAGAGATCTTGGTATTAATAGCAATAGGATCTATACGGTTTCCTTATGATCTCTATAATGAATTTTGGGTTACGCTTCCTTTGCTTTTTGTGCTGAAGTGAGGCTGAAAATGGTAATTAATGGGTACTAAGCGTGGGACTGGGGGGAGAGTGGGCAGAGTGAAGGGCTGCTTGTTATTTTTTAATTTAATTTGCTAATTTTACTTTATCAGGTTGGATCTGTTATGCAGAGAAAACCCATGGCAGTTTCATCATTCCTTATATCAGTACCACCAAGTCTCCACAGCAGGTCATGGGCTCCTTGATCAAGGGCCATTTTGCAGAACAGCAGGTAAGGGTCTGAATATATACTCTGCTTAATGGCAAACTGCTAAAATTGAACGCTTTAAGCTGATATTTTTTATTTTGCTACATGTTATACATTAAAGTTTAAAGGTAAAAATTACCTTGCAGAAGCCAGCAAAGGCAGCATCTTTCTCACTTCTATTTCATCTAATGAGAAGTTAGCAACAAGGGCAGTAACATTAAGCGCGTGCTGCATGGACTACTTGAAACCTCTGCATGTTATTTAGGAAAGCTAGAGAAACTTATTTTTCCATGTCTTTGTGCTCCCATCTTGTCTGTGTGTGGTATTTTCATGTTGTTTAAAGTTGGTGAATAACTTAAAATAAATCATCCTAAGACAAAACTTCAGTCAGTGCATACGTGCAGATCATGTCTCGTCTAAAAATTACTTGCTTGTTCCCAACTTAATGTTCTGTTTCAGTTTGACTTAGTTCTGTTCTCAGTCTTTAACCTTTGGAATCTCTCCAAATGTAAATTTGATATTTAAAGACTGGACTTATACTAACAGCCTGGATTTGTCCAGTAAGAAACTTAAGCAGCCCTTCTGATTGTATGATTTATTGTCCATTAATGAGCAGTGGTTTAACACTTGCATTAAGTAAATGCTGACATCTGCATACTTGTTAGAAAAATTGGCAGCTACCAAGAATATTTGGCACCAGACACTGAAACAATGGCCTTGAGTCAATGACTTGTTTCCTCGGCCTGTTCTTATTTCTTGGATGGTCATGAGGTTTTTGTCTGACTCCAGATAATTTCTTAGTTGATGTAGGGGCTGGATTTTAGTAGCATGGAGGAAGCATATTCTCTAACTGCATAATTTAGGAATTCACTTCACTGACTGACTTTGTCTGGATCATCTGCACTAGCAAAAGGAGGTGAGGGGAAACCTGTAAAAGACCATACTGCTGACACTTGCTACATACTAAAATTGGGTTCTATGAGAGAAATAATTTAATGTATATGCGTGTATGTATATATATATTTAAAAAAAAAAAAAAAAATCGGTAGTAGTGGGGAGTATCTCCAGAGGCATGGTGGCATTAGTTTCATCATTCTCATTTCTACCTGGAAAACATCTCCCTCAAGGTAGGTTTGATATTGGCCAATCTGACTGCACAGCTTTGTCTTTTCTTCCAGCACTTAACACCTGACCAGATATACCATGTAACAGTGATGCCCTGTTATGACAAAAAGCTAGAGGCTTCAAGGCCAGACTTTTTCAACCAAGAGTACCAAACTCGTGATGTGGACTGTGTAATCACCACAGGTAAGCAGAGCGAGAGGTAGTCCAGCTAATTTCTGGAAGCCTGAGAGCAAGGCATTTGCTAGTTTTAATAACCCTTTGTCTCTGATAGAGGATGTCGTATATGGATCTTGCTGTATAACTACACTTTAATCATGCAAGCCATATCCTGGTAAAAATTGCAGATGCAGTTTTACGTACTGATCTGTGGATTTGGTTTTCCTTTGTCCCGAAAATAAGAACTTTTTATGTCTGTGGCTCTGTTGTAGGAGAAGTGCTAAAGTTGTTGGAACAAGAAGGAGTATCTCTATCAGATGTAGATCCTGCTCCATTGGATACCATGTAAGAACAAAGTCTCATTTGCATCTTCAGTCATGTTCTTTTTCATCCAGTATTTATAGAGTTCTTCAACAGAATTTCCCTTTCCACTACCGTTCTGCACAAGGCTGCGTGTGTTTGCATTTGATTTGTTTCCTTGTGTCACTTGAATCAGTACAATTGTGCATTAAAATACTTAAATCTACAGAATACAATGAATTTCCACTTCAGGGGAATCTGTAACTATTTGTTCTAGATTTTAGTAGTCCAAGGCTTAGCAGCTCTCACTGTAAATCAGCAGGATGGCTAGAATTAGCCCAGTAGAAGTATAAGGGCAAAATAATTGTGCAGAGAAGTACAAATTGCATGAGAGTCATTTAGTTTGGTTACTGTTACTCATAGTATAGCTGGTGAAATCCCACAAAAATCTACCTACAAACTGTGAAAAGTGAAAGAATCGACATCAGTGATAAAAGAGCTTGCTAAAATCAAGCCTGTTATTGCATTGTACTCAGTTTGCTTGTCTCTGTTCCTAGTTATCAGAGCTACTGTAAGAATTCCAGAACTAAAGCATAAAAAAAAAATTTAGGTCACTCAGCTAATCTCTAGGAGTCTTCATTTGTAAAAAAATGAGATCTAAAACATGTGCAAACCAGATGAGACTTCAGTTGCTTCAGCGGAAAAGTAACATCTGGTTAAGTGACAACTGCACAGAGATCTAAGCGACTACAGAAACATTAAAAATCACATTTACTCATCTAAATTAACATGCAGTCATGGTTCCACACTGAATGCTAAACCAAAGCATTCTTTTCTTCAGTTTAAAAGAAATATCTTTGTAGCACTTTACACATTAATAAACAGAAAGACTGCATGTGTGGCAACCTTTAAGAATTATAAAAGATGATTAGGTATATGGTTCAAAATTTTACTGCTCAGGCACCTTAAGTTTTCAGGAGAGATTTTGATACCCCAAATATGCAGCATCTAGCACATAAGTAGAACGTGACACTAGCCTGTTTTCAGCTGTACCCCTTGCAGATGTGACACTCTTGGTTTGAAATGCCATTTATTTCTGAATAGGCTTCAAGTCTTTCTAGTACAACCAGGTGCCACTGGCAGCCTTTGCTCAAGAATTGTCTGATCAGCACATGTACATTGACAAAGCTATGAAGGGAGGTGTCTTTTCATGAGGCCTATTTCCTAGATTAGTTTTAATTGTTATAAACATTGGTCACTCCTGTGCTTCTGAAAAGAAGGAGAAGGTGAGGTAGAGACCGTCTCTTGCCATCCAATCCCTTTCATGTAAGGGATATTTTAAATCTGTTTTTTAAATTAAGTAATGTGCGTGCCCAGAGCCTCAGTTTCCTTATGCTACATTTCAGTGGATTGGTAGGTGTAGGTTTCACATAACACATTTACTAGCTCAGATCTGTTTATGCACACTTTTACCAGGATTAAGTGTCTTTTTCTGACATAGCTTATCTACAAAGCATACTGCTTTCACATCAAAAAAGAAAAGTCTCCCCAGCTATAATAAATGTCAGCGTGTTGAGTCCCAGAAGTACAACTTCAAACGTTACCCCTGTAAACAAGTACTTCTACCTGTGTTATTGTTACACCACTAGCAGGAAATTGAGGAGCGCAAAAACATTCTGAAGTGTTTGGGTTCCCTTAGGAAATAACATTATGGAAGTGTCAGTTATAACATAGAACTGAATGTCTAATTACTTGATAACAATCTCTGGCTGACTTCTGAGGAGTACATTCTGAGCACTAGGTCTCATGCTTGTGGTGATAAAGAGCCTCTATAACCTTTCGCTAGCTTTAACATACTCGGTAAATTGACTGGTTACAAACAGCACGTATTCCTCAGAACTTGGAGCGTTCGCATAAGCAGTCCAATGGCTGTTGTTCTGCTTTATTCTCCAGCACGTGGAAAAGCCCATTAAGAGGTTATTACATTTGGCAGCAAGAATGAGATAAAATGCCAGAAATCCCAGTACTTCTGCTGGTATAACTGTTTGCTCCAGGCCAGCGCTGAGGCTTACTGGCAGCCTCATTTTAAGAGAGTAGCGGTACGTGAGGCCAGACACACTGAAACACTTTGTTAATGAAGCTCAGTTCCTGTAAACAAGATCAAATTAAAAATAGTTTCTGAGGGTGATTGCAGGCTAAAGTGTTGCCTTCTGCAGTTCTTCCAAAGCTGAGATTTTATCTGCAAGAGGCAACATCTTCGATTTGACTTGAAACTGTTTGGCCTGAATTCAAGTGTTTTCCCTTCTGCAGCTGTTAGTAGGAGAATGCAAGTGTCACTGCCTGATGAGTGCTTATAAGCAGATCCCTCGTCTTGTTATTCTCTCATAACAAAAGCTATTGTTGTGGCTTCCATCTGGTGAGCTATTCTCAAGAAACATTATCTTGACCTCTGAATAGTTGGTTCTGTTTTGGCATGTCAGTGAGATGGAATTATTTGTGCAGAGCTAGAATTACAGAACTTATGTTAACATAGTTGTTCAACACCAAAAATGTGTTGAACTTGAACCAGGATCCCACTGAGGACAGCCATGTATGGAGCAGATGTCCTGGCATCCTTAGGTTCCTTCACCTTTGTTACATAACTTCCAGCACATGAAACCACAGCAACACGGATTTCATCTGTCTGTGCTTGTGATCATGGCACTGATGCCTCCCAGAAGTGTTCTTTCACATCCCAGCAACCACATCTAAAGTAGCTGGTCTCAAAAAAATGTATTGTAACACAGTAGAGCTTTCAATAATGAATTCTGCTTCTGTTGATGTTGCAGAAAAGCCGTAGCAGTGACTGAGACAGGACTTCTAGGTTGTGTTCGCCAAGAGAAGCGTAGGTTACGCGGACCCATCCCACCATTGCTTCGTTAATTCCCTCCTCCCATTTCTAAGTGTAACCCAGGATGTTTGTAGAGGTATTAAACAGGAAGCTGGCAAAATATGCGTGTCAGTAATTGCCCTTGTAACTCAAACATTCCCAAACATACTTCTGATACACGAAGGTTATGTTGGCAGCACGTGGCTCAGGCCCTGTTGTGGTGTGTGACTTTTCCGCTAAGCTTGACCCAGAGGATGCTAGGCAGCACAGGGTTAAACCTGCTGGGCTCTGAAGCTATAAATAGTTGGTTCCCAGGAGAAAAGGAAAAATAAGGAGCTCAAAGGGAGCTGCTCTGTGGCTTGTTCCATGGGTTTTGAGTCCCCCAGAGCTTTGCATTTGTGCTGGCTGTTCCGTTTTATCAAAAAGATACCCCTAAGACTGCTGCTTTCTTCCTTTCCCCCAGGTTTAGTAGTGCTGCAGAAGAGGAGCTCACTAACCACTCCGGAGGTGGTTCTGGTGGCTATTTGGAGCACATATACAAGCATGCAGCCAAGGAGCTCTTTGGAATTCAAGTGGATACAATTCAGTACAGACCTTTAAAGTAAGAAGTTTTAAAGTCCTACAGAAAGCACTGGTTTTACTGCAATTCTGTTTGTGCCGTTATCTTCCTGATGGACTGAAGCTTTCTTTGCAATGTTAAACATTTTACTTCAAGGCATGGGAATTGGCTTCTTACTCCCACAGTTGCTGAGCAATAAATCAGCCAGCGCTCCACGCAGCCTTTCCCTTGGAGATTTCTAGCCCCTTCACCACCCACACGCTTTATTTTGGCCTGATGGATTTTCCCAGTATCAAGTTGCAGATGATTTTTAGAGTAATTTAGAAGACAGAGCTCACATGGATCTGGGCTTCCTCACCTGTGATCAGACCAATAAAGTGATTTGTTACTAATCTAGCTATCACAGCACAGAAAGTCTTGTGTCAGGACTTTGGGGATCTGTTTTAACTACATTGTGGTAAGACAGAGAACAAGTCACTCGAGTTTGGGCACGGAGGTTCACTCAGCTGAGATTCCTTCCAGCTTCCCAGTTATAATATTACTGTACCATTTGTAATGAATTATATCCCTGATGAGCAATATTTATGGTTAGGATTCCCTGGTCTAGGAAGCAGAAGAAACAGTCCCCCTGAGTCTCAATATGAAATACTTGATAAATCACTTACTCTTTTATCAGGAACAGATATTTCCACTAACCTTCGGAGTCTGGAAGCCTTCAATAATTGTTTTCTCCCTGGTTTTATGAGCCACTACAATTTAAAAGTTTCCTTGGTGGCCTCACTAATGTAGAAGTCGGCTGAAGCCAACTCAGAAGGCCTGGCACAATGAAACTTTTGTTTAGGCTCTGTTTGCTTAGCTTTTAAGGATTTATTCAACACAGGTGTTCTTCAGCAAACTCAGTTCAGGTGGCAGGTCCTCAGACAAGACTGGAAAGAGATCTGTAAGCTAGTGCCTTCATCTGTTTTGTTTGGGTGGCAAAGAACTGGGACAGCTTTCTTCAATAAGATTCCACAAAGAACTTTATTTTAGCGCAGGGCTCTTTGAAGTTTAAAATAGAAGTTAATTTGGATAAGACATTTTCTCTGCTCTTGTTCCTCAGAAACAAGGACTTCCAGGAGGTGACACTGGAGAAGGATGGAGTAGTCCTGCTCCAATTTGCTTTGGCGTATGGGTTTCGAAATATACAGAACTTCGTGCAAAAGCTGAAACGAGGGAAATCACCCTATCACTATGTTGAAGTCATGGCCTGCCCATCAGGTAAGGCTGCACAGGGGTTTCACTGTTACAATCTGTAGCTGTAAGAATCTACATGAAACTATGTCTAAAATACAGTAACAGTAGGCAATTTCTCACACCCTGAATATTGTGGCAAAGCCTTCAAACTCTGGAGATGTGATAGGCACAGATCAGAATTTCAAAGGGGGGGGTGTGTGTGTGTATTTTCCTACCTAGAAGCTAGTAATTCTTCAGGATTTAAGTAACTACAGTTCAGTTCCGTTGCACAAAGTTTGCATAATCAGTGCTTTTAAGGAGGGCCTCCTGGTTTTCTGAGCTCCTTGGTACATGAGGAGATTCTTCCTCTAAAATTGCACAAAATTGACTGTTATGCTTTCAGAGAGTGCTTGCTACGGCTGATGAAGAAAATCTCTTTCTACCTATTTTATTCCCTTTTCAACTTTGTGCAAGCCCTTATTTTTCTCTCTGCTGGTTCTCTTTGAGTCTGCTAGCAGAGAGCACAGGCAGCTTGAACCCAGCCTGAAGGGATGCTGAGCTGCCACTCTTGGCACTCTGCGCGACTGCTCTCTCCCCGAGGGCCTGCGCAACACCCAGCCCAGAAGGCTGCTCAGCACCAGGACACTACTTCAGGCGGCCACACGCTGCCTGGCTCAACACCTAGCACACCTCCACCCCAACAGCAAACCCAGAACGTACCCCAGGCATGTTTATCTTACCTTCAGTTGAGACTCCAAAGCTGTTCTCAGCTGGGCTGTGTTCTGGCCCTTTTCTGGAGGCAGGAGATGAGTGCCAGAGCTCCCTGCTGCTTACCTCTCCCTGGCATGTCCCAGCCTGCCTCGGCAGCCCTCTCCCGCAGCTGGCTGCAGGGGCAATTAGCACTGGGGCACACCAGGCGCATGATCTCCCCTCCGGGGCTGCAGCCTGCCCTGCTGGTGTTAGATAACTGGGGAGTAGTCCACAATTACAATGGTGTTTTCATTTCTGTAACTGTTTGCAGGTGCAGCGTAAATTAACTGTAGTTGGGGGTTTTTTTCTGATAAAGCTGAAGTGCTTTCTCAACGCAGACATTTTCTCACTTTGTTGCTCGTAGGCTGTTTAAATGGAGGCGGTCAGATCAAACTGGATGGTGAACCCAGCAAGGACCAGCTTCAGCAAGTTGAGAGGTTGTATGAGTCTCTTAAGACTGAAATTCCAGAGAAGAACCAGACTGTAAATGAACTATATGAGCAGTGGCTGGGTGGCGTGGACTCGGAAAAGGCTGTGAAAGCTTTGCATACAGAGTACCATGCAGTGGAGAAAACAAGCACTGGATTTAACATCAAATGGTGAAGACTGAAGCTGTGAAGCCCAGATACAGATACTCAGTGCCTTTTTAACTCTATTTTATTTATGATTCTCAAAGTTCTGTGTGATTTCTGACTCTCATTAGGGATGAGAAGGTAACGTGCATATAAATAGGCAATATTAATTCCTACAGCTTTATAATTATTACAGTGATGTAAATAAAAACCAAATGCTGACTTAAAACACATGTCAAAAGAAGCAGGAATGCATCCTAGCCTCTACAGTCTTTAAGGACTAAATCTGCACTCCCTTTACAACCCTACTCCTACCAGAACTGATGAATTTAAGGTACTGAAGGATTTGCCTTGCAAGAGACCGTAGCCTCGCCGAGATGAGCTTTGTGCTACATGACTGTATTACTCATCCAGGCGTTGCTGTATTTTCACAGCACTAAGTTTTATGGCTGTCTCTGTCGGGACATCCTCATTTAGTTATAAATGGTCTAATTGAACCTTGGGTTCCGTTTGTTCCATTTCAGTGCCCCTGACTGGCTGCCCTTGAGGTACAGCTGCAGAATCTTTGCCCCATCCGAGGGGGTGGGCAGCAAGCAGCCTGGGTGCACACGAGATGCATCATCTCTAGGGCTGTTTTAGTGCCTGCTGAAATGTGACTTGAATGACTATTTAAGAAGAAAAAGCGAGAGTGAATTCCCACCCCCCACCCCCCCGCCTTAATTATAACCATTGTCTATAACTGTGGGCAATTACATCTCTCTCTTTCTCTCACTAAATACACAGTAGAGAGTCACAGAATTGTCACATCTACCCCATCCTCAACAGCCAGTTATTGATGGTAACATCCTTAAATTCAGAGAACATAATTTTTTTACAGTGTTTGAAGTAAAATGTATTGCCAGCTTACTTTCCAACAAAGGGCAAAGTCCTTGGTGTCTCTGAAAGGTGCTACTTTACAACAGTTCATAGAAGGCGGCTGTGAGATATAATCATTACAAGTAGTTTACCAGAACAATCCAAGAGGTTGGTGAAAGCACATCTGGTTTAATGCAGTGTATGACAATGCCTTGCCAGAAGACAGATGGATGTGAAACAGATTTGGTCTTTTGTTCCTGGAGGTGACATGCGCCTGTCGTGCTTATCTGTATTTTTACATATGGGTGTTTTCAGAACCGGTCACAGAAAAACAACTGAGTGAGTAACCCTTGGTTTGGGCTATTTAATCCAAGTATCGGTTTTTCTGGAGTTACAGTGTGTAGTGGGAGGGGAGGGCAGCAGTGGGAGGATTTGCAGCTGTACCTGAACTCCAGGGGAAGGGGCGCTGGCAGATGTGGAATCTCTCCTTGTGGCTGCTGTAGCTGCAAGTGAATATGCACTTAAGAACAGCATTATTGAATCACTTCAGTATTTCTCCTTTCTCCAGTTACTGCTCTGTGAGGAAGAAGGACTGTGCAGAAAAGTAGTTAAGTGGATGAAAACTGAAAACAAAGCTGTCATATTGCTTTGTTCCTTCAGAGTAAATAGAAACAGATGGAGCCGGTTACTGCATCTAGCCCAGTGAAACCTTGCCCGGACCCTCCTCAAAGATAACCCCCACGCAGTTACTGCGGACCTTGAGCTTAGGGCTGTCGGACCCTGACCTGCCTCTTGTAACGGCCTCTCTGGCAGTACTTGCCTCTGTCCTTCTCAAAGCCTCCTCCACCATTTAGTATAAGCAAGCCAACAGTGTAAAAGACTTTTTTTTTTTTTAATGCTTTTAATTAAAAACTTTACATTTTTCAGGTGTTGCTGATCAATTAGCGAATTCACAGTGTTCATAAGGCAAGAATCTCCCGCTGCTTCCCCCTCCCCACCCTATTCATTTTATGAGCATGTCAGTGAATGCCCTTTTCCATGCATAGATTTGAAACACACAGTGTTACGCTAAACCATAAAATTTTTATCTACAGCAAGAGGTATGACGGCTAATGCAAAGTCAGTCCAATATGCTGAAGTGCAGAGACCACAAACTACATCAGTGCAACAGAAACACATTCTGTTTCTGCTGAGAACATGCACATCAGGCCAGAAGCGCACAAATAAATAAAGCTAAATTAGCTGTAGATTAAACAAGTGGGGATCTACATTTTGTCTCTTCTCCAGTTACCAATGGGCACGTGGCTAAAGCTGACAAAGGACACTCTGCTCAGAACATAGCAAGACCTCAGCTCCTACAGGCACTCCTGGGTGGCTGTTCTTGCCCTGGCATCAAGAACAGGTTGAATTTCTCCCAGCCTTCGAGCTGCGTGCTGCCGCTGTCGGCGTGAGCAGACTCGGTGCTAGCTCAGGAACACACACGGGTGCATCTCTGCTCCCAGGTAACATCTACAAATGGTACCACTACATTTAAACTGAGTAACTTTGAGGCAATAGTACTGAGGCAACTTGTGCAGCAGGATTAATTCCCCTCCGATGGGGGAGAGTAAATTCTAACACTATAACTTCATAAAAGGAAGAAAAGAAAACCTTGGTCTAGTTTCTAGCAAGGGGAAAATGGCCACAAACCAGGCGTCAGTGGCAACGGATGCAGTTCACAGGCCACACATGAAAGAACCTGAAGTCAACTCTATTCCAGTGTTAGGGACTACAACATTTATAATCAGCACTGTTTAAACTGACAACATATGGTGAAAGGATTACGGGACCAACTTCTCTGCTCCACTGTGTTTTCATCTGAACTACGCAGAATGGCTGTAAGCTCAGCCACACCAGGACAGCCGCACACGCTCTGTTTTGAGGTAAAGAAGAAACCAGAGACGTGCAACTGTCCCACACGGAGCTACCTGCCCGAGCCCAGACCTTTCAGTGGGATTTTTCACAGCTATTTGCAGAGCCACCATCAAGCCCTATTTTTTTTTCACCAAAAAAAGCAAACTACTAGTTTGTCATGCACCTCCCCACCACCTGCAAATAAAAATCTTTGCATGTTTCTCAGACTTAAAATAAAGTACAGTACTGCTTTGGCACAAACTGAAGGCTGCAAGCTGAAGAGGCTCAAGAGACGCAGCTGCTCCCTGGCTCTTGTTCTCAAGACACGGCAAATGCAAATGTAGCTTTCAGCCAAGTGTTTTCCAGTGTTTTTTCATCTTGGGGGGGCAGGGGGGAGAAGCAATGGATGCATAGCAGCACCTCGTTGCTTGCTGCCAACAAACTCACACCTTGAAAACTATTTTACAAAGCCAGTGGGTTAGAGCACGCGTTCCTCCAGGCCTGAGCCCACCCGAAGGTTCTCCGCACCGCTTAAGTGGTTTGGATGCTTCCCAAAGTCAGTGACTGCGTTACAAAGCCCCGCACAATGGTTCGATGTTGGTGTGCTATAAAAACGAGATGGGGAAAGGGGAAAAAAACCACCCAAACCCCACTGCAATGAGGGTTTCTCTTAGCCCAGCCTGGAGTTGAGTAGGTGCCGCTGAACGCCAGCCCGAACGCCAGCCCGAACGCCAGCCCCCTTCCCGGCTTCCTCATGCATCCAAATCTCTGCGCCTCGTCCCGGGAAGGGCACGGGCACGGCCGGACCAGAGCAGGTGCCCGTCCGTGTGGGAGCCCAGCAGCTTCGGGGCCGCGCTGCTGCAAAGCGCCGCTCC
>JAVJGI010000050.1:25986004-25996872 GCA_035590275.1 Ibycter americanus | reverse complement strand
AGAAAACAACGGTTGCAACAAGACCTTAAACAAACCCCCAGAGATCCCAAAGCGCCACCAGCTCCCCCCCCAGGATGAGGTAGAAAGATACTTCCAGTGGGCTGACCTCAACCGCTAGTACAAAAAAAAAAGAAATAAATAAAATTGTGAGATGAAGAGCCCCCTTCGAGGCCGCCCCGCCGACGCTCGTTTTGCAGCTGCTATTTATTTGCTCATTTGTCACACAGCCATCAGTACAGTCATGCTCCATTGCAGCAGCACAGCATTTCAAATCAAGGAGACAATAGTGTTAGGTACCACTTTTCCTAAAATAAATGTACCTTTTTAAAGCAAATACAGAAATGGTGCTACACCAGATCCCGCTCCTGCAGCGCCGTTCAGTGCCGGCTGGAAGCGCGGTGACACCCGGTTACCGGCTCCAGCGTGGCGTTACTTACCAACGAACCAAAATCGGTTTGACTCTTTTGATAGTTTCAGCTGCAAAACATTTGTTTGAAAGTCTCTTGTACATGAGCAGATCTGCAATACGCAGCCAAGGCCAAGAGAGAAGGAAGGAAATATAATTAGGAGGAAGATGCATTAAAGACGCAGATGCCAAGGCCGCAAGGCTGGCTCCTGCCACCCTTCGCTCACAGCTCTCGTTTACAGACACCGAGCTGCAGGATAGGAAGGGCAGGAGCCGGGTGACCCACTCGCTGAAACTCTGGGTTTATTTTCCCCCAAAGTTTATCCTATTCATCCACTTCGACACACTGTTCCCCGTCAGAAAAAGAGCCCAAGGGGAAGTTCCCTCCCTGCAGCTTTCAAGGCAGCCGCAGCTGGGCTCACACAGCACTGCTCCAAGAACAGGGACGGCTCTTAAGCCCCACAGACCAACCAAGAAAAAGCAGCGTGCCATGCTAACGTGGGCTCTCAGGGGGTCTGGGCTCTGAGCCCTGTTTAATCGGCAATGCGCGGGCACCCTCACCATTTACAACATCACCCCAGCAGCCTTCCCAGCGGAGCGGCTGGACCAGGCAGCGGCTGCGGGGAGGTGGATGGACCCAGCAGCACCTGCCGTCAGTCGGGCCCACAAGCTGGAGCCTCCCAGGGACAGGGCAGCACAGCCACCCGCTCGCCGGGGAGCAGCGTCCCGCTAACAAACGCTCGATCGAGCAGCATCCCGCTAACAAACGCTCGATCGCTGCGTTACTCACAGCAAGGTACAAAGCAGTTCTGGCTATCGGCCATGAGGAATCTGTTGGCGGAGCCTCACCGCTGCTCAGCCGTTAGACACGCAGTCAGACACTATGTTTTTTCTCAGGATTTTGAGCCAGCAGACAAATCCCTTCTTCATTTGTGCGGTACTAATACAAGTAACATACAGATGACACTTAAGAGCAGTAAGCAGGTACATGCAAACAGGCTGAGGTTAAGAGTGAAAGGGTAGAAGCAACAGTGCGATCTCTAAGCCAGCATGCTGCCCGAACAGTTCCTGCAGTCCACGATGGGGAACGTCAAGAGAAAAGCTGGACAGTCCCCGTGTGCCGCTCCCAGAGCCAGACCCCTGCGTCTGCCACAAACCGAGCCCCGGACTGGCGGTGGCACAGCAGACCTGTCGCAGAGAACTGCTTTTAGCGGAGCCATAAGCGACAGACTCAGAAGCGTTTAAGTAGCAGCATGAAAGAAAAGTTCAAATCTTCAGCTGGCAGCATAGTTAACTGCATTTTGTCTCAGTTAAACGAAGACATCTCGGGTCCCAGTCCCGCTGTCTGTATTTGCATCGGGCTCCTACAAAAATAACAGGAGCTTTTTCCTAGACCTCAAGGTTTGACCCTTCCCCACCCCAGGCTCTGAGCCACGTAGCAACACTTGTAAAGTGATCTCCATGTGACACACGTGACAGTTTGAGAGCCAGCAATAGGAGGATAAATATTCTTCATCATAATATAAATATGCTGTAGAACATCTCAACAAGGGCAAAGTGCTTTTTTTTCCTTAATTAAAAGAAAATAAAAACCTAAATATGACTGTCTCAACCACAACAGAAGGTTCAACTCCTAAAACATCTGAATACTCTAAATTACACTTAAACTGACATTAAAGTGATCCAGGCAGAGTGCTCAGTCCTTCGGGACTCGGAAGTTATCCTTCTCTTTTCTGATGGCCCCCATTGTTCGGATGGGGTCGGTCTCCCCAGCATGCTGCTGGACTGTCTTCTCCCTGCCAGGAGGGAACACCAGGAACAGCAAATGCACAGACTGCAAGATAAAAATCTCGTGTATGAAGCCACGACTATCATGTTTCGCCTGCATCAAGGGGAAATGGTGCACTTAAAGATCAAAGACTCAGGGGTTTGGCACAGGCTTATCCGCTGCCTTGGTTTAAATGCTCATTGGCAGGAGGAAATTGCAAACACTCTCATGCCTTGAACACCATCTTTTGCCGCGCCCGTCTGCCAAAGTCTGCTTGATGAAGGAACATAATCACACAATGAAGCTTGTTCCATCTCCTGAGTCAGGGACAGCGCCAGAGATGCTCACCACAACCCCTCACATGCCACAGCAGCAAGCCTCTGCCAGGACAGCAAGTACATTTCAAGGAGGGTCTTGAGGGCATCAGAACAGGAACACACAAAGCAGGAGAGCAATTCCCACTTCCAGCTCTTCCTTTGGAGACCTCCTCCTCCCCACATCCCCCCTCCAAACAGAAGGACCCACACCCACACCTCCTCCATACCTCACTCGCATGAAGGGGTTGTACGTAAACTCTTCTGCAATGGTGGAGGGTATGGTTGGCTCACCACTGTCATACTTTGCCTGTAACACAGGAGAGATTCCTGCTTCAGGAAGAATGTTGTGGTAAACAAGAAACAGCCCGTGTATTAACTGTGCAGGTCCAGTGCTGCAGCTGCCTGCCTGAGCTGCTCCTCAGGCCAGGCACTGCCCAGGGCAGACAAGCACTGAGGGACGCACAGAGAGACCTGGGACAGAGCTGACCCTCCCAGGCAGATGTGGACATCAGCCTGTCATTATACCAAGAAGCTTCCAGGGAGGGTCACGCCGCCACCAGCCAGCCAACCGTCGTCCTCTTTGGGCCACATACAAACCCTGTTCCTCAGAACGTCGCTGCCCTGGCCGCACCACACACTGCAGCGCCGGGCTCTCAACTCCCTTCCTCAGCCTCTCTGTCTCTCCAACATTGTCTTCTCTCCTCTACCTCCATGAAAGCATCAAGTCTAGGGGAAGGATGAACCAGCTCACCTTGGCCCATGCAAGCTTTTCCTGGACAGCGACATTATTGGGTTCAACATGTCGAGCAAACTTGAGATTGTTGATCGTGTATTCGTGACCGCAGTAAACTCTCTAGGAAGAGAAAGGAAGAGTGACACCGGGTAGCTCTGAAGGTACAAAGGTGGAGTGCCATGTGCCATCACCAACATTATCGTACAGCAGAAACAAGAGTCAGCCCTTCAGAACGCACAACACTCCACTGTATACGCACAGGAGAAGCGCCAGGAGTTATCAGCCAGTACTTTCTGCCAATTTAATGACAAGCCTGATGAAAGAGCCCAGGCGTCCCAGCTCACTAGCCTTTGCTTTAATAAGCAGCCCCTACTCTTTCCCCACAAAGCACAAATGTATTTTGGGTAGGTATTTCCTTCCCAGAGGACTCCAGCTATTCAGCATCAAAGACAATTCCTGATGTAAGCGTTCATTCCTTCAACACGTGACAAATTCTCTCTTTGAACAACAGCATTATTAGTTTCTTTGATGTCTATAGCAGTTCCTGGCCAGTTAACTTACTAGCACAAAAGGAGAGGTTCATACCGTTTTGGGGTCCAAGCTGCCCAAAATCTCAATCAGCGCTCTGTACATTTCCTCCGGGGTTCCCTCGAAGAATTTCCCACAACCAGCCACAAACAGTGTGTCACCTGCAAGGGGGGATGACACGGCATCAGGACCAGACAAGGCTCCTCACACCAAAGCGTGAGCCCACAGTCCCCGAGGGCTCAGTCCTGCCACTGCTGTCCTCAGTGCTGCTTGGCAGAAGGCACGGGGAGAGCCAGGCTATGCTGCTGCCCCACACGGCACAGAGCTACATAAACCCACGTGGCAAATGCAGCTTCTAACATAGGAAACCCCACAGCCTTGCCAGGCAAACCATGCCAGCGCTTCCCTACCTGTGGGCAGCCTGCCGTCCCCTCTCGTCTTTTCTAGAGTGGAAAAGGAACACTTGTTCTCTTTGCTATGAAGCTGAACAAAGATGAGTCACCTCTGCATTTTCTCCCCAGTGCACCCTAAAATCTTGCTTAAGCCTTTACTTCTTCCATGCAGCAGCTGGTGCAGGCTCTGGAGAACGCCCGTCAGGAGAGGGATGAGGTCTGGGGAGAGTGGGTGCAGACTCAGGGAAGGGGGAACCCTACTCTCCAAAACAGGATCCAGAACCTGGCTACCAGAGATGGAGCGCCAGCCCTCTCTTACTCCCCTACTTCCTCTTCTCTCAGTTTCGTTATGGACATGAGTACAGATATATGGAAAAGCAACAGGTTTTGGAATCGGCCACAGCTTGGCCTGAGAGAGTAAACCAACAGCTCTTGTTTCAAGGAAGAAAATGCTAGATGGAGGACTCAGCCAGGGCTCGCTCTTGATGTTGCTTGCAAGGTGTCCAGCAAAGGTTTACAAACCCAGAGGGGTTTCACCAGTTTCATCTACAATTACTACTTGGTAGCACTTGATAAGGGGGCAAGATGTGGACGTTAACCAGCTGCACTGGCAGCAAGGGATGAATGCACATCCAGAGTCAGGAGCACACAGGCAGAGGGGTAGCGTATTTCTTTGCAATACAGACTGCCGGCAATGCAACCTCCCAACTCCTCACCTGTAAAAACAGCAGGTGGCTCGGAGCTATTTGGCTTAGTCACATAATAACAGATGTGTCCAGAAGTGTGACACGGCGTACAGAGGCATTTCACATTAAGAGATCCCACCTGAGAAGAAGGCAGAAGACTAGAGCTTAAGCTACTGTTTGCTAGCATTTGTATGGTTAGAAAAGAATTGCAACTATTACAATGGTCTAGTGGTCCTACAGGCACATTCTCACATAGCTGGCCAGTAAACATCGGCTCTGCTCCTGGGAGAGTCCAGCAAGAGAGTTTTATGGCAGGGACTTGGAAGGGAGCAGTTTCCTCCTAGCAGGTGTTGTGGCAAAGAGAACTGCCAGATTCTATCACTTACATGCAGAGTGACTCAGTGTCTGGTTGGCAGCAAGAGCAAACAGATCCAGAGCAACACAAAAATCTTACAGTTAGCCAAGTGTAAAAAGCTCCAAACAAAAATGAAGCTGAAGGGAAGAAGTGGATGACACTCACAAAAAGGGAAGGATTAAGCACATTCATGAGGCCAAGGGGATGTTTCCCCCACAGCCCTAACACGCACACCTTCCCATGTATTTCTGTGCTCCCTTCTTTGCTGCTGCCCCCTGCAAAGGTGCACGGCAAGACTGGCAGTGACGTTCATGCCAGCCTGCACGTTTCAGAGCAATTTATGTCATCTGACAGCTCATCAGTCCGCAAACAGCTAGGTTGCAACAAGGTTCGCTGCTTTAGCGCTGGAAAAGCAATGCAGGCAGCTAGCACTGCTGGCGCCCTTTCTCCTCACCCTGTATTCCCGCCTTTGTTCAGAGCGGACCACTTCCACTCGCTCAGCGCTAACTACGCTCCAAGCAGAGCACAAGCCCTGTCCTTTCACACCGGTTAAGGCAGCCGTCAAGGAGCACACGGACACCCAGCATGCCCCCGGCAATGCAGGTGTCTGAGCCATGCCAACGTTCTCATCAGTCAGGAGGTATCACTGGCCAAAACAAGGCAGAGGAGTCACGGTTCACAGGGCAGGAAAAGGGCAAAAGCTGTACTTAAAGTATCAACTACATCCAAGAGATGTTAAAAGGTAAAAGAGCCACAATCACAATATTAACTCAAGTTGGACCACACCGGTCCAGCTCTAAAGCTGTGACACAAACGGGAGATGCCCCCAGCCGAGTCCTGCAGCTCACTCTCTTTACCTTAAGTGATGTAAGGTGAGACACTTTCTGCGTCAGTGCTCCAACTCTGCTGTCTCCCCCATACACACGCAACCCTGTCTCCATCTTTACGAGCTTCTCATTTCCTCCAGCATGGTCCCTGGAAGGTCAGAAAAATGGATTTGTGCAGGGATGAAGACAAATTTATTGTTACTTACATTGCAACAGTAACCTCCAGGTGATCATTCCTGATCAGTTATTCTCACGGTATCTAACACTGTCCTCACAGCAAAGGATATGTCACATCAACACAAGTGGAGATGATTTCTCCAGTAACTAAGGCCATGAGGGAGGGAAACAAACCCCCAGAAGTTCATACCTAGTTGGGAAACATGAGCCTTAGGGGCTCACAGTCAACCCTCCAGTAACTAGGGCAAGAAGAGACTGGGATAACTAGGGTACGTGTAATTCGTGTCCCATAAGACACCATGGAGCAGGCATACAGAGGTCCAAACAGCTCAGCATTCACCGGCAGTGCTGGTCCTGCCAGATCAGGGCTGGCTTTCCAGCTGTAGAGGTGGCTCCACTACAATGCACAGGAGGGGTTACTCAGGTTCAGCACTGCACAACTGCTAAAGCAAAACATTCACCTTTACGTCCCTGGCAAAGTTAATGTGCAACGCAGGTAATCCTCCCAAAAGTGCTGACTGTGAGCAGCACGCCCTACAGACATGTCCTAGCACCTCAGTGTGAGTGTGCTCCCTCCTACACTCCACAGCTACCTGCACACACAGTTATATCACTGGCCATCTGGAATAAGTCAGCGTTTTAAAGGTTAAAGGCACTGACACACAGAGCTTGCAGTCTAGACAATGCATCTGGCCAGAGGGAGCCAAGGGAATGCATCCTGAGCTCTGATCCTGCTCCTCACACCTAAGCTCCTGCTCAGAGAAGACCAACCTGACCCAGAAAATGAACAATTCTTGACTGCTTGTGTTTACACAGAGAGAAGAGGGATCCTACTACAGCAGATAGTTACCAGTGATGATGCGTGGTCAGGACGGTGGTCAGCTTCACACCATGCTTTTTGACTGCATCCAAAACCTGCAGGCACAGGCACAGCAAGAGCATGACAACTCAAAAGAAATGATTTAACAGCACACCTGGTGCCCGGCATAATGCAGACACAGCTGCTGCAAGGTCTGAGAGCGGCACACCAGCACCTCTGCAGAGAGCTCATCCCTCTCCAGGTCGTAGTTACAGATCAGGGTATGAGGTCTCTGATCCAGCTGGTCATGACTAAGCCCTCAGTCCCTTTCCCTCTTTTCTGCACTACATCAAACAATGGACGAAAACTCAAAATCAGGTCAGCAGCAAGCTGCCTGAGCCCAGAAGCAGACTGCCTTTGAAGTCCTGGCCACACCTATGCATGGCCAGCGTTTCCTACCTTTCCCCCACGCCTGAGTCAGTGCATGACTAATGCTCCCATGGATGTGGCAACCTGGAAGGATATCTCAGACCCACAGCGGTGAGCACCCTGCCCCCAAGGGCAGAAGACCGCGTTACCTTCTGGGGCTGCACAGGATCAACTATTGCAGCCTCCTTCGTTTCTTCATCAATGAGCAGGTACATGTAGTTGTCTGTGAGGGCTGGGAGTAATTCCACCTTCATGTTGGCTTGCGTGACCGTCTTCGACTTCCTCTGCTCGTGCTCCGTGTGCAGGAAGACCGCTCGCAGCTGCGCTGGACCTGGGGACCCCAAAAGAGTCAAACCTCAGGTTAGCCCAGCAAGGGGAACAAGTGGGACAGAGCACAGCAGGTGCCCCAGCCCACGGCCCCAGAGAAGGAAGGGTATGGACAGCCCAACCTGCCTCCTTCAGAGGAAGAGGATAGAAGCCACCACAAGACAAAGCCTTAGTGCCTGGCTGTGCCACCTGGTGCCCCAGAGCTGCACCAAAGGACGGGACACTTTGCTCCCAGAGCTGTGCTCGTGCAGAGAAAGCGCTCTACCTCGACTGGAGAGATTTCAAGAGGCAGGAAAACAGAATGGAGAGGGAACAACGGGACAAAGGTCAGCCTGGGACAGTGACTTTGCAAAAAAACCAAAAAACAACCAAGCACAAAAGGCCATGTTATAGCCAAAAGACAAAAAAAGCATGGGGGGTGGGTGGAAAGGAGAAATACAGAAATACACAGGCTGCTACAACAGAAATATCTGGTTCACTACATGGGGAAATAACATCCTGCACAGTGCAGGGAGAGCAGACAGGCTCTTGGCATGGCAAGCAAGGCTCGCCTCCTGGCCTGGCACCAGGCACCCACTGCAGGCAGCTTTCTCGCTCAGGGGCTACCTTGATGCAACGGCAGTGCTTCCCTATTTGCTTTTGGTTAAATGTTTAATCAGACCTAAGAAACAAATCTAATGGCAGATGAGAATAACCTAGGCTCCACTGTTCAGCTCACGGACACTCAGTTCTTAAAGAAACAACCAACCCCTAAGAGGCTCTGCCACAAAAAAAGGAAGGGGGGGAAAGAGGACAAGGTCTGCCATTGCTGCAGCCCTGCAGTTCAGGCCTGGGTTCATACACATGCAGGGACAGAGGCATCGGTCTCTGCAACTCAGACATCAGTTATCTCAACGCCCAAGGTCCTTGCACACCACTGAAGGTGACTGCGCTGGTCTGAATCGCGCTGGCTCAGCAGCTGCTTCATGTTGTGCTACTGACTCTCTCCCTCAGGCTCCCAACACTCGGTGCTGCCTGGTCACCTCTGTCAGTGCCAAAGGGAGGGGTCACCACGCTCCTAATCAACCTGCCCCACTCTCCCAAAACAGCTCAGTCCTGTCCACCCCTGATAAGAGCCTGCTCTGCAGAGATGAGGCCCCACAGAGCCGACACAGACAGCCCCCCCGCAGCCCCACAGACCCCCAGAACGAACACGGCTGCAAAACTGAGATCCCAGCTCCGACTGGCACCCGGCCCAGGGCAGCAGGGGCAGTCAGGTCCCTCTGGTACAACTGCCCTGCCTAGAACTTCTTCCCTTCTACCTCCACCATCTCGCTTGCTTGTGAGGTAAGGGAGGTAAGGAGGGGAGATGGTAGTAAAAAAGGCTGCAAAGAAAACCCCAAGGTGTGACAGTGTAGGTATGCGCCGTATGGGTATTTGACAGTAAAAGCATGTAGTATTGAGAAAAGCATCCATACCTGCTAAGTGTTCCACTGGAGCAGAAGAGTCCTTTCAAAAAAAAAGAATAAAACAAAAAAAAAACCCAACCCTTACCAATCCTATTCCTTGACAGGAAAAAAAAATAATTTAACTGCTCCCTAACATGAAGCACTTTTGGATGCTCTCAGTCACAAGAGCCATATATACTGCACGTTTGTTTGCATGCTAGACACTAACTGGGGGGGAAAGAAAACACCAAAACCAAGAAAAACCCACAACCTTAACTTCAAGTCAAAGGAATTATTCACATACTTAAAATGCTTTCTTCCTATGAACCATTTCTAACCTTGGCCATGATCCCAAAACCTCTTTGCATGTTTAGTTCACAATTCTTGCAAAACAAACAAACAAGCTCCAGCCACATAAGGAAATGTTTTCTAAAATGTAATTTAAACAAAGGAATGAGAAAACATCCCCAAAGTATGAAACTCATCTGAGCTCCCATGTGCAACTAAGCTGCGCCTTCCCAGCCCGCCCGCCGGTGAGCGGGGCCGGAGCACTGCCCTGCGCACCCAGCGCCGCTCTCACCAGAAGGGCCCGTTCTCAGACCCCGCTCCGCTCAAGCCAGCTCCCCAGGCGAGGCACAACCGCTGCCCCGGCCCAGACTAACGCAGATCGTTGCAGGATCGCTGTAACGCATGCAGGTCTGCTCCAAAATTAATACCCAATGACTTAATTTTCGCTCAGTTTTGTAACGCGTCCCTCCTGACTTCATGCCTGAAGCAGGGAGGACCGGGCAGAGCAGAACACCGGCAGCCTTTGCATCACACGCTCCGGCTTTCTGGAACGGTTTGCTAGTGCAGCTCGAGCCGCCAAGAGGAAGGGTTTGCAGATGGGAAGCGTTAATGTTATCACACTAATGCTACACGCTAGAGACCAAAAGCAAGCAGGCAGCAGCACAGTGTAAAGTAGGGTGCCTCAGAAAAGGGGTGCTTCGTACGTTTTCTCCATAGCATTTTGGTTTACTCTCTTTATTACAGAAAAAGAGTGGAAAATTCCTATCTCAAACATGGCTGTCACTCAAAAACGGCTGCACGCCCATACCCAGATGAACATCCCTGCGCTGCCTCAGAAGAAGAAACACCGTGTTCCCTTTTCACCTCCTCTACCCACAGATATTTTTCGGATACCCAGCGAGTCTGCGGCTCCACACAACACCCAGCGAGCTGCTCCAGAAGCCCAGGGCAGCTCCCACTCGGACTTGCCCCCCTGGCACCCACTGCGGGCAGGGTGCCCACCCACCCACCCACCCAGCGCAGCCTGCGTGGAAGGAGCAGCACCCACCCCGGGAGCTGCTGGCCACTCCGCTGGATGTACTCATTCCCAAGGTGGCATCAGGGTTTCCAAGCCTGGGGGTTAACTCCGGTGGATCCCACTGGTTAAGGCCAGCTCTGGGAAGTGGAGCCATACAGCAGGCCCCTAGCAAGCCTTCCCGGAGCCGCTGGGAAGCCAAAGCCCAAGCTCTGGTTCAAGGAGATGCTTTCAAAATCGAGGCCCGAAACGCAAAAGCAGAGCTTGGACAGTTTTGGGTTTATGTTTTGTTTACATTGCCAGTGCAACCCGCCGCCCGCCAGCCCTCCCCCAGAGCAGGGCCCCGGCAGCGCCGCGGCACCCCGAGGACAACCGCGGCCTGCGGATGCTCGCT
>JAVJGI010000050.1:25923539-25985339 GCA_035590275.1 Ibycter americanus | reverse complement strand
GGGAGACCCGCGGCGGCCATGGCCTCCTCCTCCTCCTGCTCCAAACCCCTGTCCCGCTTCTGGGAGTGGGGCAGGAACATCGTCTGCGTGGGGCGCAACTACGCCGAGCACGCCGAGGAGATGGGGAGCGCGCTGCCCCGCCAGCCCCTCTTCTTCCTCAAGCCTTCCTCGGCCTACGTACGCGAAGGCTCGCCCATCCTGCGGCCCTACTACTGCAGCAAGCTGCACCACGAAGTGGAGCTGGGGGTGGTGCTGGGGAAGCAGGCCCGGGCCGTGTCCCAGCAGGCCGCCATGGAGTACGTGGCCGGCTATGCCCTCTGCCTGGACATGACGGCCAGGGACACCCAGGAGGAGTGCAAAGCCAAGGGGCTGCCCTGGACCTTGGCCAAGGGCTTCCGCACGTCGTGCCCAGTCAGTGACTTCGTGCCCAAGGAGAAGATCCCGGACCCTCACAAGCTGAAGATCTGGCTCAAGGTGAACGGAGAGCTGAGACAGGAGGGGAACACCTCCTCCATGATCTTCTCCATCCCTTACCTGATCAGCTACATCAGTGAAATATTCACCCTGGAGGAAGGGGACTTGCTCCTGACAGGGTCTCCCAAAGGAGTTGGGTCTGTGCAGGCCAACGACGAGATAGAGGCCGGGATAAGAGATGTCCTCTCCATGCGGTTTAAGGTGGCGCAGCAGACACGTGGATCCTAACCGGGAGCCTGTCTGCACAGGAAGAGGCTCTTCTGGGAACATCTGGGCAGCAAAGAGAGACACAAGCCATCCTGTACGTTAAACACTCACACGGCCCAACCGTTGAACGGACTGCCACACATCAAGGACACGTAACCCATGAGCTCGAAAGGCTTTTGACTAAAATAGCCCCATTTCCATGGAGGCTTCAGCCTCCTCTGAGGCTGTGAGCCTGGAGTCCAGCTCGGGGAAGGGGGTTAATACCTAAACCGTACCTTGGAACTGGCGATGGAGGCGGTGTGCTGGGCAGCTGGGCTTGTGCTGGCAGTATGTGCTCTTCTGTTCTCCTGATGCTTTGAGCTTTGTCAATGTATCGCTTTAAAATGAAAATTATTAATTAAATTATTAAAGTGGTGATGCAGGAGCTAAAGCTTACCGATGTTATGTAAAATCAAAGATGTTCGTAACAGTAAATCAAGAATTACAGCTTCAGAAGGAATTTCTCTCGTTGGGGTATTCTACAATGAAAAAGATGTTTGCTTTTTAGATTAGTTTCACGATTCCTCCGTGCATTTTTCAAATGTACAAATTAAATGAGGATTGCTTTCCCTCCCACTCCAAGGAGTGTAATGCAGCAGGAAGTGTGCCAGATGCTTGGCAGATCGGTTTTTTTTTTTCCCTAAACAGAGCTTTAAATATGCTTCTAAGAGTAAAATAATAAAAAAGATCAAGAATAAAGAAGGTCACTGCTAAAGATCACCAGCAAACGCGTCTTTACTTTTACTCATTTAAATATATTTTTAATAAAAATCTAACTGCAGCAACTGCCATTACTTACAGTGGAACAGTTGGAGTTTTTTAACTATTTCCAGCTGTTAAAAAGCCATGCCGTGTAACTTTCCCCGTTTCCAAACTCCAACTGATCTAACACTCTCTCCAGTAGTTTGCATGACAGCGAGTTCTCTTGCAATTCAAAGGAGGGACAGAGTGATTTGTAAAATATAATTTAAAAAACCCTCCCCCGCAAACATCAAAACTTACCATTTTCAAAGGTTGCACAGAACTGACTGATTTCTAACAAGAACAGATGAATTATTTTTTTACATATGTGCAAGCACCAAAGTTAAATGCTTCCATTTATTGGAGCCAGATCTTCATAATCGCTAGAAGAAGTTGTGGGTTCAGAAGTGCATTTGGAGAGTCTTACAGAGAAAATTACTGTAGCCCAAAGATGAGCACCTCTTTGAGCAGCATAGTCCAGGATACTGCAGATCACGTCATAAAAAGAAAGCAGAACATGTCGCAGAAGAAAAAGATATTTTCCTATCAACCTGCTTCTCCAGCTGCTTGCATCTGCAGCACACTACTGCGTACTGATACACCACCTGCACTGGGCACCAGTCCGGCAAACATGCAGGCATTTCAGTTCGCTGTATTTTGAGTGAACTGAATATTTTATATTCAGGGAAATATCAATAATATACTTCACATATTATTTCAGTTCACTTAAGCCAATGGTTTAAAGCACATATAAAAGTTCTTTGTATGATGAGACCTAAGTGCTGTGGACATAATTCAGATTCCATCTAAGGGAAGCCTCAGGAACAGAGGCCAGTTGGAGCTCATAGCCATTGCCTCTGAACAGAACCAGCCCTGGCCTTGTAGAAGTCCAAAATGCTCCTCGATTTAAGCCTGCCTCTGTCGGCAGGGAAGCTGTGCTCTGATACTGCTGCCATTTGATGAGCTGGGCCAAGCAGCGAAGTCAGGCCTACACAGCTGGGCTGAGCCCGGAAGTTAGGGTCAATAATTCTGAAAGAGGAAGGATTAAATTTGCTTTCTGTACTGTTTCCATTTCTTCCTGCCTGTCAAATGTTACCATCTATGGCAACAGCAACAACACGTCATTTGTAGTTTGGCCATCAGCACTATTTATTGACAGCAGAGCTGAGCTGTAATTAAACTCACTGGAAACTTTCACCAGAATATTAGCTGTTACGGCTGGAAAGGGTTGACGTTGTTTGTTGCTGCAACAGGAGAGATGCAGTGACCCAACATGGGCAAATTTTTTTTGTGCATTTAGTCCCTTGTTCCCACTCACATGAGTAGGAGGATGCAATCGAGGTGGATTGCTTGTTAAAATTTACTGCTTCTGTAGTTGTTTTCTGTGTGCCATGTTGCTTTACCAGGTAGGTAGTGCACTAAGTGTAATCTGAGTTCCTCAGGGTATTTAACCTAACAAATACTTTGCAAAAGAAGGGCCCTGGTATCTTCCCACCATTTGAAATAAGTCCCCATACGCTCATGTGGTGAGGACTGGTGAATGTAGCAAGTACACCAGGTGCAGGGGAAACTAAGGACAGAAATCAATTAAAAAATAGGAAAAAAAAATACATGGAGAAAGGCAAAATATGCATACCTGGGTTCTTTATGTTCAGCTAAGAACAACTATCTTGGTAAAGAAGAGTCCTTTTTCTCTGCCACTCATAGTCTTAGCTTGATCGGTTGTCAGAGGTCCCTGGGAATTGATTAGTCCATTCTAATAAGACTTAGTCTGCCCTAAAGAAAAGCAGCCTTGCAAACACCATGGCTATTTCCAAGCCTCTGCAGCTGCCAAAAGTTCCATGTTTGGACTTACCAACATGCACCACAAACCCAGGCAGTATTTCAAAGTGAGGCTTTATTTTTTAAACTAAGACAAAAGCAGCACAAAAGTAGCAGACAGTTAAAAACAGAGAAGCTCAGACCTGTATTGTACTATTTATAGTGTGTGTGTGTGTGTGTATATATATATATGGTATTCTAAACCAAGTGAAGAAAGCTTCCATACCCCTTGTAAGGAGATGAATTCAGTAGAACTAACTTTTCTTGAGCTGAGGCCCTAGTACACTTTTTAAAGTACAATCACCTGAAAAAGATCAACACAAAAACCCACTTACAGGCATTAGTAATGCATATTCCTTCTTTACCGTCAGAACGTACTTGGTGAAATACAACAACAGCATTCTACTTCTAATAATACAGTGAAGAGAGTATTTTTCCTATCTGTTATTAATAGTGTAATCTCTTATTTCCAGTCTCTTTTCCCAACAAGCTCCAACTTGCCTCTCTAGGGTCTGCCAGTTTGCATGAAAGAACATTGACCTTCAGTCCAGTTCTCCAAGTGGATGACAAAGTAACCTGTAAAAATAATTGTCTTTGTTTCTACTGCTGTGTAGCACTTCAAAATACATTGTTTTCAAAAATCACACAGCATGTTTAATTGACAGATTTGGTTATACTTATTTTACATTATTTTATGTATGAGTACATATATTTCACGCTATATACCTGCCACTACTAAAGTAAAACACTTCCATTTTTTCCTGGAAACAGGGGCAGAGGGTAGGGGAGATGGGAGAGTAAGCACAGTTTTGCTGAGAAGGGTGAGTTTAAAAAAGGAAGTCAGTTTAGAGTTGTCTAGAACAGGCAGTTCTATGAAAAAGGAATCTAGTCCAGTATACAGCATGCAATTAAAAAAGTAAAGGATGCTGCAAATAATAGCAGATCTTTTAACAATTGTTCCAGGTGTGTGAATCCAATATTGTTGTTGCTTTAAGGACAATTGCAGATTTTAGACACACCTAATTGCATTATTTCCAAAAATACAGGTGACAGGGAAATATACTTGGGTGACCCCACATACCTTACAATCTGTTACATGTATTGACTGTGCTGCCTTCTTGCAAACAGATACTGTTAACTTCATTCATTATAAACCTACAGCCATAGAAGCCAGTGACTGAGGAAATCACATATGCATGCTTTTGAAATATCAGCTCCTTAATCAGTATTGGCTAAGAGCAGTTTGTGTCTTTCATAGTTTGCCTGAAAGAGGCCTGCATATATACGATCCTGCAGGGACATCCCCTATTGCTGGAATTCTGACAAAGAATATTTACTTGGAATATTCAGAATATGTGCAAAAACTAATCCTTATTTTTAAAAGTTCAGCAGACTTGACATGGAATCAGGACTAAATATACTACTGAATGGGAAACCGCCACTGTTTTAAATTAACATTAAATACTAACTTTAAAATAAATCTTGCTTCTTTCCAAAAGAAGTTGCCATTTCAATGCAGTCTTCTTGTCTTCCGATAGAGCGAGGAATTCATGGACCTGTTAATAACAGGACATCACAGAACACTTCTTCAGCATATAGTTATAACAACATCTCCACAACAAAATGATGATGAAAAGAGCATCTTACACATTTTTTTAATACATTTCTAAGCTGTATTTTTCTATTTTAATATAGTGTTTGGTGTGATATATGTACCAAGACAGTCAGATTAATCAGAATAAACTGCAGAGTCTCTGAGAATCAAAGTTAGGGAATCCCAACCATCTTCTCAGGAAAGTGTGAATTAATTAAAACAAAGTGGTATTCTGAATATTCACTCTTACATTTAACACATTTCTTCTTATTAGTAGCTACTGACTTCTAACCTTTGACTTGTTAAAAAGCCTTCTCTGTGTGTCTGTATCCATATGCGTGTGCAATTTGTTCAACCGATGTACACACACGCACACACATACACAAAGAACATTTACATAAATTTGTAATTTTCATCAGGCTTCACAGCTCAGATCAAATAAGAACAACCTAATTCATTTCTACTCACTGTGCAGCCTAATGTTTCCTCAGCTACACAGTCAGACAGGTAACAAGAGTAAAGAGTGCCTGTGTGATCTGTCAGATCGACGAGTATGTCAAAGCTTGCAAAAGTTGACTTTGAATCTGAAGAGACGTCACTGCAGAAAGTGCATGTGTTTGACATTTCATTCACTATAAAACGGCATATTGAACTGAAACAGAAGAAGGTAATTAATGCATATATGCAATTCCTCCCTATTTGAAACTGTTTTCTAGACTGAGATTTCCCAAGAGAGGTTTTGTCTTTAAAAAAATTCTTCATCTTCTAAACTCTTAAGTCCGCCTGAGACAAAATGGCCTCTTTCTTCTTCGCTCCTCTAGGACAGGAAAAAACAAGTCCTTCGCAAAGCCAGCTCCTCTTCCTTGCTACTTCTGGAAGTCTACTCAACAGAAATCTACATGGACTCCTCCAGAGGAGTTGTATTTCTTGTCTGGAACTGGACTAAAATACTGTTGTATCTAATTTGGGTCCAGGGAAGAAGGACAAGCGCTTTTTAATACAAATTTAAAATAGGCAGTTGCTTACCATCTGTTGCGTATAACTTTAGATGCATTATCGTCAATGTCCAGTGTAGAAATGTAGCCGTAAATAATGCCATAGACTGGTTCAAGTTTCCCATCACTCTGGAAAGCTTTTTCTTTCAGCTGTTTCACAGTATAAACATCAACTATAGTCTCTACTAAAAGTTTAAAAAACACGTTAAGCGTATCTGAGAAAGAAACGACACAGAAAAGCAAAGACAAAAAACCAGATCTTACAGTAATAAAAAGGAGAGGATTTGATCTAAAGCATCAGAAGAGCCCCACACACCTTCCTTTTGAAGCAGGCTTACCATTTGGGGACAAAAAATAAAACAAAAGCGGGCTCAAATCAGGAAAATACCTAATATTTAATCTCTGTATCCCCCAGAATGGGTTTTTGACAAAAAAACTTTTCCTCTCCATTTTTCATGCTCATTCAAGACAGAACACACCAGACAAGCTGCAATCGGCAAAGTCACCAACCCTGAAGACTCATAACTGACAATATAAGGAATAACCAGTAGTAACAACAGCCCAAACTTTAAATATTCAGCCAGACTATACCTTAGTTTTGTTTCTATGACCACACAGAGCAATAACTTGGTATTTCAGCTGCACTATGAAACTACACTGTACAGTTAAATAAAATCAAAGTGTTTGGATCCATGCTTACAGTTAATGGATTCTTTTGACTGCTCCTTCAGTTTATCATGCAAAGTTCCTGATTGTGCACTCTCTTTCATGAAGCTGAAGAGAACATTTGCTTCTGCTGTTTCTTGAAAATGTATTTTTAAAAATTATTAATATATGTAACATGTAAAAATAACAGCGTAATTATATTGTACAACCTTTTATTCTGGTAGCACCAACACATTGTCTCTTGGAATTAGCCAAGAGATGCTTTTCTCTTTTTTACTTTAACTGTTAGTCCTACATGGAATATATGAAGGATGCTTAGATAAAATTTAAAAAAAAAAATAAAAAAAGAGAGAAAAGGGTAGAAGCCAAAAGCATTGGTCACTGCATGACAGAAAAGAAGCAGTGAGCTTTCTGAGGCAAGCAGGCAGAAGAAATCAGACCTCCAATAGAATCATTCGTGCTTTCTAGCCTATAATGATTACTAATACTAAAGCAATACTTCAACAGCTCTTACCTGGGTTAGTGGTAATGATGGTTTTTGATATCACAGTCGCAGTCATACAGTTCCTAAATTTGTCGAAATTTATTCTCACATCCGACGCAAATATTACTGTGCACACCAAAGAAAACCAAAACCTGTCACTGTAGAATGAGTATCACATTATGAACTACAGTAAAAACATAAAATCCAGATTATTATACCTGTTTCTCGTGGGATCCAACTCTGCGCAAGCTGAATAGATTCATTATCCCAACTAAATTAAAGAAAGTAAATGTAGCAGAACATTTTTGAAATAGCACTCAAACTGTTTAGTAGTAAACTACTAAATAATATAGTTATAATTAAATTAGTCAAAGGGGACACAACTCCTTCGATACATGCACGGGCAAATGAAATGCCATGTAAATCCACAGGCATCTGGTTTGCAGCCAGCCAGGATGCTTTATGGACAGTCTAATACAGTCCCTATTTCATCCCATGCCAAACAGGATAAAACAAAGGGCTATTAGATTGTTCAAAATGATTAAATGAAGAATATACCTGGAAAAATACTGTATTTCAGAGCTTTGACAGAAGTAATTTCTAACTAAAGCAAATCACAGTTAAAATAACTGCTTATTGGCTGAGCCTCTTCTGTAGGAACAAGCTGATTGCTCACATCGCCAGGCCAGATGTTCAGCCGGCTTTCCAACACTGGAATCCCTGTAACTGTGGATGATGAGACTAGAGTGAGGTCAGTGGTATCCCTCAGAAACGATAATTTGGTGGTTAGGTCCCTTGATGAAATTTCATTTGATTCCTCGTAAGTTTGGATGGCAAGAATACTGCCAAAGCACAGTTTTGTTCTGGGGTTTGTGTGTGTGTGTGTTTCTTAATCCTTGGAGAAAGATTTAAAATATTTACTTTTCCTCTACCATTGCTTAGCCACCTCTTTCACTGATGGCCTCTGAAACCTCTTCACTACAATGCTGTTGCTCAAGGATTTCCTGAGTCTTTGCGTTTACCTACAGCTCCATGAAAGTGCAAAAGGCACAGCTGAGGATAACCGCAGTAACACCACCTAGACTCTGCTTCTGAGGACTCAAGTATGCAGCTCTGTGTCGTTCCATACCGGCACTGAAACACAACTATGGGAGGTGCTGCTGCAAATCAACATTGGTGGCAGCTCAAAGGCTAGAAAGCTTCACAACATAGATGCTTATTATTGTTCGTGTGTGTACATTAACTGTGTTAAACATTACACTGAATGATAGATAATACAGTTTCTAACTCAGACACAGAGTGCAATGCTATCTTACTACTTCTGTCCGAGAAACAAAGGTCAATGGAGGAACAAGGAACAGCAAACCCAGTGCAAACTAATACACACCTACCCTTGCACATAGATAAGCCACAAGTCTTTTGAACAAATGATGGGCAAAATGCAAATGTTCCTGTGCAAACAAGTCACTGTTTAAATGCATAAACAGTATGGACATAGTCAGGTTTGTAAACGGGATACAGTTTGAAAATATGGCCAAAGTAGTATCAAAATGTTTCTGTGCTGTTTTAAACATTTCAAACTATTTCAGCCTATTTCCATTCCACTTGTTAATTCTGCTTGGCTTTAAAAATGAAGCATGCTCCTCCTCTTCCTCACGCCCAGTTTGTGGAAGAAATGTACTGCCTTTGAAGCTGTTTTTAAATGCCAATTCCTGAATTAGTTCATATTTCCACATTGAAAAAAAAAGTAACTCTTCAGAATTAAGCTTCATTTTGCCATTCATGAGCTAGCAGTCTGTCAGCAACAACGTATATAAGGTCACTAATGAATCTCTTTTTTAAGCCTCTGTGCAGCGTACATTGCTGTCTCATCACAATTGCCACCCAAATAGTACATTTAAATTAAAAGACAGTGTTACAACAGTAGGTATTATAGTTGATCTCTTTACCTAGTCTTGTGTTAATTTGTGTATTCTAGTGAATTAAAAAACATTTTACCATACTATTGGAAAAGACATCTCTGTTTCATCATACAGCTTTACTTCACACCTCTGACCTTTTCTTTTGTCCAAAGTCATAAAATACTTTGGCTCCCCAACCTTTAAGAAGAGAAAGAAGCAGTTGTTTCCCCTATTAAGTGTTTAGGAGAATAAAAGGGATAACCTAGCAAATAGAAGAGTTGAAAAAGGGGGAAAAAAACCCTGTAGACCACTAGAAAAACCACCCACCACCCTATGCACCCTACTAAATGTTTAACAGTAATTTTACTTCAAGATAAAGGGACACATTTTATTTTATAAAAAATTGTGGCTTACAAATTTCAAGTTATCTACTGCCTGCACATGCATGATTTTGAAAAGATGACTGATATAGGACATTTCCATTCCCTCAATTTCCCCCCCTCATGGTGTTGATAAAAATCTCATCAAGTAGCTTGTATGGTTATTGTAACTCAGCTGAAGGGACTGCCAACTAAACAGACCCACTGATTCCCATCCACTGTGAGTCCCCAAATCCATATTCACACTTAGTCAATTCAGTTACCCATGGTACAGTAGACAAACACTACTCTCTTGTGGCTCCTTAACTTACTGACATTACAGCTGCAAGAACATTAAGGATTCTTCCATCAAGGCTTTGTCCATTTGCAATGATATCACCCAGTGAATAATAATCCTGAGGGTCCTTGACAGGCAGATGCAACAGAGAAAGTAGTTTGGTGTCCCTTTCATAACATGAAGATGCTTTGACCACTGAGTGATTTTCACTGAGCAACAATTTGTAGCAACTAGATAGTAAGCACAAAACAAATCACATTGATTAACATTTCACTCACCAATATATTAACAGTGTAAAATGTTAACTCAATTCACATGAGAAGAATGACTGCTGATTTATTCCTTTCTATTTTCCCTAAAGATACAAAAAAGTTTAATTTGTTCTAAATTTATTTTTAAAAGGTTACATGCTTTTCGCTTATGGAAGATGACTTGTTGTGTACATTATACTCATTTAGAATTGAAAAGCCAGTGTGAATCGCTAGCAACATACAATACATATTCGTAACTCTTTCAGCTCTTATCAATCCCTAAAAATAAAATAAATTCTGAAATGTCTGTAATCCAGGTAATTCAGAGGTTTTAGCATCATGACATAATAAGACATTACTATAGTCAGACTAGATTTGGTAAAGTGCTTTCAAAAGTAAATAGCCCAGTGACTTCAGTAACATTTATAATGCACTGTTAGCCAGTGGAAATAAGATATATTCAATATATTCTGGATAAATGTATTTTACAAATGCTTATGAAATCTATAGACTTAGAGAGGAGCTCTTTTCATCAGTGAAGTTTCTACTGACATTTGTTCTTTTACTTATTTCTGCTTAGCCAGAAAGTGAGCGTAACTGCTATAGCTGTACCTCTGCTACAAACCTTAGAGATGATCAGTAAGCAAGAACATAAAACTTCTAACTTGCCAATTTAATGTGCTTATACACAATACCCTTACAACTGCCATATGATTAAAAATACTAGAATCTGACCAGTTAGGAAAGAAACCTTAATTAAAGAACAGGCATATTAGTCTAACAACTACATCTTAGATAACACCTACATCTAAGATACCTAAGAGAAGTTATATCGTATCTAAAGTATGACTTGCAACGTTAGTTTTATATACCAGTTCAAACTGTTCAGATTTTAGAGAATGCACTGACCGACAACGTTATACATGGCATGATGCAAAAGGAATGACAATGCCTTACCAAATAAGTGAAAAATAGCCCCACAGTGTATTAAAATACCTTCTAGATAAACTTGTCATTTGAATGGATTTTAATAAGGATATACTGTCTATAGAACAGTTATGTCTGATGAAACACTTTGGCAAAATCAAATCAATTTCAAATAGTTTTAGTAGACTTTACTCAAAGAATGACATTTACTCTGTGTAGTTACAAAGAGAGTTATTACTTTATGACAAAACTCCACAGACCATATACTGAGAAATACATTCTCCTTTGAGATGATTTAACCATACATAATTGAACACTGGGTGGAAGGTACAGCTACACAAGATGACTAACCCCAAATACTTCTACTAATTGCACGCTGCTGCAATTGGTTGGCAACTAAAGCAAGTATTAACTTTCATCTTTCTGGAAAGAACTGCGAGTCTACGCTTTAAATTTACCTGGGAGTTACAGGGCTGAATTTTTCTTCCCTTTCGGCTTCCTTTGACTGAACTAAAGGATTTTCAATTGTAACTAAAATAAAACATTGATAAGTAATGTTGGGAAACTGAATATAGATACATATAAAGAGATTTGGCTTTTAAAAATGGTTGTTTTCAAGGTTTATGTGGAAAAGGTGCGTGCAGTAACTACTACCAAATGTTTTCATACTGAAAACCAGATCTGTCCAGACAGCTCACATGATAGCCAAAGTCCCACAGAAGTCCTCGAGACATTTAATGGGAAAAAAGCAACACCGAGTTCTTGTGTGTATACTCTTCACAGTCACAAGTTTTATTCAAACACTCTGGTCTAGCAACCATGGGCAGCAAAGTCTTTCTATTAACTTACCAAGATAAAAGCACATACTATAAATAAATACAAGATTTTTGTTGTGTTTTTATGAACAATCATAGCCATATCTATAACTAAACGAAGACAAAGGAAACCACCAAACTACAGAGTTTATTTTTCTTACTTATGAGAACTGAATATAATGTAAGACTATAGATCGATTAACTATAGGTAAGTTCTGGGTGGCTGATTTGGTGGGTTTGTATCTGGCTTTTTTGTTGACATATTTACTGGTTTTGCATTTAAATCCTTGAAATCTCATTCCTTTCCTCTTTTTACTTAACATAACTGAACAATTTGTTTCCAATTAGACTGTTTTCTGAGTCCTTAGAGAAAAATATAGCAAAACCACAAACACATAACACTGATTTACTGGGAAAAAACCCACATTCAAACAGAAACGTGTTAAGAATAAACTCCAACTTACCACAGTCACCAACTCTAAAGCTTTCTGAAAGTGATCTAATATACTCTTCTCTGCCCCAACAATTTACATTTATAAAATCAGTTGGTGAATCACGAATAGTAAAACTGAAGGTGTATCTTTCGGACCCAATGTCTGCAAAATTAAACAGCACTGTTACAATTCATTAGCACAACTTGATTTCAGTCTAGAAGATCTGTGTAAAAACTACTATTTTGAGGCTTTTCTAGATTTTGTTGTGAAATTACTACCCTCAATCTGGTGAGTACCACTAGAGGTCAGGAATCTGTTCAGTAAGCAGACTGGTGTTCACGAACAGGGATGGCTACAACTCATGCTGTAGCTGTACCTGAACCATCCCATCCACGTACACGTATCACTTAACTTTAGGCAGCATCACATAAACTTACAGATCTAATGCCAGAGAAATAAAAGAACCATATGATGCTACATTCAAGGCATGGACAAACACATCAACAGGGCTAATGCATGAAGCCATGGTGTGAATGAGCATACCTACTGGCCCAAAATTTGTAGTAGGTGGGCTGTCTTTTAGCGACCGTGGCCACGTACAAGACCACCGTGATGACATACAAGGCAGCAGAGCACAGGCAGCATCACTGTCCAGATAGTACGAAGGGGTTTAACTCAATAAAGGGAAGCAAAGTGTTTCTGGCTTAATGGAAAATTCACAGTCAGGAGGGTACCCGTCTCTGAAATACTGCACTCCCTTTTCTCTCACAGCTAATTAACAAAGCTTTCCGTGGATCATACAGCATTATGCAATACCTTATTTTTAAATTATCAATGGAAACTATATAGTAATCTGTATAGGGTAAGCATAGTTCCATGGAGGCATAAATATGAACACCATATTTTCAGACTATATAGAATTGCTTCCTGTGAGGACAATGCCTGCCTTCTAAAAATTCACCACTAGAGCAGCTCAGCGTGACAACAATCCAGCAGAAGAGCTGAGCACTCGGCACAGAGCAGGAATGGCTCTCTGGGACTGGAGATGCTTCCTAACAGTGTCTGTATCAACTCTAAGCTGTGGATATGTTATTATAATTTCCAGCTTACGCTGTATTAACAACATATCAGACCAGAAATTACTTATTTTGCTCCTCAGGACAGATCCTTAAAATTTCTGTTTCAAGGGAGAATGAGTATAAAGGGACCAGATCAATTCCAGCACTGTTTATACAACAGTGGGTTCATATCGGTACCATCTTTTTAGACCCTGAAACACTTCCATGATTAAGTTTTTTCAAACAAATTATGATTTATAAGGTCCAGCCAAACTAATGCTGCTCTTTCATCTTGGTTCTCAAATGCACACAATTATTTTTTTTTTGCACATTTTTATTCTATATTTTTGACACTAAGAAGTCTGTTTATCATTCAAATACTGATTTCAGTCATATATGTCAAATTATACTGTATGAGAAAATGAAGTAAAACCAGTTAAAAGGCACTGTACTTTTTCTGTCTGGAAAGCCTCTGACATCTGTTTTCCCAATAACCACACCGATTACATTCTAAAAAATAAAAATATTATAGAATACAAGTATTAAGCACAGATGTAAATGATGAATTAGATTTCATGGACTTGTACTTTACTGATGATAATAAACATATTTCTGACTGGTAATCATTTTAATCTATTTATTCCAAAGTACCATATGAACTAAAGACTAAAACATAAACATACAATTTTACATAAAGAGTGACTAATAAAAATATTAGAAGAAATACATCTGTTTCTGTTTGTAAAGACAATGGGAGGGCAAAAGTTCACCCAAAACATGCACAATTTTGGCTGTTCTACAGCAATCTCTCCTCAGGTAGGCAGCACTATTGTTGTTTCATGCTCTGTGCACAGGTCTCAGATCTCCTTAAATGCACCATGAAAAGCCTGGACAGGATTTACTTTACAGTTAAGCATCCGACGTTTCCCCTGCTGTCAGCACTAGAATACACACATGTACATCCACAGGGAGGGCCATTTATCCTAGCCTCATCTAAGCAACAAATTTCTACAGGTTCCGCTTCTTTCTTGCTGTCTGTCTCTCAACCAACTACAAAGAGAGCTTAGGCAATGAACTGTTCTGATGATTCAAAACAAAATCAATCTTATTCTGCTTTGCTAAACCTGTATTTATTATGCAAAAGCACCACAGACTGAATTGTCAAACAAAACTACTAGGAGCAAATACACACAGGATGGTATATATTATTAATATATAGCTGTATGGTGGGTTGTTGGGGGGGGGGGGGGGTGTTTGGTTTTTTTTTAAAGGTCCTCCTCAGCATAAGAGAAGATTATTGCAGTGCTAGTTTGATATTTAAGCGGTAAGCAATGAAAGCTGGTAACAAGGACTGGAAGGGGAGACCGAATTTGCAACACTGCACGGATCCTTCAAAGCACGAAGTGTCCCACACATCCTCCACCTCACATGTGCTTTTACTTGCAGTACTGCCTGACTTTCTCATTCCAGCAGGCGAACCCCAGCAGCCAGCTAGCAAGGGGCGGTGTAACCATTTAATAATCCATACAGGCAGAATTCTGTACCTATTCACAAAGCGATGCAACCTGTCTGACTTCCCTGTAACGATACTGACGTGCTCAAATATCAGATCTCATGTTCCCAGTTTACTTTGAATCACTAGATGGAGCAAGGTAACTGTCTTATCCTACAGTGATGGAAATGAAGTCATTAAGAGGATGTATGAGTACAACAGTGCAATACCCTAGTTCTTCCAATCTTTCTAACAGAATACGTTCCATCTGTGCATAACATGCAGTGATTTAGATTAGGATTTTTGTTTTGTTTTGTTTCTTAAAAAAGCCAAAAAACCAAAACAGGAAACATTTCAATTAAATCAGAGTGCAACATACCGTGTATCTCACCACTAGTCAAAAAACCTGACATTTAGGGTGACTTCACATGTATTAAGCTGATGTAAATCTGTAGTTTACAAAAGACATCTCCCCTGTCCTTGATGCAAATATATCCACCTCTCTCTTGGTCTCCTATTAGCAGTAAGCCTGCACAGCAAGCTGGCAGAAGGAAGTGATCTGGCTGGAAACTATTTTGGGGGAGTGGGAAGAAAGAGGGTAGGACAGCTTCCAGAGATCATTTCCTTGATCAGCTTATTGTGCAACTACACAAGCACTAGTTTCACCAAAAGAGGAGGAGTGGAGCGGAACAGGCCTGTGATAGGGAAGCAGGCAATACTGCCTTTTTTGGCAGAACATTGCTTAAGGCTGCTCAACCAAATTGTGAAACTGCAACATTAACACATTGCAGGTTTCTTAGACTTTGATCTACTTCACTTAAAAAACGAACTGCAAAGTAAAAAACCATGACATTTTGATACTTTGAATGATGTGCACTCAGCCATTTTAACGTCCTAAACAGGTAGCAATTGTGGGATCATGACAGTATCATGAGATAAGAGTGAATTACTTTTTTATAAAAATTCTTTCTTCATTATATGTTGCTAATTGCAATACTCAAGATTCATTTTATTTGTAAAATACAAGCTTTTAACTGAGTTAGTGGATCACTCTGAGAATAACAGTGAATGACAGATTAAATTAGCTTTGCTGGAGACCAGGAGTTTATAAGAAGTTGGAAAGAATATACAACACCGCTGGGAGGGCATATAAAACTCCTTCTCCTAGTTCATCCCTTTTCTGTGGTTTCTCTTTCATTTGTTTGAAAGAAATGAGAAAAAAGGGCTAAATTGTGCCCCTCCCAAATAAAAAACTGTGGGAACAGGAAAACTCCTTGTTTTTACCCTTTCCACAAGCATCAGGACTTCCATGGGGCATACAGCTCTGCAGACAGTGCATCTACTTTAAACTGGATGGGGAAACAGGGTTGTAACACCGCACCAAAGCTCCCAGTGCATCCTTGGGGAAAGTTTGCCTCTGTTTTTCCTCCAGGCTTCAATTCCCAGCACCACTGAATACTCAGAAGAGGTGTTACTGCTTCTGGGCTACAGTGAAGGGTGGGTAATACTGCAACAGAGAATAACATAGCCTTCTCCCTCCCGTATTAAAGCAACATTTTGGAGAGCAAAGAATGAAAAACTGTGCTCCCCAGACATCCTATTTTTTATTCAACCACCTAAAACCCAAAAGAGAAAAATACTGCGTTTTACAGCACACTCCCCTGTTCAGCTCTTACTCCATTGATGATAGTCCTCACTCATGTCATGACAACAAAAATCAATCAAACAAAGAAATCATTCAAACACCTGTACGAATCTGCCAACTACAAAGCTTTGCTGTTTAAGCTTACTTTTTTGTTCATCCTACTCTCCCGTACTCCCACAAGCAAAATTCTGAGCTGCATACAAACTGACAACCACAAAACCTGTTTTTTGTTCTAAAGAAACAGAAACTATCCTACCTGACATGTAATTGTGAGACTTTTATCCAGCTAAAACACCATACCATTCAACATGAGTTTTGTTTGAATAATTCAGGACTATGTTCTTTAGCTCAGAGGGATTGAGCACACATGTCAAGACTGCAGGATTGGGCCTTACGTTCATAGCTTGTAGTGAAAGACCATTGTAGGTTACAGATGTATTGTGACTACATAATGCTGACTCTGTACATGTCTTTACTAATTCAGCATCCATTTAAAACATTACAAAGAAGCCTCTGATACTTTCAGACATTGAATTGTCCAGTCAATATCTATAGTTGTGGTATCCTCATACTATGGACAACAACAGCATCAATTTTCATTTTGCTGGTTTATACACAAAGAAGGTAAGGTACTTAATATCTAACAATTATACTAATGCTATTAGTATCTAAATACATGTCAATTACATAATTTTGCAGTAATATAATACAGTTGTATACAATTTCATTTGAGAACAAAAGTACTATGTCTATGTGACTTACAGGACGAGCAAGATTTGGATGCAGATCTGAAAGTGCAATGAAGTCCTGTGTTGAACTAGAATAAGCCATTCTTTATCTGTAACTTGAGAAAACTAATTTAGATTTTTAAAAAATTTAAACAAATCACTTAACTATTCACAGTGAGAATAACAAGTTAATTTTTTAACTCAAATGTTTTGACCTGAATAGGATCTGTTTTCAATAAAAAGCATTTTGAGCCATCTGAAGTAGACAATCCTTTATTGTTTGTATTTGGCGATGTATGTTATGAATTTTACTATAACTACTCTACCTGTGCTTCTCAAATAAAGGTCTGTAATTTTGATTTGTTTATTTATTTATTCAGCATTAAATGACTCCATTAGCACCAGCCTCTGAAAAATATTTACCCTCCATCTCCTGTCTGGGAAACCCAACTGAATTTAATGAGGCAGTTCATATATAAAAGGCCATTTACATGTGAGGAAAGAAAAGCATTGGGTTGCAAACCACCTTCATTGAGTTTTGGACTTAATATTAAACTACTTTAAAATGCGAGTGCATTCTGTCCTCAAAGCAGAAAAGTTTTGAATTCATTAAAATAAAATTTTAAAAAATCAGTTATTTCCAGGCTGCCAACATAACATTACTGCCCATTCCTGCGAACTGCTGTGCACTCAAGTCCTCTCTATTGATGCCAAAGTCAGGCTATGGATGCTTTGTTAGCCTGTCTGAATGCCTCTTATTATTTCATGGGTACATTCAGAGACATTACTGATATTTAGCAAATAGTTGTCAGATTCTATTATTTTTTTTTCTGGTAAAAGGAACCATCAAGTTGTCCAAATCTTAATAACCTTTAATGTGAGAGAACTGCTGACATTTTTTCAGAGGACTCCTGTTCAGACTCTATAAGAGAAGTCCTGAATGGCTTTTGCAGTCTTTATACCTGGCACCTTGTGTGAGAACTGTTAACCATTTCATTGCACATTAGTATAATGATCTGTTGAACACACTAGAAAAGAAATAGTCTACACTTTTAAAAAAGTAAGCAGTTATCTGAGACCAAAGTGATTTCTCGAAAAGAACATTTCAAACCAAACTCTCACAGGAAAATATCCCAAATTTGTCTTACAAAAACTACTGAACAATGGGGCCTTCAAACCTATTCCCATCCCATTATACGGAAGAATAAATGTTCGCTTATGTAGGAAAGTCACCTCAGCTATCCCTCCAAGGCATGTTAATATTCTTGCCTCAAAAGAAGTTAAATATTGTTAAATCACATACCTCACACCACAGCTGAATCACGTTAAAGAAAACAGCACTGGGAACACAGGTATCCAAGGAAGATTAAGGAGGTAATTTAGATTTAAAATGCTGCAGGCCCTGCTGGAGAGGCCGCAGCGGCTGCAGCCTCGCTCACCCCTCAGAGGCAGGGTGGCGCTCCCAAGGACAGCCGAGGGAACCCTCTCACCACCACCCGCGATCAAACCTTCTGAGAGAAAGAACAAGATGGAAATCACAATAAATAAAAGTATGACCATCCCGAAGTGGTGACTGCCACCAGACGTGCTTGCACCCCAAAAGCCAGGACAGGCTCTACACTGCAAAGAGATTTTTCTTGCGTGGGCCCATCCTCCTCCTAATGTCTTTCCCTCCCCAAGACCCGAGCAGCACATGGAGCCCATTCCACACAGCTGCAGACAGCGTCAGCTTGGAGGCAGGAGCCCTTACCACAGGCCCAGCTACTGCCGAGGGGTCTCAGGGGAGACGCAGAGCAGCTGAGGTGGGGAGGCAGCACCCCGAAAGGGAGGCGTGAGGTGCTGAGGACAGAGAGACAAAATGGCGGCTGAGGACAGGGACACAAAATGGCGGCAAGCGCCGTGGGCGGGAAAAGGGCTTTGCACCCTCTTGCTGCGTGCAACCTTCCTTTAGGGGCCAGCACAGGCATGAGGGGAGCAGTGTGAGGGCAGCCAGGGCTCTGGTAGTCAGCCATGGCCCCAGGGTTCGGAGGACAGCTACCAAAAAACCCAACTTCGCCCGAAATTCAGGATCCGGGGGCTTTCGCAAGGGTGCACAGCACCGTCAGCTTCAGCCAGCAAGCTCTGCCGCAGGTCGGAGCTGAGGGTTCAGAGCTTGGGTTTCAGTTTTTGATCTGCGGGGCTTTGCCCCAGCCACCCACCACGGCTGCCCCATCGCTCCCTCAGGGCAGCGGCTTCACCCCGACTACACCGGCTTTCCCACAGGGCCTTGATTTGAACCACTCGATTGCATCTTTTGTTTACTGTTCTAACAAAATTTCAGTATTTTCTTGCCATGCTACTCCACAGCAGGCCCTGGAAGATTTTTTTCCCTAACCAAACGCATTCAGCAGGATCGCTGGCAGCTCTCAGGTCCCTGGACTTAAAGCCAACGAAGCACCAGCCCATGAGTCTAAAGTCAACCTTGTTCTGCTACAGTTATAAATGCACAAAACACCAGCAAGACAAAGCAAATTTCAGAAAGCTTTGGAGGAGCCATTCCCTAGATGGTTTTTTTGGGGTTTTTTTGATTTTTTGTGTGGTAGCTCTAAGGGAAAAAAACCCCACAGCCTATATTTTATAAATGAATTAAAATTTATAGTTTAAGATATTATTTGTATTGATTTGCACACAGCACTCCTGGGTTTTCAGACCCTGCAGAAGACTGGAGCGAACCATTTTGTCCATTTATATTGCATATAAAATTATTTTTTATAAAATCGATACTCTTCGCTTCTGTATCATAAAAAAATTTTACTCCTGATGAGTAATTTTATGACCTCAAGGTCATGGCTATTGAAGTTTTTAGTGTAGCCTGACAAATTCTCTGTGTTGACTCTGTATTACAGGATCTTTCATTTCTTCAATTAAACAGCTGAAAATGGATACCACCTGTGCTCTCATATTTATTGTGTCACTAAAGTCCATGATAATTACACCGTGCTGATGACAAACGGCATGCCAGAGAACTGACAGCCTAGGTGGTTGGGTTTTTTAGGACACCTTTTATACAACGTGATCCATGGATCTAACTTTGTTCCATAGGTTTGAAGTCTCCAGTAAGCAGCATGAAGTAATTTTTTTTTGTTAGTTCTGTAGTTTTAATTATCTCAAGCTAATGAACAAACAGAAGATAAAGAACATGGTGTCAGGATCTTAATCGAATGGGAAGGAGAAGGTGTACGCTAGCTGGAAAATGCTGGCAACAGTACAGGTGTTGTCCTTACCACCATGACTGCAAGGTAAACCAGGGGAAAAAACCCACCCAGACAGGAGATCTGCAGGGTTGCCGCCACTGTGGAGGGTGGTAAGAGCAGGATCACAACCCATGGGCTGGCAGGCATTGAGCTTATCTAGTATCTCAGCAAGGTTTTGGTGGAACATAAGCACCTGCTTAAATGGAGCCTTGCTGAACCGAGCTAGGAGCTTGTGGTGCTGCCCAGCATGGTCACCATTTTCATTAGGTTTTGTCCAGGTTGAGCTGCTTTCTCCCACAAGCACAAAGGGCAGGTGAAACCCAACGCTGCTGGTGTCCCCAGCACAGGGCCGCAGGCTTTGTTTCATTTCAAAGCCACCGGAACAAGGATGCTGTTGTGCACTGCTCCTCAGAGTCCCCATAGTCTCAGCAGACATCTAATGATCGGGTGGTTTTGCTTTGTGGTTTAGTTCCACTCCCATTTTCAATGTGCCTACGTTTTGAAAAAAAAGCTGCTTTTTACTTTCCCATGACAGCTCCTGCTAGGAAGATGTTATCAGGGCCGTCATGAAGGGATGCACCAATCTGGCCACAGGCACAAAGGCAGCAGACATGAGACCAGAGTTTTTTCCCTAGGAGATGTGATTAGATGCTGAATTTCCCACTTGCAGATACTGAGGCAAGAATTCATTTGATTGACATACCTGTCTCACAGTGATGCTGTGAGTTCTGCCATTGGTATGGCACATGGTACAGCGGGGGACGGTCAGCGACTGGGACTCCTGTAGGTTACTGTAAACACATAACAGCTTTTTTGGTGCTTATAATAAACAAATGTCTAACCTGAATGTCTCCTGCTAATTTACAACGTCAACTGATTCTTCAGGTTAGGAATTTTTAATACAAACACTGAAAAGGACCTGCAAAAACGAAAGTTACTCAACTTGTACTCAGCTTTTCTCAAGCTTTCTTCCTCAACTGATCTCAAAGTGGTCTCTAAAAGAAATCAGCACCTTTACCTCCCTTTGACAACTACAAGAGGCAAAAAGAAAGACCAGAAGCAGTTTCCTGAGGGCTATGCACCACATGAGGACCTGCTGCCCTCTGCAGTACTAGCACCAGCCCCAGCGAGAGGGCAACTACTAATTCGGTAACCTAGTGCTTGATCCCTGAAAGGTCTGAGTGATTTTAACTCTCCAGCACTTCAGCAGCACTTAGCACTCTGCCGGATTCAATCTGTGATTAGCAGAGACTTCCCATACATGGCTGCAAATTGCACAGTCCCTACTAATTAGGCCTTCATGAATGGATTTATTTAAATTACACTCATCGGCATGGTCAAGGGGTGCAAATGCCATTTCATAATTCATTTCAGCAATTTGTTATGTGATGATCAGTACTGTTTCCATGCAGAGGAAGCTAGTCCTGGTCCAGCACTAGCAGGGACATTTCAGAAATCATCCTCAAAAGGATCTTCAAAGTAATGCAATATAAAAATATTTGCTCTGTGAGTTTTACACTGCCCACAGCATTTACTGAGTGGGCTCATTGAATATTTATACATTCTTAGAACCAAAAGAATCTGTAAAATGAAAAGGGTAGACCTGTAATTTTATGTAATTGGCCTGACTGAATGCATTAAAAGCAGCAAATTATTAAAGGTATTCACTGTTCAGTGGCTTTGGCTGTTACCTGAACTGGCTGAGAATTGGCAGTGCTGATGGAGTAATGATGGACATTTTTAGCAGGAGTAATGCGGGTGCCGATGCAGTCAACAGGTGCTCAGTTTGTTGAGGGATATTTAATCTGAATTTCTTCCCAACACTGCAGTAAGTCATTGTTCCTCTCTCACTTTGCCCTGTGTCTCCCCCATCCAGGTCCCCAGCACTGGAGTCATCCCAGTGCTATTATTTCAGTGGGATTTCCTCACTCTGAACAGCACCGCAACTCCTGCAGCACAGGAAAACACAGTAACCTGGAGTTTGAAATGTAAACGAACATGAACCATTGCTGGTTCTCACCTAACCTGCGCTAGTTCTGGCTTCTCAGGTCCAGGGAAGACACCAAAGGCTGAGGCTGGTGCATCTGCGAGTGCCATGAGCGGTGCTTGTGTGCCCGCAGGCAGCTCAGATGGTGAATGAGCGCCTGAGCAAGCAGGACGGGGATGCCAACAGCTCTCTTCTGCATGAGGAAAGCCCTATTGCTGGTGAAGAAGAAAAAAGACTTTCTTTAAGGTGTAAATCTATGTGGGACACATAAGCGCTGCTCACCAGCTGTCCAGGAAGGACAGTGTTTTGAAACAACAGCTGCTCTCAAGCCAAAGCCGCCCTGTTCTCTAATTCATGTGAAACTGCTTAAACCCAGTCCCAGCCTTCCCTATGGGCAGGGACCACATGGCATCTGCAGGGCCCGAATGCAGCAAGCACGGCATTTCTGCAGCCGTCCATGCTGGAGGAAGGCAGCGTCCTCACTCTCCAAGGCAGGGTCTAATTGCCCTTTCATCAGCAAGCTCAATTCTTAACTATTTCAACGCTAATTAATCCCTTCTGCAACGTTTGCGCAACGGTGGAGCAGAAACATCATGCAATGCAGGCAAGCCGGTGCAACCCAGTGGGCACAGCAAGCCATCAGCGCCAGCCCATACACTGAAACCAGCTCACGTCCGGTGGCCATCGCAGAATTTTAGCAAAAAATAAACACAACAATTGAAATCTAAGATCTTCTGGATAGTCACTAAGTAGTTGGTGTATTTTCAGTGGATAGTTAGCAAATGAATGTATCACAGAACTAATCCTTCTGTATCTTTTTTATAGCAAAAAGTTAGAATACAATGTCCATATAGGAATTCACTGCTTGAAAACACTGGCACGAGTCCTTTTTCTTCACTTCTCTTTGTCCTCAGTGATACCATACCTTGCTTTTTTGAAGGTTTTGATTGCCCAAGATTTTAAAACCCTCAGCCTGTTGTTTAGCTTGCCTGAAACTACAGAGGTGGCAAGTGCTTCTTTCTGGAGTCTCCCAGCAGCATGAGAGCATTCAGGCTACAGAAAATAAATTCTCCCACACATAATACCAAAATAATTTAAGTGAGGTCAATGAAATTACTTGGATTTTCATCACTTTCCCCAAGACCAGAATTTCCTCCTTCCTTCCTGAGCAAGTAAATGATGAATATATTCCAACAAAACATCATGAATTAAAACATACAACAATTAAAAATAGTTTTAGTGACAGCTCCCTGACACTGGGGAAGAATGCTTTGGAATAATAATAATAATAAAAAAGATATTTAGCATCGGTTGGCTGCCATTCAAACATTTTTAGCTATTCAAATCAATGAAACCAAAACCAAATAAACTATATCTGGATTTCAGTTTGAGACACATGATACTGAACAGTACCAACTAGGACATGTGGGATGAGTGTCTTCCAGCAACAAAACTGGGGGAAAACCCTTTCAAACTTCAGTTGCTCCTGTTTCCAATGAAGTCCAAAACTTCATCCCTGCACAAACAGTTCATAAGGAGGAAAACTTGGGGCATAATTCTCAAAGACATATGGGCATGTCTGTAAAACAAAAAAACCCTGGGATCTTAGAGTAAATAAAATCTTTTCCCCCACCACAGAATTCAGTGAACAGAGCACCAGTGAAATCCAAAGGGCTCATCCAAGCTAAACTTTTCAGCAAAAATATACCTTTGATCTCCTGGCTGAGCACTTGGCCCCGGCGTGGTGGTGGCAAGCCTCCCGTATTGCCTCCGCAAGCCAGGACCGCATCCAGCCCCTTCCTAGGTAATCATGTGTCAACGTTTCCACAGTGTGCCTGGCTGCCTGTCAGCCAGCTCGTTAGAAAATTCCTGCAGACTGACACTGCCATTTTAAGTTTTTATCCATTAGAAAAACAAAATCTCCCCCCAAAGCCTGTTCAGAGTGCAAAGGTACGAGACCTGATCAAAACAGGACTTTATCAAGAAATTTTCCCTTAAGAAAATGAACGCTAGAGGTCAATCTAACAACTTGTCCCGGAAATATATATCCCTGGAATAAAATATTACAGACTTCTTCTGTGCGCTGCACACCTCTAACTACATCCAGATTCACAGGCTTGGCAGTGCACTTCATATCTAACAACAGTTTCTTCTATTCTTTTGAATATGTTCTTGTCTTGCTATACATTAGTATTTCCTTTTCTGGAGCTCGCCCGTATGATCGCTGTCCCGACTCACATGGCTCGCTAGTGTACTTAACTACCCGTTTATGAAACGAAAGGGGAAATTGGCACTTGCGTGAGTAAATACTAGAGGCCAAATGTGTCCCTGATGTAACTCTGCTGCAGCCAGTTGAGTCAGATTAAATATGAGTGCAGAAACAGAGGAGCAGCCATCGCTGCACAGATGAAAGCCCATCTAACTCAGGATCTTGTGTGTCACGGATAAATCCATGGTTTCAAAGAGGCAGCAGGGATCCAGTGGAGAACTGGGCTGGGATGTGAGTGATGGGTTTGTGACTTCCAGCCTTAAAGCCTGATTCCCTTTCAAAGCGTCTCCTATCTAGTAGCAAGGGGGATGACTTCATTACCTGCACCTCACGCTTTCCTCATCTCATCTGCTGTGCTCAGATTCAGGAAAACCTTGGTAGCTCCAAGCTCCCACAGATCATGCGTATAGAAATATGCATAACATGTAAATATGCATAACTGAAAAATGGTTTTGGTTGGGTTCATTTTTATCATTCTTAAATGCCCAGTCTTCCAATTTCAGTGAATTTCTTCCTCCCTCTTCCCCGCTCTTAACAACAGAAATAAGATGTAGCCCTGCCAGCCTGCTTCAGCCTCCCCATCGCAACCCTCTTTAGCAAACCCCCGGCTCCCCTTTACCAGGCTCCTGTCCCAGCCAAACTCAACGGAGACGTGGAAGGAGCCCAGGCTTCGCTGCAATGGAGGCTGCCTCCACCGGCAAAGCCAAGGGAGGTTCAAGGCACAAAAGTCAAGTCAGATGAAAGCGCAGATCCAGCAAAGAGTGTGTTTAAGCACAAAATTTCTCCCAGGGAGTCACCAGGACTGCTCGTGTGCTTCGCACTGAGCACATATGTGAGTGCTTTGCTGAACCCAGGCCAAAATGCAGTTGTTCTTTATGAATGCGGGCCAGATCCTGTAGCACTGTGTAACGCCGATGAGTAACATTTATTCACACAAGTGGTCTCTGCAGAGAAGGGCTGCCAAGTCCTGGCCCTGTATGATTTTTTTCTTTAGCAAGCAGCCAGAGCAGAGCTCCATATGGCAACGCCAGCTCCTCACTCAGCAGCTTGCCTGCTGCCAGCTCCTCAGTGGAAATGGCCCAGCGAGGCAGAAGTGTTCCAGCTCAACCTTTGTGTTACAATTACCTTTTAAAAACTGCCAGATAAATTCCTTAAAAATCTTCCAGGGAGTTTCTTCGTGCTGTAGCTGCCTGTATGACCGTGGCAGTCCTGGCTGCAGCCAGTGATGCTCTCCTGGGCAGCAGCTCTCCTGGGGCAGCACCTGAGCCATTCCCAGGCAAAGGTGTCTCCCAGGGCATGTCCAAAGGGTGTCCATGCTTAGTGCCCAGCTCCTCAGAGGCCTGGCACATCCCAAGGCTGCCACAGAGGTGATGGGCTATCAGGAAAAGCCTCTTACACTCCTCTTCAGGCAACCTGGCCCGAATGTGGAGCTGAAGCTTGTGCAGGGACACATCTCTGCTAGCCCTTCCCAGTTAATGCATGCACAGGAGAGATTTCAGAGGGGTATGAGAGTGGCTGGGTACAGAGATGGATGCCTTGTGCTACCATGCAGCTGTTGTACCATCACACTTTTTCTTCAAGACAGTCAAAATTGGGCAGATTGAACAGGAAACCTCCCTTCTTGTTGCTCTCCCTTGCAGCTTGCCCCTAGAAGCTGGAGGTCTCTTGATGCCTCACCTCAGTAGATTTTCTTCTATTAAAATACACAAAGGAAGATGCAGTCCTGCAGCCACAGGTGCTGCCCTCCCCCAGTGCCACCATTCATCCCCACATGCCTGGCAGTGCGCGCAGCTAAAGGCTGGGTGCCCCCAGAGGCTCTCCCCAAGGGCTGATGGCAGCAACCACAGCAAGCAATCCCTTGCTACAGCAGAGATACAGTGCAGGGCCCCTGCCAGCCCCAATACCAGCTGCACCAGCCACGAGGAGCCTCTAGGCACCGCAGGGACCCTGTAGCAGAGAGCAGCTGCCCATCGGGGACCCACAGGCATCCCATGTTCTCTCCATCCTTCACCATCCCCTTTTCCCAGGGGTGACACATGCAATTACTGACAAAGATCTGTAACAGGGGCTGACATTTTGCAAAGGTCTCCAAAGGCCAGGCAGAGCGCTTCAAAGATGTACCTGCTAGCAAGGACTGGCAGCACGGCCATCGGACATCCCTTGCCACCACCAGCAGCTTCCCACCACCTCTGGCACAGCCCTCAGTGCCATCACCCTCCTCATAGGGTCTGGGCATATGGCAAAGCCAGCCGTGACACCAAAAGGGCAAAAGCCACAGCAGTACTTAAAGTAATGTGGGCTTAAGTCAGCCAAGCTCAGGCCTGCTGAGCACCTAGGCAGGATCAGGCCCAAACCAAGGCTAGCGGTGAGCCCAGTTTACACTTACGCAGCCTTTCAGCATCCCCACAGCCTCAGCCCTGCCGTGGCATGTGCGGTTACTGCCAGATCAATATATGCATCTTCCTGGTAAATAATTGTGTCAGTGGGATGTTAATGGTGTGCAGTGCTCGTGGTGTCAAGGCTTTTTTTTTTTTTTGTCAACGAAGCAAAGTCATTCGTTTCCCTCCCCTTCCCCCCCATGAGCCTTCCCAAATGCACAAAATGGGCTCCAGACCCACCTCCTACAAGGAAATGAGAACCAGCCCCGAAGGATCACCCAGCAAGAAGCCTCTGTTCAGAGATCTGACGCCTCTTCAAAGTCGGGGGAGCAAATGTGCTCCTACCTCCGCTGATTTATGAAGAACGTCTGCGTCACCGATGCAGGGGAAATGCTTAAATGCTACCAGAGAGAAGGGGAATAGAGTGCTCGCTGCCTGCACTTTGGGGGTTGCGCCGAATAACCCCTCTATTTATTATAGTTTGTTTTCATATAATTAGATCTATATTGCATTTTGAAGGAAAACAAACAACCTAGCGACTGCAGCACATGCTGACGGATTACATGCTCACTATAACCAGTGTGCCACCACCAGGACCGGCCGATGGCAGGCGGGATGTGCCAAAGGCAGCTCTTGAATTGCACATGGCAGCAGCCGGCCTGGGACTGTGTCCCCACATGCAAGAGGATGTGGGGAAAGCAGGTGGCTTGCCCGTGCTGGTGGGAAACGGCCAATATCACCTCAGCTGGGGGCAGGAGCAAAGCCAGAGCCATGGGCAACCAACCTAGCACCCCAGGAAAGGCAGGAAAAAGGCTCAATCAAGTGAGGGGCACAGCCCAGGAGTGTTATCTGAAGCCGTTGTTTCTTTCCTTCCTTCCCCACTGTGCTGAAAAATTCTGGGTGTAAATTCTTCTAAGTTATATCTGTTTGGTTTTAATTTCTGCTGATGCCCCAATGTTATTTATGCTCTTGAAATATAGCAGTAGGCACGTGTATGGCATTGCATTCATGAAATACAGTCCTCTGCCTATAGTATTTATTGATCAGCGCAGTAAATAACTCCAACAAGCACAACTCATGCAAGCGAGCAGAGGACACAGCCAAAGGCTGCCCATCTGCCAAGGGGTAACACACATCCCTTCCAGGGCTGGCAGGACTGCACCAGCAGCACAGGGCTGACAGAGCTGCTCCCAAAATGCTCTTTTTCATCTCAAACAAAGCCAAAAGAGCCAGTGCCCCTCCCAGGCAGGTCCTGGTGGCAGCTGTGCCCTGGGCTGGCATGAGGCTCCCAGCCAGGATGGCCAGTGTTGTGGGGACATCCCTGGGGACACGGGATACAGCCCTGTGCCCACCATGGGATGCTCTCAGTTAACGCCAGAAGGGCAGTGGCAGATGAAAAGCAACTGCTCTACTGTCCAAACTGGAGCGGAGACACCCAAGGGACACTCAGCCACACCAGGAGTTGGATCCCCACAGCACCCTCAGCACCATACACTCCAGGACAGCCAGGAGGCCACTGCTTGAAATAAAAGCTCTCTGCAAGGATCCTTTTTGGCTTTGATTTGACCATGGTTGGGGAAAAGAGGAACTTAACAGCCCTGCGTGTAAGCAGTTGCTTGATTAGCATAGTTAATGTCTGTGGAATTTATTCATGTCTGAATTCTTGCACTTTTTCCAGGGGAAAGACAACAGGGCACTCTGTGTAATGTTGTCCATGCAGAAGTGTGTCTCTCAACTGTCCCGGGTATTTCCCTGGATGGCCTTCCTGTCCTGCAGCAAAGAGACCCAGGAAAGCCAAGCACAAGGCTGGACAGATATAGTGTTGCTACACTGAGACTCATTTATCTTCGCTCAAAGGTGAACAGATGCCATCCTCAAGGACAGGAGCTTAAAGTAGGAAGATCTGAACCAGATTTTGACCTGGCCTCAATCATGCAACTGCACTGAACCAAACAAGGCTGATTTATGCCAGCAAGAAGCCAGCTTCTTAGGCTCAAATTCACACCCAGCTCCTACTGCCACCAGCATTGCTGGAGCTGCCTGTCCATGCCAGGCAGAGCTCATCCCACTAATGCCAGATCTCCCAGCGGCTCAGGGACTACCAGCAGCCCAGTGCAGAGCCGTGACATGACACCAACACTCTGACTCCATGGGATGCTCACACCAAGACATTGTACCACTGACCTCAGCATCCTGCCTTAGCAGCAGCCTTACGAGTCTCAGGGTGAAACAAAGACCCTCAGAAGGGGATGTGCTGCAGCAGACACTCCCCTGGGCTTTGCACAGCTGCCCATCACTGCAGGATGCTGTGCATCTTAAACACAGCCTGGGTTTAGGAGAGACCCTCAGCACCACATGGTACATACAGGACTGTCCCAATAGGCACTCACAGGCAACTCCTCTTGGCTTTGCTGCAAAAATGCCACTTCCCGGAGAAGATAATCCCACATCAAACTCACATCTGAGCCATGAAAGCAGTCTCAGAGGTCTCCAATCAGGAACCGGAGCAGCTTACGGGGAGCAGTGGAGCTGTGCAAACCAGCCGGTCAGGAGTGGATTTCATGCATGGGTCCTCTTGTCCTGCCTGCCTGGGTGAGGCTGCACACAGCAGCTGCAGCACCTTCGGTGGCACTTGCAGCGTCCCCACATCCCCTGCTAACACAGAGGCCCTGCACTTTGCAGCATCTCCTGACACTGATGCCTGACAGCATTGACAGGGCTGTTGCAGTAATGTCTCTGATGCTGTGAGCTCTGCCCTTGCTGATCCCAGTTCATCTCAGGGCAGCGTTTCCAAGCAGGGTGGCACACAGCACAAAAGGATGCTTTCATCAGCTCTGCTCATTTTTACCCTGGGGCGAGCATGATACCCTGACAGCCTCTCGCAGGGGACAGCTCCTTCCAATTTATCTGGTCACTGCCCCAGAAAGGGTGAACACAGTCTGAGGCACCCTGGAAACCAAAGCTGGATCCCCAACTCCAGGCAGCATAAGCTGTCAGATAGCCCAGCCTCTGGCCAAGCCCCTTGCTTTGCACCGCTGCCTGTGCACACGGGGGCCTTCTGCCCTCCCAGGCTCCCCCCAGATATCCTCTCTTGCTCCACAGGCAGAGGGAGATGGCAGCAGACACCTGCCAGCCCCATTTCGCAAGCTGCCCTTGAGCTCAGCATCTGCTCCTTTCCACCACCAAGGAACCTTTCACAGCCCCAGGGACCTGCAACATCTTCCACCTCCTGCAAAATACCCCAACTCACTTCCAGGGCTGAAGGAACAAGACCCCGCTGCCAGAGATGCCCCAATACACCCAGCATCAGCAGGGTGGGGGATCAGCATCCCCTGTGCTCCCCAGCACCCCAAACCCCACAGACACTGAGCAGATCCACTTCACCTTGGCCCACTCCCTGGTCAGAGGCTGGTTGCCAAGCTCAGATTTGGATCTAGCAATAAATTTTTGTGCTTTGGCTCATGGATGCTGAAAACAAGAGCTTTAATCATTGCTTGCTTTTATGTTCTGAGAGCCAAAATTGTCTTGTTAAATACAGTAAGTGATCAGTACTCACAGTAAAGAACATTTCAGTGACTGCTTGTGTGGGTAATTCTTTCAGGCTTGCCTCTCTTCCCCTCTTGAGAAAAATTACGGAATGTGGAAATTATTGCGAAGCCTGTCCAGACTTGGAATGTTTTCTACCGGTTGCAGGCGCTTGCTCTGGGCAGCGCTTCAGCCTGCACCTACATTTCACTGCCTGGTTGTGCCCTGTGCCGCTCGCTGATGGGTGCCAGTCCCTGGGCAGACTGCAGCAGGATCACATCCTGTGCAAGCAGGCACACAACGGGACTTCAGCTCAGACCGCTCTAAATAACCCCAATACCTGTCCTAAAGGCTGTGCCAGCCTTGAGATAAATCTGTCCTCCCCTGCCTGAGCACGGCACATTGGCACACATCAGCCAAGCCCAGAAAATGCTTATTTTATGTCTTTTTCACCCACTTCTGCATCCCTGAGTGGCAGCCGTGGAGCCCCAGCTGTGCCACAGCCCCAAGCAGGAACTTTTTTCTCCTAGCATTTCTCCTCCAGCCCTCTGTAATATTACACTATTAAAGTTGCCTTTTAGCTTTTATTATGATTTTTCCAATGATAAAAGAGCTCTGTAGAAGTAGAGGGAGCCCCAGTATTAACCATGTCATTGGAGTTCACAAAGCAGGGAACCTCAAGCTGGGAGCCCTGTGGCGAGGCCAGGGTCCACAGAAGAAGAGGAGGATGGTGCTCAGCTACACTATCACTCAGCCCCTACTTTGAGGAAGGGACCAGGAGAGCAGACTACAGCAATGCTACCTGCCCCGGCAGTCAGGGGATGTTTTTCTGCAAAAGGGGGATTTGTCCCTATGAGCAAAATGCCCTCAGCCCACTTGCAGCCAGGTTTGCATCACCTCCATCTCTGCAAATGCAGCTGGTGGCTGAAACCTCAGCGGGAGAAGGAAAAAAAAACCCAGATGGGGACACCTTAGTTTGCACTCATTTCTAGAGAAAGGTTTAAGGTTACAGAGAAACACACAAACCTGACTTTTAAACACAGGCAGCCCCGCACACAGCATGCTCCGCAGCAGGGTTTGGCACCCACAGATTTCCGCTGAGCTTGGAAACGCTGGGAAAGCCCGGCCCATGTGGGAGCAGAGGGAATAACCTCCATCTGCAAACACATCGCCTGCCTGCACAAGCGGCTCCAGCCTTGGCAAGGAAGGGCGATGCAGCACCCTCTGCCCACACCCCCAGCCCCTGCTACCAGGAGCTTAAACCTAATGCAAGAGGAGAGGCAGGGCGGGGGGCACCCCTGCAGCTACCCGCGCCCACCAGGGCAGGCTGCCCTGCTAATACCAGCTCCCTGCATTATTTACAGAGCATCGCAACGTCCTGGTGTGACGGTGATTCATGGGGCACTTTCCTCCCTTTCATTACACTAATAAATCTCCTGGCGAGGCGGGAAGGGCACATCACGCGTCCATCGCACGCTCACAGCCAGCAAAAGCATCTCTGCTGTCACCTCCAAGAGGATTTTGTACAAGGCAATTTTGGTGGTGGTGCATGGGATGGAGGAGGGAAAGGCTCCAGGAGGATTTAGGTGAGCAGATGAACCTTAAAAAGGCAGAACAAGTCCCCGAGTACTTTCAGCATAAACACCTCTGTGCAAGTTTACATGCAAAACAAAGTCTATCCCCAGCTGGCAAGTGGGCAAATGCTTTTGCTCAGAAACTCATTTCTGTGAGTTTATTGCAGTAGGAGGAACGGGGCAAAGCTCCAGCACATGCCTGGGTGCCCGTGGCAGCCCCACCACCCCTGCGTCCTGCGGCTGCGGGCAAGAGGGGCTGGACAGCACGGCTGCAGCACCCCATGGGGGGAACAGCATGAGAATTGCAGCAGAAAGGGCCCCCGTGACACCTTCTTCCCACTGCAACTAGAGCAAGATCAGAGCAGAAACCTGTCAGGATGGGCTTTAACATAGGACTGTATCACCATACGTAAAACCTGCCGTGAAGACAGACCTAAAGGCAGCTCAGTGCCACCCAGCACCGAGGGGCAGGAGACGCACAGAGCGAAGCTGAGTGCCATCAGCAGAGAAAGCAGACACGTCCTGTGGCAAGCACAGCTCCACGGCACCAAACTGAACACCGCCAGGCACAAACAAGTACCCAAGGGGGAGCAAGCATCTTCAGAGGATGCTCTGACCCTTAGCTGGGTGTGAGCAGCTCCGGCTCAACCACATGCACACAAATGTCACTTCAGACCAACCCTCCTCCAACTTGGATAATTTTATGTGTTTTGGGTTTAGGTGGTTTTTTGGTGGATTGGGTTTTTTTTCTAGAGGCAATACAAAAAGCATCATTGCAGCCACAGGCACAGCACAGAGCAGCAGGGTTTGCCCACTTTGACTGAGACAGTATTCACGTACCTTCACAGTGCCCGCCTTGCCAGACAGGAGCTCCTGCACTTCAGGTGCAGCTTTGACCTCCTGTTCCTGTCCCCAGACCTCCCCATAACGCAGCCACAGCCTGAGGGCTGGCTCCTGGCACCAATATCCACCCCAGAGCTGTACCTGGAGCTCCCAATCCAGCATTTGCATGCTGGGTGCAAGACCACACTGTCCCCTCCCATCTCCCGGTGATGCCACTGGCACATTTCCCCCATGGACCACTCCAGCTGCTGCAGAAACTGCGTTAATGATACCTGAGTGTTGCAACCAGGTCAGAGAAGTGGGCTCCCTCCCTGCCTCACCCCTCAGAGAGCAGAGGGCTCCCCATCCTCTCCACCCAGGCATGGCCCCACTTTTCTCTGCCCCATTTTTTGGAAGGCATGGGGACTGGGGGCGGTGGGGTGGGGTACCCATCACCCACACACAGGGCCAACAGGAAGGGACTCATTCCTGAGGAGCATTGCTTCTAAACCACTCCAATATGGCAAGGCAATGTTAACCAGCTGGGAAAACGCTTTAAAGACCCTTAATTAAAGGCTGGCTGTTGCACAAGCCCCTTTCCCATCCCCACCAGAAGCATTTCCCAGTTTCCCGGCCTCTCCCCCGCTGCCCTCCATCCCTCACACTTTCTTTCCTGCTGGCATCTGCCGGCAGCATGCTGCGGCTGCTGTGGGGTGTCTCTCCAGCAATCAGCCCCTGCCGTCAGATGGAAATTTGCACACATAGCGCAAGGGGGGGGAAAAAAAAAGTGAAAAATTCTCTCTGTTGACTTTCAGGCATGGCTGGAGGCAGCAGCTGCCTGTGTGGATGCCTGTGCTGGTGCGAAGGTGGCATGTCCACACCATCCTGCTCCTGTGCAAGCAGTGGGAGCATCAGCTTCTTCGTCCAGCCATGGTAAATCAGGAGAAATGGGGCTGAATCAGACCCTCCAGCACCTTTGCTCACCTCTAACATTGGCCCTCACGTAACAAGATGGGGCACTGCTCGGTGCCCTGCCATAAGCCAGCCCCAAAGGCTCCGGCCATCCCCATCCTCCTCCTCACACTGTGTGCCCTGCCTGGGGAAGGAGCAGTGGCAGCAGTGCCCCATCCCACGTGTCCCTCTACCCCATACCCACAGGGAGCGAGGGGGGGGACATGATTAAGGCCTGGGGCTTGCCTCCTGCCAGGGGAAAGCTTGCCAGAAAGACACCAATTTATTCTTTCTATTGATATAAATTGATTAATTATGCGAGGCAAAGCATTGCTGTTTCTAATCAAAGGAGAAAAAGAAAAAAAAAAGATCAGAGCTCTGGCATTAGCTGAGGGAAGCGCTCAGCCTGTGCGAGGGTGCACAGCCCGATGGGGCGGCTCTGCCTCCGGCCAGGATCTGGCCCCCTCATACAACCATAATCTCAGCTCCTGGAGTGGGGAAAAAGGATGCTGCAAGCAAAGGAGACATTCTCCTTCCTGATCACATTTGTCACAAATCCCACGCGTAGCTGCACCTCTGCAAGCCTGCGTACCTGCTGCGGCCCTGCCAGCGGCACCAGCAGGATGGAGACGACCCTGGGCACCCAGAACAAACAGGGTGACCAGAGCATTTTAAAACACCCCTGCAACTGAGTTAAACCTACACAGGAGGAGGCTGAGACTGGCAGCCCTCCTCCTTTGGAAACCACATCTGTTTGAATGCACAGGCAAGATTTAAAATCTGAACAGAGAAGCAGCTTGCATTTTCAAAATTTATTTTTGCACGAAGAAATGCAAATAAACTTAGCGGAGCTGGTTTCCTCCCAGCAGTCACACCACTCACATGTCTTCCACATTTGCTCTCGAGAGCCACAGGGTTTGGAGGCAGCAGGGGGGAACCAGGGCGATGACCAGGGCTGGGGCATCCAGCCCTCACCTGCAGTGGGACCCCCAGAGACACCCTCACAGTGGGGACATGCCAGCAGCATGCTCTGCCCCAGTTTGGACAGGCACGAATCCCATCAGGTTGCTCACAAATAAATCATTTGCTTAATTATTTCAGTAAGTAACTACTATTTTCCTAAAAACATCTTGCTGCCTACTCAGAGGCTTCCAGAGGGGCTGAGCACACAGGCTGTGCTCATCTCACGCTCATCTCACCCCAACTCCAGTTAAACCAGTGGATAACCTGACCCAGCATCAGGGCAGAGGCCGAACCAAGGCAGCCCAGCTCGCTCCTGCATTAGACACAAGCACCATTGCCTTCATTCCATTCGCATACCCTGGAGCTGCCCACACCTGATGGCAGCTGTTTGTGCCCACATGTGGGATCCAGCCCACACTTTACATGACTTGGAAGCCACCACCGGTCACCTGGTTGCAATTATAGTGGCCTTTCCCTCAGCTTGGGCATTTTCTTGTCTGTTGGGGAATATGACATGAGTTTATTCTGTGTGTCGAGATCAAGATGGAAACCAGAGCAGAAGCCAGCTGGGCTGGCAGCCCCAGGTGCTGCTCAAGGGCTGCGTGTGGTGTCAGGGGGAACTTTGTGGGAAGGCAGGACACTGCGAGGGGACACACATGTCCCTCACAGGAGCTCTCCTCTGTGCTGGCCAGGAAGGGAGACCTCCACAGTGTGCCCTGCGGCGAGAAGCAGCATGGCTCCAGACATCCTGGAGCACAGGATAAGCAGAGGTTTGCAGGCGATCGCTGGGAAGCACAGCCACATCCCGCACAGTCAGCCCAGCCTTGCTCCCACAGAGCACTGTGGTGCACCAAAGAAGCACCAATGGCCCTGGGGAGAAGCAGGATTGCACCACGGGACAAAGATCCTCTTGGAGACCCCAAGCACAAATGCCAGAAACCTAGAGATGCACCAGCACCCACAGACACTCCCCAAGCACTGCTGCATGCAACCACGCCACTCCATCCCCAAACACCACGCTGGCCCTACAGCCCCCCAAAAAGCAGCATGAAGGATGCCAGACATCCCTGGTGGTGGCTTACCTCTCCCTGAATCACAGAGCCCTCTGCACCCTCCACAGCCAGGGCAGGTCCTACAGGGAGCATCCAGCCTCCCCCATCCCTGCATTTATAGCCCACAGGTGCCCCACAGCCTGGCAGCACGAGCCCCACCTGGGGGCCGTGGGGTGGGGTGGGGTGAGTGAGGCTGCATGCAGTGCAGCGGGCAGGGAACGGGGATGTATGGGGTGTTTTCAGGGAAAAGTCTGGCTTTTCCTGTTACAGGTTGTAAAACATTTCCAGGGTGCATCAAGATGAAACGTGTCATTGCAAATGAGCCCTGCTGCTCTCCTGCATCTCCAGGCCTGTGCAAAAGCAGCAAACTTTTAATTTCTTCCTTCTAGAGCTTTTCTTTTTTTCCTATTTTTGTTCTTTCCATTCTGTCGTCCTAAATTTAGTATGAAAGAAAAAGAAGTAAATATTTTGGAAAGATCTTGCAACTCTCTTCTTCCTGGCTTATGGAGTGGTTGGGATGGAGGGGGAGGCCCAGGGTACAGGAACCACAACGCTTTGGGTAGCTGGATTTTTAAAACAAAAACGGAGTTAGAAATTTGAAATTTTCATTAACTGAGATGGGGATGAAAACTTCATTTCACACTCGGCAGCAAAGCTGGATCTCCATCGCTCTCTTGCTCTGGCACTTCCCCCATTGAGCCTGGTGCCCCAAAGGCATTTCTGCGGCTCTGGCAGCGCGGGGGGTCTCACCATCATCCTCTGAGCAAGCAGACGTGGGCACACCGCTGCCCAAGCTCTCTTGGGAGAGAAACGCTTCCCCAGGGAAGCGCCAGCAGCGTGCCGGGGTGCGGATAGACTTTGGGTGCTCACCTGCATTTTGAAGCACGTCCCCCACTGTCCTGGGGGAAAACATCGCCTTCCAGGTTTCTGGATTTTTAGCAATCTGAGACAGATACAATGAAGGGAGAAAGTCATAAAAGCAGCCACATGGGATGGTGTTCCCTCCCTGGCAGTGTACAACAGCAGGCACACAGAAGACATCACCACAGCTCAGCAGCATCTTTTTATAACTTTATTTCCAGAAGTCTGGTGCAGAAAGATACAGCAGCAACGCCTGTCCCTGAGCTTCTGCGGGAGTTTTCTGGGGGTCTTTCAGAACAATTCCTGACCGTGCAGCACCTCCCGTGCAGGGACTGCGGTGCACTGGGGTGAGCGGTCAGATCCCCACCACCCCAGCCAGCCAGTGGTCCCACTTAGTGCCACTTCCCGGCAGCATCACAGGGTCCCACCAGGTGAGACCCCCCAGATCCTGCCTGAGCCCAGCAGCAGCAGCCCCAAAGCTGGGGTCCACGGGCTGATACCGATGATTACCAAAGCCACTGCAAAGGGGGTTCCAGCTGGCATTTCCCCAAGAGCACACTGCCTCTTAGGGAAAGGGCTCCCAACTAAGCTCCGCCAAAGAACCTACAGCAAAGAGGCCGAGTTTCTGTTTCTCAGTAGCCCTCAGCTCTCGGTGAGACAGCACGAGAGCTGTGTTGTGCCTCTGCTGAGGCGTGAGCTGACACCTTCAGTAAATCAGCTGCTCATTTTCTTAGATCTCCTTTTTTAATTAGGCAGATGAGGCAGTGATGGTAAAGGCAGTTGCTCCTGTGGATAGACATGAGAAATGCATGTTGCACAAGCACGTGATGGGATCCTCGTCGGGCTGGTGCAGGGAACCCACCTGATCCTGGGGAGTGAATCATCGCGGTGGAGAACTGCTTGGTGAGCACACTGAATTCCAAGCAATCGCTGCTCGAGCGATGCCCGCCCTTCCCATGCCCCAGCCCTTCCCTTGCACGCTGACTCGCTTCTCAAGCCGAAACCCCCATGGCACTGGGAGGCCCAGCCGTCATCCTCCACCGAGCAGCATCAGTTGGAAGCACATCGCTCTGCTGGGGCTCTTGAAAGCAACGGAAACAACCCAAAACGCTGCCATGGTGGACATAAATCTGTGCTTGCGCTCAGGGCAAGAGCCAGGAGATTTCATCCCGGGCATCTTCCCCCTTCCTACCCAAAGCCGCTTTTATTGTCTTGATCTAATGAAGTGCAGACTTCACCTGGACAGACCCATAAGTGGCTCCTCTCGGAGGCAATGAATACAAATACTTGACCTCATGAGCTGCGGGGCAGCAATTAGTTTAAGCAGGGGGTTTGTGTAACACTTCAAAAGTCTTAATCCGTGCGGTCAGCCCTGGCACGGTATTTGCCAGAAGCTATTGAGTAGTCTTAATGAGTCTGCAAAGCAAGCTTTCAATACATTTTGGGTCGCTTCAGATGCTTTAAATGGCATAGTCTATATGGTATTGTGGGGCTTTAGAAAGGGCCGGGCTTTAAAAAAGTATGGCTCCCTTTCACAGGGCAGACAGAAACCATCTTTAGAGCCGGGACCCTTAACGTTTTGCATATCAATATGGCTGGGGCTGAATGCAGTCACTCAGCTGAGAAATAGGATCACTATCAGCGTTTCCAGGCTTTCACAGGCACTTGGGAAACTTTAAAGCCCTTCGTGGAGAATAATTTGGTCGAATGTCGTGGCTGGAAACAAAACCTAAACAAGCAGAGCGCAGTCCATCATGCGGAGCTGCCAGCGAGGCTGACAACAGGCTCCAGCCGCTCCGACATCCAGCCCCCAGCGGGTCGGCGGCCGGGGCACTGGCAGCCCCAGGGGGACGCGGACGGGGGGACCCCGGCTGGCCACGGGGTGCTGAGCCCACCCCAGCAATGGCCACATCGCTCGGTGGACTCTGGGATTTTAACCAGCAGAAAACCAGTCCTGATTTCATCTCTTCTTATTATTCTTTTATGATATTCCAGTTTTTAATACTGGCCATAAAGCCCCCAAGTTCTGGCACCACACTGGTGGCATCTGCATCTGTCCCCAGCACCTCTCACACACGCAAGGACCGACACCACCATGCCCCGCTCCCCGCGCAGAAACAGGCAACTGGTTGCACTTAACTCCAACATCATGTTAATCCCGTCCCAGCATGTCACATGTCCTGGCAGCAGCCAGATGAGCCCAGGGGCTGAACAGGGCAAACGTGCTCAACCTCAGCTACAGCCCGGAGCATCGGTACAGAAAATACACACCACCTCTGAGGGGCACAAGGGAGGTGCCAGCAGCCGGGAGCGGGGAGAGCTGTGCAGGGTATAAAGCACAATATGCCAGTCTAAACCCACCCTGGAACTGGGAGGAAAGGGGCCGGTGCCTGTTGTGCATCCCAGGAGAAGTGGTACCTGCCACCTCCATCACCGCGGGCAGCTGCAGCAGCGAGGAGGGGAGGCGATGGCACGCCTGGCCGGGCACGCCTGGCCGGACAGTCAGCTTTGGGATGCTGCGCATGGAAGAAACCACAGCCAAAGCATATTTGCAAACAATGCAGGGCCTGAGGGCCCTTGAAAACACATAATTAGCTCATTAAAGAGACAAATACAAGTCACTAATAAGATATTAGAGGTTAATTAAATGTTTTCCCCATCTTTAATTAAGGGAAAACTAGTTAATTCAGATTAGACTAATTTCTGCAGCCTCCCATGATGGCCCTCTAAGGCTGCAGGTTTGAACATCTACTGAGATTCTTGCACTGAAAGGTCAGAGTTTGGGGCTTTTGTCTGCTCTGCTGGGGTGAATTCGGGAGAAGCAGGGATTTTCATCCTGAGGGTTAGAAATGCCCTGCTTTATCATCTGGGTTACTCAAAGAACATAAGAAGGTATGTGATACGCAACTCCCTCTCCCTAACCCCAGACCTGGCATTTATTCAAAAGTACTGCCGGTAATTGTTTTTCTTAACTAGGAAATTCCTGCAGACTACTTTCTGTCTGTAAAACATACCCCACGCCTGGGGTCTGCTGCTCGGCCGGCCTCACCCACCTCCCCACGGCAGCCAATGCCTGTGCTCAGCACGGGAATTTGACTTAGCAAAAACCCACTGGCTGCACGCCCCAGGCGCCAACTGGTTTCCAAAGCTTTTATTGTGGATGGCACAGCCATGTCCCACACGAACACGCTCCCATCCACACACTCACACCCTTCCACTCGCCACCCAGAACGGTCACGGTTAATACAGATTAGCAAGATTTATATGGAAGAATATTTAATCTGGTCAGGGAGGGGAGAGGGGTCATCTGTGGTTTTATTTCTTAAATATTTCTCTCTACTCCAGAACGGTCCATTTCTTGCCAGAAAAGGTCTGATATAAATTAGAACGAAGGGAGGAGGTTGCTGGTGGGGCGGTCACAGGCATCCCTGGACCACAGCAGCCATGAGCATCCCTGGACCACGACAGCCACCAGCATCCCTGGACCGTGGTCCTGGCTCCACACACTGCTGGGCAGACCAGGTCCCAGCACAGCAGCATGCCCTACGGATGGCTCAGTCCCACCCAAAGTCCTGCCCTGTCATCTGATAAAACTTCATGTTGAAGGGTCTGTAAAACTCCCGCAGGCGCTGGACCACCTGCACGTCGATTTTAGGGTGCGGCCGCCCCTTGGATTTCCCCAGGCAGCGGGGTTTGCTGCTGCCCTCCGGCTTCTTCAGGCAGGGAAAGCCCTTGGTCTCATTAAAATAGAAATGTTTGTCCGTCACCACCCTCTTGAGACCCAGAAAGTCCTGGACACGGCCCATCTCCCCGGCTGGGTCGCTGACAAGCCTCTCCCCACTGACGAAGAGGAATTTGGAGAGGGGGAAGTACTGCAGCCAGTTGTCCAGGTGCTTGGCATAGATCCCGATCCTCACTGCGCTCCAGCTTGTGTCGATCAGTCCCGTGCTGATGTTTTTGAAGGCCAGGGCCTGGAAGCTGGGGATGGCGGGGTTTTTGGAGAGTGTCTGCGTGTAGTCCGAGATGGCGCGGGTGACTGGGTTGCGCACCACCACGATCAGCTTCGTGTCCCGAGACATGTTGTAGATGCGCCGGGGAGCCTCCTTCGTGACGAAGTAGCTGGGGGTCTTCTCCATCGTGATCTGCCCCTCCAGCGTCCGCGGCATCAGGCTCCTGGGGAGAGAAAGGGACACGGTCAGGGCTCAAGGCACAGCTGCTCCAACCTGCTGCTGCGACGGGGACAAGCAGGAGCAAGCCCCAAAACCTGGCCAGAAATGCCCAGGGGCTCCCCAACCGTGACCACCTCTCTCCTTCCCCTCCTGCCAGCCAGGGACACTGCCCTGTCACACCCCACCAGTCATCTCCTCATCTTCAAAAGCCTTCCTAGGAGTGTCCACCTGTCACCCTGTCCGGCCAGCAGCACTGTCCAGAGGGCACCTCCAGGCTGTCGGTCCCCTTCCAACATCTCTCACGATGCTGATTCCAGACCTGGAAATCCCTCCTGCCTCCTCCTCCTCCACACCAATGAGTTTCAGTGGTGGTGACTGGCATCTCGACATGCACGTTTTGGGATGGGGCTGGTTTTCATCCCAGCCTCCAGACCGATTACATGTCCCAAAGGTGCCAACTCACCGCGTAGGGTTGCAAAGAGGAAAATCTCATCACAGGGCTGTGCAGCCACTGGGGCTAAGCCCAAGCAGCAGCTGGGGATGGAGATGCCCACCAAGGCTCCCAGCTCCTCTGCCTCCAGACAGCAAGCAGTTAAGGCCAGAAAAAGACTGTTGCCTTTTTTTTTAAAAAAAAAAAAGCAGAAAACCTCTCAGGGCCCAGCTATTGTGCTGTGTAAAATTCACTGCCCTGATTGTTCCCTTGTGCACTTTAACGAGGCATTAATTGCTGGAGAAATTACCCAGGCATGTCACCCTAGGAGAGAACCAGGGGCTGCAGAACAGGCTGCCCCTGCCACCAGCACAGGCACCTGCCCAGAGCCCTTCACATCCCCCTTCTTCTTAGGGGTGGACATGTCCCCTCCGGCCATCCTGGCAGAAAGGGGACTTGGCTTCTCCAACCTTGGCTTCCCCAACCAAGGGCAGAGCCCCTGAGCTGAGACTGTGGGGCGAGCTGGGAGGCAGCTCAGGGGTCCCTGCGGGCACAGCCCCCAGCGTGGCTCCCCGACGTGCAATGCTGCTGCTCCCATGGTTTCCCTTGCTGGCAGACAGTGCAGATGTGCCAGGGGACCGGCAGCACGTGCTGCTGCATCCCAGCCACATCTTACCAGCTCACTCCCACCGCACCCTGCACGGGAACTCTCGCCAATGGATCCCACATGGATGTAGAGATGGAGCTCACTCTTCACGGGGCTCATCTGGGATTGAAACGGCTTCATTTCCTCCATGCTGTCACAAGCTGCGGTCCCCGCTCCCTCCATCGTGCTTGGGGTGACGTGCACGTCTCCCCACCGCCGCCACGTAAACCAGAGGAGTCTGTTGCTGAAAGCCCTGGGCTGGAATGCCATTCTGCTTGGAGCACAGCAGTGTTATGCTGCGGCACCAGGGGCTCAGCTGCCCTGGTTTTCAGAGAAATCTCAGTTTTCAGAGGTTTGCTTAATACTTTGGGAAACGGCGAAACCACTTCAATAGTTCTTTTGAAATAAAAACGACACGTCTGCACATACGCAGAAATGCGTACAATACATATAGAGAATAAGCATGTCCTTTGCTCCCACCTAGGACTTTTCTTAGCAGATGGCAGGGAACTTAACCAGACAAGGGCTTGTTTCTGATGGGAAACTGAGGCACCAAGCAATGACCTGGCTTGTGTAGGAGCTGTGTGTAATGCCTACAGTCATCCAGCCAGCAAACATCCACCACGCTGAATAAAATCGCTTGTATGGGTCAGCAAACACATGGGGATCCAGCCTGAGCTGCTCCACCCACAGAAGCATCCCAGGACAAGCTCCAGGGATCAGGAAGTCTCTTGGAAAACGTACCAATATCAGAATATCAACTGCGACAAGGGGTAACATAAAGCAAAATAAATCAAGTCTAACTGAGATATTTCACTTAACCAAAAGGAAAGGGTGGGGACTGGACAGACTTTTTCCTACAAGGACTTTCCATTTTGCCTGAACTTGGGAGAATTCAGGTTTTAAAACTCACAGTTCCCCCCAGGACCTCCCCTGCACCTTTGAGCTGCTCCATCCCGTGTCCCTTGGGGCTCACCAGAAAGGACAGCAGCTTCCCTCACCTGCCCCACACACCTCTCCTCCCTCACCCAGGCAAGTTTATTTAACATTGCTGATTTGAGGCCAAGCTGACCCATGCTAAGGGCAGGGAGAGCTCCAAATCCTGCCCAGGGCATCCCTGCGGGAACGCTGCCGGAGCAGGAGGATGAGGATGGACCTTCCCACCAGGCTGTGACTGGGTCCAGCAGCAGGGCTGGCTCTTGGCAGCGGCACTTCGGGGCAGGATGGGTGTTTCAGGGATCCCCATCCCACGACTGGGAGCAGCGGCACCGGAGAGTTGTGCCGGGTGGGGAGCGGGGTCCCCAGTGCAGGAGGGGACGGGCTATGCTGCAGCCAGGGCTGTGCTGTGGGGAAGCCAGGGCTCTGCCCAGCAGCATCTGTTCCTTATGTAATGGGAAAAGGCTTGAGGTTTCTGGGTTTTTTTCCCCTGGACGCAGGAAAGAACACTTTATTAAAAGCATTTGTGAGTGATGCTGGGCCCCGCACAACCCCCTCTCCCAAACAAGAGGCAAAAGCCACTTGTGGCTTTTTACCCCCCCGGTTGTTTTTTTGTTTGTTTGTTTTTGGACAGCGCCAGCATTTTCAGAGCCACTTCTCGCCCCAGCATCCTTGCCCAGCAGCCCAGCCTCTCTGTTTGGCACCAGCAGTGCCCCAGGCAGGGGGATGCCCTCTGGGGCACTCGCATTCTGGGGTAGTGATGGGTGATTTCCCCAACCTCTTCAGCATCTTTTGCCCCCAGCCCTGACTGCCAGGGTTCCCACTGGGAAGCACCTTCCCAAACCAGGATCAGGCCCCTACAGCCCCCCCCCCGCCACGCTTGCCCGGAGCCAAGCAAAAACTGATCGCCCACCACCGAACGCCACCGTTAGCACACCTCCAACCTGCTGCTTGGGCTTTCTGCCGCAAGCCGAGCCAGCAAAGTGTGTTTAACTCTAATTACATTCAGAAACCTGGCATGGGGCTTGCCAGGCTGCTTCACGCAGCTTCGCTGGGTGGTTTCTCAAGGCACTTCTGCAGCGCTTCCCTGGATGCCACCGGGATTTCTGCACAGCAAAACGGCTCCTTCCCTGCGCTGCCTGCCCGCCCAAAACCCTCCCTCAGCAAACGTGGGCTTAAGACCTAAAACAGTCCCTCTCCTCAACGGGCAATAAAACGTTTATTATCAAACAGCCAACACTTGGGATGACGTGATCTGAGATCCTGGAGAGCCCACGTTAAACCAAAATACCGCTTTTCTCAGCCTGTGCTCCACAAACCGGTTGTAGCCGGGCTCAGGAATTCACGGTTGTGCTCAGCTTTTGTGAAACACGACGGTTTGGGTTTGCTGCAGTTGCCATCCCAGTGCTCCTGAGGATGGAAACTGGAGAGGAAACCCGTGAGCTCCCTCTGCGCCAGCGGTGCTCTCCGTGAGCACTGGCGCAGCGACCACGAAAGCGATGTCAGCCCGGATGCCCCAGCAAAGGTTTTGCCAAAATATTTTAATAAAAGCCATTTTACCCCGCCTCTTCCTTTTTGCAGAGGGACAACAAGAGCCAGGCTGAGCCCCACGGTGCCGAGGCCATCTCTCAGGGGCCTGTGGGGCAGGGGGACCCCCAGGACCCCCCTGGGACCCCCTCACCGCAGGCAGCCCCGGAGACCTGCACCCAGCAATACCAGCACCTTCCCTGCACTCATCCTGCTGACCCAGGGCTTCTCAGCAAACAGGAACTGCACCTACTTTAATTAAAGCCAACCACACCATCCTAGACTTATTTAAAATGTAATTAAAATAGAATTTTTAATAGAAGCCCGTGTCGGGGCAGGGATTCCCAGCTGTGCACAGGTGCTGCCGGCGCAGCAGGGAGCGGCTCCTGTCCTGTGAGCGGTGACGGGGTGCAGAGACCTGCCCCCCACCAGCACAGCCCCACACTCAGCCCCCAGCAGGGACAGCAGCAGGGCAGTGACATCCCATGCAAAACCCCGCCAAGGCTGGTCCATCAGAGCCGTACGCCCTGCACGCCAGCGCTTAGGCGGACCCCCGGGCAGGCTCCAACACATCTACAGCTTTGCTTCCAACGGGAGCGAAAGGCGCACGACCTGCCATGGGCCGGACGCCGCTGACTTGGCTTTAAACTCTTGATCCTGCACCGGGTTAGTGCGGAGCCACCGGCTGCTGGGGTCAGGGTGGTGGCGGGGGCGCTGGGTCCCAGCATCATCCCGGCACCGCATCGGGACCGGCAGCCTCCGAGCAGTTAATCGTGCAACACCTCCTCTTCCTCAGCAGCTCAATCACTCGCAGCTACTTGCAAGATAATTACACTATTTCACATTTTCATTAACTCCCTAATACTTTCCCCTAAATTACTCCAGTTAATTATTGATAACCCCTGTCTCCCTTCAGATCTGGCTTAAACTGGCGAAGAGCAGACCAGGCTTCTGTTATGCTCCACTTTAGCGCAAGTGTTGGAAACTTTAATTAAATTTACAGTTAATTCTTATTGACCTTAAGAGAACGCCTTGGGAATGCTAAGCATCACCTGCAGGTATGTGACACTGCGATGGGAGAGCGCCCTGGAAGCTTTGGAGGGAATTTGTATTTCAAGAGGAGACTGTGTGCCCAGGAGGAGGGATAAAACTCTTTTACCTTTCTATTAAGCTGATAAATTTCAGATTTTAATAAGTAGTAAAACAACGGGCATTTGAAAGGCACCAGAGGTGGGATTTCCTATGTAGAAATACTCAACGTGTGAAACTGTTAATGTTTAAAGAAATAAGCAAAATCAGAGAGAGGGATGGAAAACGCCACCATCCACCTCAGAGCCTGCCGGGAGCCGTTTCGCTCGCCATTCCACCAAGCCTTCCCACCCACCCCAGAGACCCATCCCCATCCTCCTCTCACCCTCCAAGCCGTGGTACCCGCTCGCTCGGAGGCTGGGATTGCTGCTGTACCACCCCGTACCCTGCATGGGCAGCTCAGCACCACCCGGGACTGCGCTTACCAGTCACCGAGGGCTGAGCCAACAAGCTCACATCTGTAACATCCCCTAATTGCTCTCAGCCGAGGTGCATTTCCAAGGGCTGCTGGACCTCTCTGGGATGTTCCCTCTATTATAGTCAATGGGAAATTGCAGATTACGGCTGTGCTCCCAGGGGCCCTCGTTTAGATTAATTACCTCCTCTGCTGGGGTAGCAAAGTGCAATAACTTACAGCCCTGATAAAAATGCAGAAAGCTGCATTAAATACAGATTAACAGCCATAGCAGGCAGGTAATCAAAGCAGACTTCAAAAAGCTGGGCCGACATAACTTTCCAGGGTTAATTGGTTCATGATTCCTCAGCTTGAGGATGATTTTGTTGCAGACGAAGGAGAACTCCTCCCAGTACCAGGCTGAGAGCATAAAGTAATGGATGCGCCCGCCGGAGGACAGCATCGCTGATAAATAAGTCTCCAGCCCGAGAGCATCCCTGCGTTAGCACCCACGCCAGCTGCTCACACGCTGCTTCACGTGCGGGACAGGCTCTGTCCACAATCCATCCCCCCCGAAGATGCCAGGCAGCATCTTTAGCACGGATGCAGGTCCAAGCTGTGCTAGGAGTGTGAAGGGAGGCCCCCAAACCCCAGATAAACCACAGGCGTGGGTGATGGGTGCCCTCCAGCTCAGGGCGTTATCACCAAAAATAGAGGAGAAAAGGGAGAAAAAGCCCCTTTTATTATTAAAAAAACCCCAAGCACTGACAAAAAAAAGCCCCGCCAAAAGCAAGTGAAAGGCAAGGGGATTTCTGCTGGAGGGGATATGGTTGAGAGCTTTCTGCCGGGCCAAAGAAAGTGACTCTTTCAAGGCGGTAAGATGGGCGATGGGATGACGTGGGGGACAAAACCGGCCGGGAGAGCCCAGCTTAGCGCCGGTGACAGCTCCGCTCGCCCTCCCAGCCCAGCCTTGTCTGGGCAGGGGACACTCGGGGCGTCCGGCGGCGGTTCCAGGGGACCTCGTCTCTCAAAGGCAGGGTGACAGCCTGCCCGGGACTGGGCTCAATGGGGGACAGAACCTTTTTTGTGTAAATGTAAAACAGTTTGGAACCAGGAGAGGGGGACAAGGCTTGGGACAGATTTATCCTCTCCCAGCAGACACCCAGTACCACCCGGATCTGCATATGAATCGCTCCAACAGGCTTATCTCACCCGGCGGGACAAGGCTGCCTTTGTGGCCGCACGGCAGCTATGAAGTTGTTAAACTGGAACCAGTTATGTAGACTATAAGATACCAGCCTTTTCCTTCAAGGCAGCCAAATTAGCAGCACCTTTGCTGGGAAGGAAGGTGCGAGAAAGCAGCGAGGGGGATAGGGTGTCGGGAGGGACAGACCCAGCCTTGTGTCCCTGCTCTCGGCTCCGCCAAGGAGACCCCCAGCTGCTGGGGGGGATGCCGGACCCCCCGGTCCCCAAAGCGGGGTAGGGGGCCCGTGTGGGCAGCCATGCTTACCCCCCACCCCCATCCCCTCCGTCCCCTCCTCTTCCCGGAGGAAGCACCAGGGCATCTGTTGAACCTCAGTGCGAGGCATGGAAGGCTGAACTCGCCAACAAGCCGCCCGGGAGCAAATTAGACCATGTTCCTTTTTACTCCTAATTACTGTGATATTCCCCCTCTCCCTCCCTGCCGGCCCTTCGGAGGAGTCCTGCCAGTGCCTCCCCAGCAGGCAGAGCCCCCCGGGCGCTTTCCATCCCAGGCCTGCCTCCATTATTTTTGATTCTTTCACCGATTCAAAAATGTGCAAATGAGGCCACGGCTTCCCCATCAGGCCTGGCCAGGAGCTAATTGGCTTTAAGCAGGGAAACCTGAATATGCTAATGATGGCAGTAACGAGCCTGTGATGCGCCTGGAAGGGGAGCCAAGCCCTCGGCTCAACGATCGGCTGACTCTGAGACACGTCAATTAACAACAAGGAAGATAATTTATTGATGCTCCTTTCCACCCACCCCCCACCCCCCCACCCTTTGCTCCTAATTACAGTCTGATACATGAAAGACCGCCAAGGTTTGCCGGGTGCTGCACAGCCCCGCTCCCAGCTGGAGCATCCCTGGGCAGCAGCCTCTGTCCAAGGCAACAGCCCAGGACCATGGCTGGAGAGTCCCCAGCCCATGCAAAGGACCCCAGAGCTCTCCCACCACCAGACCATGGGAGACGGGGTCCCTAGGCTGGGATTGAGCCAGGTCAGGTGGCAAAAGAAGCTCAGAGGAGAAGGGAGATGCGATGGGCTGGGTGATGCTGCTGCCCAGGGCTGCTCGCCGTGGGGTCCAAGCCCCCACAGACCCTTCAACGGCTGCAGAGCCCGGCTGCTTCATCCTGCAAAGGGCTGCAAAGCAGGAGGGAGGCAGCAGTGGGGTCTGTTGGGGGGCTCTGGGAAGGGCCAGGAGCTGGGAACTTTTGTGTTTGACTTAGCATCAAGATCTGGGAGATGCAGAGCGAGGGAAAGGGGAGAAGCTGGAGCGAGCATTAGCATTTCTAATGGAGCGGCTGCTTTCACAAGTCACCCAATACCCAGTTATTAACCCCGATAAGATGACCGGGGCCATCTGGGAAACCATGGCTGCTTTGCTCCATCTACAAAAGCCACCCAGACCCCTGTGCACCCCAAGTCCCCGGCAGGAAGGTGAGAAAAAACCTGCTCCCCCCCTCCAACACCACAGGGCAGCTGCACCCCCGGCACCCACTCCTGCTCCCACGCAGACCCAGACCCGCTCCCCTCCACCGCCCAGCATTTGCATCGCAATCGTGCTCATGTTTACGGCTGGGGGTTGCAATTATGGGCAGCTCAAGGCCCTGAAGGTTTTTTTTCTTTGCTGGGTTATTCCAGTGGGGTCATTAAGGCCAAAGGGCTCCCGCTGAATGCGCATAACAGCATATGATTATGAAGAACAGAAATCAGAGTTAATAAGGGCACAGCTCCTTCCCTGCTCGGGAGCGACAGTGCGGGAGGAAGAGGCTGTTTGGCCTCTGTGAGCATCTGTGGGATTCAGAGATGGTCCCTTCTCTGTTGTGGAGCTATGATGCACGGGGTCACCCCAAAAGCAGAGCAGCTGAGCTCCCCATAGATGTCTGCCACGGACCCCCCACAGCCGGCACCGCTCAGGTCTCCCCGTGCTCTTGCTGAATGCGGTGCCCCTTGGCCAAGGCACAAAGCCACGGCCACCCTGGGACTCCTGCTCGCTGATGGAGCCATCGCCCACAGCTACAGGGACGAGCACGGGGTGCCCCACAGTCCACGGGGACACTTGCTACCCCCAGAGCTCACCCAGAGACAGAGTGACAGCAGGACGGTGCTGCCCGCAGCCCTCAGCTGCAGGAGGGGACCTGAAGCAAAACCAGCCTCGTGTTCCCAGGAGCAATGTTTCGCTTGCAACAAGCAAAGATGTGTTTTGAACAAGCATTAGTGAAAAAGCAGCTGAACCCGCTGCCTGGGTTAACACCAGTGAGAAACAGAATAGCTACGCAAATCACAGAATCACAGAGTCGTTTAGGTTGGAAAAGACCTTTAAGATCATGAAGGCCAACTGATAACCCAGCACTGCCAAGGCCACCACTAACCCATGTCCCTGAGTACCGCATCTACACAATTTTTGAACACCCCCAGGGATGGTGACCCTACCACCTCCCTGGGCAGCCTGTTCCAGTGCTTAACCACCCTTTCAGTAAAGAATTTTTTCCTCATACCCAATCTAAACCTCCCCCGGCACAATTTGAGGCTGTTTCCTCTTGTCCTATGGCTTGTTAAAATCCCTAAACCCCTCCGGAGAGCATGGGCTGCCACATGCCCAGCCCTGGTGGGAGGCTGGACGGGGGCCAGCGGAAGGCGAGGCAGGGCTGCAGCGGGCACGCACAGCCCTCTCCATCCCTCCGGAATGAAGCACGTCTGCATGGCAGCAATTAGAAATCCCCTTCTCCCAGCTCAGTCCCTGGTGTCCCTTTGATTCCCGAGTCCTGGCAGCGCCGGGGGCGTGGGGACAGCCTGTGGCAGGTGTCTTGCCTGTGACCCGGGTCAGTCGAGGGCTCTGATCTCCAAATGACCCTTCCCAGCAGTGAATATGTACCCGCGCTCAAACAGCTTGCAGATGAAGGAGCAACAGACTGGAGATGATTTATTCAGGAATTAAAGGTTCAGTACCCCTTTTAAAGGCTGCGCCTCGGCACTGTCAGCCTTCATTGCACACAATTAAAGGGGTTAGCTGCCCTGGCCTGCCACCGCCCTCCTCCCTTCCAGGGGAATGAAATCAAACAAAACCGACCCCCCCGCACACCCCTGCCAAGCCCCGGTCCGGTCCCTCCAACCTATGGGTGGGGGCACTGCAGGAGGACTTGCAAACTCGGTGCATGAGTGGCCCTGATTTCCAGCCTGGGAAGCTGCTCCAGCTCCATTCTCTGCCAGGGACTGGCTCGGCTCTGCCTGGGATGGGGGATGCAGATGCTTGGTTTGTCCCTGGTTGCAAGAGGGGATGCTCTGGGTCGGGGTCCCTGCCTGGTTGGCAGCAGAGGTAGCCCCAGTGCCATCTGCGCAGAGCCTGTTCCTGCAGCGGGGGCTTGGTGAGATGCTCCTGGAGCCCTGGATTTATGCTTCCTCCTCTTTCTGCCTCGGGAGCAAGACCCAGCGGCGAGACCCGACCCCCCCTCCGCAGTTCAGCACCTTCCGCCTCCGAGCAGGAAAGGTGCTGGTCGCGTGTAAACTCACACCAGCATAATTCAGGCGCAGGCTTGAATTTCCTTCTCACACCTGAGTGTGGAGATAAGGATAAAAATTGGCATCGTCTGGATTTTTTTTTTCCCCTTCTAAGTTGTGAGAACTGATGTGGTGGTTTGGCTGGGGGAGGGGGGGGGCATTGCTGGCGGGCGTGAGCAGCAGGAATTCAATGAAAAGCTTCCTTCCTCTTAGAAAAGAAAAGGAAGAAATCTGCTGGCAGCAGCGGCTGCTGATAATCTCTTTCCAAGGCAGTAAATTTTCCTGCAGCTACCCCAGCAAGTAATCCGGCAGATTATTACACCTTTCAGCGGAATCAGCCTTTTAAATACACCCTCCCCTCGCCATGCATCTTGTGTTTTATGACCTGACTTAGTGTCTGAGCACAGGGAAACACAAATTATGCTCTTCTGCAACCAGAGTACAGGCACCGGTGACAAATTTTATACCTCTGGTAACTGGGATCCTTGGGCGCTCCAATAAATAAGGAAAATTTGCTTTTAAAGCTGCACGGGGCTGCCAGGCTGGGGGATCTGCATCACTACGGCACGACAGCCTGGGGAGGGGAAGGGACCCCCCGTCTGCTGCTCTGCACCCTGCTAACCCAGGTGACTGCAATGCACACACTGCTCGGGCGGGCATAACCCAATTAATGCATACTTATATACTTCCAATAGCCGGCTATTTTTTACGGACCAGTTGTTCCCAGCCTGAGCACTCCAGGCAGGCGGAGCGCTTCTGGCAGGCTGTTCAGATGCAAAATCTATTGCTGTTTAAAAAAACAGAAAAAAAATCCCTGAGATCACTGTAACTATAAGGTCTTTGTTTTCAATTACAAATAAAAAAATACACATATCGGTTTTCACTAAATTATCCTCTTGCAGCAATGGGCTGATCATTCCCGGTTTCCCACCTAGATGGAGGAGAGCACAGGAAGGACATAAAAAGCCCACAAAATCTCTTTTTCTTTCAGGTTTAAAGTTACGTGGCTAGCAGAAACGGGAATTTCTCCACTTCCTGAAACTCAACTGGGCAAAAGGAAAAGCAGCCTAGTCAAAAGCAGTTCCTAAAAGACAAATGAGAAAGCACAAGGGCACCAAGACCAGGTTTCCCCTTGGCACTGCACTCTCAGGTCAGGGCATGAGCGGCACAACACCCGAGCATCTCCTTCTGACCCCCACAGCTCTGCCTCACCCCACACAGCCAAACTACGGCCGGATCCTGCCTGGATGCTCCAGGGATGGAAAAGCTGTGCCCGCACCATGCACTGAGCACCGCAGCCACGCTTGCCTCTGCCGCGGCAGCTCCTGGGGCGCAGGGTTTTCCCCGTGGGCAATGCCCGATCCCACGGTGCCCACGGGCAGAGGGTGGTTTTCTCTCCACGGCTTAACCCCACGCACGGCACAGCAGCATCTGCTGCTTTTGGGAGGGGACAGAAGAAAAAAAGGGTCGTCTATAATTCTGCACTTGCCTGCGGGGCTTTGGCAGCTGCGCGCCAGCGCCAGCCACGCCAAGGAGCTGCGACACTCGAATTTGAGGCAAAATCCTCCAATATTTCAAGTGCATCCATCCCCTGGCTGCCACGGGGTGCCACGGCCCGGGGGATGGCGGCTGCAGGTGGTTCCAGCCCGTGAGCAGTGCCAGCCTAAGCCACAAGCTCTCAGCTAATTAGCTCAGACTAATTAGCCAGGGCGCAGTGCTGGTGGCAGGGCTTGCGTTGCGCTCTGCAGCGATGGGTCCCTGGGATCCATCCTTGCCTCGATGGTGGGGGGCAGGTGGGGGGCAGCCCGGGGGAGGGTGCGTGGGCAGCAGCCCCACGTCGGACACCCCATCCCAGCCCCGTCGCAGGTGCAGGAGCAGCAGGAACCCGCGCGAGGGAGGAAGAAAAGAGGAATCCACACATGTCTGCCAGAGCGAGACCTTCCCGCTGGCCGGCGAATTGACAGCTGCTTTGATTTGATTAGCAGATGCTGACGAGGCATCGAGACAAGTCCCCAGAGCCATGAATAATTTCAGTGTATTTGTGTTTATTTGATCTCAGTATGGGGCTGGCCCCGCCGCCTCGCCCAGCCCCAGCCCGGACCCTCGCGGAGCGATGGGGAAGGGGCTGTCGGGCTCTCCAGATGGCGGCTCCAAGGCCACCGCTGCCAGGGCTGGCTGTCCCCCTCTGGCATGTGCTCTGGGGAGGAGAAAACCCTTTGCCACCATGTTCTTCGCCCTCCTCCATCCGCTCCTCCTGTACAGCCATCCCAACCGGGCTGGGGCGTGAGGAAGGGACCCCCCAGCAGCTTTCAGGGAACAGAAAAGCTCCCCTCAGGCTCACAACTTTTAACGTAACTCATTCTAACATTTTCAAGCCTTTGTTTTGCATTTTCTCCTCTTTTAAATGGACAAAACTGGGTACTTTAAACCTTCTGGTTACCGGACCAGAGCTGGGATCGGAAGCCATGTCTCAGGACCACCAGGTCCTGCTGGCATGACCAAGGGTCAGATGCTCATTAGAAAACAATTAATGCATTTCAAAGTAATGAATTGGCCATAAACCCCCATGGTCCGACACATAAACCCACCAGAAGTTACCTTGGAACCAGTGAACCCAAGCACGGCACCAGGTATCGGGTCTGCCCCATGAAAGGGGGGGATCAGGGGGAAGGGAGAGCTGGGCTGGGCTCCAAACTGGACAGCCAGTGGAAAATGCTACTAGTAGAAGAGATCAAGAAAAAAACCTTCCCTGGGATGCCCCTGGGATGCTCAGCTCCCCTGCCCCAGCACCACAGCGCACAACAGCACACAGACGCAGTCAGGGCTGAAGAGAGGGGGTCTGAGCCCAGGGTGAGAGCTGAGGGTCCTCTCGTGGCTCCTCCGGGATGCCTTTGGGAGAAGATGAGCCAGGACCGCGCTCAGCAGGCACAGCTCATGCCATGATGCTGCCGGGGTCTCCCTGCACTGATGGACCGAGGACCCCAGGTCCCACCCCAGTAGGTAAATCAAGCAGCAGAAGCTACGCATGCAGTCCATATTTTAAACCAAGCAAATTCAGCTGCTTTAACAAAAGCAATTTTAATGTAATTGTCCTGCCCGCAGTGCCTTCCACATCCAGTTTAAAATTGCACTGGTGGGTTCTGATGACTTAGAAATCAAAGATGCTTCGAGCGAGGCGAGAGCCCGGCCCTGCCATCCCTCCCGCCGCCGTGCACCGATCCAGCACATGGTGAGTCCACCGACTACACTCCATGCCGGTTTCTGCAAAAATGCTTTCCCAGTCTGGCTCTCCCCTGCTGAACAAGCACCGAGCCGTGCTCAAAGCTTCAGCTTCAAACTAACCACGAGTCGTTCTGAAACGTATCCAAAACTGTCTCATTTCTACCTAAGAAAACATAAATCAGTCCTCGCTGGTGAACTGGAGCCAGGTCTGAGGTGTGCAACGAAGCCGTGGGGATCCATCAGCACAGTTTCCAGTGACAGTTTTAAGCTCTCTTGGCCGGATCCACAAAGGTATTTGGGAACCTAAGGCTCACGAAATCCCAGGTGACTGCACACCCCAATCCCTCTGCGAACGGGATCCCGCACCCGCCGCCCCAGCCCTCCGACAGAGGAGAACCGAGCGGGTGCCTCGCTCTGCCCCGGCTCCCCCCACCCTCCATCCCAGCCTGCTGCCGCCTCGGCTTGCCGGGAGCATCCCCCCACGCTGCTCCTGCGCCATGGCCCCGAGCCCCGCAGCATCAAACCCCTCTGGTGCTGGGCACCCATTGCCAGCAGCTGCCGCCGACACCAGGCTCTGAGCAGGAGGATGCCCTGGGCTGCCCGCAGCGAGCGGGGACCAGAGCCAGCAGGGCCAATCCTGCCCTCGCTGTGCAGTGCTGGACCAGCCCGGCTCTGCTCTGAGCAAGCAGCAGCTTCAAGAAACAGCCCAAAGTGATGCACGAGCTGTAGGGTTTGGCCCCAGGGAGGAAAAGCACCATATTGGTGCAATTACCTGAATTTAGACAGACCTCTGCGGGTGCCTGGGCTGGGTTCAATAGCTGGCAGATGAGCAGCAGCATCTGCAGCATCAGCCCTCGGCTGGCGTGCGGGGACCCTCCGCGGGGCTGCTGGGGGGCTCGGGGCAGGCAGCAGATGTCCCGCAGGCATGCAGCCCCGCGACCCGCTGCAGGTGTGGGGCAGGGGGCTGCCCGCCGAGGGGGGGATGGGGGGCAGCGACGCCGCAGCTGCGCGCAGGCAGGAGGGGCAGAAATGTGCTGAGGCAGCAATGCCACCATCGCAGACCCTCCGGTCCCCAGCCGCAGCTGGGCTGCAGGCAGGATCTGGCCGTTCCCATCTCCCCAGCACTGCTGTAATGCCTTTGACAGCTCGAGCGGGCGATCGGTGGGCTGCTGCCTGCCTGGCCCTGGCAGGAGGCACGGCTGCACGCTGCCTGATGGCCTGGAACAGGCAGCAGCTCCGGCGAGCAGCAGGTTACCCCCGGGTTAACCCATCCAAAGGCGACGGTTACCCCCAACCCCTCGAGAGAGTTGCCCGCAAGGATGCAGGGATGGAGCCAGGGCTGTCCAGCCCTCCTCCTTGCCACCTTCCCTGGCCAAGCAGGGTGAGGGAGCCATAACTACATCTGAAAGCAGTGAAGTTTCCACCTGCAGCTGGAAAGCCAAGCCGAGAGGGTGCCCAAAAGCTCCCAGGCAAGAGCGAACCATCCCCTTGTTTTCCCCTTCCCTGGAGCGGTGGTCGCAACAGCATCCATCAGCCCAGCCCGCTGCATCCCCCGGTTTGAGCAGTGGTGCTGCAGTTTGTAGCCTCCCTCCTTGGCTTTGGGGGTTGCCTCGGGAAACTTTGACCTAAAACCCCCTCGTAATGGTCACCCATCTCTGCACCCAGCTGGTGCCACCCCGGAGCAGCTCTGCGCTCCCCACAAAGCACGTGCTATGTGTGCTACAGCCCACGACAGCTCTGAGCTAGAGGAGCTCATCTGCCCTCCTCACCTCTGCCAACAACAAAAAACAGAAATATGGTTTGTTTGGTGTTTGTCTCGGGTCGAATGCTGTCACGCTGCTCTTGTTGGGATGGAAAATGCATCCAGTTTTCCACAGAAACAAAAAAGATTCCCCATCTGTGTCAAATTTGTAATACAGCCTGAGGGAAGATGGGAAACAAATTTAGCTCTTTTTTTTTTTTTTTGCTATTAGGAAAAGCCCTTTTTCCTAGCGAAGAGCAGGGACAAGCTTCACCCCGGAGCATGGCGATGAGAGCCATCACCGTTCGTGCATCCTGAGCTGCTCCGTGCCATCCCATCCTGCAGCATCTGCCAAAACGCCGGCAGGAGACGGGCAAAAGGCATCGGGAAAGGAGCCCCGATGTGCAGCCCGCGGTCCTGGAGCAGCTGCCAAATGGTTCTTCTCCCTGACAACCTGCTCAGCCACTTCCATGTGTGCGTAGGACTTCCCTCCCCAATCTGCAGCCCGTCACATGGGAGCTAATAACCGTTTCCTCTGCAGATAAGGGAAAAGCTTCAGAAATCCAGCCAAGCCCGGACAACAAGGCTTCGGGATGCTGGAGATGTTGCTGGGCGCCCAGTGGGATAGCAGCCCGCTCCCCCTCCCCTCGCCCTGCGGTTCAGCTGGTCCCCAGGCAAAGGAAATCCCCCACCGAGGAGGGAGATGTGGGTGGATTACGCACTTTGCTGCAAAAAAACGAAGCTGTTTCTCCAGCTCTGGGGAAAGGGGCTGTGGAGCCATCGGGAAGGCTTGGAGGATACGGGAGTTTCTCCAGCCTCGTGCCTGGGCTGAGCCCTGGGCAGCTCCCAGCTCCCCATCGCCGGCGCGGGGTGAGCCCCAGCTGCCCTGGCAGGTTCAGGTCCCTCACCCCAGCATCAGTCCTCCCTTCCTCCCTCCCTCCAGCAGGAACAACTGGGAATTCTCTAACAAAACATTTCTTCACTGGAAAAGCATCGGTTTATGGCAACCGGAGCTGTTTGTGGGAAAGAACTGGATTTTGATTATTTTTAGCCTGGTTTCCTAAGGAAATGTGGCTTAAGCAATCACACGGTCTGTCTGCCTGTCCGCCAAGCTGTCTGCCCCTCTTCCCCCAGCCACGTCTGATCCCACTGGCCAATTCCAGCCAGATTTGATGGAGGACAAGGATCAAAAATCAGAAGTTTGCACATTTCCACGAAAAGCTGTGGCTGAGCAGCAGCTGCGGCCCTGACCACGGCTCAGGGGAAGGCACCTCCAGCACAGCCCAAAACCCAGCAGCACCATCCATGCCAGCCCAGTCCACACCAGCCCCACCACGAGATTGCTTTACTGGGCTTCAGGCTCCCCAGGTCCCACTCAGTACCAGGGTATTTGGGTGGGCAGCGTTGCAGAGGAAGGAGAAATACACTCCTTGCAACTAAAACTCATTTGCAGAAGTTAGAAAGACCCTCAACAATCTTCCCATTGAGCAGCTCCCCCGGCAGAGCCCCCCTCGGCAGCCGTCCCTGCCCACCACGCCGGGCAGAGCTGTGCTCGCGAGCCGGGATGCCCTCCCCGGAGCCAGGGGCCAGATTCTGCCAGGGCTTAGGCATCAGCTAATAACAGCAGCCAGGCCAGAAATCCTAAGGGTCACAGCCCGGACCCCACACCCCAGGGTAACGCCAGCCTCTGGGGACAGCCCGCTGCTGGTTTGTCCCCAAACTGCCTTTTTCATAAGGGAAAAAAAGAGCAAGCATCCCAGCACACCCCAGCCCATGACATTAATATGTCTCACTGCCACAGCCTCTCTTCCCGATGGGAAAAGACCCTCGGGTTGGGCAAAGCACTGACCCCGCAGCAGGCAGGGCAGCGCAGGAGGGTCTCACCCAGCCCCGGCAAAGCAGGGCAGCGAAGCCGCAGCAAAGAAAGGGCATTTCTGAAAAACCCCAGGCTGGGGGCTTCAGAAAGAGGGAAGAGGAATTCAAAGGAGACATTATTTGCTCTCAAGTTATTATGTGCCATTGTACGTATTTCAGACAGTGTTAAGCCCTCGGAAGCCGGTGGCCCGCGGAGCAGTGGAGGTTGGTGTGGAAGCTGGTAGAAGCAGAAAGCTGCTCTTCATCTTGCACCGCAAGAGGAGGGGAATAAATCTTGCACCGCCTTTTCCACTGATGCAGTGACAATAACACATACTTAATTTAATTTGTGCTGTTTCCAGTCATCAACTTTTATGTGCTTCCAGGAAGCAATGGGTTGCTTTTCATTTCTATGTTTGAAAATTAGGAAGTCAATGACTGGCCAAGGTGGCTCTCCCCTGACAGCTGTGCCGGCTGTGCCAGCTGTGCCAGCATGCTGCCACCTCCACAGCTCGTGGCTGAGCCCCTGGAGTGCTGCCCAGCCCTAGGTGGGACACCCAGACCTTCAGCCCCCTCCCCAGTGAGCTGCCCCTCTCCTGGCTACAGCAAACAGAGCAACGCCTCCATCAGCGAGCATGGTCCAGACCAGGGCTGGGCATCAGAGACCGCCGAGAAGCCCACGCCATCCCACCGGTGTTTGGGGAAGCCCACTCCATCCCACCGGTGTTTGGGGAAGCCCACGCCATCCCACCGGTGTTTGCCGAGGCAGCAGGACCACCCGAGGTTCAGCCCCGTAGGGATGCTCAGGGCTCCATCCAGCTGCCCCTGTAAAGCCAGACAGCCTTGCCTCGCTTTTACAAGAGCAGCGGCTCCTCAGGAGCCCAAGACCACCGCGTCTCTGCCAAGACCACCGAGGTGGGACGGGAGGAAATGCTTGCCTGCCCTCAAGCCGCTTTTGGCTGTGGGAGCAGGAGCCTCGGGCTGCAAACGCCAGCAGCTCCCCGCCGCCGCTCCTCCAAAAGCCACCCTGCCCCTCACCCCTCAGCACTGATTTGGGGCAAGAAGCACAGGCAACCCTGTAGCATCACAGCAGCCAGCCCTCTGATGTGGGCTCTCCTGCATCTCGTAACGTGGGTGAGCTCATACTAAGGCTGCCTGTGTGGATTCTCCGGTGTCTAACACCACGGCTGTGCTCCAGGTGCAGCCCATCCTGGGAGGGCATCTCCCCAGGACAGGACTGGAGGGGCATGAGCACTAGTGGGGTGCCCCATGTGTGTCCCCCCACTCAGCTGTTTACTCACAGCCTGTAGCTTTTGCCCCTGGATTTATCAACAGTAAAACATTTCCATAAGCACCAGAGGCTCTCCGTCCTCGGAGCCTGGCAGAGCGGGGAAGGAGCAAGGCACAGCAAGTGATTCTGTGGCAGCAGATACCAAGGCTGCCTGGGACTGACACCGTCTCCCCTGGGATGCAGCCAGACACACAGTAACTCCTGGGATAGGTGAGAACTCAGCTCATTCTCTTAACCCAGCTCATTTTTTGAACTCTGTTTTAATTTTTCCTCTGAGGCACCAGCAGCAGACAGGCTGGCAGCCACCTCGGCCGCCTCCGCCAAGGACCTGCAGCACAAAACTCTCTTGGTTCACAGAGAGTCAGATCCAGCTGCAAAACATGGGAGGACCACAGCTGCCTGGCACTCTGGAGTCATGAAAAAGGAAGAACCACATTCCCATGGGCTCCTCGCTACCCAGAGCCCAGCAGGGGACCACGGGGACACTCGCTTACCCACTTACACCGCACTGGGAAGGGTTTGGTGTACCTGGCTGAGAAGGAAAGCAGTAATTCCACCAGCCAGGAGTTTGAATCCATTCCTCATCTCCTTCAGCAGCACTGCGTTAGCATCCTTCACTAGATACTTCAATATCTGGGTGATGATGGATGGGCAGAGGAATGATGGATGGGGATGTGCAGCTAGACGGACAGATCGATCCCTGCATCCCTGGCAGCTGCTCCTGATACCCAGCCCGAGGCGGGGAGCAGCCGGGGGCTTTGCAGCGGCTGGGGGCTGCAGTGGAGGTTCGGACGGTGAGTCTGGGCCGCAGAGCCCAAGGACACGCGGAACCAAGCCCACCCCAGCGTCGTTACCAGTGAACAGGCTGTATTTAAAGGACTGGTAACATCAAGGCTTGCAGCGGCTGATGGTCCTGCTGTGAAAGGGTTCATGAACAGCCACTGATAAGGGAAAGTACTGGAAACCGCAGCTGAGGACGCAGTCAGCGTAGCAGCGCAGTCTGGGCTGTTGTCTGCTAATATCCAGCCTAAGAAATAACCAACAGGCACGGAAACCGCGTCCTACACAGTGATGGGGACAGCGAGCACCAGGCACATAAAACAAACCCAGTGGCAGCCCAGGTCTCCTGCCACCATCCCTGTCCCATCAGTCAGCAACTGCAGCCAGAGAGCCGCTCCGTGACGAAGCCCAGCACCACCAGCACCCAAGCCAAGCACCCGAGCACCCACAAAGGCAACAGCTTGGTGTGCTCCTGCCTGGCGGGACACAGCCTGGCCTCTCCACAGCCCGTGCGTGGGAGACGGGAGCCCACCTCCCACCTCTGCAGCCGGGACCGGCTCCTCCAGCAGCACGGAGCAAAGTGCTGAACTCCCGGGTCATGCTGAAATAACCGTGGTGGGCCAGATCAGCCCACTGCTCACCAACACCAGCACACCAGTCCACCGGTGCCCCTTGGCCGGGTCCCCAGCCCCCACACAGCTGAACCGACTGGTCTTTTCACCCCCAGCACAGCTACACCCACGCACCGCACAGCATCTCTGTTAAAAACAGCCACGAGCGGGGCAGAGCAAGGGCCAGATCCCAGAGCCACGCTACACCAGCCAGGAACAAGGCAACGATCCCAGGGCTCCAGCAGCACCACCTGCTCAGCAGGGACCCAGGGAGCCCGCGTTCCCAGTAGCTGTGCCGGCAGAAAGCGAGCAGGACCCTCGCTTGGTCTGGGAGGTGGGGGGGAGCTCCCCAGCCCACGGCCCCAGCGGCTGCCCTGGCACTACAATTTTCTCTTTCTTCCCCTTTTTGAATGTAACAGAGGAAAAATGCGGGGCTGTTTGGAGCGCGCTGAGCGGCGGGAGGCCAAGAGGCGTTCCTCCCAAGGCACGTTCAGCCGACGGCCGGCACGCCTGGGAACTCCAGCTGCTCTGTAAAAGCAGGGAGGACACTGGGAGCTTGTTTGCTGCTGGACTCACGCAGGGTGGGACGTTACGAGCTGACAGGAGCATTTCCCAGAGCCCCCCTCATTCACTGACTCAGCCTCTGGGGTGCCACCACAGCCCCCCCACCCGTGGGATGTCTTCCCCCAGCATCCTTGTCCTCATCTCTGCAGTTGGTGATGTGGAGAAGGCACCCACTGGGCTGATCCCCTGCTCCCCCCCAGCTTCGTGCCCCTGGCTGGGCTCTGCTCCCCCTCGTGCTGGCAGCTGCAGAGGAAGAGAAGCCTGGAAATTGGGAATCCTGGAGGTTGGGGAGCTACACTCTGGTGTCACATGGCTCCAAAGCCAGCCGAGGGCTGCTGGGGAGCCCCGGCACAAACTCCAGCACCGGAGCGACTCGCTGCTCCGTGCCACAGCCACAGCTTGGGAAGCACCAGCTTAAAAGCCTCCAGGGATGCAGGGGATGTTGTGAAGGAGGATGCTGCAGGATCTGGCCAGCAACCCCACCTGCAGAGTGGGGACCAGGCACAGCTGGGCTCTGGGTGCGGGCTGCAGGGAGCCACAGGGTCCCCAGGGTCAGTCGGATCACACCCCCATCGGGTCCCCCCACCCCAAAAGAGCCACGCACAGAGGCACAGCGGCACTGTGAAGGTGCAAACGCCAGGCTCATGCTGGCTGGCTTCGCAAGCCCACGTCAGCACGCTGCACCCATGCACCCTGCTGAACCACCACAAGCCGCAGGGTCCCATCCCTGTCCGCAGGGTCCCACCAGCCCACGGACCCACAGACCACCAGGACGCTGCAGCAGGGATGAGCCCACGGCACGCCAGCGGCCGGCGCTGGGATGAGACCTGCCCATGGGTAAAGGGACCAGGACCACCCCTCCGTCAGCGCGGGTTTTCCACCCCGCTGTGTGAGGAGGAAATGCAGAGCACATGGCAAATCAGCCCTGGGCTGTCAGCACTGCTGACGGCGACACCGCGGGGCACTCGGGCTCTCCGGGCTGCAACCAGGCACAGCGACCCTGATGGGAAATGGCTTTTAAGCCAGGGGTGGTCTGTGCAGGCAGAAATGGGGGGCACCAGCAGAGCTCTCCTCCCGGTGACAGCAACTCACTAGGCTGTGCTCGGCCACAGGCTGGGACACCCAGGGATGGCTGCAACAGGAAAAATAAAAGCAAAATAAAGCCGGGGGTGGAGGGAGAGAGGTGCTGGCAGTGGAGCAGGATGGCACCGAGCCACGGCTGCCTGCGCCCTCCCTGCCCACCCAGATGTCTGGGATGCTGAC
>JAVJGI010000050.1:25905622-25923439 GCA_035590275.1 Ibycter americanus | reverse complement strand
CTGGCAGTGGAGCAGGATGGCACCGAGCCACGGCTGCCTGCGCCCTCCCTGCCCACCCAGATGTCTGGGATGCTGACAGTGATGCTGCATTTATCCAGGCTCACACCACTCGCTAAACTGCTCTGTTCCATTCCTCGACACCCCAACTCAAAACTTTATTAGCAGATAAAACAGATCGATTTTTAATCTCCTAGCATAAGCAGGGTGTCTGCCCGGTTCGAGCTCACCGAGCTTATTTTCATCATCACTAAAGTCAAAACGACGCAGAAAAAGCACACGTAACCCAACGCGGGGCAGAGCCGCTGCCTGCCGATGGCCAGCCACCCACCAGGGCACGCCTGCGGCCAGGGGACCCGGGTGGCTCTGCCGGAGCTGGTGGCTGGAGAGGCTCAGCACAAGGCACGGGTTTTAGCACGGGCTGCACAGGTCTATAGCACACCAAAAAAAAAAAAAACCAAACACAAACCCAAAAAAACGCACACCATAACAAAAAAAGAAAGAGTGATACACTGGCCGGAGCTGGGGCAGGACCATACGTCTGTCACCCTATGCCAGGAGAGGATAAAGCTCCCATTTTCTCCAGAGCATCCAACTGGATTGCAGCTTCCCCCAGTCAAACATCTCAATGGCAAGAGGGATGCACATTGCGAAAGCTCCCCGGCCGTCTTACAACAGCGTGGCCGTAACTGATGTGGGTTTGTGCCTGACGGGCGGCCGGGATCTCCTGCCTGCAGTGGCAGAGCCCGTAGGTTTCCCATCCTGATCCTGGGGACTGGTCCGGGAAAGCCTCGGCATCCAAGGGGCCAGAGCAGGGCAGGACGGGGCGTTAATGCCGCTCTGTGCTCCGTTTTCCAGGGCAGGGGGGAATGAACAGAGCCCATCACGGAGCCCCGCTGCCCCTGCAGGCACCGGACATCCCTCTGTCCGCTTTTGATTGAATCGGCCCCTCGGATGGATGGACGGACAGACAGACAGACGGCAAGGTAGCCCAGAAAGTGTCAGTTGTTTGCATGTCAGAGAGGAGTGACCACAGGGATGGTCTGTCCCAGGATTTGGGGGTTCCTCTGCACCCTGACTAAGGATGCCCTACCCTCTTGGAGGGCAGGATGGGGGTCCCGAGGAGTGGACCACCACACCAGGGTCCCACCAGAGCCCCCAGGCTGGTTCCAGCGTGGGGCACACGACCCAGTGGGTACAGGGGTAACGCCGCGCTGGATCCCACCGTGCCGGCGGGTACCGGCCAAAGATGCCACGCAGGGACACGCGCTGGTGGTCAGGATGAATTCTGCTTTAGGAGGAAATTTAGCATTGGGAAAAAAAAAATAGTTCCAAAAAGTCACCTTCCAGTGAATTGATATTTCCCTGCATGGCAGTAGCTTTAAAGTAAAAACCACAAAAACAAAACAAAAACTTCTTTAGGCATTTCAGAGCCGTTTTTCCTAGTTATTGTGAAAATTTAGATCAGAAAACGTGTTGGGTAAAATATTCAATTCCCCACAGCCTGGAAAGCCTCATCAAAAATCCATTTGAAGTATTAGTCTCAAATCCCTCATGGCAATGGGATATTTTAAGGTCAGTTAAACTTATTATTCACTCAAGATTTTCTTTCAGGTCCCTGCATATTTCAAACAGATTTCCCCCCATCTCTAGCCCAACTGTGTTACAAAAAGCCCTTTCCCCCATTTTTTTTTCTGAACAGAAAAAAAAAAAGTTGTCAAAAGAAAAGTTACTAATCAGAAACAGCTTCTGAAGTCTTAAAACCCGCTACAGTTTGTACTTGTTACCAAAAAACATTGACGCTATCTCCAGATCCCTAAATCCCTTGACTTTTAAAACACCGAATGGAGCTGTGCTTGGAAAAGAAGAATTAACTCGAATTTGTTTTTCTTATTTGCAATTCATTTTCCTTGAAACGGGGTATATACACAGAGACTTTCTTTGCCCCTTTCCATTCTGCAAGGAAAGCAAGCAGCTTCAAAAACTGCAACCTGCATTATTTTTGGATTATTTAGGATTTCCAGCTTCATGTAACTGCAATTTCTGCTCCTACCATGTCTTTCCCCTCAAAGGACAGCAGGCACTTTGGTTTGGTTGGTTTTTTTTTTAAATCAAGATCACCCAAAGAATACAATTTTTTAATTTCTGAAGCGTCCCCACCTTGGGAAGGAGCATCACAGCTCTTCCAGCAGCACACAAACCCAGGAGGGGTCAGCTCAACCCCGTGGTACCCGCACAGGGGTCGGCAGGATCTGTCCTTGAAGGGGCCACACAACAACCCCGAATGCAATTTGTCTGGCGCAAAGCAGCAAATATTTCAGAGAAAATATAACAACATCTATTTTTACAACCATCCACAGAGGAACCTGACAGCTGCTGGCGAGGTTCAGAAGCAGCAAAAAGAGCAGCCTTTCCTCTAAAACACAGACGTCTGTTTTCTGTGCAAAACCTTCCTGATTTTGAAACACCAACACTGACCAAATCCAAGAATTTGCTTGCAAGATCATCAATTCCGTTGTATTAAAAAAAAAAAAGAAAGAAAAGCAAACTCTTGCTGTGACAAAAATTAAACTTTTGACCATAACAAATAAAAGCTCGAATTCCCCACTGACGTGCAAATTTGTGTCTTCCCAAAGAGAAAAGCTTTTCCGGAGAGATGAATCGCTGACACGAGGCAGCACCTCCAGCTACCACGGACCCTCAGAAAGGTGTGATGTGGTGTCATCTCCAAAGCCAGCCACACACCTGCACAATCCCCAACTCCCACGCCTGGGAAGCTGGCTGGTGGTCATGGCAGAGCACAACTCCTCAACGCTGCAAACCTCTCCGCTCCCATCCTGGCTAGGTCATGGCCATGTCCTGGCACATGGTCAGCACCTTCCCTTTTATTGTGGCACTTCCAGATCTTCTTGGAAACTCTGGAAGAAAATTCGCTGCTAACCTCGCAAGATGTTGAACACCAGGATGGTCTAGAGGACACAGGTTCCTGCCTGCTCCAGCCTGGCCCCTTACACCACTGCCCTGATCATGCCCCGAGCCTGCGGCAGCGCCAGCCCGTCCACCTCCTGCACTGATCTGTTCCACCACGCCCACCACCTCCCAGCATCCCTGGAACAAGGAAAGGCACTTGGCCATAGACATGCTGTATGGGGAAGATCGGGACACCTGAAGGTAACGTGGGCTGGGAGGGTCCTCCCAGCTTCTCCGAGTCCTTCCCAGCTCCCAGGGAGGACAATGCAGCAGTGGGCAATCACCAGAACACTGTCCTGAGGACCCATCCCTAGGAGCATCTCAGGTACCTTTATCTTGTCCTGGGTTAACAGTTGGACTTGATGATCTCAAAGGTCTTTTCCAACCTAAATGATTCTATGATCTTCATCCCCAAAGCCCTTCAGATACATTCCCCCGAGCCCTTCAGACACAACCCCCTCCTCCCTCGCCCCACATAACACATGGCTCCGTCACTGCCAGGAGGAGGGTGGCACCTTGTAGGACCCGGGAGCCAAATTCTCTCCCAGGAAGGACGACTGCTGCAAGGCAAACGGTTTGAGCTCAGCTCCTCTGCTGAGTTAAACAGTTCGGTGGGAGCCAGAGGAGAGCTGGTGCACACCAGCCCTTGCTCTGCCTGAGCTCGGTGGCAGGATCCATGTGCTTGTCCCATGGATCTACTCGTGCTCTGCTCCAGGGAGCTGACAGGGATTTTGCTAGCATTCGGCACAGATAATCCTGTTTTCCAACTGGCCCAGCCGGGTCAGCGCGAATTAGAGCAAGAGACCAGCCACCCCCAGGAGCAACCCTGATCACTGCTGGACTGTTCAGACCCTATAGCATATACGGGACTGGGACAGCCACAGAGGCGCTTCCAAAGCCCCACTTCCCTGGGATGGAGGGGAGATCCCTACAAATCATTGGCTGCTCTCTGAAAGATGCTCAACATTTATACCCCAGATAATAATTTCACAAATTTCTGAAGGTCACAAACAATATTAAGAGCTCTAGAGTAACAGAGCCAACACAGAGGGCAAATTGAGCCGAGAGGAAAGGATTGCAAGTGCCCGTAATCTTGCTCCAGAGAGCAAAGAGTTCAGAAATTATTAAACAGTTCTTAGTATTTCCAGCCATCTGGCCTGCATTTCTCCATTTATTCAATCAGACATATGTTGCTTTTATCCCCACCACTGCCAGCTCTCCCCTGTTCTCTGAAAACATGTGCACCCTCCACTCTGCTCATTTTCAGCTCAGCACAAAGCAGAGGCTGTGAGTTCGGCACAGTGCAGTCTCCTAGCAAGTGAACGTGCCCGTCAGAGCCGCTTCCACCAACAGATTTCTCCCACTTGCACCTAAATAATCGGTGTTTGCACAAAACAAGGCAGCTCTGGCAGACCGAGATGTAATTTCAAGTTGGGAACCCCACTGCTGCAAAGCAGCATCACTCCACCGGAGCCAACAGCATCCTATGGATTCATGCCAGCCAGGGTCTGGAAGGAGAGATCCCCTCCAGCTGTGAAGGCATGGAGGACCAGAGTCCACAAAACTAGTGTTTTCTCTCAGATCCCACACTGCTCTTCAACCCTACCACACGCAGGCTCTGCTGTACCCTAAGACACGCAATAACATGTCCAGGCCACCTCTGTCAAGGTGTAGCACCACAAACCATCCTCTCTGATCAGCCCACCCTTTACATCTTTCACTTCCAGCTGTGATTTCTTCCCTCTAACGAGCAGAACACCTGACCAGGAGGACCAGAAGCCAGAACTGCAGATAATGGGATAGAAAAGGGAGAAAGAGGAATGCTGCACTGCTCCAGCAAGGCAGGTTCCCACCGCCCGCGCCAACAGCATCGCCCTGGACCTCTGCAGCCTTCAGAGAAGGAGGAGATCCAGCAGTCTGTCCAAGGATGGCCAACGCTGTCACACAAGTGTTGAACACGAGAAGAGACCTGTGAGCCACGGACGGTATTTTGGAGCTGCAGTCATCACCAGCAAGAAGATAGAGCTGTTGGGTGGGATCAGGCACAGCTTCCACCAAGCTCAACAACTCCAGCCCTGGCTCTTCTGCCACCTGGAGCTGACTGCTTTCCCACAATGTGACTCTCATGCCCCAGCAAAACATGTCTTCACCTTCACATCAGCTTTGGTTGCACATCCCTCTTCCACGAGGCTCTTCCAAAGACCGCCCTTCAAGCAGGAACAGCCTCTTTGTGTCCACAACAGGGCAAGGAGTGAATTACGTTTAATTACACACTGTCCAGGGTCTTAAGTATCAGGCCAAGTGTTACCAGATGTGCAGGGATCTCTGTCAAAGCGATCCGCAGGCTTGAATGCCTGTTTGGATATTTAATATCTTGGTATCTGGGGTGTGAGGGTCACAGACAGGATTTTCGATGCAGATGTTACAAATCTTTTCTACTCTTACCATCACCTTTTAATACCACCATAAATCATCAGGCACTTCTCAGGTGACCACATAATTGCCCATTTGTGTATCTGAGCAAGCTTATCTGGGCTCCTGCTCTTTGCTGCCATACAAAACTGCCAGCGATGGAGACCTGCTGAGAGCAGACTCCAGGGCTTTGCGTGCCCCATCTCTCCTTCAACAAGTCAGCTCCTGGCATGTGTGCTTCAGATGCATCGTGGCAGCACAAGGAAAAGACGAGTAACTGATACAGGAAGATTAAAAAAAGGTTGGATCAGTCTGTTCCTAATGCAAGCCTTGCTGCTCACAGTCCCTTTGATTGCAGCAGAAATAAAGATGGAAATTCACTGGAGGCAAAGGAATTAATTAAAAGGAGAATAAAGGAGGATCAGTCTGTTGGAGTCCTGGCATCAATTCTGAGACTAGTTTTGAAGTGGCAACAGTTTTACTTGTTCTTTAAAGTTGTTGTTCTACGTCCTGCATCGTGTGCCGTGCCTTACGGTAACGGGGTGACCCAGCTGGCACACGGCCGACCCACCTGCCTGCCGGTGGGGACACCCAGCCCTGCCGCAGCATCCTTCCACCTTCTCCTGCTCCTCTGAGATCTACAGACCACGGTGGAGCCACCATCCCTCACCAGGCTGCCGGCACTCAGGCGCTCCTGAACCGCCGCCGGGTTCATAACTCTGCAAGAGCTAACTGCCGAGGTTTTTCTGTAGGTGAGAAGAACATTAACCACCTTCAGCCAAATCACAGTTCAAATCGGGATTGTCTTCAAATACAGCTTGCACATACGTATGGGTTATGGTTCTCCAAAGCTTTACTTCTGGTTCCTGAGCCTTCAGTTTTCTTGTCTTCAGGAGATACTTGCTTCAAGCAAGAACTGAAACTCTCCCTGTCCCAGGACTCCAGGAGCTGCAGCTCAAAAAACCAACTAAGCCTCCTGAGTTTCGTAACAAAACTTGCCCTCCACCCAGACTGGGCTTTCAAAACATATGTTCAGCTACCATGTGAAGTGCCGGATCTGTCCCTGAGAGCATCCCCGCTGAGCTCGGGAGAGCTTCACAGCCAGGTTTCTTCCCAAAGGGCACTGGTTACCCTTCCTCTTCATCCACGAACTTGGCTGCAACTTCACCCAACAGAAGGATGGGGTCTGGGGACTGTTTTCTGGTCAGGGCACATCACACACACACCCCCCAGCTGTGTAATTCCTCAGCCTGTGATGTCATGCAGCCAGAAACCCACCGACCGCAAGGTGTACGTTAACGCTCGAGCTGTGATGCAAATGCTGACATGAGGCTCCCACAGCTGGACACAGCTGGAGTCAGGTTGTCACCTAACCTGGGCAGGATTTAAGCCTGAATTTGCCTTCATTTTAAAGAATGTTTGCCTAGAAAAAAAAAATGTTTAGAAGAGGTCTTGCGCCATCAGAGTGATTAATGCTAAAACGGAATCGCTCGTTGAAGGTTCCTGCTCAGTAACTCAAGTTTTACGAACCTTTTACAAGGCAGAGACCTTCCTGTGATCCCTGGTAAGCCCCACGAATGCAGCAAGCCTTCACACGCTTCCCCATACACCACAAAGCAGAGAAATATTAATTTTTAATATACATAACAAGATCAGAACTGAACAAGGCTATCCCTTGTTATCTGCCTTGTAACAAAATCAGGATCAAACCGAGCTCGCTCTCGGAGAGGACGCGGCGGCTGGCTCACACCGGCACCGCACATCCCTCCCATCTGCACGGCGGGTAATTAGCCGGCACGCCACGCTCGCAGCCCATGCCCGGGCTAATTATGGCAACCTGCTGGGACCAGCGCGGGCTGTACCGGGCTCAGCAGCCCCATCTCCTCCCCGAGGCTCTGACGCCGCCTTCGCGCCCCTGTGGGATGCAGCTGAAGCACCAGAGATGAGCTGTGATGCCCAGCACAGGGCAACGCGCCCCCCGCCATCGCACCCCGAGGTCTGGGGCAGGTCCGGGTGACTGTGGCAGCAGTTGTCCTTGGTGGCCTCCTAAAATAACCAGGGCATGCTGCAGAGATGGGGACCTGCAGTAGGGCCTGGAGGGGGACTGGGGACACCCTTCATCACTGACTGGAAGAAAGCGAGGGACCTGGAGAGCCCCAGTCATGGAGCTGAGGCACACAAGTGACCTGGAGCCGTCTGCCAGCGCTGACACCAGGACAGCACCCTCCAACAAAACCACAACCCCCCCCCCTCCCACCTAACCCACACTGCTTAAGACAAGATCCGAGCTTCAGACTCGGGCAGACGCAGAGCACTGCCATCCCTCTGGAACATCTCCCTCTTCACACAAGTTCAAAATAAGTAATAAAGCAAGATTTCAGCTGCAGGAGCAGGTCAGACGCAGCCTGGAGCCCAGGAAAACCTGGCAGGTGAGGGCAGGACGGTGCCTGGCCACGGCAGGTTTGGTCCCACTCCTGCATGCAGCCCCTGCCCCAGCCCTGGGTGCTGGGATGCTCCCACCATCACCATCAGACCCTCGTCTCCGACGCGTGCGCTGATCCGGCGGCAGCACACCCTCCCTGCAGGGCAGGGTCAGGTCCTTGGGGATGCTTTTCTCCCTTCTCTTCCCAGCAGCAGCCCAGCCCCTGCCCGACGGCTCCTTTGTGAAGGAGAGGCACCAGCGGCAGCTCCGCGCCACCCGGGTGGCAGCAGAGCGGATGCAGGTTGTCACGCTTGGGTCTCTGACACTGCAGGGGGACGTTCAACTCCCTCCCTCCCTCCAAAATGGGCTTTTCATGGAGACAAATGATCCCTTCCCTCAACAAAACCTAAATTCTCAGCCAAAAGTACTTGGCAGCAGCCCCTTGAAATTTTTCTCATGGCTTGTGTGGCTTAGAAACATGATTTTCTGAAATATAAAAGCAGCCAGAGGAAGCAGCTGATGCTCTCGTTGAAGAATAACCCCCTGCCCGCCCCGGCTACGCGCCCCACTGGGCTGTCGCTCGCAGGGATGGAGCCGGCAGGTCCGGGCCAGCCAGGTCCAAGCAGCTGAGAAAAGCTCTACCCAGCCATCAGCAACCCCCCCGGCCCCGGAGAGCCACCGCCACACCGGGGCTGCGTGGGCTGGGGACCAGAGGGGTGGCCAGCAGCCCCCTCCCGCTCCGCAGCATCCATTGACAAGTGGCAGTGATGAGGGATTGCGCTGATGAGCACCTGATCAATGGCATTTATCGAGCCCCCTCCACGCTCCCGGTAATTGAAGGATTTCTTTCGCTTCCACTCTTATTGACATTTCATCCCTGGCAGGGTGTCCGTGGGGGTGTGCTGTCACTTGGAATTACAGGGGAGCTCAGCGGCATAGGCAAGATTGGGAACAACGGCACAGCACGCGGTGCGAGGCGTCGGGCACGTAGAGGCAGAGGAAACCTTTGGGGCACAATCAGCACCCACAGGCCACCTTGAGAAAGGAAAAAATAAAATAAAACAATCTGACACAGGACTGCGGAGGCGGCGGAGGCACTGGGGGACCCTGCCCCACGGGTGCGGAGAGGCAGAGCGCTGTGGAGGCAGCTCGGGCACGGCGCGGGCAGCTCGGCCTTCGGCCACAGCCGGGAGGCAGGGGTCTGCTCCCGGGTCCCCTCCTCGGCCACAGCCGGGAGGCAGGGGTCTGCTCCCGGGTCCCCTCCTCGCTGTGCAGCAGTTTGCTTTGTTCTTGATTTCACCTGCAGCAAGAAAGAGAGCCTGCTTGCAGCCATCCTGCCCTTGGCAGGGTGCTGGTGCAGGGAGCTGAGCGAGGGGGCAGGCAGCAGCTCTGCCCACAGCCCAGGTCCCCCCAGGACTGGGTTTGGGATGCTGCGGGCTCCGGAGCAGCTGGGAAGTTGGGCGATGCAGGAGGGCTCTGCCAGCCCCTGCCGAGCAGCACCACGCGGTGCTGGGCAGGAGGCAGAGGCGTGATGTGGCCTCCTGGGACGGGATCTGTCACTTGTCCTGTCCCTTCCCATCAATCACCAGCAGGTCCTGGTTTGTTGTTTTTTCTCTTGCACAATACGGCGCCTGCTGAAAGCGGCTGCTGATTTCCCCTGCTGAACTGGCCCAAAGGGTGCAGAGAGGGACGGGCGAGGAGACGGGCAATTCTTCATCCCAGTGACAGGAACACTCCTGTGCGCCCACAGGTAGGTGTGCACAGGCACGGACACGCTCACCCGTGCTTGTTTAGGGGCTAAGTAATAAATCAATACAAAGTGGTCAGCCTTTCCCTCAGCAAGGGCGCTTAACAAGGTCACATCCTTATACTCTCCAGACTAATGAGTGGAGATTACTAATAAGACCTCAGTGACAAGTGACTATATTAATGTAATTCTCTCCTGCTTGTAATCAATTTTGTGTGTTAACATGCACAGCGATCTCAGCCGCCTGGGATGCCCGTGCCACCCCCAGCGCTGCGGAGCTGCTGGCCGGGCTGGCAGAGAGGAGTTTCATTCCCCTTGCAGCCCTGCCCGCCCGTGGGATACCCTCAGCGGAGATGCTCGGTCATACCGAATCACTCCTGAAGAACCCAGCTGCACATCCCGCTCCCAAAGTGCTGCCGTTCCCCTTGGTCGCCTAAAACATTTCTGTGCTGGTGCTTTAATAGCCCAAACAGCCAAAGTTTTCTGCAACTGCTTATGAGAAGCTCATTTTAGCCATTTCACCCTGTATTTGAGCCTCGAACAGTGCTGGTCCCAGATCTCTGCATGCTCCGGGTCGGAGCGGTTCGTGTCCCCAGCAGCACCAGTGCCAGAACAGGGATGCTCTTTTTGGTCTGTGGCTCTGGAGCACCTCAGCCGTGCAAAGCCTGGATCTCCGCGGGCAGAGTCATCCCTGCTGTCTGCAAACACCGGCAGCACACGGCATCGAGCGTTCACAACCCCGTGCATCGGGATGGCTTGCAGGTTCAAACCCAGTTAGCCAGGCAGGCTGCCTCTGTGCCCTGGTTGCCGCCCCCATGGCCTGCCTGCCTGCAATATTCCCCATTTGCATTTCAAACAACTCTCAGACCAAGAGTGACTCACTTAAGAGATGCATGAATAATTTTGAAGACATTTAGACTTCTGTGATCTGCGAGCTGCCTCTGCGCAGAGGGAGGAGGAGGCAAAAAACCTGAATGATTTGCTGTGAATTTTCCACCCAGGACCGTGACCACAAAAGGTGAGCATGTAAAACCTGAGCAGCCACGAGTGCACCGTGCCCTGAGCACCGACACGTCGAGACCTCAGACCCTGCCAAGGGGAAAGCCCCCGACTGCACGGCCCAGGACCCCCCAGCCCAGGACACACGATGCACGCTGTGATGCCAGACACACGGTGCCCAGGAGTTTAGGCAGAGCGCTGGTAACTAATGGAGCGGGGCAGGATCAGACCTGCACCTTCTGCACAGGTCTGCATCAGACCCACCTCCCCTGGGCTCCCAGCACATCTGCAGAAAGCTGCAATATATTTCTTGTGCGCAACCACCACATGTCTATCATTTCTCTATTACAGAGCAGAGCTGCCCCCCACCCACCCACCCCACTCAGCGGGACAGATTCGGACAAGCCCAGGGTAAGACAGGACACTAGAGAGATCTGAGTCAGACCCTGCAAACCCCGGCTTGTGAGAGCAATGCACGGTGTCCCCAGGAGCCCTGCAAGCTGCTGGGGAGCAAGGGCTGTGCTTCACGTGCTGTGAATTCCCACATCCAGCCCGTACATCCTTTTGCAAGGAAAAACTCAGCTGAAATCACTGGGCCAGTGGTGCTGGGCTGGACCAGACCTGGCCAGGCTGCCTCCACCCCGTGCCTCCCAGCCAGGCTTTCAACCATGTGCTTTCCAAAGACTCGCAGGAAGCCATCCGGAACATCCCTCTGCTCCTCACTTTAATAAATTTCTAAACAAACGCACCAGAAAAATGTGGTGGGAGGCACAGAGGGGGCTCCAAGAGCTCCGCCGGCTCCTCTGCTGCCCACCCCCAGGTAGATAAGCCGATGATTTTCCAGGCTGCTGGAGCAGGGCACGGAGGGCAGGGCTGGCAGGGGTGCCCGGCACAGCTCTGTGCCGCAGCCAGGGCTCGCTGACCCCCTCACCGCCGGGGCACCGGCGGCACCTCCCTTGTCCCCACCACACATGGCTGGTCCTCACCGGGCCAGAGCGGAGCAGAAGAGCAAGGGCAGGAATTAAACCAACCCGTCCGAGATGCTCCGCGGAGGGCGGCAACGGGGGCACCTCACATGGAGCTGGCTGGGCGGGGAGCAGACCACCCCGAGGGGCTCCGGCGATGCCAGCCTGCCCGAGCCCCCCCCGGCCAGCCCAAGAGCTGGGACGTGGGGAAGGACCCCCCAGGCTGGGGTCTCGCCCAGCTCCTGGAGCCCCCGCAGCCCTGGCTCCGGGGCAGAGCGCGGTCACGCAGGACACAGGAGCATCCCTCTGACGCCGGCTGGCTCCCTAAGCAGGAGGATTTCCAAAGCCCTTTGAAAAGCCATTTAGAGCTAAGTCCTGGTATTAAACCTGGCCTTTCATTAGTCAGGTTTTCAATCTCTGCCCGAGCCTGTTTCAGCAAAAAGTTTTTTAAAAGGTCAGGAAGAAGCTTTTAAGCATATTTGCCAATTAACTATTGTAACCCCCTCCTCGCCTCGACGCGAGCTGCCCACTTCCGTCTCAGGGGATGGTAATTACTGTTTTATAAATAAGCTTTGAACTCTCTTAAGTAATAGTCTCTCCTTGCATAAAAGCACCCTCTAAATCCACTGGCCCTTTCCGCCTTCTGTCACTGCCTGCATCTAAAAATAATCTAGGAAAAAAAACCCTAATACTTTTAAGAAGAAACTCCGAAACTCTCTCTTACTCTGTGATGACTATTTCTCCAGCCCCTCAATAATTCAACTAACAGAAAACCTGCAGCTTTCACTGCTGCATGTGAACTTTTCATGATATTTGACATCTTTTCAGAAGTTCTCTGGAGTTACGTGTAAGTGATAAAAAAACCTGTCTACGCTTATACGCTTAAATTCCAGGCCCCTGAGGTTACAGAAGAGTAACCAGGGGAGCACAAGAAAAAAGGCATGAATACAAAAGTATTTTTTAAAGGTATTGGTTCACATAATATTCGTTTTTTAAACCGGTCGCATGATTTCTAGGTGTCCAGCCTTATGTATTGATTTAAGCAGCCGGCGACAGCAACACTGGAAACCCTTTAGACACTCAGGTTGCTCCTACACACCCCGCTGCACAGCCTGTATATAAACCCACCGTGGATTTAAAAGAGACAGCGATGGAGAAAGCATTCCTCAGGCGGGAAGACCGCGGCTCGTTCCACTCTGCAAGTCACAGCGTTTATCCGAAAAGCGGCAGCCAGCGCCAACGCGCAGCCCTCACCGCTTTATCCTGATGCTACCTGCGTACCCACCCAGGGAATAACCCGGCTTCATCTGGCCCCGCAGCCGAGCCAGGCTGGAATTCAGACTCACAAACCTGCTCGTATCAGCGAGAAGCACCGCGTGGGCTTCGGCTGGCGGACACGGCTCGGGAGCTGCCACGTGAAAGCAAGGGAATAACGTCAGCGGGAAAGCGGCGGGCAGGAGGGCCAAGCCACGCTCCTTGCCCCATCGCCGCCTCGCTGCCGGTGGGAGCAGCCCCCCTAACCCAGGCAGGCACAGCCCCCCCTGCCTGCCCTCAATAATATCTGCCTAGGATGCCTTTAAACGGTTTCAAATGTTAATTCCTCATCGTGGCAGTAAAAGCTATTTTTAATCCCACGTGAAAGCAGTTTGCAGAAAGACCAAACTTTGCACGTATTGCAGATCGCTCCCCCAGCCCAGGCAGTGCTGCGTCTTAGGGAGCAGTGAAACGGGGGCACGCCGGCGTGGGGAGCCCTGTCCGGCTGCTACGGACGCACACAGCGCTCAAGCCCTGTCCTAGTGTAGAGCTGGGACTAAAACATCGCATAAAAGCAAATCCAAACCACCGCCCATTAAATAAAAGCTTTAAAGTATCTTCATAGTTACAAAATCACAGCTGTTTTCTCGGGTTTCCCGTACTTTTCCTTGGCATTTTAGGATTTATTTTCCAAACATGGGGCTGAGGATAGGGGAAGCTGATACAGAAAGGCTCTATTTTTGTAATGAAAGTTAAAAAAAAAAAGAAAGAAGAGATCACAAAGTAATCAACCCAAGAAGCACGCTGCAGGACTGAGTTTCTGCAAATGCACCAAGGAAAACAAGGGCCACTCTCAGCTGCAGAGCCCTGAAACGTGAGTCCATCAGGAGACCAGATTAGCTGGTGTCAATGAATAAAGATAATGTCCCGGTGCAGGTCTCAGTGCATCGCCATCTGACTCCTCGCAAGATTCTTTTGTCTCTTCCCACCTATGTATTTCTTAAACGCGCTTGTGAAAAGCTCTCCCTGGAAAGGGATACAAGCTCCGTGCCAAAACGCAGCCTGGTGACTCCAGAGTAGCTGAAATGTCGGGTTTTATTCAACAGCTTGCGCTATAGAGTGTCTTGATCTGTCTGTACAATCACAACACACACAAAACCCCCTCAAGGCATCTACTTAGCTCTACTTTTCAACTGCCAATAACACTCACAGCAAAAGTCAAAAGAGCAGCGCTGGAGCCGCGTCCTTTCCCTGCCGCTCAAAGGCTTCAGGGTTGCAAGGTTCGGAGATAACAAAGTCCGGCTCAAGAAATCCTGGATGCCTTTCAAGAACGTTATTAGCTCCCATGAATGGGTTTGAAGGAGAAGGGGGGGGAAAAAAACCCACAGAAAAACACAACAACCCCACATCGCATGTAGCAGCTCTCTGCTAACCGTCCGCCTCCCCTGGGCACACACAGATGCTCCCAAGCTGGGACCCCCCCAGCACTGTTTAACAGAAGCACAGTGTAATGCATGACGAACCACATGGAAAGTTCCTCCCCCCGCATGCCAACCTGCATGCGCTGCATCTGACCAAAAGGGAAAATGGCAATAAAAAGCTAAATACAGCCTCCAAGAGATTCAGAGCTCTGGGACGGCTCTGCAGCACCAGAGGATGCTCAGCGGCGGTGCCTGCTCCAGCCTGGCCACTCACCGGCAGGCGTTTGCCAACTGTGACTAAACATCCCATAGTAGTTTTTACTACTTCTGGCCCAAACTGTGAAAACATCAGGAATTCTTTACAATTCCTATGAAATGCAGTGTGCTCCACCAGCCAGGGAGCAGCTGCCCAGAGCGCAATCCCAGCGGCTGCTGCCTTGAGCGTGCTTCGCTCGGGAGGCGAAGGGTCGCGGGGAGCCCTGGCCCTGTGTAACTCTCTCTTTGGCCAGCGGAAAAACAGCAGGAAGGGAAGGTGGAAAAGAAGGACTCGGCTGATAGATCATACCCGGAAACACAAGACAGAGGAAAAGCGTCACTGCAAAGTTTTGGCAGATGGAGACAAGGAAACTCTTCCTTGGATAAGCTACGTCAGGCTGAGTGCCCTCAGCATCCATCCTCCCAAACTCCCTCTTATGCAAACCAGCGTCTGCAAAGCCCTTTCCCTGCACTGCCTGCGCACCCCAAAGCCGCCGTTACCCGCCGTGTCTCCTGCCCCTGTCCCCGCAGCGCCGGCACGGCCGAGGCTGCACCGAGTTACGGTGCAAGGCAGATGGAGCGGTCCGAACCCCTGAGCAACACCGGGCGGCCGCGTGGGAAACCAGCCCGGATCTGGCAGCCCAAAAGGGAACAATCCCATGCAAAGATCTCAGCGACATCGCCCAAACGTCGCCAGCGGAGCAGAGCAGCGTCCGCCGGAGAGCCCACCGGGGGCACGCAGCCCACAGCCCCGCTCGCGCAGGCATCGCACGAAATGCAAATGCCCCGAGCACCCCAAATGCCGCCGGTGACCCCGACTCCGCTCCCCCTCACACTGAGAGGTCCCTGAGCTCAACGCAGGCGCTGCTCTGCAGACAGAGAGGGGGTTACACCCCTTACACCCCATAGCGACTTGGCCCACAAGCGCAGCTTTTCGCAATTCACACCAGCCAAGGCAGGATTTGGCCCCGTGCCGTCAGGCTGGCTATCTCTTCAGATTTTTGCAATGAAGTTTAAATATCACCGGCAAACATCTCAGGTTCAGTTACGTTCTCACCGTCGGCCGTCGCCTGCGCTCCCCCAGAGCTGGCCCAGCCAGCCAGCCCGGCTCCCTGGTTCCCAACCGGGACACCCGTGCTCCCCGGAGCGCTGCGCGAGCACAGCGGCAGACACGCCACCATCACGTCTTCTTTTTATTTAGCTTTATATGAAGCAGTACCGAATGCCAAAAAAAATAAAACAGTGTTTTGCTGCAGGATAAAATGTCACATTATGCTTGGATTATCCACTAGGTAATTTATGTTGCAGTCTAGAAAAGGTGTTTAATCTCCTCATAATTAGCTAAACCTATAATAACTCAAGGAATTTTGCACGAGATGCTTGCTGCTTTTGCAGACCATCTTCTTTTCACTAGCAAAAAGAACCACTCCAAAAAAAAGGGACTTTGGGCTATTTCAAATTTAAAATAAAACACTCCAGTAAGAATAGATGGCTTCAGTCAGTAACTTACAACATTATAATGTAAACTACTCAGCACCCACAAGCAGATACTCCAGCAGTGAAATTGCTACAGCACTGAACGACCAAGAAAGAACAAAATAATTCTGTGGCAATATTTCCAAGGGAATATTTTTTTCCCCACATTTACTTAAGACAAGCAACGACCTACAGGTGCCTTCGGGCCAAATATCTTGGCATGAGAAGCAGTTGGTGTAATTTTGGTTTCCTAGCAAGTTCAAATATTTTAAAAATGTTTACACCACTTTGAGATATTCATTGGAAAAACCTGAACTTCTGTCCAACTTCTATTTTCCTCCACTCCAGCACACCCCAGCTTTAAACATTTAGTTCTGTCTGGCTTTCCGCAGGGAAAAAAACCCTCAGTATAGCAAGGTCTTGTAGGAAGACAAAACAAGAGAGGCAAAGAGAAGAGAAAACTAAGGAAAATAGTTGTGCATGTGATTGAAAACACACTTACTCTACGCAGAGTTAAAGCAAAACATCTACTGATTTTTTTTCTCACTAGAAAGGATGCAACTTCTTCCCAGCACAGCACACACTTCCCTGCGCTGCATCTGGCTGCGCCGAAAACCTTCCCTGCTCGATTTCTCCAAATTTACCATAACCATATGCAGAATCATCTTAAAACATCTCGCTGGTATCAGGCCAGGCTCCCTGCAAGCACTTACAGCACTAAAAACTCACTACACAGCAATCCAAAACTAAGATTTATTTATTCTTCTCTCAGTGTGGTCCATCCTGCAAACGTCTCACCGGACTACGGCGAGCGATATGAAAACGTTCGATCTTCCACACTTTAATTATGTGCTTGCAGTCATTAAACTCCCATTCTGCCAAGCGCGATCTATCTTGTAATCCTCGCCCAAAAAGATTAGTTATCATCATTATTGTTTCTAGAGCAGCGTAGATACAAATGGAACTGAGAAATGAGCTAATAAATCACGGCAATATTAATACAGTCATAAAAATAAGTGCGCTACTTACTGTGTTTGAAGGTGTGTTAAGTCAATAACTTCACAGCCCAGATGTGGTCTTACAGAGCTGAAACTCTGCGGGTAAAATTACCACTAAAATTACACTTTCCATTAAACACGCTGATTTTCACAGGTTATTATTTTGGCGAGGACTGCCTAATTCGCAACCTCCCCCAAAACATCGAGAAACATTAAAAGCATGTAAGAAATACAGTATTCCCGTGGGGCTTGGGGAGAATAGGATGGAGAGGCAGGAAGGACAGGGAGAGCTACTCCTTTTATTATTTTCAGATGTTTTCCCCGAGAACACCGCAGTGCTTTTACAAATCTACACATTTGGACTCTCTTCAAAATAATGGACCAGATTCTTTCCCCAGCTTCAAGGGACTTAGAGCTCCGGCTCCATTTGGCCCGGCCACTCCGGAGTTGGCCAGGAGACGGGAGTTTAATAGACACCACATGCACAGTAGCTGCTCTTCCGAAGGCTTTATCGCCTGAAGAGTTCAATTCCATCGAAATCCTCAAAAACCAAACAAGTCCCTTGAATCAATACGGCTCTGCCCTTTGACACAAACCTACCGAGGAATCCAAGCGATACCGGTTTACCCTTCCCTTCCCTCCGCCGCTCCCTGTTCCAAGGCACAGCCAGGATCAAGCCCGCTCCTGCAAGCCAAGGTCCTCGCTCCCTTTATTTTTATAAGCCACGCGAATAAAATAATTCCTAAAGGAACCCAGTGGGGAAACAGTGGGACGGCTGAGAATAAAGCGTTATAGGTTAACATCACAAAGCCTGGATAATTGAAAAAAAAAAAGCAAATTGCTGCTGCTGGCCGTCCTGCCACCTGTCCCTGGCTGGCTGGGCTGGGGGTTGGGGGGCGCG
>JAVJGI010000050.1:25879083-25904223 GCA_035590275.1 Ibycter americanus | reverse complement strand
TCCCGAGGTTTCCCCTCTTTTCCCATGTTTTCCTGTCTTTTCCCAGCTTCTCATGTCTTTTCCCATGTATCTTTTCCCCTCTTCTCCTATGTATCTTTTCCCCTCATTTCCCGTGTTTTCCTGTCTTTTCCCAGCTTCTCATGTCTTTTCCCATCTTTTCCCATGTATCTTTTCCCATGTATCTTTTCCTCTCTTTTCCCCTGTTTTCCTGTCTTTTCTCATCTTTTCCCATGTATCTTTTCCCCTCTTTTCCCATGTTTTCCTGTCTTTTCCCATCTTCTCACATCTTTTCATGTCTTTTCCCATGTTTTCACATCTTCTCCCATCCGATTGTCTCCCCCCAGCCCCAACTTCCAGGGCTGCAGCGGGTGTTTTCAACCATTGGCATCATGCAAAGGGCTGCGGCTCAGGATCCTGGGCTGGGAATAGCGAGCCGTGGCCACGGTGGTAGCCCGGTGCCACGCAATTAGCGAGCGGCACCCGGTGAAGCAGCACTAATTAGGCTGCACAAGCTCCTGCTGCAGGCGTGGAAACACAACCCCCGTGTGCGTGTATTTATTGTTTGGGATGGGAAGGACAGCCCTGGGTTTCCATCCATTCCCTCGCACCTTCCAAACTAAGCCTGAAAGCAGCAGTTTCGGTGACGTGATTTAAAATGCACGTGGGTAACGGACGGTGGGGTGGGGTGGGGTGAGGTGGTTTTCCTGCTGTAGGAACCCCATTCCCTGGGTGCCAAAGCAATCTGCATCCTGGGTGCTAAATAAATCCCATCCAGCATCAGTGACACGTGGGAGCTGGACCCTGCAGGCAGCATCCCTGGGTACCACTGGGCAGGCCTGGGCCTCACGTGCAGCAACGGCAGCATCCCGGCTTGCTCCTGCCCTCCTGTGCCATCACCAAACGCAACGCAGCAGAGACCCAGCCCCGGGGTGCCCGTGCCTGGGGGGTCCCCTGGGGCCATCGTGCCTGGGACCCCCTCTGGCTTCACTAAATGCTCCCAGGGTCCATCCCACCACACGCCTCTAAACACTGAGGCTGATTTCCAGCCTTGTGCTAAAGCCTGCCTTTTTTGTATCTGAAATCAGCAGTGTCTTAATTAACCTATTAATATAATTAGCTCTTTTTATAATTAGATCCCCTGAGCCTTGCAAGAGCTAGAGCACAGCGGGGAGGGGGAGCTCTGTGGGCTGAGACCGGAGGGAGTGCAGAGCTGCGCAAACCCAGCAGCATCGGGAGGCAGCGATGCTGCTGCACGGCTGCGTGATGCCACAGCTGCACCGTTGCATGCTTGTACAATGGCACAGCTGCAGGGTGGTGGGGCTGCAGGGTGACATGGCTGCAGGGTGGCAGGGTGACACAGCTGCATGGCGGCCGGGCTGCAGGGTGACAGGGCTGCAGAGTGACAGGGCTGTGCAATGGCCTGGCTGCAGGGTGACAGGGTTGCAGGGTGGCAGGGTGACACAGCTGCACGATGGCCAGCTGCACGGTGGCCTGGCTGCAGGGCAGCATAGCTGCAAGGTGGCAGGGTGACACAGCTGCAGAGTGGCCGGGCTGTGCAATGACCGGGCTGCAGGGTGACATGGCTGCAGGGTGGCAGGGCTGTGCAGTGGCTGGGCTGCAGGGTGACACAGCTGCAGGGTGGCCAGGCTGCAGGATGGCAGGGCTGCAAGGCTGCAGGGCTGCAGGGTGGCAGGGCTGCAGGGTGACACGGCTGCAGGGTGACACGGCTGCAGGGTGGCAGGGTGACAGAGCTACAGGGTGGCCAGGCTGCAGGGTGGCAGGGCTGCAGGGTGACAAGGCTGCAGGGTGGCCGGGCTGCAGGGTGGCAGGGCTGCAGGGTGACACGGCTGCAGGGTGTCAGGGTGACGGGGCTGCAGGGTGACACGGCTGCAGGGTGTCAGGGTGACAGGGCTGCAGGGTGACACAGCTGCAGGGTGGCCGGGCTGCAGGGTGACACGGCTGCAGGGCTGCAGGGTGGCTGGGCTGCAGGGTGACACAGCTGCAGGGTGGCCGGGCTGCAGGGTGACACGGCTGCAGGGCTGCAGGGTGGCCGGGCTGCAGGGTGGCAGGGTGACATGGCTGCAGGGTGGCAGGGTGACACGGCTGCAGGGTGACATGGGTGCAGGGTGGCAGGGCTGCAGGGTGACACAGCTGCAGGGTGACATGGCTGCAGGGCTGCAGGGTGGCAGGGCTGCAGGGTGACACAGCTGCAGGGTGGCAGCAGGACAGGGTTTGTGCCCTCCCGTGGCTGGCGCGCGGGGGCTGCGGGGGGCTGCCGGGCCCTGCACAGCAGCTTTTCAACGAGAGGAAATAACTGCGTGAGCGCGACTGGAGATCCCGTCCAACTCGCAACGCAAAGGTTCCCCAGGGAAAAACGAGGAGGAAAGATTACGACAAGGAAGTGAATCTGTTATCGGGAGCAGTTTGATAAATAAAAACGCATCCAAAATCTGCCGCGCGGCACTTGCCAGCTCTTGTTGGGTTTACGTAAGCGATTAGAAATAGGAACTGTTTCACCGCGGGCCAGAGCGGTGGGAACCACTCCAGCTCCCTGTTTGGGTTCGGGGGGGGGGGGCTTGTTGTTGGAAAATGCCAATTTGTCAAAATGGAAATGTTTGGCAAGAATACATCCATTTTGACAAAGTTCTGTCAAAACACAGCCAGGGAAACTCTGGGAAGGCAGAGGAGGGAGCACAGCACAGCACGCCCACCCTCCTCTTCCTCAGCACGGGGGGATCCCTCGGGGCGTGGGGCTGGGGAGGGGGCGCAGCAATGCCTTTGGGCACTGCCCTGTCTCAGCGCTTGCCGCTGCTCGGGCACAGTTGGAGGAGCAGCACCTTTTGCTTTCTCACCTTCAAAATTGGGGGAAAAGGCTTAAAATGTGAGCTCGGGGCTCGCTGCGGGGGCCAGGCGCCCGGCAGTGAGGGGTGGAAGCACCGAGCGCTGCGAGCACTTGGGCTGCACCCGGGGCTTCCCCAGCAGGAGGGTCCCCAGCTTCAGCTGAGACCCCACCAGACAAGGACCGGCTCCCTGCCTTGCCGGTAACTCAGGCAGTTAAGGACAAGAAGCACTCAGGTGCAATTTTTAAACAGAACTAGAACATTTTGTTTGGAAAAAGGGAGTTCTGAAACAACCAGCTCTGATGCCCCCCGTGCTCGGTGCCCTTGGCAGGCAGCAGCCACCCTCAGTTCTCCGTGGCCACCCAAGGATGGCCGTGCGGGACACGGGACATGGTTCCTCTCTGATCCCCTGTCCCCTGCCAGGGCACCGCGCGCCTTCCCCCTCCAGTAGCACATCTTCGCCTGCAGCTCTGACAACACAACCTGCATGGAGCACAGCTTTCCGCCAGCTTGGTGAGCCTGTTGGAAGGTTGGGCTGCCGGTGGTGTCCATCACGGGATGGGGCTGCCTTCCCGAGCAGGAGCAATGCCGCTGCGATGGGCACTGATGTGTTTGCACCAAGGAGCCGAAGCCAGGCGGGCAGCGAGCAGCGTGGCATGGAGCCAGCGAAGCCAGCACACCGGCCATGTCTTGCCAGCCCATCGTGGTGCAGGGCTGGGAACGGTGTTGGCAGGATTTATCCTCACCCCTGGGGAGAGCAGGGATAGGCATTGCTGTACCCTGCACCCTGACACCTCAGCTTGCTCCCCAGGCTGGTGCACACCACGGTCCCTGCCCTGGGTCACTGCATAAGCCCTCCATCAGGGCTATGCACCCTTGGGTGGCACCCATGGCCCCTGGGGGGCTGGCAGTGGTGGCCCCACGGGCACCCCCAGAGCACAGCCGCTCCCCAGGGCCGCTCATGGCACACAGGAGATGCTGAGCTGCTCTGGCAGAGGCAGATGAAAGTGTCTGGGGCTGTCACTGGTGTTATGGATGGGCTGCGAGCGCTGGCGGGGAGCAGCCGCAGACACTGCGGATGTGGAGGGAGCCTCCGCGTTTCCAGCCCCTGATTGATGAGATGCAAGTGCCAGCCACTTCACTTACTATATCACCGTTGCTTCAGCCCTGCACCGGGGCGAGGGTGCTTTGAACCTCAGAAACGGTTATCTCCACTGAAGGACGAGAAGGGTCATGTTGTCTCCCCTGGGGTCCCAGCAGGAGCGAGCGGGTCCCCAGGAAGCCCCATGACCTGGCTGATGGCTCGGCTGCTCCCCAGGGACTGGGGGCTACGGCAGCCTGGGGGCAGCTGGGGCACCGTGGCCATGCGGAGGAAGATGCTCCACGGAGGGGCTGGAGTGTGGTCGAAGGAATGTGCGATGGCTGCCAAGGGGAAGAGGTGAGACACATCCGAGCTGGCCAGGAGCTCCCACAGCAGTGATGTCTGGACTGGTGCTGAGCAGTAAAAGGGGAAAATAAAGCAGCAGAGAGGCCTGAAGCCAGCCGGTGCCAGCATGGCCGGGCTCGCAGGAGATACCAAGGGGCAGCCAGCGGTAGCCCAGCCTGCAGGATGCTCAGTGATGCTCCATCCAAGCAAAGAGCCACCACCAGATTTGCAGTTGGCCTCAGGGCCACCTTTCATTGGTGACAGCCCAGCCCAGCTGGCTGGGGGGTCCCCGTGCTGCAGAGGGCTGCCTGCCTGTGAGGTCCCCAGGGCTGGGACAGCTGCAGGCTGCCTCCTGCCCTCCCCACCTTGGCTGGGTCAGTGGTGACACGAGCTGTCCCTCCAAAGCACCGGAGCTCTGCCGCTGCAGTGTGCAAGGGAATGAGCAGGGACCCTCACGCAGCATGGGGGAGCGCTGCTCTGGGGGTTGCATCCCTGTCCTGCAGAGCTGGCTGCTGCACCTGGTCCCTGCATCCCTGCCTCACTGGTGTGGGGCAGGCAGTGGGGGCTCCCCAGCCAGTGATGGCAGGGTGCAGCTTCCCAGCCGGGCTGCAGATGCCCCCCTGCCACACCAGGGGCTGCGAGGTCAGGGGCTGGATCCTGCCTTGGCAGATCCTGTGGCAGAGCATCACTTGGAAATGTCTGGTGACTGCCTCAAAGGGCCAAGTTTCTGCATAGCGGCAAGACCCAGACATGGCTGTGCACATACGTGTTGTTTGATTTGGGGTTTTTTGGGGAGGAGGGCTCCCTCCAGCCAGGTGCATTGCCCTCTCCTCTCCCAGTGCAGGGCTGTACCTGCCAGCCTCCCTCAGGGTGGCTCAGCCCTGGGGGGAAACGCAATGGGACAGAGCAGACCCCCAGGGCAGCCATTCCCAAAACACCCCATGCCCCATCCCGGGGCTCACCTGGAGCAGAGGGGTCAGCCATTCCCACCACGGGCTGAAATCCTGGTCCCAAAGTGGTTGAGGTTTGTGCCTGATCCAGGACAGCCAAGTGACAAGCCCCACTGAGGGCCAAACAGAGCAATATCAGCACAGCACTATGTGCGCTCAATGCCCCCCTTGTCCATCCTCTCCCCCATCCCAAACCCAGCGGGTCCAAGCAGGATGGGACCCTGGATAACCAGTCAGAGCATCCCAGGCAGCCACCCCAGCACCACAACCCAGGTCCTCCTCCAGAGACCCCCCGTCTGCCCGCTGCAGCAGGCAGGCAGGAGCTGCAGCCTGGGTGCTCTGGGATTTCCCAAAGTTTGTTATTACAAAGAAAGAAAGAAAAGGGCTAAAGGGATCAGTGGGGATGAAAAATGCTTTAGAAACACGGGAGATCATTTAACAGGTCACCTCCACAGTGGAGTTTGCCAAGCTGATAAAGGCGAGCAAACTTATTAAGGCGCGCACAGCTTGATTTGAAACGGCTGCTCCCAAACAGCCAATTACTCCAGGCCGTTCCAATCCAATTAGGAAGGCTGTTTCCCTGATTACGGCGGTGTGTTTTACAAATACAGCACAACTCCTTGGGTTCAAAGAGCAATTCATAAAAGGGAGCTCGGTAAGAGGCAAGCCAGCGCCTGCAGCCATGGGAGGCAAACCCCCTCCCCATCCCTGGGGATGCAGGTCTCCCTGTCCCCAGGGATGTGGGTACCACAGGGGGTGGGATGCCCAAGCCCCAGGCATGGTGACGCTCACTGGAAGGGCAGCCCTGTGACTGTCCCTAAAGCAGCACAGCCCCGCCAGCCAAGGAGACGGGGTCATTCCCCAAGCTGTGGTTCCCACCCGGAGCTGGGCCCTGGGGTCAGCCAGATGGGGATGCCACCGGGGTCTTTGTCAGTGCCACCCCTCTGTAGTCCCCTCCAGGGTCTCAGCCAAGGCCACCCCTTGTCACCCAGCTCAGCTGGCCTGTGACATTAGCAAGCCTTTCCCCTGAGACCTGCCAAGCTTTGAGAGGTTTGTCCACTGGGTACTGAAAAAGAACCCCATTCCCAAGGTAATGCCGCGGGGGGATTTTGCCCTGATCCTGCCAGTGGGGAGAGACAGGTTTTACAGTGGGAGGAACCCAGACGGGACTATCGGGGCTTTGCCCGAGGTTGCCAGGGCCAGCCAAGCTGGGATGGATACGAGCAAAAGGAGGAAGAAGGAATCGTGTCTCCCTCTAATCAGGAGCCGTGGAGCAACAATCAGAGCCGATCCTCTCCAGACCAGGTTTCCCATCACCTGGCGCAAAGAAGGCACCAACAAACTCATCACCACGCTCACACGGAGGGTGAAAAATGATCCCACAAACTCCATCCTCGGTCCAAGAGGCTGAGCCGGGCTGGGCGGGCAGGAAGGTCCAGTGCAGAGGCTGAGCCGCGGCTCCAGCGCCTTCGCGACCGTCCCGACGCTCACCACAACCGCTCCAACGGGTTCGCTTCCAAATCCTGGCGCCCGGCCACCTCTGGGGTGTAGCACAGCCCCTGTTATTAAAATGTGTGACAGCAGCTCAAGATGGAAAGTGAAGTTGTACATTCTCCATCTGAAACTCCGGGAGGAATTTCAAGCAGGGGAATGCAATTTCCAGCCTGGAGGAGAGCCAGCAGCACCAGGGCGAGATTTTTCTTAATATGGTTTTGCAAAACTTGAACACAGAAAATTGCCCGTAGCTATAGCAATACCAGCGAGCTGGAGACAGCCCCGCTCAAGGAGGAGGTGAGGCATTTGCACAACAAAAACACTCCCCAACTCCAACAAGCCTGCTGTCCCCTGCCTCCCCCGGGACCCTCAGTCACCTTAGCTCCCCGCTCCAGCCCGGTCTCCGCTGGGATTTGGGGGTTGAGCCACGCAGAGGCTGTATGGACCAGGGCAAAGCCACTCTCCTGCGCATCTTGGGAAAGGACCAGCATCCCAGGAGCGAGGGTTTTGGCACAGAAGCAATGTCCCCAGCAGTGGGCACAGGCAGCCACCTTGCAGAACCCCCCGTATCCCTGTGGGATGAGGTTGCACGATGCACCTTCCCACATCAGTGCAAGCGACCAAACAGCGACACAGCCTTTCACAGAAGGCAAAAGCTGGTGTTGGCAGCGCCAAAGGGACAATGTGGCTTTTCCCGGACCCTCTGCTTGCAGGTCTCCGCTCCCTCCATCAGCCCAGGAGACACACAGGTTCAATAGCTCCATGTTTTTCTCCTAATGGCATTTTGGGGCAGCAGCCTCCTTGGCCACAGGGTCCCCAGCCACCCTCCGCCTCCACACCAGCCCAGGGAGCACTGCCTGCTCACGGCAGCGCAGACACGGCTGGCTCCCGGCCAGCTGGAGTTACAAAAGGAGCTTTCCCCCTATTTCTGCTTTTGATTTAAATAATCCCAATAAGGGGATAAAGCAGCCAAAACCCACTGATTTTTCTAAAGCTTCAATTTAAAAAATAATATACATGAAATGTGCGATTTTTATTAGAGTAGGCAGAACTGCAGAGTATCAGACACAGCCCTTTGCTAACCAAACCTCTGTCCCCAGGACTCCAGCTATTAACTCTGCCATCCAGAGTGCTCCGACGTCCTCTGCGCAGCTTCCCAGCTCTGCCTTGGCCCCACTTTCCTTCTCATTTCCCATCCATGCACAAACCCAGGGCTGGCTGCAATTATTCCTTTATTGGTGCCCTCCTGGGCGAAGACGCAAGAGTGACAACGGTTTCACATCATCCTGGGAGTAAAAAACTACAGGGATAGGGAAGAGGCACAAAAGCAAAGGTGCTTTTTATATATATATATATATTTAATTTGCTGCTACCCAGTGCCTGGTCATGTAGGTCTGTGGAAGCAGAGGGATAAATTGTTAAATGTATGGGGCAACAAGGCTGTTCCCAGCTGAGAAAGTCCCCTTTTGAAGCAGCACAGTGATGCCACACAGCTGGACAGTGAAACATGGCTATTTGCAGGTCGACGATGGCTGCAGCCGAAGCTGACAGCGTGGAGCCCGTCTGGCTGCAGCCCACAGATGGACCAGGACTTTCAGTGCAGTGCCCAGCACCCTGATGGGTATTTCAGGGGATCTACAGCCCAAAAAGCCTGGGGACAACGTGGCTTCAGCGCTGTGGAGGTGGCAAAGTCCCTGTGGGTTTACCGGAGCCATGACCCAAGGGTGAGACAGCGGCAGCTCTGTCTTTCCTGGGCAGGGGGGAGCAAGGTCTCAGACCCCAGTGGCAGCCCCTCAGCATCAGGCTCTCCATCACCCCCCACATCCCCTGCAGTGATTTCTGCATCTCCGCTATGTCAATCTGCACAACAAGCAGTTGACTGACCAGCTGGGGTATTTGACAACTGCTTACCTGCTCTTTACAAAATTAGTAACTCAGTGGAACCATAATTATATGTTCATTGCTGATCTCATTTAGAGTTAATTACATGCCAAATAGAAATCTCTCTAATGTGCTTGGAAGCATCCCAATAAAGGCTCTGAGCAGCCCATCAATATGTATGCGAACGCGGGTATTCATTCTGCCGGGTGTTTCACCACTCGGTGCTTATTTGCAGGTCTAAATCAATAGCATCATCCCATTTGGGATCAGGGGAGATGTGGCATTAGTTCAGCTCCGGGGGAAGAGGCAAGCATGGGGGAATCTCTCCTGGCCACGGCGGGTTAGACCTGACCCACAGCAGTGCTGGTACCTGGGTCAGCCCCAAACTCAGCTCCGGCAGCAGCATGGCTAGGACAGCACCAGTCTGGCAGATAAACAGCATGCCTCACCAAAGTTCTCATTTCTTTTTTAAAATGCATCTACAACAGGCTAGGAGCAGGGGCAGCACATGGTTTAATCCCACTCTTTTAGCCTAAAAATGGAGCTGACTCCATTTGGGTCACACCACCATTGCATTTCCCCAGGTTGGGGGTTGCACCAAGGGCACTGGGACAGCACTGGTGTGGGACTGGGGAGCCTGGAAGGTGCACCAGCACCCCACAGAACGATGATGGCAAAGGAGGGACACCAGCCCCAAGCCTGCTCTCCCCAGCACCATGGTGCTAAACCCCCCAGAGAAAGCTGGGAGGGCTGGAGCCCAGCCGAGCTCTCCCACACACCGGGCAGGCAGGGCCAGCTCCGTGCTGTAAAAGACAGACACAGCTTGTCGCCTTGGAGGGCAGAGCTGGGGAATTATATCTTAAATGCTCACAAAATCAGCCGGTAAGTGCACAGAGCTGTTCCCAATCAAGCAGCGAGCCGGCACAGCTGGGATGCATCCTCACTGCTCGCTTGCAGCACACTGGCTTTCCCCGAGTCACAGCCGGCAAGCTCCCCGCCGCCGTGCCCAATCTCTGCGGGAACTTTTTTCAAGCAAATCAGTTTACAAGTTTCTTCTTTTTTTTTTTTCTTCACAGGATAAAAAAAAAAAGCCAAAAAACCCAAACCCATTTGGGGGTAGGGGGTTGTTTTGCTTGTTTGCCTTTAAAAAAATAATGTCACCAGGTGCAGATGGCTGCATTTACGAGTCTGCGAAGCTCTGGCATGCCCACTGCTAATTCCATGCACAGGTGGGGGGTAGCTTTCATTTGGCTCTGGTTCAGCCAAATATTCAGTGGCCAAAGGGAGAGGAAGGTGTGGGATTGAGAATTGGAACATCTGGAGCAGAGCTGAGCAATAACGAAATGCAAAGCAAAGTTTGAAAGAAAATGTCTCAAACGCATGGAGGAGAAAAAGCGGAGTTCAAAGGGCTCCCCGCTGCCAGCAAGGAGGGAAGCAGGCTCCCAAGTGTCCTTCTGTCATGCATTTGGTTGGGTTTTGGAAGCAGGAAAAAAAAAACACGTGGTGTTGGAGAGGGAGGCAAAACCAACCACTGGATTAAACCCCAGCCAGCTGCACCCCCAACTAAACCTGCTCCTCTGCTGCGGGCAACACGGATTCCAGAGCTTAATGCGATAAAACCTGAATTTCAGAAGTTTTTCAGCAGTAGCAGAGGGATCAGACTGCCACTTTCTGTCAGAGTCCTGACTTTTAGCCCCTACAAGATGGGGATAGTCCTGCTCCCTAGGCCGGCCCGGAGCTCTCCCTGCATCCCGTGGTGGATGCTGGGCAGCCCCTGGCACAGGGCAGAGGCTGCAGGTCCCCCCGGCATCACACAGGCTCCACTTCCCGAGCAGCTCTGCCAACAGTATATAAGTCATGTATAGGGATAATGCATTTTCTTTGTCTCTTTTCATTGTCTATTCCAGTCTTAATTCTGCAAAACCCCTACGACAGCAAAATATTGCACCATTAAGAACAGCTAATGAATGGATAATGAATCGGGTAATGAACATAAGGAGCTAATAGTCTCATTCCCCCAAATAGTGGCATGCATCATATGCACTCATGAACTACAGCTGCCGGAATCAAAGCCCGAGCAGCCAGCAGGTCATGCTGGAGCTGTGCATGCCAAGCGTGCCACGACCCCGCTTTCCGGGTGAAAAACACCCGTTTTCCAGCAAGACCTTGGGTCTCAGCCGGGAGCGAGAAGCGAGTGGAGCAGAGCCGTGGGGAGCATCGCTGCCTGCCGGCTTGAGGGCAGGGTCCGGCCCCAGCTGCCATGCCTCGCCCAGCAGGCAAGGGCTGATCCCGCTCATCTCTCATCATCTGCGATGCACATGCTGAAGCAATCAGCAGGGAAAAGCTGGAAAGCCTCCAGAATGGGAGAGGACACCGGGTACGCTGGCGTTCCCGCAGCCCCGGGGCTGCAATACCTCCCGCACCAACAAACTGCAGGTGCTGGGGGATCGCGAGCGCTCGCCCACGCACCTCCACAGCACCGGCATCCTGCCTGCCCATACCCTGCCCCTCCCGGCTCACACCCGCTGCGGAAAGCTTTATGGGGCGGGGGGAAAGCCCCATTTAGAGACAAAAGGCTCTCAGTGGCGAGGATCCCTTTCCCGGGGACAGCAGGCATCTGGTTCCTATAGCCCAGGCACCCACATGTGCTGTGTGACCCCATCCCCTCCCCGAGAGGGCAGGTCAGCGCTCTCCGGCTCTGTAGGAAGGAGCTGGGACTCTGTCTGGAGCCCGGCCGACGACAGGAGCTTTCAGGCACATCACCCGGGCACTGACACGTCTGTGAGAGATGGAGCCGGGACCAAAGCTGCCAGTAACCTGAGGCTGATCAGCCCGAGAGCTTTGCTCCACAGGGAGAGCTGCCCTGGGGGCCCTCGGACCAACATTGCCCCACACGGGCTCATGGTACCCACCAGCACCCCATGCCTTCAAGCTTCATTCTAATATTTAGGTGCTTGTGCTCCAGGGACTGTCCTGTCACTCCCCACGCCACAGTGCCACGCACACCCATGGGGGTCAGCTGCAGAGCAGCAGAAGCCCCCAGACCCAGCCTTAGCACATCCACCTGGGACCCTCTGCCTGTTCCTCCACCTCCCGCTAAACACATCCCAACAGCACCAGCCTCTGCCCCGGTGGGGACTTCACTGATAAACCCCCGGAGCCCCACGGAGGAGGAGAGAGCCAGGAGCTCTCAGCGGAGGGAGCACAGGACCGTGGAGGGTGGCTGCACCGCCCTGGCGATGTACATCCCTGCCTTGGGTGTCCCCCACCACCTGACCCATCTCCTGGGCACAGAGGAAAACAAGAGAGCCCGTGAACCCGGAACACCGGTAACAGGTTTTAGGATCACACCTAGGGCTGAAACCCTGACAGACACCCATCCGTGCCACATGTCCCTCCTGTGCTGGGGCTCAAGTCCCCACCGCAGAGCCGGAGGGGACCGGAGGAGCCCAGCACAGGGGACCAGTGTGTTTTCCAGGCACTCCCTCACACTGGGGGTCTTGCACAGCCACAGCCGGGCTTTTGCATCCCAGGCTGCCGGGATGAGGCTGGAAAGCAGGACAGACAACAAGCCAAAGGCAGCCAGGGGGGCTTAGATGCAGGGCTGCCTGCCTGCCTGCCTCCCCCTGCACTGGGACACACCCGGGATGAGACTGCTAGCTGCGCCCTGGCATTCCCGCATCCCTCTCCTTCACCCCCACCTGTAACTCTCATGGCTGTCAGAGCTCCTCAGAGCATCTTCCACCTCCCCAAAACAGCCAGGGCTGCCCGACGGGGTGCTGGGGGGCACTTTGATGCTGGCAGCACCAGTGGTGTTCGCCCACCCCATGCAGCACCAGATGCAGTGCTGGGACGTGGGGCCAGGCCCCCCCAGCCTCTCTCCCGCTGCCCCCCGCAGCAGGACCAGCCCACAGGACCCACCATCCCGGGGCTCATGTGAACACCCCGTGGTCATTTTTAACCTCAGATCTTTGACATTAGTAATAACATACATGTGGGTCTCCCTTTCCCTGTGGGATAACATCTGGGGGATATTCATCAGGGCCACTGCGGGCTGCAGCCCCCCGCTCTCCCCACGGAGCGGGATGGGTCACATCTGAGTGCTGAGCCGCTTGATGTGGAGTCATTAGCATGCACAGACTTCCAGCCCAATTACTTGACATATGAAATCAAGATCCGTTGGCCTTATTGTTTGCATCTGGAGCACTGCATCCACGCGCACATACTCCTCCTCTTCCTCCCCCCGCACCCCCCAGCCCGGCCACGGCTGTGCCAGCATCGGCTTCATCTGGATGTCGTTTACCACAGCTTGGCATATGGGAACATATCAAACATACCATAATAAAATTAGCCCTACACAACAGCAATTATCCACAGCACCTTCGGAGAGGAAAAGATGCACCATTTCCCAGCCCTCCTTTCTCTGCCAAGCTGCGGGGAGAGGAGCCCGCTGATCTTCCCCCCACAAGCAGTTTCCCAGGAGGAGGTCTGCTCTCCCGGCGAGCCCAGAGCAAAGCCCAGGTGGATCAAACCAAAACCTGTTTGCAGCTCGAGTTCAGCAGGCAAGCTGCTGCTATCCTACCGACTGATTTTACACAAAGGAATACTTATGCTTCATTTCTACCCATTAGCACATTCGACAGCGTTGAGCTTGCTTTAAGGGGGGAAAAAAAAGAAAAATTGCGTCAGAAATATTTGAGGTGCTGAAGTCAGCACGCAGGTGTTGGGGCTGATGCAGCGCCAGGCAGCGTGCCAGCACCAGCCCGAGCAGAAAGCTCCTAATCCCGGCGATTACAGCCCATAACTGCGTGCGTGGCGATGGGCTCACACCCATCAGCACCGGCCACCGCAGCAGGTGGGTTTGGCTTTGCCCCAGAGCCTCTCCTGGAGCTGTTAATTAGGGAAGAGGAGGTTAATTCTTGCCACATGTCTCCCACTGCACTTTGCTCCTCTCAAGGAGCTGATGCTGTACCGAGGACCATGCTCTGCTGCAGGATGGGGACACAGGGTCTCTCTGGAGGAAGCCCCCAGTCCATGGCTGGGGAAGTGGCGAGGGCTGGCCATGGGCAGAGAGCAGGGATGGCCCTGGCTGCAGCAGGGGCATCGTCCCCACTCGGCATCGTCCCCAGGGCAGAGGTGCTGGTGCCCCTGCGGTGGCTCACCCAGCATGCAGGAGGATGCCCATCCAGCCCCATGGCCAGCAGAGAGCTGCAGTGGGGATGAAGGGCTGCCTTGGAGGCAGGCACCAAGCAACAGAAGGAATTTGGGTTTCTTTTTTCCCCCCTGTAACCCATCTGTCCTTAATTTCTTTGGGGGTTTCACTCCAAATTCTTCAAATTCTATGGCAAATGCTTTGCAGTCCTTTACTCAGCTCGCCTCAGCGGCTGCCCAGCTCAAAGCTGCCTGCAACCAGAGGAGTGGGAAGGGGAAAATACCAACCCCAGAAATTCACCAACAAATAACCCATGTCCCACCAGCATCACCAGCGGCAGCACAGAGGCAGCGGGAGTCTTTGCTGTGCCAGCCCATCCTTCCGTGCAGCAGCAGGGGACACAGGATTTTGTGGCAGGGGACACCAGTCCGTGCCCCAGCCCCAGTTCCAGCCCGTGTCTGTCCATCACTGTGTGCTGTGCTCCACACCCAGAGCAGGGTCCTGAGCTCCAGCACATTTTTGCCAACGGCTGGACCAAGCGGTGCCAGTCCTGCCCAGGAAGCACAGGCACAGCCATGCTCTTGCTATGCATCCCCTCCCCTCCTGCAAATTGCAGCGCCAGGAGGAGATATCTGCCTTGCCAGAGCTTTGGTGGGAGGTGTTTCCATTTGCTCTTATCATTTGTAGCAACAAATCACTTGGTTTGCCCTAATTTTGCGATTACAAGACTCTGGGCTACAAGCAAATGCAAATGTCTCAGACTGGGGAGCGAAACAGTGTCACACGTGCACCCATCCCCACACAGAGCAGCGGCGTGGTATGACATACACCACAGTCGCTAATTAGCTGCTAATTTTACAGACTTCTTTACGGTCTGCGGTCATTTAACGGGTCTCACGGGCCGAGCCCTGCAGCCAGAGCTCTCCCGGTGGGCACCAGGAGGGCTCTGCAGCAGCTCCCTGGGGAGAGCAGGGCAGCAGTGCTGGCGGTGGAGCAGGACCCCCAGTGCCAGCCCCATCCCCACCCCCAGGATGCTGGGACAGCCCGGGAAGCATTGGGAGGCACTCACAGCCTGGCTGGGGCCAAGCTCGGGGTAGTCACGGCTCCCCTTGGGTGCTCCCATGGGACACCAGGATCCGAAATACCTTCCCCCTGCTGTCATGCAAAGCAGAAATTCAGATCCTGCACAACATCGGGTAAAACCGGTCCCTCTCCAACAGTGACCTGCACAAGCCCACCTACAGGTTCAGTTTGGGCTCAGTTCTGAACATTTAAGCAGTGCCTTGGATAGACACAAGCTGTCTGCGAGGGCACATCTCCTCCCCGGAGACTACGTCCAAGCCACGGGTTTGATAAGTATCAGGATACGGCCCTGGCCCCAAATGGAGAAATTAAATGAATACTTTGCATATTTTGGCGACTCACGCACGTGAGCAGCTGTAATTGAAGACACGATCCATCTCGCCCTTCAGCATGTATCGGCAAATTACAGCCTTTCCTTATTTCCCCCAGTTTAACCTGCACCGAGGCAGAGGCGCTCACCTCACCTTCGCCCTCGCACGGAGCCCAGCTCCCAACAAATCCCACAGAAACCAGCAACACTCCAGGCTCATCTTTGCCCATCGTGCAAACACCGCACCTGGGTGGCTGTCCTGGCTCCATCCAGGTCCCTCGGCACATCTGTGCCACCCGGCGCTTGGCATAGCCGGGATGTGCCACACAGGGCTCTGCCCTGGGGAGCCCGGGTACGCAGGAATACGCGGCCACTGGGGTTTTCTTTTCCTCCCACAAATACTGTACCTCCAGGCTGAACTGGAACAAGGCAGACAGCAAAAAGATTAAAAAAAATAAATGCCCAGCAGGCTGCAGCCCCATCCTGTCCACGTGGCACAGGGCCCCCAGCAGTGACCTGGCTTTGCCAGGAGCATCCTTCAGCCCCAGGGAGCCCAAGATGTGTCCCACAGGCAGGGTGGGCTGCACCAGCACCGCACTGGAGGAAAACCCCCTTGCAAAGAGCCTGAGCGACCAGAGCAGCCACCTTCCCATGGGATACCAAGCTGAGAGCTCCAGCTCCCCCGTTCAGAGCTTCCAACTCTCCTGGCAGCTCATCACCATCCGCATGAGTCCCACCAGGGATGGGCACAAGCTCCAGTAATGAAGTTTCCTGGCAAAGACCTGCTTGGGCTCACAGCTCGCTGGAAGACTCATGCACCCACAAAACAGGGTGTTCGTTAGGGATTGCAGGTGTATTCAGGGCAGGGGGTGCAGGACCCCTGCTGAGCAGCACTCCCAGATCCACCACCCAAACTGGGGGCTCCACACCGCGGCTCCCACCCCACAGCCAACATCTCACCCTGATGTTTACTAGCATTTATGCGACATCTATTGTTCAATTTTTTAAATACACAATAAAGTGCAGAAGATGAGGATGCAGCTCAGAGCTGGCATTTACATTGGGTCTTGGGGATTTGCTATGTTCAGCTGAAGAGTCCACTCACCAAACGGGGCCACCAGGCAGAGGCTTTGCTCCTGCTGACTCCAGCAGTCCTTACCTGGAGGATTTTGAGGTCAACTGCACTGACAGAGGCCCCCAGGCAGCCCCTGCCCCAAACCTCAGCTCAGCTCATTCCAGGAGGAGCTAGGGCTGACTGCTCCCTCTTTTAAGCCCTACTCTGAGCAATGCCTGAGCCAGGTGGAGCAGCTCAGCCCCATTAGTGTCCCCAGCACCCGCCCTGCCCCACACTCCTCACTACACCACCCACTTGCCCATCAGCTGTGCAGGCAGGATCAGGCCCCCTGGGGCCCCATCTGTGCAGGGTTCTCAGCAGCCAGGACCCCGCAGGCTCCAGCACGGGTCCATGCACCCGTGAGCCGGGCACAGCCAGGGGTGATGCATCCAGCTCTGCCAAGCCATGGGACAAGCAGGGCCGAGCTCTCCGTGCCCATCAGCCCCTGTCTGGGCTGGGGAAGGATGTATTTACCCATTGCTCACACTGAGGCTAATTATCAGCGGTCATTAATGACAGTGAGTTTTAAAGAGCCAGGGAGGTGGAGCCTGGTGAACTGGCCTTGTGAACCTGGAAAAATGGATAAAGATAAGAGCTTTTTGGCAATGCAGTAGAGGAGGGCATCTTGGGGGCACGCCAGGAAGCACGGCTGAGGCTGAGCCCAGCGGCGGCACTGGCCGAGCCTCCGGCTCCCATCCCACAGCACCGCAGGCGATGGGACAACCCGGACCAGCTCCACGGGGGCTGCTGGTGCCTGCCTCGCTTCGTGGGTGAGCTGGGGGACAGGGAGGCTCAGATCCCCCGGGTACTGGACAACCAGGAGGTTCAAAGTTCTTTGAGTACCAAACCCGTGATCCCTCTGTGCCTGCTTCCACCCGAGCCGGAGGGCGCAGGGACCTGGTCCCCACCGGTCTCCCCCGCATCCTGCCGGGGCGGCCGTGCCCGGTGGTTGCCATCCCTCTGCTGCGTGTGGGCTGGGCAGGAAAAGCAGACAATCTCCAGTATTGCATCTTAGAAGCCATCAGTTAAATGAGCTATTTTAATTAAGTGCAATCTAAGTTATGCGGTAATGTCACGAGAGATGATAGGAAACACTCCCTTGGCCTCGCCGGCGGAGGAGGATGTATCTCATGAGCTTCATTAGCCTGTGACCCATCACCGACCTCTCCCTACACGCACGCTTGTGCACGCTTGCACCCCCAAACCCTGCTCCCTTCGAGTGGGATTTCCTGGGAAAAGAGCATGCCACCCCCGTTTTGTCCTGCCACCCGGGATGGGCGGATGGAAAGCCCCGCGGTTGGGGTTAGCTCCTCCGGACAGACGCAGGGAGCTGCAGCGTGTCCCCTCCTCGGACAGACGGACATGGGTTGTGGCTGGGAGAGGCAGCACCTCCCGCCTGCGTTACGTCCCTGTCAGAGCCTCGATGCTTCGCCTGCTGGAGCCAGCAGCTTAAATTAATCCGAGATTAACTAGTTTGATCTCTGAGTTTGAATTTTATGCCTGTGAGATTTTTTTTTTTAAAGCGCAGAGAAGTTCATTTCCAGCAGAGCTGTCGTGCTGCTGGCAGGCACAGCCATGGCCATAAAATACCAGCCCCAACTCAAGACGTCAGAGGGGAACAAAGATAGACTGTGATGCAGAAAAGATGCATGCATTTAAAATAATCTCCAAAGAATGCAGCGCAGCCCTGAAGACACATGTCCCCAGCATCTCTCCCGAGCCGAGCTTTTCCTCTTTAAATAGACTGCGCCACTTAGTCCCTCCTGGTGGCTTTCCAGTCTTTATTTTGCATCTCGTAAGGATGCAGTTCAAAATCACCGTACCCTGCCGGCCCCTCCGGGAGGCACCTCGCCGGGTGCCGCCTGCCAAGCGTGTGGGCTCCTCGGAGGTGGCCCTGGCATCGCCACCGCGGGGCACCCACCGTGAGAGCCCGCAGCCCCGCAGAAAACGTGGCTTTTGCAGAAACTCTTGGCAGTCCTCCCGGAGCTTCCCTACTCCTGAAATTAAAGGATCGAGCCGCAGCAACCCCTCCATCTAAATTAAAACGAGTTATATTTACTGTTCATGCTAATTGAATTATATGAACTCCAAGCTGGATGATAAGCAGAGTTGTCCCTTACAGTTCCTGGTCTTAATATGTTCAGCATTCAGACAAATGCACGCCAGCGTGTCAGCGCATTCAAAGCGGAGGAATTTGGTCCTGGGCTATTTTCATCCTGCCCTGACAAGGTTGGCTGGGAACTCGGGGGTTTGGGGGTCGCAGTGTGGAAACGCTGGTGAATCCAGTGCAAAAGTTGCATTTCTTCTTCCAGCACTGGGGAGCAGAAACCTCGCTGGGGCGTCACGGGCAGTGCTGGATGGGGATGGCAGCGCCGAAGTGGGCTCGGGGCGGTGCCGGTGCCGTGTAGGCACTGAGCAGGGGGTGGTACCAGGGATGGGAGCAGCTTCTCATCGCGGTCCCTATCCCACATCTCTGCAGGGCTGCGGTAGGGCAGCATCCAGCCTCACCCTCTTGCTGCTGCAGGACCCGGTCCCTGTGGTGCTGTCCCCACTGCCCCCCCCCAGGGTGGGTGCACAGCCAGGCAGGGAGGGGCACGGGGCAGAGCACTGTGAAGCCACAGGACAGAGGTATCAGTGGAGAACGTGCCATCCGCCCTAACGCCATCAAGATGAGCTTAATTCGAAAAACTTGGGCAGGAGGCTTCAATAAGACCAAAGGACCCTGCCAAGAGTCACACTTCCTATATTGAGGTGCATAAAAGCTGGACATGTAAGACATGAAGAAAGTACTGTCAGGGTAAGCCAGTGCCAGCCAGCAAATATATAACAGTGGGAACATGAAATATTAATCACTGGTGCATAAAACAATAGGAAAAACCTGCTTTTTGAGGCAGCCATCAATCCTCACTCAGCAGGGAACATCAAGAGACGCTAATACCATACAGGTTCGGCTTAAATATTTGCCTTCCTTAATGCTCATGCAAGAAGCATTTGCTTTGAAGTTGAAAATAGACTGTAAATGTCTTTTGTATGAGATGAAACATGATAAGACATGAAACCAGGAGGCTAAACTGTAGTTAATCACGGTGGTTTTACAAGCAACAAATCACTATTGTAGACAGTAAAGTGTATCGCTTAAAAGCACACGCCACGAGGATCTCAGAGAGAAGAGCCCCGGCGGGGCATTGCCCACCACTGGTGGGTTTTTGGGTTGTGGCCCACTGGGGCAGCCATGGGAGCAGCCACGGTGCTGGACTGATGCTCGCAGGGCTGGACTGATGCCGGCGCAGGGCTGGACCGATGCTCGTGGGGCTGGACTGATGCTCGCAGGGCTGGACTGATGCTGGCACAGGGCTGGACCGATGCTCACAGGGCTGGACTGATATTGGTCCAGGGCTGGACTGAGGCTGGTGCAGGGCTGGACCAGTGCTCACAGGGCTGGACTAATGCTGGCACAGAGCTGGACTGATGCTCGCAGGGCTGGACTGATGCTGGCGCAGGGCTGGAATGATGCTGGCACAAGGCTGGAATGATGCTGGCGCAGGGCTGGAATGATGCTGGCACAAGGCTGGAATGATGCTGGCGCAGGGCTGGAATGATGCTGGTGCAGAGCTGGACCAGTGCTCGCAGGCTGAACCGATGCCAGCACAGCCTGGAACATCTTTCCCTGATGGGCCCTTTCCCCAAGTCCGTGGGGGTAACGTGTTTTGGGGACGGCTCATCCAGCTTGGGGAGGGCAGGAGTGCTGTGGGCATCACCGCGCTGGCACCACCGTTTCTGAGGCTGGCACTGGTTCTGCCTGCACCCGTGGCACGGGCTGGGGTTTTGGATGGGGATGATTAGTCCCACCCTGGGCAGACTCTGGGAGACCCATGCAGGGAAGCCAACGCCAAAAACTTGGGATGCACTTGGGTTGAGGATGGAGCCCATGGCGGACACGGCTCTTCGGGCACGGGAAGGGCAGCACCGCCGCCAGCCCCCATCGCATCCTGGTGCAGCCGGCAGCCGCTGCTGAGCGCGGGAGCGTGCCTGCACTGCAGCACACACAGCCGGCCCAGCACTGCTATCTCCCATATCAAAAATGAAGCTCATGATTAGAAGTGATGTGCACTTGAGCGCGTGAGATAAGACCCCAAAGCAAGCACATAAGTATGACTGATTAACAAATAAACCCTCACTAATTGCCTTAAAAATTCAGATCTCAACAGCAGGGGAAGGAAAAAAAAAAAAAAAAAGATTAAAATTTTCCTTGGGCTAAACATTTTTCCGGCGTGCTCAGACTCATTCTGAATGATTCCAGTCATTATCTCTCTAATTAATGCACACTGCAAACCAAAAACAAATTTCCTCACCTCGTGGCTCCGGGAGGTTCAGTCGAATTCAACAAACCTCAGGAACGAGGTCAGGGATTGCCCAGCAAGCGGCGTCTCGGGGTGGGAGGCAGACCGGAATAGGGAGAGATGAAGTTGTTATCAGTGAATGAAGTGGAATAAGCCTTTAATTTTCTCCAGGTGTTGCTGGATGTGCTGAGGGACAGGTGAGCTCCCCGGGACAGAGCAGGGGAGCTGGGCGATGGGGAGGCACCTTGCTTCCTGACAGCCCCCGCATGTCGGGGAAATCAGGGGGGTGTAGCATTTTTTTAATTACCATCACTTTATTCTCTGTAATGGACACAAACCAGCTCTGGCCCTTACTGCGCTTCCACAGCCCTAGCAGGAACTCAAAGAATCCCTTTTAAGCAAACCGATGCTCCAGAGCCTGTCACCTGGATGGGACCCCGGCACGGCTCGGGGCCGCGGCTGGGGCTGAGGCACCTATTTGCCAGGACCGGACTGCGCAAGAGCACCCCAAATCAGGCTGTGCTCCCTGCCCCAAGGGATGCCCCAATGTGTACCACCCCAAAAACACTGCTTTGGGGTCTCAGTGCATGTTTACAGCCAGGTGCATCCTCCTGCCCTCGGTGTGCCACCATGCCCGCAGCCCTGCCGGCATGGCAGAGCTCTCAGGCTCTGCTGGAGTGGGAAAAACTGTTGCTCAAAGGGTAAAATTAAATAAATCGACACAAATAGAAAAGACAGAGCCACCTCTGCGAGGCCAGGCAGCCTACTTAAAACACAAGGGAAAATTTCAGGTGAAAGCAGCCAGTGCAGGCAGAGGACTGCCCGGCCAGCTGGCTCACTCCTCCCTCAACGCTGGCTCCAAGGAATAAGGGTAATTAGAGCTTCCTAATGCCTCCAGGTCATTTTCTTTTTCCTTGCGTAACGTAATTTCTATAGGGCTTGTCGTCTTTATTAGGAGTATTAATCTAAATCTCACTGTGCTCTGGCTGCTTTGCTGTCCGCTGGAGCTATCCCGAGGAGGGTCAAAGAGGCAGGTCCTCTTTATGGCATGCAAATAAAAAAATTAAAAAATTAAAAAGGGAGGTCAGCTGGAGGCTACGGAGGAGGAAATTAATGATTTTTTAAACAACCAAGGAAGTCTGCGTCGGCCTGGTAACGTAATTCAATTTCTGTCATTAAACCCACATCGCTGATTTGGGGCCACTTTTGCTCAACTAAGCAAAATCCTCTTATTAAGCCAGAATTGTCATTATTGTAATAATAAAATAAGGATGAACGGCAGCGGGGAGGGACCGGCCGCAGCCCAGTGGAGGCGACGGGGATGCCTGGTGCTGTGGAGCAGGTTCCATCCTGCCCCGAGCACCCACAGTGTCCGGGGAAGGATGAGGGACCCTGCAGTGCCGGGGATGCTCAGCGGAGCTGGGAAGGGGCAGGGATGGGATCTGCTCTGCAGGGTCGCATCCTGCATCCTCAGCACCAGGCGCTGCCTGGAGCACTCCAGCTTCAGGTCTTTAAGATATAAAGATGCCAAAATCCCGGCTCTAGCCAGATTTCCAGGAAAATATCCCATCCCTATTTAAACCATCCTGAGGTTTTTTTGACTCCGGGTGATTTCCTTTCTCGTTGCTGCAAGGGTGGATGCCCTTCAAGGCTCGGCCACCGCCGTTCCCGCATCAGCAGCATCCTTCCCTCCCTGCAGCGCCGGGAAGGGCTGGGAAAAGCACGTGCACCCTCCCGTGCCTGCATCCACGAACTGCAAGGCAGCGTGGCTGGGTCTCCCGTGGCGCAGGGTGCTGGGCAGCCCCCGAGTGGGAGCATCCCCGCCGGCCCCAGCCCCTGCCACTCCTGCCGAGGTTCCCTTCCACTGCAGCATCTCGGGGGACATCACCCCAAAGCATCTTCTCCTTGGCCAGTGCCACCGGCCAGGAGCCACCGGGCAGGCGGCATTCCAGGGATGGATGGTCCCGCCGTGCTCTGGGGTGGGAGGCAAAGGGGCAGCTCCTGGCTCCCTGGGCTCACCCAGAGGTCACCAGATCAGGGGCAAAAGCAGCAGATCGGAGGATTAATCGGTTGAAAAGCAGCTTGAACCTTCAGGCTGGAACCTGATTACTAATTAGAGCTCGTGGAGCAGGAGCCAGCGGCAGGGTGGGAGGGAGACGTGGCGCTGGCTCCTGTGCTCCAGGGTGGACTTTACCTCCTTGGAGGAGGGATCTGGAGTCTGGCAAAGCCCAGCGCAAGTCTCCAGCCTCCACGAACCCAGTATCCAACTCTGGTGGGGTGAAGAGCCCTGTGCGAAGCAGAGAGGGTTGTAGCTTCCAGTCTTGCAGGCAGTTTCGTGCAGGGAAACTACTGTGAGGCACTGCTAAAACTCAGGTTCATCTGCTCAGAAAATCCTGCCAGCCCAGAAGGTACCAAGACCACACTATGAAACACACTAAAACCAGCTTCAGTTGGGCAAAAACATTAACTGGAGCGAACAGGAAACCTTCCCCCATGAAAGTTCTGACCCTGGAAATGCCCAAAGGCCTCCGGTGCATCAGCATCCCCCTTTCACACGGCAAAACCTGGGGTAACGGTAACAGATACAGGATAAAATCACACACACCGACCCCAGGCTAACCCTTCGGGTTGCGAGACCACGCTGGGTGCAAGACAGCGTGTCCACACCTTGGGTCTGCAGCTGGAGACAGAGGCTGCAGGTGCAATCTGCTCCCAGCCTCCCGGCCAGGGCTCTGTGCCTGCCTCGCACGCATCCCACCACCCGCGCAGCCTCCCCATCCCTGCAACCGACCTGGGCAAACCCAGCAGAGCAGGAATCCCACGGCAGACGCACCAGTGCTTTTTACAAGAGGTTATTTCTCCACCACAGTGAATCAGTGCTTCATTTTCAGTATTGAAACAGGTACAAGAGCAGCAGTGAGCTGCAGGTAACGAGCTGGCACATCGCAGTTTTTATCGGTGCCCTCCCCACAGTGGGATTGAGGCAAAACACACGTAGATAAAGGCTTCTAATGTGCCCCTGAGCGCAGCTGCCCCGGGACAGCACCGGCAGCGCAGCCCCACCAAACCACCCACGTGTTCCACCAGAGCTGCACCTCCGCACCCAGGGGTCAGCAAAAGGGTCTGCGGTCTTCAAAAATCCTTGTGTATTGATTTCAGAGGAGGATTTGGTCTCTGGGACAGGGAGGGAAGGCCACGAATCAGATGCTGAATTAAGGAGAAATCAGTGTCGCAGCCCTTCTGAGCAGAGAGGGAAGGAAGACGTGATTCCTAAAGCCTGAGTTGTGCAAAGTGCAGCCCGTGAGCTCGATTCTGGCCTCCCCTGCACCAGTGTACAGCGAGGAAGAACCATTAGTGCCGCTGGAGTTTGTAGCACAGTGATACATCTGGTGTAAGGCCAAGTCAGATCAAGCCCAGACGACAGGGGAAATCTAGAACTGTCTCTACTGTGTGCAAAATATGTGTAGAGGGTAAATACCTGGATGCTATCTAGCAGGATCATAAAATCATCCTCGCCCTAGCACCCTGGAAGGGTTTATATAGGGCAATTCATACCATGATCCCAGCCCAGAATAGCAGCAGGGATTAACCCAGACTCTGACCTCGGCTAATCCAGCGCTGCTCCCTGCAAATGCCAGCAGAGCGACCCTGGATCGCCTCGGTGCCACACCAGCACTGGGCCCCTCCTGGCTGCGTATCCACAGAGCATCCTGCCTCGGCTGAAGGCAGCAGCCAAACCACCCCAGAGCTCAGCAGAGGCAGGACCGCAGGCACACGTGATGCTTTAACGGCCAGAACCGAAAGGACCCGGCAGTAGCTGGTGCCGGCAGAGGCGAGGATGCTGGGGAGAACAGAGGGGCTAAGGGTGGGTAAACAAAGAGCTGCAGCCTCTGCATCACCCCAATTCACGTGGAACACCCTCAGGCACAGGTCATACAACCCGCCACCCAGCAAGCACAGACCTTCAGCAGCCTCATTTTCCCCTCGCCTCCCCCACTGCTCCCCCCAGCATCCCGAATTGGAGCAGCCCCAAGAGGGAACCAGCCCAGGGACACCAGAAGCTTCTTTGGGGTTCCTCTTGCTTGTGGTGCCCCCTTGCCCGGCCGATGCACCCCGAGGCGTGAACGCAGGATCAGCCCAAGAGCAGTGTGGCAAGTAGAGCAGCTCGCTTACTTCTCCGTCAGGTTCCTGCCTGCTTTGCCTGAGAGAGGGAGGAAAAATCAGGGCTTGTGCTTCTTGCTCCAGAACCACCAGCCCCTTTTATATGGTTATTTCGCTATGCACCGCTAACACCTCACAGCCATCGCAGTCCAACAAGCGGAACAGCAAGTGTGGTCAGGGTGCTGCCCCAAACTTGGCCTCCCAAAGCCTTTTTCCGACTTGGGGGAAGCCAAGAGCATGATAACCACAGCGGCAAGAAGCCCTGCCCTTCCCCACAGCCCCGCTCCCTCCCCGCAGGGCGGCTGCAGCACCCAGCACTCCCAGCTGACTGCCCCGGGGAGCCTGCGAACGCCCCCCCCCGCCGCGGTGGCCGGGCCGGAGCGCCCGGG
>JAVJGI010000050.1:25856662-25876170 GCA_035590275.1 Ibycter americanus | reverse complement strand
TGGGCCGGGCGATGGCGGCTGGGCAGCTCTTGGGGTGCACCGGGGGCTCCCCCAGCTCGCACACCCCAGGGGCTCGGTGGATGGGGTGCAGGTGCAGGCTCGGCGGGGACCACCCATCCCGCAGGGGCGCAGAGCCAGGGGTCACCCGTGGGGACCCCCCCACGGAGGGCAGCGCGGGGAAGGGGGGGGGGCTGAGCTGTGTGGCTTCGTGGGGTGCGTGGGGGGCCCCGAGGAGGAGGAGGCAGCAGCCCGGCATGTGGCAAGGTGAGGGCTTTGAAGGTGAACCTGAGCAGGCTCCGGGAAGGGATGAGCTGCGTGCGGATTCCTTTTCCTTCCAAAAAACCAGGCACCACCAGTCTCTTCTTCCTTAGTTTTATCTGAGGGGACCCTTGGATGGATCCTCATCCAGCGGGCTCCCACGGAAACCGCACCTTCTTGGTGCAAGAGCAAAAACGCCAGCGCCCTTCGGACAGAGGCTGGGGACCGTCCGGAGGAGCCGCCGGAGCCCTGTGGCCCACAGCAAAGCGCCCGGTCGTGTCCCCACACCCTGATGCCAATGGACGTGTCCATCAGCCACGAGCTCACCCCAGGGCTGCGCCCGGCGTGGAAACCCCGGCGTGGGGCCAGCGTTGGTGGTGCTCCTGCCCGCTGGGTGCTGACGGCTGGAATTAGGTCAGGTTTTCATCCCGGGGCTGGCTGAGCTCCCCGCCTCAGCCCCACGGATTGATGATCCGTGGCAGGTCGGGCAGGGGGAGCGAGGGGCTCTCGCTGCGGCACCGTGGGGTGGCAGGGAGCCGAGGACGCACCGTGGCACCGTGCAGAGAACAGGTGACGTGCTGTTTTGAAAGCGCCTCCCTTGATGATCTGCCACGATCAGACGAGCGGCAAAGGCTCCAGATAGACTCCGGGGCTGCGTGCGCCTTTGGGGCACAGATTTTCAGTCAGTGGAAAGAGCCACAGCAGCCGCCAGGAGCCTCAGCGGCATCGTCCGCCCAGATATTTGCTGCTAACCAGAATTCAGAAGGTGAAGCTGTGCCTGTGCTAATGAAATAGATGGGTGAAGCAGCTGGGTCCTTCCCCAGGGCTGTATCCTGCTGAAACCGGGGCTGAGAGCTCTCCTGTGAGCTGCAAGGGCCATGCCGCGAGGGATGCGAAGGTCTCGGGAAGACGGGCAGAAGATGGGGATGGCTGAGGCACGGTGGTGAAGCAAAATCCATAGCAGAGGCAGGGCTGAGCTCAAGCCCCAGGAGAGCACAGGGTGCTGGGGACGCTTTGGCAGTGGGTCACCGGGGGACCGGCGCGGGTGCTGGGGCTGGGCACTGAGGCCAGCTGGCTCTGAGCATCCCAGCAGGCAGAGCCGCCCTGGAGCCATTTGTGCAGTGCCAAAACCTGCTCCTCGCTCCCCCAGCGGCATGAAATCCGCTCCAGTGTCCACCAGTAAGCCCCCCGAGAAGGAGCGATGTGATGTGGAAGCGGGAGCAGAAGACGGAGCTGGGATCCCGCGCTACCCTATCCGATGCCTGAAGTTATATCTTCAGACTGCAGTGAGACTTCCCTCCCAGCCCCGCGCTCCTTAATCACAGGATAATGCAGAGAGCTCTCCAGTCACAGCGCTAATAACCACACCAATTTGGTTTCTGCAGCGGTATATTGTGGAAATAATTAGATGAGGGATTTCCAGCTCGTTTGGCTGGGTGATGAAAGCCTCCTCTGCACCCAGGCAGAGCTGTGCCACCATCCCTGCCAGCAGCGCCAGCCCTCTGCCCCAGCCACCGGCACCTCTAATTAACTGGAGAGGGCTGCTGGAAATTAATTTTACAATTAACTCTCCTTGATTTCACAACAAAAGCAAACAGCAGTCGGGCAGCGCCAGCCTGGGAGCGAGCAGCACAGGGCACTGATGGGGCAGCACCCTGGTGTGAGCTAATGCTGGGGAGCACCACACCGTGCCGTGCCGTGCTGTGCCGTGCCGTGCCATGCTGTGCTGTGCCGTGCTGTGCCGTGCCGCGGAGGGTCCTGATGCCTTTGGCATGAAAAGGGAGTGTTCTGGGGGGGAGATGCTCGAAGACCCTAGCCTGGTCTGGGCTGCAGCTTGTCTCTGTGTCAGGTCAAGTCCAAGCCCTGAATTTCAACCCGAGTTGAGAGCAAGGAGCGGGAATTCAGAGCCTGGGTGCAGCAGAGAGGCTTGCCGATGTTTACGGCTTCGGTGTTTCCAAGAGCAGCAAGAAGGGGCAGCGTCATTAGGGATCTCGCGTCCCTGCCCAGCTGGGTCGCAGCTCTCGAGGCTCTGCAGAGATGTGACCTCCCTGGGCAGGGCGTCCCAAGCACGGCTCCTCAAAGGGACATCCCACACGGCACTGATCCCTTCTGGGTACCACTGGGGCTGGGCTCGCAAAACTCTGCCAGACAGGTGCTGTGCAGAACATCCCCTCGGAGCTGTTTACTGCTGCCCCTGAAGCCACTGTCATCCCCATTGCTCTGTCACCCAGCTGTGCCCACCCAGCTACCCCCCAGCACTTGATGGAAATACTTGCAAGGACCTTTCTTTTCAATTTATCCTATAAATAGCAAGAAGATTCCCCTGCCCCGCATGCCCCCGCGGTCACAGGCTGGGGGGGAGCTCTGTGCTGGAAGGTGGGTTAGTGCTGGCACCGAGGAGCCGGCTCTGGTGGCACCTGTGGGCTCGGTATTTGCCCTCTGAAGCCTGAGCCAGCAGCAAAGCCTTCACTGGGGCTGCTCCGTGTGGACCCTCCACCTCGGGGTGCCGGTGGTCCAGCCGTGGCACCCAGCGGGGTCCATCCCTGGTGCTCCCCACCCTCCTGGGCACCCACACTCCCCAGCGGCGGTTGCGTTTCAGCAGCGTATCTATAGCCCCCGCTGTACTCGACGTCCCTGCCAGATGAAAACTCCCATACAAACCCAGGCTATTATTATCTCTGTCTTCCACTGTGCTAATGGTCTCTCAGGAAACAGTAATTTTTTTTATTTTTATTTTTTTTTTTTTTAGCATTTAAAACCCACGAATACTGGTGCGGTGGTATGGGAAAGGCAGGCATGGCGGAGCCGAGCACTGAGCCCTCGCCCAGCGCAGGGGAGCCGGCATCTCCCTGACCCAGTGGGGACGGGGAGCCGTGGCTGGGCAGGACCAGCCGAGGACCAGCCCCGGGGCTTTCTGGTAGGCACTGCTGAGGGCTGGGGATGGTGATGGGCAGTACTGGGAATACTGGGAATGGCTGTGGCATGGGGCCACTGAGAAACCCGCATGATGAGGAGCAAGTGAGGTCCCTCTGCCCCCCACCTGCCATGCTTGGGTGGGAGGTATACAGGGTCCCGTGGCATCGGGGAAGGGGTCCCTTCTCTCATTTCCCTCCGCTCGCTCCCCATTTTGCTGTTTCGGTGCTTCGCCTGGTGCCCTGGACGGCTCCGTCTGCCGGGGGTGCCAGCAGTGCCGACAGCCCTGCCATCGGATGGATGATGCCAGCCCCACAGCCAGGGTTTCTGTTGGGTGCTGGGTGTCGCCGGGGTAATCACCCAGGGATTATTTGGGGTTAACAAGTGGCTCCTGTGAAGCAAAAGCCGTGAAACGTGAGATTATATAAATGGCGCTGGAGGCAGCTGCGGCACAGCCTGTAATTAATTCGTGGCAGTGAAGTGCTTTGAAGATCCAGGGCGACGTGGATGCCGGCTGTAAGGCAGCCCGAGGGACAGCACCCACCAGCAGCAGGGTCCTGCTCAGCCCCGGCTCCCCTGCGACAGTGTCCCCGCTCCTGCTGCAGGGATGCTACGAGGGCAAGAGGGTGGTGGTGGAGCTCGAGCACCCCATGAACCCTCTGGGTGCTGGGCTCAGCCCCGCGGAGCCCATCCTGCAGCATCCATCCTCCCTCCCAAAATCAGGGAGGGGGCACAGCCAGGAGCAGGCTCAGCCCTGTTGCTTTGGCAGGCGCACGGCAATGGAGGGATTGCAGTGGCTGGTGGGGATGGGACAGCACATTGCCATGTCCTGGAACACCCTCAGGGCTATGGAAGCTTTGCTAGGAAAACTTTTGTGACTCTCCAGTAAAAACAGGGATTACCGACCCTATGGTTCCAGAGCATCCTCACGCTGAACTGGGGCCGCAGCACAGGCTTGCTTCATTCCAGGTTCATGCAATGCACCAAGCAAGGGCCAAACCTCCATCAGTTAAGCAAGAAACATTTAGAGGAGTCAGAGTCCTGCTCGCTGTGCTTGCATCCCTCCTCGCAGCCCCTGCGCTTGCACTGGGACCAGCATAATGTCCTCCTGTGGGACAATCCCCCTTGTTTTGCCGCAGACCCGGCTCATGGCTCCGGGTTCTCAGAGGCCCCATTGCTAATTGCCTGGCTGAGGTTTATCCTCGTTATACAAGCGGTTCCCCACACGTTATCATTGTGCTCATCTCACCATGGTGCCTTCTCCATCACATCCCTGCCAGGCAGTGCAGGGAGAGCCACAAGCCTCCCATCCACTGGCAGCTCCATGGCCCCAGGGGTACCCCAAAATAGGCTGGAAGGCGCCCAGCCTGTGGTGACGGGATCCCCGGGGTGCCCCGCTCCTGCTTGGTGGCTCATGGCGATGCTGCTGGGGAAGGCAGGACCGTGGCAGGGACATGCTGTGCCTCGAGGCGGCACGGAGCTGAGCTGCTTCCTCCCATTCCCTCGGCAGCACGGGCACTGTCGGCAATGCGAGCGATGGCAGACCAGGCTGCAGCGGCGGCGGACGCCTCCCCAACCCTGGCACCGTCCCCAGGCTCGCCTCGGCACAGGGATGCTGATGGACTCACACCCCAGCCCACCAGCACCAGGGAGGACGGCGGTGGCCAGGACGGCTGTGGGCTTGTTTTCCCTGCGGATGGGGACGCAAAGCCTCTCCCCTCGCCCCAGCCCGGGGGGATGCTCCTGGCTGACCTCCCACGGGCCCCCCAGCCCCGGCTGAGCCCAGCCAAGTCCCGCACGGCCCCATCCTCCCCCAGCATCTCCCCGTCGGAGAGCCGTGCCGCCCTGCTCCGGCTGCGGGAGGCCAGGCTGGAGGACACCAAGAGGCGGCTGTCGGAGGCCATGCAGGAGCCCCTCAGCCGGCTCAGCCGGCTCATGGCCGAGGAGAGCAGCCCCATGGCCCGGGCGAAGGCTGGCACCGGGGGGCAGGAGGTGGGGGGCATCCCCGGGACGCCGGGGGGCCGTGGGGCTTGGGGACGCCGGGCACGGGACTGGAGCCCCTGGGAGCCCACCCTGAACTGCCGCTACGAGATCTGCTCCTACGGGGACATGATCCAGGTGGTGGAAGTGGCGCAGCGGGATGTGGAACCCCAGCTGCCACCTCCCGAGGAGCTGCCGCCGGGGGGCACGGTGCCGGGCAGAGCTCTCGCCTCCATCGCACTCCTCGCCTACGGCTACTTCGTCCTGCCGCTGCCGCCCTACGCCGCCGGCCTCTGCCTGGGACTCATCTGCGGGCTGGTGTTGGGCTTCCTCGCTGTCCTCGTCCTCATGCCGAAGCCTCTGCCAGCAGCACGGGGAGCGCGGGACCACCTGCGCCCCAAGCTGCTCCCGGGGGAGCCGCGGGAAACCCACCGCCTCCAGGTAGGAGAGAGGTGGTCCGGGATGGGGTGCTGGGTGGCAGCTGGGGGGGAGCCCAGGGCTGGGGTGCAGCACCAGGGGGATGCCCAGCCCGCGGCGGGGGCAGGGTGCCACCCCGTGTGGCACAGTGGGAAGCAGCTGGGTCCCTTTCCCCACACCTAGGGCTGGATGAACCAGCTGCATGCCTACGACCCCGAGGTTTTCCACCCGTCGCTCACGCACTCTGTGCTCGCCATGCTGGATGGGGCCACTCTCAAGCTCTCCTACCCCAAGAGCAACATCCCACGCCGAGCCACCTTTGAGGAGGAAATCCTCGACACCGTCTTCATCAGCCACCGCTGCTATGACCTGACTGATGCCAAGGTGAGCCTGGTGATGTCAAGGACCCTTCTGTGGGGACCCCCGACACCCCACGCCCTGGCCCATCCTCACCGCTGCTCTCGGTGTTGCAGGTCTTCCTCTGCCCCCCCAGCCTGGCCCGAAAGCGGATATGGAACAAGAAATACCCCATCTGCATCCTCCTCCCCGACCCGGCGGAGGTGGAGTGCCGGAGCAGCGAGGAGCATGACTTGGAGCTGCAGAAGGATGAAGGGACGAAGAAGGCACCGGTGCCAGGGCAGGGCGTCCCGGGGGACGGCAGGGAGAGGTGCCTGTACCTCTTTGGGCGGACAGGGAGGGAGAAGGAGGAGTGGTACCAGCACCTCGTGCAAGCCTCCCGCGGGACACCCGGCAGCAGCCGCGGTGAAGCCAGGGCAGGTGAGAAGCATCACGGTCTCTGCTCTGCGCCGGGACTGACCCGGGGCGGGAGCTGCATGTGTGCCGGGAGGATAAGGCCTTGGTAGAGAGCAGTGAGCGTGGGGGGCACGAAGGAGCCCAGAGCATAGCCAAGAGCATTTGCAGCAGCGGGGAGAGCCCAGAGGATCCCTTGCCAGAACAGGGTGGGTGGCATGTCCCTGGCATCACGGATGGGCAGCCTGTCACCACGTGTGCATCATGGCACGTCACCACGCCTGCATCACGGCCAGGCAGCATGTCACCCCTCACGCCATCCTGACCCGCTCGTGTCCCCGTGTCCCCAGGCGTGGGACCAGCTCTGCAGAGCAGCGGCAGCAGCAGCGGAGGGAGCGCTGAGGACATCCCCTCCGCTCTTCCACCCAAGGACCTGGCGGGAAGCGTCCGACAGAAGATTTTCCTGGATTACAGCACCTACATGGCCCGATTCGTGCCAGCGCAGGTGGGGGGCAGCCCGGACCAGAGCCCCTCTCACAGAGCACTGGGCAGCCCCACAGCCACAAAGGTGAGTGGGACAAACCCAGCGTTGGGAGCAGGACACAAGCGCTAAGTGGAGGCTGAAGGATCCCGTGTGCAGCCACTTCCAGTCCTGTGGTTCGTGTCCTCCCGCCCAGCACCGTGGTTTGAGCAGCCCAGCCGTGGCACAGGGGAGCACCTGGCCAGTGGGTCCCACCCCTGCGGGGCCACCTCACGCCAGGGGCTCATGGCTTCTGTCCCTCCGCAGCTCGGGGAGGACACGGCCGGGCGCAGCGAGGCGTGCATGGCCTGGATGAACGCGCTGGTGGGGCGCATCTTCTGGGACTTTCTGCGGGAGCAGTACTGGGCTGAGCTAGTGTCCAGCAAGATCCAGAAGAAGTTGAGCAAGATCAAGGTGAGAGGCAGGAGCATCACAGCACCCCAGGGAGTCCCGTCCCCAAGATCCCACAGTGGGTGCCAGGCTGCAGTGACCGTCCCCGTGTGGTTTCCCTCCATCAGCTCCCATATTTCATGAACGAGCTGACGCTGACAGAGCTGGACATGGGCACATCCATCCCCTCAGTCCTCAGCGCCTCCAGCCCCACCATCAATGAGCGAGGTAAGAGCCCCACAGAGCAGCAGGGACCCCAGGGCTGGCTCCACGGCAGCTGTTAGCGAGGTGCCAGCCCCATCCCCGAAGCAGGGAGGTTTTGGCAGGCACATGAGCAGCCCTCGGCCCCTGTGGTGTTGACAGGGGCTCACCCCATCCCTCTCCCCGGCAGGGCTCTGGGTGGACATGGAGGTCACCTACAGCGGCTCGTTGCAGATGACGCTCGAGACGAAGATGAACCTCTGCAAGCTGGGGAAGGAGAGTGCTGCAGAGGAGAGCAGCCCGGCAGAGGCAGGCAGAGAGGGGTAAGCAGACTGTGCATGGCTGGGTTTCATCCTCCTCTTCCTCTTGCCTGAGCGAGGCGAGAGGGTGCTGGCCCCGAGGCACCCCTGTGATGCTCCTCGGGGCTCGCAGGGCCAGGCCACGGCTGATCCTGCTGGCAGACAGCGATGCTGAGTCGTCCAGCGCCGGCTCCTCCGATGAGGAAGACGTCGCCACTGCAGAGCCGGCGGGAGCCCTGGGAGAGCGGGTCCTGCCGCCTGGCACCGAGGGGTAAGGAGCGGTGCAGGATCTATGCCACGGGGTGCTTGGGGGGATGCTGGGGAGGTACGGTGCTACGCCAGCACAGCGGCGTGGGGCCGGTGTCCCTGGGAAGGCACACACAGGCACCCTGGCACATCATGGCAGCCCCTCACAGGGGGCTCCTGTCCCTGTGGGGTGCTGTGGCAGATGGCTGGGGGACACTGAAAGCCAGCACGGCACTGGGTCTCACCCTGCTGCTGAGCTGTGGCTCCTCTCGCTTTAGCCACGTCAGTGGCAACAGCACGAGCCGGAAGATCCTGCGCTTTGTGGATAAGATCGCCAAGTCCAAGTACTTCCAGAAGGCCACTGAAAATGAGTTCATCAAAAAGAAGATTGAGGAGGTTTCCAACACACCGCTGCTGCTGACGGTGGAGGTGCAGGAGCTGGCAGGCACCTTGGCCGTGAACATCCCACCACCACCAACGGACCGTGTCTGGTACCAGCTCTCCTTCCTCCTACGTGGGGACACATGCACATCCTCCTTCCTGCTCCCCTTGCTCCCTGCAGTTCGGCCAAGGAGCCAGCTCTGGGGCTTCGGGTTCCTCTGGGGCGCCAGCAAGCCAGGGCTTCTCCCAAAGGGACTCACAGACCTCAGGCTCATTTCTCCTAGTCTCCACCCAGGCCCAGACAGGATCTGGGGACCCAGAGCTCCCGCTGCAACCCAGCCACCTCCTCCCAGGAGGCAGGTCCCTAAAACCCAGCAGAGTGGGGCCACATGGGCTCTGCCACATATTTGGAATGGGATGCTTTCTGCCTCTTTCCTTTCCCCTTGCAGGTACAGCTTCCAAGTCCCACCCCAGCTGGAGCTGAAGGTGCGCCCGAAGCTGGGCGAGCGGGAGGTGACATTCCTGCATGTCACCGAGTGGATCGAGAAGAAGCTGCAGCATGAATTTCAGGTGCCTGGTCTGTTAAAGGGCTCAGCAAACCCTGCTGACGCGTGTGCATTGCTGTGATCAGGGATAAACAGACCTCAGTTTGGGCCAGGGATCTCTCTACAAAAAGCCAGCATCTGATCTGGTCTGTCCAGCTTTGGACAGTCAAGAAACACAACCTAAGTAACCAGCTCCGAGGGCTGGTGCTCTGAGCACTAGAGCACTTGAGGAAAAGTGGCTTCCTCCCAGCACGTGCAGCCCTGCCTCAAGCAGGGGGGGATTAGGAGTGTCAGCAAGTCCCAGGCAGACACTCCCCCCCAGAAGGGCTGAATCCACCCATCCATTCTGGTTTTGGGCTGTTTGGGAGATTTACCATCACAAGGTACCCGCTGGCTTGTTTTCAGCCTCTTACCTTTGAGACCTCTGGTCAAAGAGCAGGAATGTCCCTGCAGATATTTGGGTACCCCAATCCCCCCCCGAGAGCCGCCCATGTGAATGGCTTCGAAGTGCTGGTCCCTGCCCTCGGCCACGACCACCCTTGAAGCCATACAGGTCGGCAGGGCAAAGAAAAACTTCTCCTGCTTGTCCTTACTCTGAGATATCCAGAGCTGGCAATCTCTAGGGCCGGGCACAGTCAGCTGCTGCGGAGGCGATGAGAGCCCAGGACCTTCTGTTTGCAGCCCCAGTCTCTAAGTTTTACCTACTTGAAACCACTTACTTATTATTCTGGATCCCTCTTTTCAGAAAATTTTGGTGATGCCAAACATGGATGATCTTATCATTCCCATCATGCGCTCTGGCCTGGATCTTCAGCCACCCACTGCAGGACTGCCCAGGGACCCGCCCCCCAAGGGAGAGAAGAGGCTCTGAAGCGCAGCCCCACGGGCAGGGCAGACCCTGCGCAGAGCTCAGGGACCTCGCTGGGACACGGGGCCAGCCTGGGCCTGGCCACTAACTGCAGCCGGGGCTATGCCGTGGGCTCTGAGCTTCTCGGTTCATCTCATCCTCAGCACATTTGTAGATGAGCCTCCTCCTTAAACACTGCAAGCACACGTTCAGAGCAGAACCAGACACGGGGCACGAGGTTTGCTGGAGACCCAAGAACTTCGTGCACCTCCTCCCAGGCTCCCAGGACTCCTGGCCAAGGGGGCAGCTCTGGACCAGCGGAGGGCTGGGCTTTCCACTGTCTGGTTCCCAAAGAGGGTGCAGGACGCCCAGACCAGTTCTGCACTGAAGGAGTTGTTGTCACTGCTGATCCAAGACATCACAGCTCCAAGACGCATCATACCCTCCCCGCAGGCAGCTGGACTGCAAGGAAAACAGGGGTGGGGAATGAGTCCAAAATCTGAATAAATCCATCACTGCCCAGTCTGACCTAGCAGCCATCTTATTGTAAACAAGTTCCCACGTCTGCTGAGGATGCCGGCCAGGATCGTGGGGCTTTGTGCAGGGAGAAGTCCACCAGCCATATATTCAGCTCAGCAAAAGGCGTACCTGGGTGTGCATGCGTGAGAGACAGTGAGCAGAGAGATGGGCAGTGAGACTGGGCAGGGGCAGGTAATGGGAGGCTCTGTGTTCCCAGCAGAAACTGGGGCCAAAGTGCCGGTACCTGCTCTGCTCCCCTCTGGAAGAGAGGAAGGAGGGTCTTCATCGTGGTCTAGATGAATGCAGGCAGTGGGAAAAAATCACCAGGCAAAGAAAAGGGAGGATCCAGAGGACAGAGCAGACACCTGGCTGTCCCAGTTAGCCCCTGTCCATAGAGGCCAGTCCCAAGAGCTACTTGCCCCATCCCTACCTGCTGAGGAGCCTTGAGGACACAGTGCTGCCCACAGGCAGCACTGAACACAGGCAAGACGCCTCTCTGGAAGGAAGACAGGGAGCAGGCATGGCTTGTAGCCCCTTTATTGAAAGTGCCCAGTTAGGTAGCCTTGCATGTCTCAGTCCTTACAGCTCTTCCTGCACACTTGGCTTCCCTTTCACCAAGTGTTTCTTCTGAGGGCCCTGGAAAACAGCAGAGAGGAGAGCTCTTAGTGTTAGTGGCAGATAAACCTGGTCTGCAAGGCTGTGCCTGAGCTGCAGGAAGCAGAAATGCAGCTCTGGCCACTTTCTGCTGTGCAACGCAGCTCCTGGTCTCTGCGCCCCAGCTGGGAGCTCTGTGCGTTCACCAGCCGCCCCTGGGACCTGCCCAGCCCTGCAGGAATCAGGAGCAGAATGTCACTGCTCTTGCACCAAGGGTTTGTTTCTCTGGACACCACAAAACCAGCCACAGAGCAGCAATGAGTGACCTGCTGCGAGCCAGGTGGGCTGGCCTGCAGTCAGGGGACATGGAGGGGAGCAGTAATTGTGCTGATGAATGCTTCCAGGAGCCCACCGTGGTAGAGCAGCTGCTGTACGAACCCTAGAGAAGGCAAGGCCTCCCACAACCAAAGGCACAGCTTCTCATCAGCTAATAACAGAGCCTGAGGGGTTTCCACCAGCTAAGAAATGGGGTTGTCCCAGAACAAATAAATCCTATGGGAGCAGATGGCAAGAATTACTTATGTGCCTCTACTTCCAGCCAAATGTAAAGTTTTACCAGAGTATACGTGCAGGAAACTCTCACCCCACAGTGGAAAATGGCAAAGAAATCAGCTGCAACCACATAAAACCACCTCCTGTCACTCAGATCCCTGTCACAGCTACTCAGGACTTGCAGTGACAGCAAGAGCAGAACACAGAACAAGCTCCTAACACTGAGATGAAGGAAATCAGCTTAACCTCTAAAGAGCTCTGCAAAGGCACTGCATAGCCAATCCCCCTTCCCAGGGCTAAGGAGGCTTAGCCAGTTTCACATGGGAGTTTCAGCTGACAGGCCAGATCTAGGCATGTTTTACGTCTGCGTAGTATCCAGGCAGTTGTTTTCTTTCATTTCTGCTAGCTGAAGGCCTGCCTTACTCAACTCTTCCTCAATTTCACATTCAGACTTATGCACCAGCCTGGTGTAGGTTGCAAAACTATTCGAGAAACTCTGCTTGTTTTGGATTTATTAATACTTTTTTTTTTTTTTTTTTTTCCCCTGGATTTAAGAAAAATATACTGCTTGGCCCTTTTGAAAGCTTCCTGACAAAAGAATCACAAATTTGTGTCTGAATTTGACCCAACCTTTTCCTCTTAAGAACATTAAAGTTATAAATCATTCCAAACAAATCAAAGAAGCACACAATTACGGGTGAAAGAGACCATATGTCCAATGCAGTGCCTGCCAAGTTAACTGCTTGTTTAAAACATCCCGTGGTGAATGGAAACTGGTTGGCCATATGGTATATTATTTGCTAGTTGGGTTGTCTTGGATCACTCACACAACCATCATGTTCTTCCTTAGCATAATATCTGTTGTGTGAATTGAATTCATGCCTGTCTTTTATGCAAGACAGTCCCGATCACTCATTTGGCTGTTGTTGTATCGAGAAGCAGATGCTTGGTTGGAGTCAATCAGTTGCTTTTAGCCCCAGCTGCAAGCGTGGCCTGGGAGCTGGAGCCAGCACAAAGTATAACTCACCATGAAAGCCCGCTTCTCCTGAGCTGTCTGGAAGCAGCCATGGCCAAACTTCGAAGTAGTATCAATAAATTTGAGCTCAACGGCTTCCTGAGCCCGGCGGCTTGTATGCACCAGAAGGGACTGGAAAAGAAGAATCACAATGCATCAGGCTTAGCGTTACAGAAGATCTGGACATCTTCTCTGATGGAAGCAGGGTTGAAATATCCTAGCTGCACCTATTAGACAACTATCTCCATGAAAATATGCCTTCTCAGAGAAACATCCTGGTGCTCATGGGGCAGGTGATGCCTTGGATTGCAGGGCAACTCTGAAACAAGCCTGCTTTTCACTTAGCATTTAATTTCCTCACAATCTGCCTATGGCCAAGGTTTCCATTTCTGGGCCTCGCATCACAGCCCTCAAAGGCTTGCAGCTTCTGTCTCCAGAGAGAGTCCGTCTGAGTGCACGCTGCCACAAACCACCTAGCTGCGAATGGTCTCACTGAGCACCACACTCATGTGCCACATGCCCTCTGCAATGCAGAGTCGAGGACCCGACCAGTCTCCCTACCCAGCACTTGGAGGCAGCAGCATTCTCCGTGTGGTGAATCTGTTCAAAGAGAGCTACAGACTGTCCCTCCCCAGTGCCAGCTGCGCTCTCACCTTACGGAGGGTGAGCACACGCTTCTTCGTGCCCACGACGCAGCCTTTCAGCATGAGGAAGTCGTTGTTGACCTCCCCATAGTGAGGAAAGCCACCCTGTGGGGAGAGGCAGAGAGAGGGTTGGCAGGCAGAAGAGCTGGATGGGAGCAGACGCATCCACAAGTGGCGTTTTCTAGGGAAGGAGAAGGTAGTGAGTGACAGTCGTTCCAGCTAACAACACTCTGCATCCTTCAGGTTGCCTGCTTAGGACTGCCACAGCATGACAGCCACACTGACTGCATGATCCCAGCTAAGGAGCACCCCATAAAAGCTGGGGAGCCAGTAACCTTCCTTCTCTGGAGGGATGTGGGTAAATAGAGAGCAGAGCTGGCTAGACTCCTGAGTCAACAGTTTTTAATAAGCAAAAGTGAATTTTTAAACCAACTAATATTTATCTGTTAAGTATCAGATTTTTTATGTAATTCAGACTTCTTTTTCTTTTTAAACAAAGTTCTCAGTTTCTGCCCAAGTTATCAGCTGAAAGCTAAACGTCTGGGTCTACCAATGGGCCTAAAAAAACACCTCACAGAGGTGGTTTTCCGTGCCCATGAGGAAAGGATTAACTGCATTTCTTTCAGTGAATTTCCTTCAAACCATTTCCTATGCAGCTGTCATCAGCCAGTGAATTACTTTCTTGGCTTGGATTCCTGCAGCCAGGGCCAGTCACAGCCCTGTGACCCCCTCAGCCCTTACCAGAGGCGTAATGGTCTTCTCCGTGATATCGTAGTGTGTTGAGGCGTTGTTCTTCACCACTTTGCCATCCTCTACGTGGATCCCATGGCCAATGCGGTAAATCTAGGAACAGAAAGGAAATGGAGATGGCGACTTTCCTGCCCCCTCTCTGCGAGATGTCATAGGGATGACGTGGTTTTCACCAAGATGTGCCCAGTGCGATGTGTCCCTTGAGCAGGGAAAAAGCACTGGGTAAGACATGGAAAGCAACGGCACTGCAGATCCCGAGGGAAACATCTGAGAAGCTGGGGGAACAGAGGCCACCGTGCAAAGAAGGGTGGTGACAGCACGAGAGGAAGGAAAGCAGGAAGGCGCAGCAGTGCTCTGTGGAAGCCCACCTGGGCCATACCTTCTTGTTGAGCTCCGTGCGGTGGTGGTAGCCCTTCTGGCCAGCCCGAGCAATGGAGTAGCCAACCCGGGCTGGGTGCCAGGCTCCGATGCAGGCAACTTTGCGCAAGCCCTTGTGTGTCTTCCTGGGGAGTTTCTTGGTGTGCCAACGGCTTGTCACTCCTGGAAGTGTGAATGGACAGGGTGGTGAGAACACTGGGGAGATTCAAGGCTGGTGTCTGAGTGCTGAAGAGGGGAGAGTCTCATCATTCTGCAGTTCTCAGAATACACCGTGTTGGAAGGAGACCAAGAGCTGTCACCACCGCGAGAGGCCAGAGCACAGAACTGTTCTCACTTCCCATGGATCTAATCAGACTGTGATATGTTCCTGCTGAGCACATCCAGGCGCACACACAGCAACACCCACACCTCCACACACGTGGGGTTTGTGAGAAGTTCAATGGCTTTACGTACTCACGGTGCCTCTGAGCCTCCTGGGAGGACTCTGGGCTCAAAAGACTGCATGGCCTTTACTGAGATTAAGGAAACTAAGCTCTGCTACAATGGAACTATGTGTCATGGTTGAGGTCCAGAGGCTTTTTGCTACTCTCTGTGCAATGAGTTGGTGGGTTCTCAACATGGCTAACACTCCCCTGCCCCAACACTCTCTTATGGGCAGTGCCATATGAGAAAGACAGAAACCAAGCCCCTGGCAAGGTTTCTCCTTGCTCTGTACCTTTCATCCCATGCCCCTTGGACACGCCAATGACATCAATCATCTCATTCTGGCTGAAGACATTGTGCACGGAGACCTGCTTCTCCAGCCTCTCACGAACCCAGTCAACCTTTTCAGCCACTGTCCCACCATTCAGCTGGATCTCCATCACGTGGGCCTTCTTCTGCCGCAGTGGGAGCAGCTTCATCTGCATTAGACAGGGCATTAGGGCAAAATGTAGCCCCTTGCCCCACAGACACAAACATGCAAGCAGGGCTGCATCACTCACGACTTGTGAGGGGCATAGTGGGTAAGCAGAGCCAGCTCTTTATCACCCCTCTCTACCACACTGTCAACCCCTTTCATAACAGCTAGCCACCTGGGTCAGTATGTCTATATATCTGGGACCTCCTGGAGCCAACTCCTTGTCCTTGAGCCCAACCACCCCATCTCCCAGTGCTCCCATTCCAGGCAGGAGCTGTTGCACACCCTCTCTCCAGGAAGAGCACAGGAACAGGCCAGCCTCATCCTACCCCAAGAGTTAAGCACAGTAGCAACAGCCATGGTAAATACCCCGGAGAAGCCCATCACCAGGGCACTGTCTGAGGCTGAACACTGCGACCAGCCGGGATGCAGCTCTGGCTCCACACCAGAGTCAGCACCTCTCCTTTGGTCGTGCTCCACCTCTGCTTCCAGACTGAGCAGTTATTTCTAGTTCCCATTAAGAGGTGCCTCCACTCCCTCCCAGTCCCAGCTCCCTGTGCAAAGCCCCTGCCAAACAGCCACAGCAGGACTTTGAGGATCTGTGCCAGACACAACTGAAGCCTTGAGCAAGCTTAGCTCTGCCCCAGACTCCAAAGTAGCTGTTAACTCCAGGGATCAGCATGAAAATGGGCCCAGTGTAACCAGCAATCGCATCCGGCAAAACTGCTTGCCCATGGGTTATTTTTGCCCAAAACATTTGACACCAGTTGCTAATTTGAGTTGATCATGGGGCCTAAGGTCCCCTGCTGACACAGGGCTCACCACCTGCTGAGGCTCTGCGCAATGTCCACTCTCCTCCATGGAGCGTGAGGGCTTCCTGGCATGCCTGAGCCACAGCTCCCTGCAGCAATTCCGTAGCAGGGAGCTCTGCTGAGTCTGGCTCAAAGGGACAGGGCTGGTGTCAGGAGGTAGCTGGAAAGGTCAGCCAGCACCTCCCATTGCCTGCACACCCTGTCCCACTCCCTCTGACTGGCATCTGCCCGCTCAGCCTCCTGTGACCCCACCAAGACATCCTCGTGATTCCAGCTCCCAGCTCTCACCACACTCCTGAGCTGAGGAAGTCCCTGAGCCCCCCTTGTCCACCGCCCCGGATGAGGCTCTGACCTGTGTATGCACAATCACACGAATGACTTTGCAGTACTTTTTCATAGCCGCAAAATCCTTCTCGAGCTGCTTTTTGCCATCCTCATCCTGCCATTTTTTGCAGTACTTGGTGAACGCCTTCTTCTTGCTTTTGTGCCTAAAAAAAAAAAAGCATTTAACATCCAGCAGAGCTGAACAGTGAAGTGCCTCTGCACCTTGCTGTGCCCTGAGACAGCACAGCGTAGGGGGACATCACCTTGTCAGGCACTTCCCTGGAGGCACAAGGTACCTGTGGATACCTGAACCTCGCCTCACTGTCAGGGCCACGACACAGGGCTTTGAGGTGGGAAGAAGAAAGTGAATAATGAGCTGTGGAAAGGGCTGGTAATTCAAACCTTTTTGCATGAGGAATCCAGTTGTCTCCCACTGACTGGCTCAGTGCCATCAAAATACAAGCGCAAAATCAGAGCTAAGTGGAGAAAGGAGAAAACAGCCTCCGACAGGGATCAGAGGCATGTGGTGGGTGGATCTCAACGGCACTTTTGCAGGAGACATGATTCCTACAGTTACGAAATTCATGTTTCCATTTTCCTCTCTGCTGGTGGGGGTTTGGGGCGTTGATGTTTAGAAGGACCAGGGGTCACATTCCGCATCAATTTTCCCTCTGACAAATCTGGTTTTACTCCCTTCTTTGGTGCCTCAGCTCAAGTATTCCAGTTTAATGGAGAGTAGATGAACCTGACCTACACAAAGGAAAACGAACCTGCAGCACACGCTGCCATATGATATTGTGGAGAGAGCTAACTTAGTTCAACCATTGGAATAAATTTACATATGCATATGCTGGTTCCCAGCATCAAGCTGTTTGCAGTATCTCTGTGCATGACTAAATAAATAGCAGTTTCACTCCACCCCAGAGCCAGCTGCCAGCAGCTGAGCTGTTTGCAATGGCTGGGCATCTCGGATAGCCTGCGGGAAAGACCTGCGAGGGGCTCCTCACACACAGTGCCCCAGGGACCCTCCCCAGCCGCAGAGGCACGTACCAGTTCTTGTAGAAGCGCCGCCGGCACTCATCGCTGATGTGCTCAGCAAAAACAGTTTTGAAATTCCTCAAGCCCTTCGGTGTTTCTATGTACCCCACAACTCCCACCACCACCATCGGGGGGGTCTCAATGATTGTCACGGCCTCCACCTCCTCTCTCTTGGAGACCTCTGCAAGATAGCAAAGGGAAATGGTCTAGGATCAGATCATTCCATGGTGCCATGGTGGCCCATGCCATTACAGCGAGCAAGCAATGTGCTGGCGGAAGGCCACACTCTGGTCTCACAGCCAGCCTCAGCCCTTCCATCTCCCACCTGCTGGAGGACCACACAGGGTTCCATCCCCAGACACTGAAGAGGTTAGAGCCTGTGGCCCAGCACACTTGAACCCACCATCCCCACGTTGGGGGAAGCAGCACATTGGATGGTTCTTGCCCTGGAGTTGGGCTCCAACGCTGTGGACATCCCAGAGGCTAACATTATAAACTTCCCAGCAGGACGCTTCAAACCCAGGATTGGTCAGGTAGTTACTCCGCAGGGTCCTTCTGCCAGCAGGATCCAACAACCCACCAGTCACCATACCACTGTGGGGACTTCCCAGGGACCCCCAGACTCAGCTCACACTGGCCGTGAGGTGGCCTTTGGCCATGCAAGATCTGGACGGCATTACAGGAGAGAGCCTGGCAGCTATGTGCTCCACCACACACTCCCAGGAGCAGCCTTGCCCACCAACAAGCCTGTTCCTTTGTTTCCCCCCATGGATGTGGCTCCCTGCCTTCTTCAGTCAAGCCTTACTGAGCCCAGGCCTGTGCACCTCCCGCACAACGTGCGTCATGCCAGCTTTGTAGCCCAGGAAAGCTGTCAGGTGGACTGGTTTGCTGGGATCATCCTTAGGCCATGTCTTCACCTTCCCTCGGTGGCGACGGCTTCTCTTGTGGGGGAGGAAGCCCAGGTGGCCATGCCTGGGAGCAGAGAACTTGCGGTGGGACTGCGGAGAGGAAGAACAATGAAGATCAGCTTCACTTTCAAGTCCTAGAAGACTCCGGGACACAAAGCACAACAGGAAATCTCCCCTTTAAGATCAGTGAATGCTGGAGGGATTCTGGGCTCCTCCTCAATTCCAACACAAGGAAAAGAACTCATGACAGAATGGGATTTTGTTCAAGCTTCCATCATGTGCACGGAAGAATTTAGTAAGTTTCTAGACAAATGATGCCGGTTAAATAAAAAACCACCTTGAACACAATCTTCCTCCTTCTGCTTGAGGACTTTGAAGGAGAAATACGTTCTTTAATAGGTCTGCCCTTCTGTGATGTTAATTATCCTGACTTATTTTGTATTCTGCAGCACCAAAAGGGCCTGCTCAGAATTCACGGGCCTCATGTCGTCAAGGCAAATAGCACCAAACAAGCACAGCTAACGATCAGAAAAAATGGGAAAGGATGCCCAAAGGAATCCATAATAAGAACATGTGCAGGTTGAATATACACCTTGAAAACCAAATTAGAAGAGCTAAATATATAAACCCCCATCGCAAGGTCATGCTGAGCCAGGCAGAGAGAAAGCAACAGCGCTTTAGAGACACGGATGAGTTCTCACACAAGTGGCTCCACGGCAGGGGACCAGGGGCCAGCCCAAGCAGCACAGGGTTAGTTCCGCATCCACTGCAGCTCCCTCCTTACTAAGATCAGTGCTGGCACCGGGCTGCACTTTCCAGCAAGCTGATTTTCCAGCCCAAGCGGAGCTATGTCGAGTTCCAGCCCGCCGGTAAGCCAGCCCTGCTCAGTTCCTCTGCACACACTCCCCAGGCAGCAGTGCCGAGCTTTACAAACCATGGGACGTCTTCAGCCCCGGTCAGCGCAGACAGAGCTGTGGGCAAGGGCCCGTCCAGGCTAACACTTAAGATGGTTGTCGGTCTGAAGACACAAATTTAGCTACTAACTTCACCCGCTGCTATATTCCTGTCGCGCTCGGCCAGGCTGGCAGGTTGGACATAGCAGTTGCAGCATGATAAAGGTCAGTTGCCAGTGTCTCAGTTTACACTTCTCCCTCCTAAACAACTTGAACGTGAATGGCAGCAATTAGCTCAGCTTCCTAATGAGGCACCGCGCGGCCAGGGCCCGCGCCGGGTGCCCCTAGCTCGGTGCAGGCGGCTGCGCTGGGTAGAGACAGACTAAAAACCCCTCTGTAAACTCTGGTAGGAAAAAAGACGGTGTGATTCTGGTGA
>JAVJGI010000050.1:25821291-25849011 GCA_035590275.1 Ibycter americanus | reverse complement strand
ACCGGAAGCGGCCGGCACGCGGAGCGCGGCGGGGTCGGCATGGAGGCGGCCGCCAGCCCCGTGCGCTTCAAGAGCAAGTGAGGGGCGGGCCGGGGGGCCGGGCAGGGGCTGCCGGGCCGCCGCCGTTTGGTTTAACCGCCGCTCTGCGCTGTCTCCCTTCCAGCTACGCCGTGTGCAGGAGGATCGAGCCTTTCTACAAGGGGGGGCGAGTGCAGGTGAGGCCCGGCCCGGCCCGGCCCGCTTGGGCGAGCCCCCGGCTCCGTAGCGCTCCCCCTTTCCCTTCACTTTTCCCCAGGTAAGCCGAGATGGAAAATTCATGTTTTGCCCCTGCGGGACCAAGCTGAACATCATCGATGTGGACACAGGAGCTCTCCACAGCCTCCAGCAGGTGAGGAGGCCCGGCCTCTGCTGGGCGGTGGTGAACCGCTGCGGGTTCCCGAAGGCTCCTGGGGGTTCCCGCTATCGCCGGCTGTTGATCTAGAGCTCCCATGAGTGAGAAGCAGAGGGGAGAGTGAGAATGCTTCTAAACAAGGGCAGGTGTTAGCCGTGTGGTCCCCAGGCACAGCCAGGAGCTACTGGTTGCACTTAGCATCAGCAGAAGCGTGTAGAGAAGGGAGCTCGGAGAGCGCTGCGCCTGTCGTTTAACTGTGGGGCTTTTACCTTTTGTTTTTCTAGGATGACGAAGAAGATATCAGTTCGTTTGTTCTTAGCCCCGATGATGAGGTATGTGTTTGCTTTGTGGTCTTCTGCACTCCTGTGTCAGGCTCCCAGATAAAGCCAGTGAACACCGAAGGCTGCTCTGCCTGGAAGCACCTTGCGTTCCCAGAGAACTCTGCCGAGTCTTCTCAGGCTTCCATCTGTCTCTCCTGGGTTCACCTCGGACAGAGGAATGCTGAGAGACTCAGCTTCACGAGTGTCACAGCAACTGGCATTTCTGTGCTTTGTGTGTGGGCACTGAAAGAAATTTAAATCAAATTAGTACTTAATCATGCTTTCCTTCGCCTTGCTTTTGCATAGATCCTCGTGACAGGGAGCCGAGCCCTGTTGCTGAAGCAGTGGAACTGGCGAGAGAACAAGTGTGTTCGCACATGGAAAGCTGTGCACACAGCGCCAGTTGCCAGCATGGCCTTTGACTCTACTTCAACGTTGTTAGCCACAGGTACAGTCCTGTGTCACAGGCACACTGTGGGAGTGATACTGAGTGGCCCTTCTGCTTCTGAGTAATTTGGCTCAGCTGGACACAGCCTGAAGTAGTGATCTCCTGAATTCAGGCATAATCAGAAGAGGTTTTACTTAGAAATAGCATCTTGACAGACAAGAAGGGGTCCTTTTGATGTTCTCTCTGAAATATACTTAGTAAAATGCTGACAAATATCAGGCATCTATGGGACAGTGCGGCAGTTATCCTGGTGTAGGACAAGGACTTGTGGAGATGGAGGAGGTCAGTCATGGCCTATAACTTAATTCTAGTTCAGATTTGAGTGTGAGCAGTCAGGTTCTACCCAGCTCTCTGAAAGCTTAAGGTGCTCCATGGACCTCCCTTGGTGTGGGCAGTGGTTGCTGGATTCAATTTTCTTTGTGCTGCCTTTGCAACCCATGAAATGTTACAGTTGCTGATATGCTGGACATCCTGTGTCTCCTCTGTAGGTCATTCTTACATGCCTTTCTTTTCCCAGGTGGCTGTGACAGCACCATTAAGATCTGGGATATGATCAAACAGTACTGCACACACAACCTAAAAGGATCTTCAGGAGTTGTACAGTAAGGATGAGCCATATTTGTCAGTTGCTGGCGTTAGTAGGGTGCTTGGGCGCTGGGATTGATGTGTAATGTCCTGAGTAAATGGAATATAAAAGCCCATTCTGAGCGGGTTCTGAGCTCTTCTGCTCTGTGATTTTTGAGGTGTCTAGTGAAGGAGCAGAGTTGTGACTGACTTTAGCCCAGAGAGGAAAAACAGTTTGGTCAGGAAATTTGTTTGAATCTAAATGGAATATCTGCGCTTGCTAACTGATGTGCTTCAAGAACCTGGAAAGAATGGCAAAGATCAGTTGTAAATTTTTCTGGTGGGTAGCAGAGAAATGAAGTCCTACAAAGAAAATCCTCTTACAAATTCATGTTGATTGATCTGTCAGACTGTGTAGAATGTATATTTGTTTAAATGTTGGGCAAATGCCACCATGCCAGATAGTTTACTCCTGTCCTGTTCAAGTGTGTCTCCTTCTGTCCAGCCTTGTTGAGTTCCACCCTGATGTCTCCCGTCTGCAACTCTTCTCCTCCTCAATCGACTATAAAATCCGCATCTGGGACCTGAAATCCAGCAAGTGTGTTGCTACGCTGGATGGCCACTTCAGTGCCGTCACCTCGCTAGCGTTTGCAGATGGAAACACGCTCATCAGGTAAAACCTTGCAGAGGCTTAGCCTTTCTCTCCTGCTCGCCCTGCCTCCTGCCAGAGACTGGGTGTTTCTCTAGGCTCTGGCAAGGTTCTCCAGGGAGGAGGACTGCTACAGGTGTTCATTCTCTGCTTGACCATGCGAGTGTGTAACTGAGGCTGTTGGCACCTGTGTTTTGGGCAATATACTGTGCTGCTGCATGGAAGGCTGGTGCTTTCTTTCACATGGCCTCTTCAGAAGTGGGGTTGAACTCCCACAATTCCAGATTCGCTCTCACAGCTCAAGTTCTCAGAGCCCAAACTGAATGGATTTAGCACTGAAACTGATCTTTTAACTTGCAGTTCTGGCCGTGATAAAGTCTGCATGGTGTGGGACCTGAAAACCAGAGAAAGCAAACGAACCGTCCCTGTCTATGAGGTAAAACTGCATTTCATTTATTGAGATCCTTTGTAGTTTCTAGGTCATGGTCCCACGGTACCTCTGCCTCTTTAGGTTCCTGTATACTGTGAAATCAGGTTTCTCTCCCTTGTACTTTCCAGAGGCCTTAAAACTCTGTGCCTAAAGCTGTTTATTTTCTTTTCCTTCTTGCTGGTGTGGTTCTGCCTGGGAAGTTTGAGGAAATATGTGCCACTACTGCTGTCTCCACTGCTCTAGTGCTGGAGGAGGAAGGAAGGATGGTCATGTAAAAACATTGGTCTCTCATTGTATCTGCCTGCCTGTCTTCAGCAGCCATGCAGTCCGGGGCAGTGGAGTGTGGTGTGCGTGTGCCTGTCGGCACTAGCGGGCTGTTGCACAGCTCTGGTTGCTGAACCGGGACACCAGTCCCGTGCGCTCAGCTGGTGTTTGGCCAACTCTCTTGCAGAGTGTGGAAGCTGCTGTGTTGTTACCTGAAAAGGGAGATTTCTCTCAGCTGGGTGTGAAGAAACAAGGGTTGCACTTTGTCACAGCTGGAAGCAAAGGTGAGTGTCCTGGCATGTCACTGCCAGATCTGGAGGCTGGGGAAGGACAGTATTTAAGGCACTGCACTGCCATTATTCCCGGGATGTGCCTTCTGTGTGTGGTGGAAGCCTTGGAATGAACTGAGGGCTGGAGAGCAGAGCCTTCTCCTGAGTTCCTCCAACAGTTGTGGATGAGCAGGACTGATCAGGCATGCTGTGAAGCTTTTAACTATATATGTTTTCAAACGGCAATAAAGTTTGATTCGGACTGAAGAAGGAAAACTGTATGGCCCTTCATGCCACTGTCACTGAATCTCTTCACAGTCCTGCCTCAAAGCTGCGTAGCTTTTTCCAGTAGGCGAGACCAGGGTTTGTTCTGTATTCCTTGGACAATCGCTGTCTAAACCAGTGGCTTTGACAGATAATTTATGTCATCTTTTTTGTTAGGCATCCTGAAAGTCTGGGAAGTTGCCACAGCTGCATGTGTGTATACCCAGCCGGTGCCCTTTGAGTTGAAGGAGGAGGCGAGCGAGCGCAGTGTCACCCAGTGCATGCTTGTGCCTGCAAGGAATGAGATTGTCACAGTGTCTGTGGAACACAACATTGTTTTATATGATGCTCAAACTCTTCAGCTCAGGAAGCAGGTAACAACCCTCAGCCTCCCTTTCCCTCTTCCTTTATCCATACTTTAGGATCAGCTCTGCTTCTGGTGGAAGCTTTGTCCAGGGGTGCCCTTGTCTGCTACCTGTTCTTGAGTGGTTCCTTGGTTACAAGCCAGAAAGCCAAGTTCACTGGTGGGGTTATTTGGAGGAATATTGCACAAATGCAGGAAAAAGCAAGCAGAATAGGCCTAGCCAGAAATCCTTTTCTTGCTCCAGCTTGTGTGTAAAAAAAGTATTTGTACATGCAATATTAAATGAAAAGGCACAGTAATGCAGCCTCAGTGAGCGTGGTGCCATTTAGTGCTTCTCTAACCAGCTGACTTTTCCCTGTTAAACTCTCTGTTCTGCTGTCCTCAGCTTGCAGGTTACAACGATGAGGTTCTGGATGTGAAGTTCCTTGGGCCCACTGATTCTCATATTGTTGTGGCTACCAACAGCCCTCAGCTGAAAGTGTTTGAACTGGCAACATCACACTGCCAGATCCTCTATGGCCACACAGGTATGTGGTTGGCTCTGACGTGGGTGGATGGGAGATTTGAAAGTATTTCTTTATCCAGCTTCTCTCACAGCTCTAAGACTGGAGTCCTTAAGTTCTCTCTGGAACAGCATCACAACGGGTTTTGGAGTTGTCTGGAGAAAGGATATACTGTGCAGTCCTGGTTTTGCAAACACTAGTTTTCTTTCTCTAGGCCTGTCAGTTCAGTCCCTTTCACTAGCAGTGAGATCAATTTAAATTGGAGCTAGAGATGTAGGTATGTGAGCGTGAGCTCTGAATGCAGTTTAGTGGCTGCAGGTGACAGGTTCGCATTGATGCCATAAGCAGTGGTCAGTCCATAGCGAGTGTGGATGTGTTGTGTCCCAAGTGTCCCACACCTCTCTCCCAGTCTGAGTGGTGGACTCATTAATTCATGCATTTATGTTGTCCGATGTCACTGTTACTTTGCATCCAGCTGTATTTTCTTCTTCTGTTTAGAAACAATTCTTGCTTTGGATGTCTTCAGGAAAGGCCTGATGTTTGTCAGCTGTGCTAAGGTGTGTTAGTTTTCTTCATTTAATGAAACTCTTTGTTTCTAGTGATCTTTATGGGCAGAGTCGTATTCCTTTTTGGCAATCCAGAAAGGGCTTTTGTTCAGATGGAATTCCTGTCTGCTATAACCCCCAAATAAAAGGTTCTTCCACTATCCCTTTTCAACATCGTCCCTGGGGAAATGCATGCGGTTGATTGTATTTTATTAGCCTGAAGGGAGATGCCTTGTTCTCCAAGCATCTTGGTCTTGCATTAGGGTTCAGAGGTGTCATTAGTGTGAGACTGATGGGGAGCCATGCATAAAAACCGTGGTGGAAGAAAAGGTGCTGACTGCCCTGATACACCCAGAAATAAACCTCCACGCTGGAATCCCAGACTGCAGCGCATCGTGCTTGGTGGTGTCTGCCCTCACCCGCTCTGATGAGTGCAGGCAGAGGTTCAGGCTTGAACATAAGTGACTAGTCAGGCTCATGGCTGTGGTTAATGCACGGGGAACTGATCACTTGTCAAAAAAGCACAGCGGTTTCTGTCCTCTCCCATTTCAGGACAAAAGCCTTCGAGTCTGGCGGATGAACAAAGACGGAAGGGTGATCTGTGTCGCCCAAGGACTGGGTCATGCACATGGGGTAGCTGCTGTCTCTTGCTCAAGGTAATAAAAATTGGACAAGAGTTTCCCTTTGCAAGCATGAGTCATGGCTGCTGTACTGATCCTCAGGGTGAATGTTTTAGTGGATGCTGTTTCTCATTCCTGGTCCCAGCTTGTCACGGTGCTCTGAGTGTCAAGGAAGGGTGATTTTTTAAATTTTTTTGAATGCATCTGTCTATGCATAAGTTGTGAAGTTTGCATTTCTTTGTTAGTCTAACTCCTGTTTGCCTTAAAGAGCAGCAGCTGGGTAAGTTGCCAGATAGAGCTTGAGTGGTTGGGAGAGGAGGGTTGGGGACTGAAGGGAATGTATCTGTGAAGGTGTTTGCTTGAATAGCCGGTCTGTTTGTCAGCTCTTCTCCTTTCTTTGTGCTGCCTAACAGACTGTAAGCCCAGCTTTCCTGTTCAAGAGCTGCAGTATATCTTTGTCTGTAAATGAAGAGAGCTAACAGTGCTCTTGCATAATGTCTGAATTGACCTAAGTAAAATGAAAAACAGTTTAAAAAACATTAAAGCACTCTGTTTCACATCCCAGCAGAGTGACTGAATGTGTGTAGATCCCTGTAGGGGAGGAGAAGGCCGTATTTTTTCTGTGCAGGGGAAGCCACTGTTTTGCTTCTTTACACTTGGCACTTTTATTCCTTTCAGACTGAAAGAAAACTTCATAGTAACCAGCAGCCAGGACTGCACAATCAAGATCTGGAATATCCCAGAATCCCTCACTTCCAAAGCAAAAGCAGCCTTGATCTCCAGTCCAGAAATCCTTCATGCAAAAGTGACTGAGAGGGGTCATGACAAGGTAGAGCTCCCCCTGATGTTAGAACATGCTTTTAGTACTTAAAACTTTCTTTCCTTGTGTTGCACCCTACATTTATTACCTGTCTGACAGCTGGAGCAAAGGCTTAAATGGCTTTGTACTCTCTCTGCTTGTGTGACTTCTCCAGGACATAAACAGCGTGGCGGTTTCTCCAAATGACAAGCTGATTGCCACAGGCTCGCAGGATCGGCTGGCCAAGCTGTGGTCCTGTTCTGATTGCTCTTTGCTGGGTGTCTTCACTGGACATAAGCGTGGAATCTGGTGTGTGCAGTTCTCCCCAATGGATCAGATCTTGGCCACCTCTTCAGCAGACGGGACCCTGAAGCTCTGGGGAATCCGGGACTTCAGCTGCCTGAAGGTAATGAGAACTCAGAGTGCCCCTTGTTCTAAGCAACCTTCGCATGCTACAGGGATTGATAAAAGCTCCTTCAAAAAAGTACGTGCTTGTTAATGCAGCTGGCATGTAGCAACATGGCCATCCTGGAAGGAAGAGCTATCCAGGTCTAGCCTTCTTCTCCAGGATCTTGGGTCTGTGAGCTGCATGCAAAGCTCCGTGACAAGAGCTTCTGCCCAGTGCTTTCTTTTCTAACTAACTAGTGAGCAGCATGGTTGATCAGAGGGGAAAAGCACATAGACACTATTGAAAGAAAGCTGGCTTTGCCTGACACAGCTGTGGCCATGAAGAAAAACACACAAGTTTAAATTTCAGACTCATTCTTCATAGAAAAGCTCTCTTTCCAGCCCACTAAGACCCTGAGAGGGCAGCTGCTAACTCTGCTGCGTTCTGCCCAGCAGTGGTACCTCACTGACCGCTCCACGCAGTGGCAGGGGAATCAGCCCTCTGGGGAGACAGCCCGTGCTGTTGGCCTCACCATTCAGACCATTTGCCCAACAAGTTTAAGCAAGCAGGTGGTTTGAAAAAATGGTATGAGAACAAGTCATTTCCTACTTTTCCCTTTTAACCTATAGTGAAAGTCCCAAGGATAGAGGCTGCTTTTTGGAATTTACTTACTTGGGCTTTAGGAGTAAATTTTATCCTCTTGAAAGAGGACTCTCTCAAAAGGCCTGGCAACAGCTCTGACACTTTCTAGCTTCCTTTCTGTTTTCCAGACCTTTGAGGGTCACGATGCCTCTGTACTGAAGATCATTTTTGTAAGCCGAGGAACACAACTGCTCAGCAGGTAAGTGCCACACCAGGAGCCTAGAGGAAGGTGCAGAACTAATCAGAAGAAAAATCTCTTGGCTGATATCGACAGCAAGAGGGAAGAGTCTTATACAATGGATTTAGTCTTGGAAAGACTGATAGGAAGATGCCACATTTATGCCAAGCTTTCTGCAGGGGCTAACCTGTCTCCCTCTTCTCCAGTTGCGCTGGGGGTTCTCGTTAGCTGCTGTGATGTGGCTGGGTTGGTGACATACGCTATAGTTAGGCAGAGCTAAGGGTGCATCTTGCACTTGACATTTTTGGTTAATTCTGCTCCTGTTTGAAAGCAACGGGACAACTTTAGGTGATATTTGAGGTGGGGCAGAGCGAGAATGGATCTATCCAGTGATTCTTTTTGTTGTGTTTCTTTCTCTTCCAAAAGCGGTTCTGATGGTCTCTTAAAACTCTGGACAATTAAAACAAATGAGTGTGTGAAAACGTTAGACGGTCATGAAGATAAAATCTGGGGTCTTCACTCTAACAAACAAGATGATATGGTCGTGACAGCATCCAGTGACTCCTGCATCACGCTGTGGAAGGTATGGTACGGGTCTTTCTGTGCTTCCTCTCTGTGTTAGTAATCGGAATGCAGTTGGAGACCTCAGGGTCCCAGTGGTTTGTTCCTCGCTATTCCAGCATGACATGTGCTCTCCTCATTTTCTGCACTTTGCAATCGGGTCAGTAAGGTATATCTTGGGGTTTGGGGGGGTGTTTTGGCCATACTGTATGTTCCCGGTTGATGTTGTAAAAGGAACAGCTGATGGGCCTTAGCAGCCTGCCCAGTGCTGGTGTTCTAAAGGTAGTTTGGAGGGAAGTTGCGAGTTGCTGGATTTCACACTGAAATTACTTGACCCAGAGATCTTGCTGCAGAAACTGATTTCCTAATCACTTGATGGCTAAATAAAAATTCATCTGTATGAGAGCAAGATTTGGCAAAGCTGTATCCTGGTTTTTTGTAGGACGTCACTGAAATTGAAGAGAAAGAAGCGCAAGCTAAACAGGAGGAGCAGATTATGAAGTAAGTTGGTCTCGTGCAATAATAAGCTGTGAAAGGCCAACTCTGTCGAGTGAAACTGTCCATGCCTGGAGCCATCCAGCTCCATCTAAGCTGAATGTTACATAATTTAGCTATTTAGAGGCTGTCAAGGCACAGTAGTCTCTTCTACTTCGTAGTTTATCTTTAGCTCCTGCAAAGCCTTGCTTGCTGTCAGCTTGACAATTGATTAGTTTCATGTTTACGCACTGTTAAGACAAGCAAAGTCAAACATCCCAAACATACGTTCACTTTTTCCCACTTCACCCAGCACTGAATAGTTCAGGGAGCCCCTGAACGTGCCAGGGTAATTATCTGAACAATGAGGGCACTGAGGCATTCATCGGCAAACAGTATTAACTTCTTGGCGTTAAACCTCTGCACGCTATTTTGGCCAAATCTGCTGCTTTCTGTGTAGTGTTTTTAACACCAAGCAAATTCTTTTCTCTCTCTGTATAGTGGTTTCTTTCACCAAACAAATATTTGTCTCACTCTTGACCCTGACTTGTTTTCCAGAGAGCAAGAGCTTTCTAACCTGCTTCATGAGAAAAGATACCTCAAAGCTTTAGGGTTGGCCATCTCTCTGGATCGTCCGCACACAGTGTTGATGGTGGTCAAAGGTGAGTCCACCTGGTGCCCTGAAGGCATTTTTCTGCCCTCTCTGCTTTCCAGAACATCTCTCCCAGGTCGACGGAGACTACAAAGCCTAATTGTCTGAAAGCCTCAGTTTTCTCTTTCTCAAATGACTCCCTTTTTCCTAAGTGAAATCACTGCAGATAACAAGCGGTCTCCCTGCTCTCGGCCCGTGGGTGCATGGGCAGGACTCTTGCATGGACTCTTTGTTTGTCTTTTCTGCAGCCATCCTCAAGGAAACTGATGGGAAGAAGCACTTGGAAGAGAACATCGTTCGGCTCCGGAAGGATCAGAAAGGTTTGTTACAACACGGTTTAAGTGCTAAAACCTTCCAGGTGAGGGGCTTGTTTTCTTAACTGAAACTGAAAGGAGAATCTCCTTAGACTCAGCATTTATTGCTGCGCTCCCACCGCCCTGGAGCAGGACTGCTGCCTGGGGCCACCGCTTTGTTGCGGTGCTACACCAGCAGCTGCTGGGAGCTGGTGTGAGTGGCTTTGCCCTCATTGGGGGTGTCCCTGTGACAGCTCCAGGAGCAGTTGTGTGCATAGTTGTCCTGCCCCTCTGGGCTCAGCATCACCATGTGTGGGAGCTGCCCCATGCTGTAGGACAGCAGAGATGCTTTCTAATGTGGCGTCTCCTGCACGCCCGCGGCACAGCCAGCCTGTACAGATTCCCTTCCTCCCTAGAGGCGGTGTTAACATTCTTGGTGACGTGGAACACAAACTCTCGAAACTGCCACGAGGCCCAAGCTGTCATTGAAACCCTCCTGAAGCACGAAGCACCGGACAGCCTGCTGCAGTACTCGGGCATTAAATCTGCTGTGGAGGCCCTGCTGCCTTACACCGGTGAGTCACGCTGCAGGGATGGGCGGTGAGCCTGAGGTCTCCCCCTGTGTTGTGAATGTTCCCTGTTTGCTTGGGTCTGAAGAGAGATTTTTGTCCCCCAGTTTGGTGAGATTTCTCTCCCATGATGCTAATCATTGCGTTGTTCTCATTGCAGAGCGCCATTTTCAGAGACTGAGCCGATTGCTACAGGCCTCCATGTTCATTGATTTCATGTGGCAAAACATGAGGCTGGCCGATGCAGCCCAGCAGGAAGACATGGCTTTGTGACCCTCTTCCCACCAGTTGCTTTTTCCAGAGGGGAGAGTCTGAACTGCTTTCCCACCAGGTGTGGCAACTGGACTGTTCCTTTATTTTATAATAAAATTTTTAAAGTTTTGATTTCTAAAACAAGTCCAGCATTCAGTCTCCTTGGGGCTAAATGAGAGGGAAGGGCCATTTCTTTGGCCAAGCTGTGGTTTCCCTTTGTGTATTTTCACACCCTGAATTTTCAGGCCCAGACATTTGAACAGCACTTAGTCTGGAGAAGAGGCAGAACCTGGCTCTGAACGAGCAGTTGGGCTTTACTGGGGGATTTAAAGACTTTACGGAGGTGGGAGACGCTACAGGCAATGTCACATCCCAGAGCCCAGTGGGGCAGTGTGTATGGATCAGTGTTGTGTTGAATGTTTTCTTTGCTTGGCCAAAATGCAGCCTGGACCAAGGTAGGTCTCTCCCCTCTGCCCACCCCAAATGTTGGCACCTGGGAGGGAGATAAGCACCTTTTTAATTCCCCAGCTAGCAAAGTTTTAAAGTGTAAAAACTCAAGCAGTCTTCATAGATATTTATGTGTATTTTGTTTCAGAGACAAAAATGTATAAAATTTGTAACAACAAACACTTCACAAGTTGGTTAAACTGCTTGTTTCAAAAAAAAAGATAAACCAACAGATACCTGGAAGAATAACTAAAATTAAATGTAGCAATCTATATAAGTGTCTTAAGTTTTCCTGTAACTATTTTTCTAACTCAATTCTAACAAATGAGTTTAGGATGAGAACTGCTGTGAGTTTCAGTAACTATTAGACCCCCTTGAAAGGGGAATGTTTTGTTCATAAAAAGGAGCTCTGGCCCCACTGCCCAGTTGGGAAACAAGCTGCATGAGAGTTGGTTTTGTTTCTGTGCCTGCACAGCCATGGCTGCAGGGAAGGCTTAGAGATGAGGTTCCTAGCCATCAACAGGTTTTTTTGTTCTCACAGCCATTCAGCAGATCCAGTCAATTGATACATTTGATGGCCAGTTCTCCACTGCCAAGCTGATCAAGCCTTTAAAACACAAAACTAATAAAAACCAACAAAACCCCCCAAACAAACCCCAAAAATCAGAAGAGTTTTAAAAATATGTATAAAATAGGAGGTTCAGATAAGTGACATTCACACAGCTGCTTCATCCCATGCCTACCCCCTAGCAATAATTGTAGCTCCGGGGGTGACTAAGTCAGTGACTGTGTCTGAGTCCCCCGCCTGCTCCCTGGGGCGGCAGTGGCACTCTGCCAGCCCACCTGGTGGGGGGAATAACACAAGAACGATTATGAAATTTTCACATACAGCACGGCAGGATAAACACCTGCCTGAGGGAGAATTAACTGAATTCAAAGTGACCTCTAACTTACACAGGAGCTGCCTGACGTGCAGCTGCCGTGACTGCCCTGATAGGTTAAACCACTAAATCCTCTCCTGCTAACTCCAGTACAGCCCCTCCTGGCTCCCCAGCCTTCCTGTGCAAGCTGCAGCAGATATCGGTGTTACTCAGGGAGGCGGGATCTGCATGTGTGTTCCTCAGGATCTAATAGTGTCCTTGGAAAGTGACAGTCCCAAACCCTGACACCCCCTGTGCCACTGCCCACGGCTCCTGCAGGACTTTGGCAGGGGGTGGTGCCTGGCTCTGGGTTGAGGTGTTGGCCCAGGGCTGGGGCCGTGCCCCTGCCCAGGGGCACTAATGCACATTCAGGAGAGGGAGCAGAGCCTGGAGTGCTGGCCGGGAAGCCGACTGCTGCACAGCTCGCTTCGTGACTGTGCTGCACTTCTGGAGGATCTCGTGGGCTGAGGGGCGCACGGGCACCTTGGGGACACAAGCAGCCAAGTCTGGGTCAGTGAGGGAGTAACTTAGATCAGCTGCAGATGACTCCACAAAGCCAGAATCATTCCTGTCCTTGTGGGTGAGGTGTGGAGACTTGCTGCTGTGCATGGCCAAGGCATGCCCCAGGGGAGAGCTCCTGGCCTGCTCGACTTCAGGCAGAGATCTCGACAAGTCAGGCTTCCAGCTCAGCTGGCCGTTGCGCTCACTGCTGCTCCCCGAGCTGAGGGACAAGCTGTCTGACTCCAGGTCCGGGGTGGAGCTGGCCCTGGGCAGAGACTGTGATCTGCCTCTCAGAGAGTTCACATCCCCCTCAGTCTGGTCAAGGGAAGAGCAAGCCTGCACCCTGCACCAGCCCGTGGCCTCACCCTGGGGCTGGGGAGCCATCAGGGAAGAGCAGAGGTTGGGTGTGGAGATGTTGAGCCCACAGTTTATGATCGTCTGGAGCTTGTGGTGAGGATTCTTGTAGGGCTGGAGGCACATGGAGGGCATGTAGCCGGTATGGCCATTGTATCTGAGGGGGAAGGATGAAAAGCAACACTGAAAAGAGCCCTTCTCCCAGCTCAGACCAAGGGGAGGGAGCAGAGCACCCAGGGGAAGCAGGTGAGGACTCAGCCCAGCACTGTACACGGGATGTAAGGAAAGGGAAGCCATCCCTAGCCAAGCAGTCAACTCGGGGGAGCTCCTCCGCACCGTGCTCAGGGAGGAGCAGGTGAGAAGCACCTGCAGCAGGTAACCAGCTCCCTCAGGGAATAAGAGCTTCAGAAAAGCCTCCTTACCGGATCAGCCACCAGCCATCATCAGATTTCCTGACCACCTCCACGATGACGCCGTTGTTCAGCGAGAGCTCGTCTGCCTTCTGAGACTCATAGGCCCGCACAACAAAGTACAGGCTGGCTGTGGAGGGAAGGGGGAGGTTGGTTTTGCCTTGTGGAGAAAATGCCTCCATCCCTGTGCCAGACCAGCTCAACAGCCCTGGCGAGCAAGTGAGAGCGGCAGGGGCAGTGTCCCTGTGAGTGACTGATTTGCTCAGAGACCCACAGCTGGTGGCAGAGCTGATCACAAGTCAGAGCGACAGGGATCCAGGCAGGGACTCCAAGCAATGGTTAAAGTGGTGGGGTTTTGCAGAATTCATTTTTTGCAGGAGGAACCTAGTGTCCCAGGGAGCCAGAAGCAGACTTACCCTCCTCGTTTGAGCTCAAGGCATTCTGGATGTCCTTGTGGACATCAATCTCTTCCAGGTACGGGGCTGGAAACCAGGCTATCTGCTTGTCTGCATTTTCCACTAGCCACCATCCTGCAGCAAACAGCAAAAAAAAAAAAAAAAAGGTTTTTAACGGCCTGCAAGTAGATGACCATAATCCCTGGGTTGGGGCTGTTCTGCCACAAGAGGCAGGAGGGACATTCTGCAAAGCAGCTCGATGCCCCGCTGATGCCGTGCTGAAACTTTGTTCTTTCCTCCTGTGTAAATCCAGGTAAGCACATCACATGTGCAAACACCCACCCGCACCCGTGATGCTACTGACTCGGTGTTTGCCAAGCTATGAATCAATCTACACTATCCATCCCTGAAACTGAAGAATCCTTATCAAACATACCAGTCATGTCCTTGATTAACACTTCAACAATCTCCTTCTTAGCGACTTTGAAAGTCTTGTTCTTTGTGTCTTTGGTTTCAAAGGTTTCGATGCATCTGTAGCTCTGGGATGCCTGGGGATGTGTAATAGAGGAGAGCTGCTGCCGTGGCTGGCTTTTCTTTTCCCCTCCAATTTCCGATGGCATGATTACAACACTGAAAAGTAAAGTTTAATATCTGTTTACTGAAAACTCACAAGGAAGGCTGAGTTTAGTATTAATTTTGGTAAAATCGTCTATGCAGTAAGCTAAGAAAAGCTTAGGCATCAGAAACAACATGAAGAGGCATTAAAGCATTCCGTAGAATTTCCCTGCTCCGCTGCCCTGCTAGGTAACTTGTTCCTCTTCTACCCGTGTTCTAGAACATTTCTGTTTCATGAAGACATATACAAACAAAAAATACAAATATGATTTCATACCTGTTTTCAGGAAAGGAGGGATCTAGGTCTTGGGTCTGTGCCTTGAAAAACTGAGTCACATATTCACCCTGGGAGATTTTAGCATCCGTTTTCAGCAGCTCCTGGGAGTAAGTTTCTAGCAGTTTCAGTATCTCCAGGCACCTGTTCAGCTTCCCACTCTTCCTCTGCTTCACATTTGCATCTTTAACAAGAGCAAAGCTAGTGTAAGACAACAACAACAGATCTGGATGCCTTGAGAGCAGCATCTTTTGCTGGGTCACAGGGGTGCCCTCACCTACCACCCCTCCCCACCCAAGCCCAAACTGTTAAGAAGCCGAGACAGCAGCTGTCTCTGCCTCCCTATCATTTTTAATAGCTCCTGATACAATTTTTTTAATACCTAAAATTTATCTTTGTTCACATGTAAATGTTACAAGGAGCTCTGGGCCAATATTTAAAGTGGAATATTAATTAAATGATTAAAAAGAAGTCTTTCTGGGTTATTTTAAGTCTGTAATAGACCCAAGCACATTGATGTAACCCAGCAGTACCATGCCATGAGCTGTTAATCTGTTCCAGAGGAAGGTCAGACTTGGAGACTGAAGTCTATGTCATCACTTACAACTGTCCCTGACAGCTGTGTCATGTTTGTTGGTCCATCAGAGATTTACTCTCCTTACCTTTAAACCTGGGTATTGTTCGGTCAGATCTCCTGAGTGAGCCACTCTCGATGGGGAATTTTCTCTTCAGCTCTTTCTGAAAGCGAGGAGAAGGAGAGAATAATGGTGTTTTGCAGCCCTGGCACACGGCTGCGCTCCTTCCCCCCTCCCCAGGACAGGAATCCTATTTTCAGGGAGATATTTGCTTACATGGAATCTCTTAAAGTCTTCGAATGTCCGGTAGATGAGAATGTTGTTCTGATCTGACCAAGACACAAACATCATGTAGTTCTGGAAAAATAAAAGGGAAAAGAAATGCGTTTTTTTAATCACAGTGTTCAATATTGGATGCTTTCAAGCAATCAGCATTTGCCAGGACCTGTGGTTTAGTTCTGGCTTCAGGCTGCAAGACCATCACATTAAAAAATGAAGTTAAACATTAGACCTATAAAAATATTTCATTAATTTTAGGGCCCCAAATGGATAATCATTGTTGAAACCAAAAGAATTTGATGACACTGTGAACAGAAAGACAGCAGAATCCAAGATAACCATTTCCTTAGGATATTAAGCCCATTATAAAACAATTCCAAGAGACCTCTGTCCTAGATCACAAGGTTCTAATCCCAACACTGCGGGGAAATGAGAAAACATGCCCCTGTAAGAGTAACTCCAAGAGCCCTCTAGTTTCCCAATTTGTAAATAATATTTAAGGAGGAAAAAAAAAGCCTAACAAAAAAAACATTGAAGTACCTTCTGCTTTCTGCATTGCATCAAGCCTACAGCCTTCACGTCCACTGGGTACCTGCTGCAGCTCATCTTCCCCAAGCTTGCTCCTTCCTTCCCAGGGCAGCTGGAGACTGAGCAGAGATGCGGCTCCAGACACAAGTCCTGTGGTTAAATACGCTAGAGTGAGAGGCAGGGCACAAGCGTTCCCGCACTTCCTCCTCCGCCCAGTAACGCTGGCAGAAATTCCATAATTTGGCAAACTACCACGTGACTTTTACCTGCCCCTCTGCTTTTAACATGCAAATATTCCCCAGCGCAGATGGCGGGGCATAGTTCAAAGAGTCAGGGAGAAGCATCTTATCACATCCTTACCAGAATAACGCCAATAAGCGAGCCTGGCCCTGCGGCTGGGTCCATTTATCATCCCTGAGTGTCAGGGTTGTTACTGGGGCAGCAGCATCTGCTGTGAACTGAAGTACATTTCTGGGGATGGACACGTTGTCTTTATGGCTGTATTGCACAGACGTGCCCATCCGAGTTGCCTGTGGCTTGGGCTGTGCTCACACCAGTCCCAAAAACTAATTAAGAACGTGGCTTTTGTAATGCACAGATCAGGCACAACTTTATGTTGTGTGTGTGTTAGCTAGTTACTAGTGTGCGCTAGCTGTTACAAATCTCTTTTCTTTACTGCTTTGTCCCATCTGCTAAGATATTTCATTTTAAATGGATTTCTGGTAACTATATCGATATTTGCATGCTCTCAGAAATTAGTGGGAGATGCTGATGCCAACATTGCTGGAGCAAAGGATGAACAAACACATCCCCGGGGTGTAACAGAAAAAGTCCCGAAGCTTCTCAGGTGTAAATACATGATGGAGACTCAGCTCCAGGTGCCCTGTGCTCTGTTCTGCATCAAGCCAGCTGCCACCCAGGGCAACCAACAGCTCTTCCCATGGCACAGCTCCCACTGCCCAGAGGCACTGCAAGACCAGTAATTACAGCCCTGGAAAGCCTGTCCTTTCACCGAACTGCTGCCTTTAGCATGCCTCAGGTTATGACTTGGCTGATGGGCATCCGTGTGATCAAACCGCCTTCTCCGTCCTCCCTCCCCCTCTTCTTTGATGAAGCCTAAATTAAGTCATTATCATTATTGGAGCCCAAATTGAGAGGCTCAGTCCTGCCTTTCCTTTCATTTTGCAGTTACGCTTGATGTCTCAAAACCCTCAGTAACAGCTGCAGATGATTTTTCATCTTCCAAAAAAACCCCTCCAGGATGTAAATAGGAAGCCAAACAAGATCCCTTCTGCATGGCCAGAAAATACGAGTCAGGCCTTGGTTTGCGTTTCACAAGCACCTGAGGCTGCTCCTGTGCAGCAGGATGGCAGTTTCTGAGGGAAAAGGAAGTGGTCTCACTGCAGTTTGATCTATTGCTGCTGGACACCTGTCCTCCTCTGGGAATGGAAAGTTACAGAGCGCACTTCAGTCCTCTCCATGCATTTGGTGGGAAAACCCCTTTGATGGCATCTCCAGGGCACTTCCTGGCTCACAAAGCCAGGCAGGAGCTGCCCTGCAGAAAGGTGATGCAAAGCAGCTCACTTCCCTCAACAGCCCCAGAGTCAGACCCTCTGTCCCTCTGTCCACAAAGGGTCCAGAAAAGGCACGTGCTGTTAAATCTACCTGGCTCAAAAGGTAAGGTTTTCATGGAGAGAAAGGAAATCACTTCAACCAGTGAGTTTATTCTTTACGATAGTGTTTATCTAGAAGCTACCAGTCTCTCAGGTGGCAGAACCCTTTGCCGAGTCTCTGTCATCATACCCATGCTGACAGGCTTCTTCTTGGCAGCCAAGCTGCGGCCAAGCTTGCCTTTACATAGCTCTTTAATGTGGCTCAGAAATAGCTGGAACCAAAGCTCTCAACAAAGCGTCTTTGATTGGTATCCTGTCTCAGAGCAAACACAAAACACAATGTATTTCCAAGAGCATAAAGGCTTAAACGTATTTACCCTGAATGGGAAAAACCAAAGACAATGAAGACCTTAGAGGAGCTGCATTCTGTGCACAGGAGCCAGCCAAGGAGGTTCAGACAGCACATCACTCCACGTCAGCAGGTACCACGGGTGTCAGTGAAAGCAAAAAGAGTAGTAGACAGCCTTGGTTTTGGCAAGTGCTAGTTCCAAAGGCTTTGCCTTATTTTGCCATTCTCAGGGAATTCAGGCAGAAGTGGGGCATGGAAAACGTATAGTTAAATGTTACAACAGGAAGGTGAAACCACACAGAGGTTTGCAAGTCACCTGAGGCTGAAAAGCCAGTTTTCTGGGTGAGATTGCCTGGTGACAGGGGTCTCAGATAAAGCGAAGCATGAGCAAAACTGCTCTAAACTCAGTAATTAGTTATTGAGAAAGTGGTATTGCAGAAGTGAAGGTCACTGCAATGCAGAACAGAGGTATGGGAGAGGAGAACGGGCAGGCACTACTCAGAGATAACAACACTTCTGGTGTCATGCCGGAGAGCTCAGCTCAAGGCTCTGCAGTTGTGGTAAAAGTATTGTTGCCTTGTTGTCAAGTCTGATGTCAAGAAACTGTTTGGTCAGGAGACTTATCTAATGAGTCACGTCATATTAGTCTGAAGTGACGCTATCTGTGAAACCGAAGGAAGGGCCATGCGAGATTGACTCTGGTTCAGCACAAGTGCTCCTCAACAGTGTTAATGCACCTCCTTGCAAAATCCTGACAGGTCAGGGCCATTTCTGTTGGGAAGGATGAATAACTCATTAGAAGAGGCCATTAATTTGATTTCTTTGCTGGGTATATTTGAGCACACTTATAAAAAATAAAAACATAATTTTCCTGATATTGTCAAGTTTACTTTGTGTCTTCTACTACTTCCATATCACCCTGCCATACATTGGTACCTCCTTATGTGTAATTATTAACTGAAGGGTAGGAGTGGTCTGCCTGGAAAACGTAGAACTCAGCAAATATTGCCCGGCACTGCTGTTCTATCATCAGTATTTATTTACATAGTTTCTGAGGACAGCAGTTACTTTTTTCTTTAGTCATTTTACAAGGTACAAGAAAGATCATAAATTAACAGGTAATATATAGGAGCAAACTCTACAGCTTTGACAAGACTGAGGAAACACAAGACACAAGTTTTCTCCATAATAACTGCAGTCGTTTTGCAGCCTGCTTCAAGAAAGCCACACACACCTCGTGAAGGTGGAGCTCTGCCTCCTGCTACTCGAGGAACATCACTACTGCCATAAACAGCTGCTCTGGGAATACGAAATACTGTTTGTGTCACAGACAGTGACTAAGGGGGAGTCAAGGAGAGTCACACGAGAGTCCCTGCCCCAAACAGCCCACAGCCTAAAGGACAGGGTAGGTCATCCAGCAGCTTCAGGGAGTCCCCTGGGCTGTCCCCTCTGCTATTTCCATTCCAAGACCAGCTTCCCTCCATCACGGAGTGTAAAATCTCCATGACAAATAAACACTGAGGGTCTGGGTTTCTTTCCGTTTCAGTATGGATCCAAAATAACTTAATCCAGTGTGTCTACCCAAAGTACAGCAGCCTAGGTGGGACAAGTGCCTGGACCAATCCTTCCCTGTGTCCAACAAAAACCAGAAGAAGAGTCTGAGTGTGCAGATACTTGGGGGTAGCCAAAGGCATCTCTTTGCAAGCTCCACCACAGCCATTTTTCCAAGAGTAAGAAATAATGGCCCTGTCACAAATGCCCACACGTGAAAAAGAGTAGGAGCCGTGTTATGAACATCCTTTACTACATACAAAAGTCAGGTCTGGGCTGGTTAGTGACCTGTACATCTCATGGCTGCAGATGTGTCGCACTCTAAATCAGGCATTTCCCTTTCTATGCCCAGAACAGGAGGGACTGCTAGAGGTTAGACTCACTGACCTCTTGCAAACTCACCAGGGAAAGGCAAAGAGAGAAAATATCCTCAAACCACCCTTGAGATACTACGGCTGCAAGAAAGAGATATGGAAAGGAGCCACGGGCACAGGCAAGGGGGGCCCTCACTTGGAATGATGCCGGTAAGAGAGTTTCATCTCTGCCCACCGTTACCGTCAGGATCAAAACCTGCCCTTTACTGTTCTTGAAGGTCACCTGCGATAACACATGACCTATCAGCACCTTTAATGAAAAGCCCAGCTGCCAAAAGCTGATTTTAAGAGTACAAAGAGGTTTTGGACTTCCAATAAAGAGAGAAACAGACCCTTACTTAAAAAAAAAACCCACCACATCAGACACTGGAGTTGACAAAATTACCCTTCACCTCATAAACAAAGGAATCAGTTGAACTTTCACACAGACTGGGATGAGACGTTTTGCAATATTTAATCCAGAAGAAGGAATTTCATTTCCTCCTAATTTCAGCAGCTGTTGCAGGCACTAAAGCATTTTTCAGTAGCCAGTGGAATCCGATTCAGAAATACTTTGAGCACACACAGCAGCGCAGCCCTTCTCCACCCCCCAAAGCAGTGGCATTTCAGGAGCTTCAGAAGATGCACATTCATCTTCAATGCAGGGCCTCCACTAACTCCTTATAGGCAGATTTACTTCACGATAAAGAGTTAGGACTTGAGCGTGAAGAGCTGTGGTAACTGGCACTGTATGTATGATAACGGGAGCCAGACAGTAGGTATGTGTGCCGGGGCGGTGTGCAGGACCTGCCTTTCGAGGCGATGAACTTGCAGTGTGCACACAGCACCGAGAATGCATTTTGCAATACCTGTGAGCAGAGTTTTCATTTGGATCACAGTGAATTGCTGCAGCTTGTAACAGTTTTCTCCTGCTACAGAGACTGAAGATCCATTAAGGCTGAGTGTGTTTCTCTGTTCTCCACCAGCTCAGGCTGGTAGGGCAGCATTTGCTGGAAGAAAGAAAAACTACTTTTCCAGCGCTGCTACCTGAGCTGTCTCAGAAACAGTCCCAGCCAGCAAGGCCTCCTATGGCAGTGCTGGGAAAAGACAGTGCTCGTTTTCTACAAGCCCTCAATCTGCCTTTTCCACAAGGCAACTGCACACGATCACCGCAGCTTCACAAGTCAGCGCATGGAGAGGGACTGGCTTCCTCGGCCACCTTCCTTCTCCTTTCTGCTCCATGCCTGTCTCTGCTTTCCTCTGCCACCCTCTCACCTCAGCATCAGTCCCACTCCTTTTAATCTGCAATCTTTTGTGAGGGACTCATGCCTGGGGCATCCCTGGTTACTGCCCCCATGCAAGAGACCAGGTCTCAACACGGTGCCTGCTGGGTCACTGACAATATGACCACAGCCAGACAGCTGATATAAAATGACAGCACCACATCAAACTCCTTCAAACCTTGCACCGGCCACCTGAGAGGGATGAAAGCAACAGAGCAAATTTTCCTTGAAATGCCCTTGGGATCCAGCTGCCCAGCCCAGGGAGAAAGCTGCCTTTCGCAGGAGGCTTGCCTGCCACCTGAGGCACACTGGATAGGCCCCTGTTTACCAAGCACGTGTTACAGTAATTTCATAGCTCCTTTGTAAAAATGGCATGTTTTTCTAAGGTTGTGCAAAGGACAGAAGCATGATTCAAAACATAAACTTCCAGGAAGGATGAGAATGTAATTTAAGCTGCTGCAAGAGAAAGTTTCCTGCATAATTTGCTACAGTAAAATAACAAAAATAAAAAGTGTTTGATGGGTGCATTGAGTGGTAAAGGCCAAGCAGTGTGTGTACATGCTGGGACCTGGCTAAGGGATGTGAAGGGAGATGGACGGCAGGGTTGAGTTTCCAAGGGGTTTCAAGCCTCGAGGAGGCTGTGCCTCTGCAGTGCACAGCCTGCCCCGCACGTTCCGAAATCCATCAGGGGGAAATCCCAGCAACACAACCTGTACAGCCAACGGCAAGCAAAGCCAGCATCGATGAACACATAGAAATACTGTTTTCACTTGGGCAAAAGCTACTATTACTTCATGCTAAATACGGTAAAGTCTGATAAGAGACGAGACCGTTGTATTCCTCCCAGATTACTCACAGAAATGCTCATCCTATTTTTACCCTTTCCTCATTCCCCACTGCCATTGATAAGCAGAATATGCAAAGTGCCTTATCTCTCCTGGGGTTTTCACCAGCACTGGTCGCTCAAGTTAGAAGTTCACCTTTCTTTCAGAGCAAAGACAAGACTTTTGCATTCCTTGCCCCCTTCAGAAAATGGGGAAAACAATATTTAATCTTCACTCAAAAGCCTGGAGGGGAGAAGAGTAATGTGGAAGGAGAAATGTTGTTTCATTAATGTTTAATCCTTAATGATTCAACACATTCTCATAGCAATTGTTACCTGAGAAAAATATCTTCCTCCACCACTGGTTGAGACTTACTATTGTCCATTTGCTTTGACCTACTTCTAGAAAAAGGAAGCACTCCGAAATCAGAGAGAGCTGCATAAAGATGAGGAAAAAGACAGAAACCACCACATGTACCTGTTCTGTATGGGACAAATGATTTTAATAGCACAGCTCTCACAACAACATGGTCATTAATTTTCAGGAGACAAAAATGGGAGTCTCTGATAAGGAAGGACCCTCAAAATCCACACGGCAAACAGCATGCTACAACATTTTTTTAATAAACTTCAAAGAGCATCTTCTTACTAAAACAAAGGGTGCTCTCACTGTGCAGTCAGTTCTGCTGCAGCAGCAGCAGCAGAAGCCCTTGGTCACACTGGAGACCACCCTGAACTCTCCTGGCCTTCGCAGAGAGCAGTGAGGCTGGTCTCCTTTTGCAAAGTCAAGAGGAACGGGAGCTGCCTGCTGAAGATTTTGTGCTATATTTTTCAAAAGAACAGAAGGAAACCCTCAGTTTTGCTGTGTTTGTGCTCAGAATGCATTAACTCCATGGATGCTCAGAGAGAGTCTGGGATGTAGCAGACAAACTGGAGCATGACAAGCATCAGAGGACTGGTTGTATCACCTTGTAGAAAATAATTTAGTTTCCTCTCTATCCCTGCCGTTGCAATATATACACCACTACTTCTGAACTCCCATTTTAATCAGCAGGAGGATTTACACGTAAAAACGTCACAAACTTTAAAATAACATACTGCAGTCTCTGGATATAGACCTTGGTATATAGATAGATCTTGGTATATATATTGGTATATACTCTCTGGGTGTAGACTGCCTTGGTATACTCTCAGCGAGGTCTTAACCCTCACACTGTTTTGAACACATTTTAATAGTTCTGGATGGATCTGAACTGAAATCGATGTCTCACCCACTCACTGGAAGTGAAATGTGTCAGCATGGCAGCAGGCTCCTTCCTGATAACTGGGAGATAAATTCATGCCTGGGGAAACTTTGCATGCAATGCATTTAATGTATACATGCAAAACCGATCAATATGATTCACTTCCCGGGAAATATACATTATTTTTTTTCTGCTGTTATTTCCTAGTTGACTTTAATTTCACAAACAACTGCATGACTAATTCCTGATGTAACTGGTTGGACTTCAGGCCACATCCTTACCTGCAAATACAAGTCAGCTTCCTGTTGGTGTATTCCGCTGGAGAGGGCAACACCTAGATTCAAGTGGAACTATCTGCAAAATCATCACAAAAAACATGGTAAGAATTGTATATCTATAGTATAATAATATACATATATATAATATACCTAAGAGGTATAGGGTAAAATTTTCTAAAGAACTTTAATTAATGAAGTCAGCAGTGTTTAGGTTCCCAAATGAAGCAGAAGGCTCTGAGAAGATTACTCCTTGTTCTCTGGTCCAAATCTAACTTTTTATTGCAGTAATGGTGAGAAATGCATACCAGCAGGCAGTGCAGGCTCACTGGCTCTGCAGGCTGCTACATTTCCACACAACCCTGTTGCATCCTAGAAAGAGTTTTGTATCTCTGTTAGTTAAGCCAGTTATCTTTAAAAATGAGCAGCCTTTCCATAGATAATCATACCCGTACATAAATGAGCATCCTGCTGTAACTTGGGGTGACACTGCTGGGAAAAAAGCTGCGTGAAGCCTCCTTGGGGTTTTCTGTCCTTGGGGACACCCCTCCTTGAGGTCACCCCTCCTTTGCTCAAGAGCTGCATTTAAGCTCAGGCCTTTGTCCTTGCCTGAAGCCCACTGCAGGTGTGCTTGTGCCATGCATTTTGCCCATCCTGACTCAACTTCCTGGGCATGGCGCAGCAGGGTATAGACCTTGGTGTGTGTGTGTATATAAGTATCTCTGTATCTCGCTCTACTCAGAGGGTCAGGGGGGTGTCTGGCCCCAGCTGCTGCCCTCACGCTAAAGAGCAAGCAGAGGGATGCATATCTGGCCTCAAATATGGGTCATATCCCGTTGCCAGCCTGTTTCTTTTTCCTTCCCGTCCACTGTCAGCTGCCAATTCCCAAGCTCTTGTTTAGCAAGTGCCAAAGATAAGAGCAGAACATCAAACAGCAGTCTTCCTCTGAGAAAGGCAAACACACCCTTGTAATTTTCTCAAGTGCAGGTTTTACTAATGCTTCCTGGTAATTACCATCACTGCCGTCCTGCACAGTACCCTATTCTAGTCACAGACTAAGCAGCTGTTAGGAAAAGGCACCTATTCAGTAGACTTCAGTGAGCCCAGTCTTGCAAATGTAAGTAATTGAAAAAACAGGTGCTTTGCTGGCAGTGCCCATGCCCAGGAGCACTGCAAGGTGCCACTGCCGGCAGGTGCCTGGAGGACACACCAAGGAAGCCTGGACTGAGCAGCATGGGGTGGAGCCATGCTTTGCTCCCTGCCCCCAGGAAGCAGCCACTCTTAGGAGGGGTCTTTGTTAGGAGCTTGTTTGGTAACAGGCTCTAGCACACTGCCAGCTCCTCAATCACAGTGCTGGAACCAGAGGGCTAGGTGGGAGCATGCAGCACGCCGGCCTGCCAGGGCTCACCATGGCTCCTTCGGCCCTGGAGCTCCATCCCCACTGAGCTCATGTGTCGCCCACCCATGCTGTAGCTTCTCTGCCTGGTCTGAGCGCCTTCGGGCAGAGGGCAGCGGCGGTGCAAGGACCTGCAGGGATGCTACAGTGTCACACAGTCGTGGTGAGGGACATGCGGCTGAACACTGGCACCCATCGGGACCCTCCACAGGGCATCCACCAGCTCTGGCTGGGATTTAACAGAAGGGTTGTCCAAGGGTGTGCAGGAAGGAGGGCTGCTGTGTCCTTCCTCTGCTCTGCGCCATGTTCCTTCCTTCGGATGGAATTAATTAGGCTCTGCGCTTGGATTCAATTAGAGACAATAAAGTGGATTTCCTTGCTCTGATTTGAATCTGAGCATTTCCATTTTTTTGCCTTTGAAACAAGATGATGCTGGCCATGAGGGCAAATAGAGAAAATTGAGAGCACCTTTTCCTAAAAAGCTAGCTCTGCTCTTAGAGATGACCAGACCACAAATCCCTCTGTAAGCAACAGCTTCTTTCTAGGTTCTGACCTCTTTTCTTTTAAATAAAAATAAAACATGCTTGTATTTTAACCAACTCAATAAATGAAATCACTAACAAGAAAGCTAACAGACTGTTAACAGCCAAACAAGGAGATTGCCCTGACTTAGAAACATCTCTGCAACTATTTAATTGCTTGAAGGCTAAGCAATAAAGCACTGTAGGAAATTCCCCGCGTCTCTCTTTGAGATACCAGCATACATTTTTTCCTGAATTAAAAAAAAAGAATGAGGTCATCAACGTTATTTAAGCATTTATTGGTGGGCAAGGAAAACAAACATAAAGAATGTATTTTCCCTTACTTGATCTTTCCTTTGTGTGTGAAATGTAGATATATAGTTGTCTATAACTTTAGACAAAGCCATTTCAGTAGTTCCTATCAGTTACTCCTGTCTCTTCTCCCTCCCTCCCAAATATCTGCAAAGGAATGTTCTCATGAAATTGCAAACAAAGAAAAAAATGGAGCATTGGCAAATAGGAGGCCCAGAGATGGAGATCCAGATCATCAGCCCAGTGCTATGGAGACCAAGAAACAGATCTGCCATTTCCACGTAAAGCACACTAAGTTTTGAAATCTTTTCAAAGGCAAGTTTTTGAAGCATTTCTCTGAAATGATGCATTACCTACTAAACATTTTACACCATGCTGTGTTAAATAAATCAGAGGATAACAGCTGAAAATGAGCAGTATTTTTCCAGCAACTTTCATACAAATTGTGTCTTTGCAGAATTGGCAGCACAACAGCACTTAACATCAGGCAAAAGACTCAAGATGCATTTCAAATAGGCTGCAAAACCACCTGGAAGGAATAGGATGTGAAGTACAGCTATTTGTAGGGGCAGGAGCTGCTAAGGAGAAAGGTCCCAGGCCACGACTGCCTGAAGGGACATGAAAAGGGTTGGTGCTGCCTGAAGGGGAAGAGGAGGAGGGAGGGGAGGCAAAAACCTATACCAGCCAGCCAATACAAGATTTCTTAAGATGATATTTTGGTTCACCTCCACCCCAGCCATACATTTGTTTGCATTAAACAAAATAATAATATTTTTCACTCAACCTGCAGGACATTAAGAGGTGAAAAGTGGGAGTGGATACAAAATTCTCATTCTAGGGTGATCCTCCCCCTCTACACTGCCATGGTGAGTCTGTGCCTGGAGTGCTGTGTCCAGCTCTGGGCTCCCCAGTTCAAGAGAGAAAGGGAACCACTGGAGAGAGTCCAGCAGAGGCTACAAAGATGATGGGGTGACTGGAGCATCTCCCTCATGAGGAAAGGCTGAGAGAGCTGGGCCTCTTTAGCCTGGAGAAGACTGAGAGGGGATCTTATCAATGCATACAAATATCTTAAGGGCGAGTATCAGGAGGATGGGGCCAGGCTCTTTTCAGTGGTGCCCAGTGACAGGACAAGGGCAACGGGCACAAACTGCAACACAACAAGTTCCATCTGAACATGAGGAAGGACTTCTTTGCCTTGAGGGTGACAGAGCGCCGGCACAGGCTGCCCAGAGAAGCTGTGAGGTCTCCTTCTCCGGAGACTTTCAAAACCCGCCTGGATGTGATCTTGTGCAACCTGCTCTAAGAGAACCTGCTTCAGCAGGGGTCGGACTGGATAGTCTCCAGAGGTCCCTTCCAACCCTGATCATTCTGTGATTTTGTGAAAGTGCCAAACCACAGCTAATTAACCCTTCCAAGGAGTGAGAGACCCAGCTCTGAAGCCGATGCCGTGCTGGACCATCACTCAGGGGCTGGGTCACCATCCTCATGTGTTCACAAGCCTGTGGCTCACCAGGAGTAGAAGGAAAACTGCTGAATGTCCGCTTAAGACCAAAGAGCTGGAGCAGGGCCTGGGCTCTCCTTCACCCCCCAGCAGCCCACCCAGCTGCAGGTGAGGGCTCACTCCTTGACATACCTGTCCTTGAGTAACACCAAGCTTTCCAACAGAGCTATGTAAACCCTTCCTCAATATAGTTTAACAAGCACATGGCAGGTGTTAAATCATATAAAATTTGATATGGGCGTGTTCTGCTACAGGTGCATGAGTTAGAATTATCTGTTTGTTCTTTAAATCACATAGTTGACTGTATCACTGTGCTGGAGATAACGCTGAAGTGCCCTGTGCCGTGCGGGCACGTAGGAGAGCTGCTCTGTGCCACACACAATGTGTGTGTGTGTGTATATACATACATATATATATATACACACTCACGGAGACAGAGACAGACACGAGGCGGACAAGCGCTGCCAGGAGGCTCATGTCACTGTGCCGTGTGAAGGAAAATCCACCCTGTTTCCCTCAAACACCAGACGCAAACCCAGAGCCTGCTGCTGTATTGGCAAAAACCATCAGAAACTCACATTTCTGTGCGTGGGCCTTAACGGCAAGCGCCCGGGCCGACCCTCCTCACCCAGCCGGGGAAAGGCCCTGTCCCTCAGGCCGGGCTGGGGGCGCAGCGGGACCCCCGCCCCCCCCCGGGCCCAACCGCGCCGCCCGCTGCCGCCTGAGGGAAACCGCGGACGGTTCAAATGGCGGCCTCCCGCG
>JAVJGI010000050.1:25807218-25821231 GCA_035590275.1 Ibycter americanus | reverse complement strand
GCCGGGCCGGGGAGCTTCGCCGTTCCCGGGCACGGAGAACGGCCCTTTCGCCTTCCCCTTCGCCGTCCCGCACGGCGCCGCGGGCTCCGGGGCGGAGGAGCCATCCAAGAAGCCGTGCCGAGCCTGCACGGATTTCAAGAGCTGGCTCCGCGAGCAGAGGAAGCGGGCGGCCCCGGGTGGCGGGGTCAGGCGGCGGCTTGCCCGCGGGAGGGGCGGCGGGAGCCTCCCCCGTCACCCCGGGGGGGCTGTCGTCCCCCTGGCCGAGCTGCGAAGTGGGCCTCCATCCTGCCCCCCAAGTGTGATGGGGCTCTGGGTCCCCCTCCTCAGGGTGTGAAGGAGCCGGGGTTTCCCTCTGTGAGTGGAGCCTCCATCTTCTCCCCGGCGGGTGCGGAGGGGGCCCGCTGCGGGTGTGAAGGGCCTGTCCCCCTCAGCTCATCCTCCCACCTGAGCGCAAAGGGGCACACCGGTGGGAAACCCCCCACCCAGTGCCACCAGTGTCCCCTCACAACCCTGTCCCCTCCTGCAGGACCCGGCGGTCACAGAGGAGAAGGAGCCACCGCCGGACTGTCCCCTGGACAGCGAGCAGCTGGGCCGCAGCACCTGGGCCTTCCTGCACACCATGGCAGCCTACTACCCCGACCGCCCCACCGGTGCCCAGCAGAAGGAGATGAGGGACTTCATCAACCTCTTCTCTAAGTTCTACCCCTGCCAGCACTGCGCTGAGGATCTGAGGGAAAGGTGAGTTGCTTCGCCAGGGTTACTTTTTTGTGGTGGCTGCTGCTGAAGAGGCTAGCCTGAGGTGCTGGACTGCAGCAGCTATTTGCATAACAGCAGCTCTTCCTGCAATTGGGGTTTGTAACTTACCTGAACTGGTTTCTTCCATTATTGCATAAATCAGAGATACACTTACTTAAAAAACAAATACCTTTTCTCATGCTGTTAGATTGTATGCTGCCTCCAGGGGTTCCTGGAGGCGATTTCAGGATTTTCTGGTTCAAGCTGGACTTGTGCACGATTGTGGAATTGGAGTGGCTCTTGAAATAATTTGGCTGTCAGGAGGCAAGTGTTTTTCTGTCCCAGAGAATCCACTTTATCAGCAACCTCAGCAGTGGAGGCAAAGACCGAAATGGGCTGAGATGTTTGATAAAGTTTTCTACTTTTGTTACTGTCAGCTTGTTTCCCAAAAGTTTCAACTCTTTTCTGGACGATGAACACACACAAAAAAGTTTGACACCTAATTATTGACTTAGAAGACATCGCATGGCAAAACAACTGCTCAGTTTTTTTCATTTGTTATTCCTTTGGGTTTTTTTAATTTGGTGTTTTGATGAACTTGAGTACTTCTTGCTTTTTATCATAAACCGTTTGACTTCTGCGTCTTTTCCAGTTGACAAGACTAGGCAGTGAATGAAACCAAGCCAGCTGCAGCCATCAGTATTTTGTAGTGGAAGTTTGGCCTCCGATAATTGCCAACCTGTGTGCTCTCTTCCGTGTTCTCTTTGGGACTCAGTTTGCCATAGCAGGCAGACAGCCAGTCGCCTTTTCTGCTGTGTGCCTGCTTTGGGTATTGAAGTTGGTGACTGTAAAGAAGTAACATTTGTTTCCTCTTCCCTGTTTGCAGATTACGTACAAATCAGCCTGATACTAGCAACAGAAATAACTTCTCCCAGTGGTTGTGTCTTCTTCATAATGAAGTGAACAGGAAACTGGGAAAATCTGAATTTGACTGCTCTCGTGTGGATGAGCGCTGGAGAGATGGTTGGAAAGATGGTAGTTGTGATTAATCCATAGAGACTGCTTTGGAAATCTAACAGTTAGACCTATTCAATCTGGTGTCACAGCGTGTCGAGTCACTACAGGGAGATGTGTGAGTCATAACGGTGTGTTTGCGTGCTTGTGTGCATGACTGATGTGGCTTGTGGAAATAAAGGTAAACCAATTCTAAAAGTAAATTTGAAAATCTCACCTTAATAATATTTTGATAAATGATTACGTAAATATATTACCTGAGGGACTGAGGCCTTACATTTGACATAATTCCACCGGTTTCTATCAATTCTTAAGTCACTCACAAGCGGAAACTTTTTTCCTTATGACATTTCTTTATTTTAGGGGCATTTGCTTTTTTCTGTGACTAGAATTTGTTGTCCCTGAACACAGTTGTATAGGGCTGCCCTGTGGTGTTTTACATTTATCTGCAGGCCTTATCTTGATGTTTTAGAAAATGTATCGGATTAATTCTAACTTCTGTTTCTGTTGTTCTAATAGAGAAAACTCATGCTGTGTTTTGTGCCAAGCCTGTACCCCCAGATCTCTCTTTCAGAGATCTCCAGCGTTGTTAAACTTTTATCCAGTTCCTTTGATAAAAGGGCTGAAGGCAGGTACGTTTAATTTAAATACTAAAATCATGGAGCCCAGATTTCTCATTTTATTTTTATGTTTCAACTTGTCTTGTAAGAGGACATTGTAGAAAGGGAAACTAAAGCAGGACAAAAAAACCACCCTCATTTGATGAATGGAATGAAGTATCAGTGGGGTGAAATTCAAATGTTTTAAATTGATTGCTGATTTTCTTTGGATCCAGAAGTGATATGATGATAAGTTTTACTGAATTACTTAATCTTAAAGCAGATAACCTCTTTGTCTCTGCTGTGAGCTTCTGTCTGTCGTGAAAATAGCTTCAGACTGATAACTGTAATGAAGCATATTCAGCTTTGTTTAGCATACAGTATTTCTGAGATGTCACTTGTGTTTTGAAGTTTTTGACTGGTACTCGCTGACCCGGTTGATATTGTGGTGTTATCCCCTAGCTAAAAGCCTCTCCAGAACTAAAGCACTTTACAAGCCCCCTGCAGTATTTGAGTCCTGCCTAAGACTGCGTTGTCAGCTTTACATAGTATTTATTGCACAGGGGCCTCAAAGCAGTCCCTAGGGTAAATTCCCTCTGCAGAAGCTGGTCAGAACCCATGCTCTGTGTATTTTTTTCTAGGTCAGCTATAATGCATCAGAGTATTGATACATAAGTGTGAATTTCAGATTCAAGTGAAATAGCAGCATAAGTGATTTATACCACAATTCATGTAAGCACATCTCTCTATAAAAAGAGACAGTTTACACAAAAATGTCCAAATAATTTCAAATTCTTAAAGTAGATAGCAGTATCCTGCCCTTACTGCATTTCTGGCTGTGAAAAGTTTGCAGGAGCTCACACAAATGCTGACAATACTAGTCTTTTCCTTTCTGTACTTCCTGCTGAGGTTTTCTTGTGTGTTTTAGTGATCTTCGTTATTTTATGCACTACAGAACACCTGTAAATTTACTCTTGCTGATAGAGTGCATGTTACCTGGACATGTTAGCGGTACTTTTATAGTAGTATTAGAATGATGACAGCTCATATCTAAGAACTCTGATCTTCAAACCGGTGTGTGTGTGTGGCTCCTTAGTGTTTAAAAAAGCAATAAGAACTTTGGAAATACATTTTAATATTTTGTGATGTATTCCAGTTCTTTCAAGTTGGACCTGTTAAAACTGTATGAGACAAATTTTATGGACCAGTTATTCTTGAAGTTTTTTACGTCATAGCATTTCTAAACACAAACCCAACAAAACTGTTGGTAAGGTACTTCATCAAGTATGCAATCTGACTTATGACTCAAAGGTATGGTTATTAGAAGTGCTCAGAAAATTTCCCTATTAGCATGTTGAGGTTCTTAGAACAAATGAATTCCAGCCCTTGGTTTTTGTCTTTTTGGTAGTAAACTCAGTCCCCAAAACGAAGCACCTTGATATCCATTAGTTGGGAGAGGATCACAAAGACTGTCTTTTGTCAGATAACCTATGTTACCCAGTTCTGTCAGGATAGTTTTAGCATCTGAGGGTGTGGACAGACATTTTCTTCTGGACTTGGTTGTGCTGGAGGAGGAATTTACTGTTCTTCCTTTCCAGTCTGCCCTCTGCTATTCTCTGCAACAGTTTCATCACCTGTGGAGTAGATGATGAGCTTTCTTCCTAGTTTGTTTCAGTGTAAGTAAGCAAGTTGGTACAAGACCCGTCTCATTCCTTTTCATCTTAATACTGAAAATGGGCCAAGTCAGTGAGTTGCACTTGATCTCTGCTGCCGAGTCCTGTGACCGCTGCTGTCTTGTGCTGGCAAGCGGTCAGCGACAGACGTGTGCATGGTAACCTTCCACCATACTGCAGCATCTGTCCATATATTAAGAGCGTAGAGAGGAAGATAAATGTGTATCTTGCTCAAAATCAGGGGGAGCAGCTGGGGCAACACATGTTGTCACTTTATGTCATTCAAGGAGGCTGTAGAGGCATGCAGAAGGAAAAGCCCCTTCTGCCAGCATGTACTGTTGTGTTCTGGCAGCGGTGCAGGGTTAGGGAAAGAGCCTTAAAACTGAAGCCAGTGTCTAGTGAATGCTTCCTAATAACGAGGCCACCAGCTGTGGCTGCTAGATGTTATTAGGGCAGTTTGTAACTTTGCTGAGTGACTGTTTGGTGAAATCTATGCTTGCACTCTTGTTCTCTCATGTTTATGGCTTTGCAGAGGAGCTTTGACTTAGATGTTTCTCAGGCATATCGTCATCTTGGTGGACTTGACTGTGCAGGGAGGGGTGGGATTTTTTTTGCTGCTCATTTGTACCACATCTCAAGTTTTAATCTTATGAAAGGAATTTCTATTGAAGATACTTGTATTTGTGTACAGAAAATTGTGAATTCTCTTCTAAATGCACTCGATTAAATCTAGTTTTAAAAATTCCTGTATTCAAATTATATTTCTTGTTGATGTGAAAATAATAAAGCAACTGAGGTAATTCCTGGCTTCCCTGCTGGATGAGACCTTAGGAAAAGGCATCGTATTGTGCTGGTGTGTCTAACCTTCTGCATGCCAATATATGACTGTCTGAGCTTCTCTGTGTGTATTGATCAGACAAGGTGGGGCTGTGACTGGTGGTTTGCTGTTCTGCTGGTGAATTGACACAGTTCCCTGTGGGCCAAGAAGCCACAAAAATGCAGTAAACTTGTGCAGCAGGTGCTTGCCCATCAGATTGGAGTTTGGTTTTATGTGGGGATCAGTGGGATTTTTTAATGGGGTTCAAATGTGGTGTTTTTTGTCATGTTTCTAACAGCATTAAGGATAGCGTTACAGTTAGGAGTAGCTCAAATCTTGCTGAATTTGAGCAGGTGGCAGAGGAGGGTGTCATCCACTGAAGGGCAGTGTTTGTTAACTGCATATTCACTTCACAACCATGCACATCCCATCGCTTTTGCCAGAAAGGGGAAGCTGCTTCCCAACAGGAGGAGCCAATGCAAGGCAAAGCACAGTCAGGAGCAGGTGCTGCCTAAAGAGCTTGTGGGATATTACTCAAGAGCTGCTCCTATGTAATAGGTACCTGGCTAACCTTTCAGCTTCACAAAGAATTTACTGTTTTCATGCATGGTTTTCATTCATAGCTGTACTTCATTGTGGGGGTTTTTTTCCTTTTTTTTTTTTCTCTCCCCCCACCCCCAAAAGCAAAGAGCAGGGACCCCCGAGGGAATTGTCTGCTTCATGAATGGGAGGCAGAGTTGCTTAAGCAAGTAACAAGTGCAGATGTCAGAAGCACCACTATGCCTTTGGCATTTTTCTGGGGATTAGCTGTTCCTTTACAGTGTGTTGGGTGTATACAGTCTCCTTTTTACAGTAAGATTCCCAAGAGTTGCTTTGCTCACATGTGCTCCAGCCTGTTACAGGCAGTGCGCTATTTCTTCCTGTTGGAGTTTTACAGGCTTGGAGAGGGTAGGGTTTAGGTTTTAGTTTGTGGGGGTTTTGCCCCTTCCTATCAGCATTGATTTCACACACACCCCCTTCCATTCCTGGAATGGCTGTTCAGGGGTTTTTGTCTGAGTGATGGCGAGGAGTTGTTCAGTATTTTGTGTAGTCAGGAACAAGCACTTCAGTAGGAACTGCCAACAAGGTTGTGTGACATCAACTCTTGATTTTTGTGGGCTAATAGGAAATATAATAAAGCAAAACCACAGCTAATAGCATGTAGGCAAATCAGCAGTTAGAACCCAGAGGACTGTCTGAGGGAATGGGGGTCAGCATTGTGATCAGCTGAAGCACGGACCTGGATTGGCAAGTCCCCCAGGAAAGTGTCCACGAGCAACATTTGCCAATTCCACGTTGGCTGACGCAGCAGTTCAGGTGTGTCTGCACCAATGCGCAATCAATTCACAGTCGAGGGAGCTGGGAGATGGTCGTAGCTGGCATGCAACACGCGTCTACTGCATGTCAGAAAACTTTCCACAACTCTCAAAACTCTGGAACAAAGATTGGTTCCTGCCAACTAAGGATAAATGGGACTCAGTACCTTTATCTATGCTGATGCTGGGGTATCTGTTATTGCTGTCAGTTCTTAGTTTTTTTAATTGCTCTTAATGTTTCCAGAAGTAAAGTCTAACAAGCAGCACTAGCATTTGCCAAGCTTTGAAATTGTTCTGTTCCCCTTGGTGTGTGACAATCCCATCTGCACATACTGGGCTAGCGAAGGGTAGCTAATACAGCCTGGAAAGTTATGTCGGCATTTGGGCTCACAGCATCTGGCACAGTCTAGCACTAGACAGCGGTCCTGGCACTCAGGCCTGCTGAGCTCTGCCCCTGCCTCCTGTGACCTTGCTGCATTGCTTGCTGCGGAAAGGTGCCTTCTGCTTCTGTGTGTTGTGCTAGCGCGGTCTGTCGGTTTTCCTTTCGAGCATTCCTAATGCAGAAGCCTCTTCCTGCTCCCAAGTTTTACCTCCCCATGTATCACATAGCACCGCGCTTCTTGGCTTCTGTTGTCTGTTACTGCAATGTGCTTCACAAGGGTGAAGCTACTGGGAAAATTTGCTTTGCATCGTAACCAAGCAAGCAGTAGAGGGCAACAAAGCATGCATTTCCTTGACTTTCCTGTCTTACACTTCCCTGGAATAGCAAACTGCTCCAGATATCAAATGTTTATCTCGTGCTAGTCCCTTTTCTGTGGTTTTGGGAGATTTTGGTGACTTCAGTTATTTTTCAAACTAGTGTGCGATACCCCTTGTATAATTAGCTAAATGAGGGACGTGTTATTTCTCTGCCTGCAGCTAAGATCTGCACTTGGAAGTATAATAAAGCACTGGATGCTATTTCTAGCATTTTTCCTGCCTGATCATATATGGAGAAATTCTGGCTTTTTTATCAGGTCATTAACAGATTGGAAAGGGTGAATGAGTTTTATCTAATAATTTTGTAACAGTGGCTTTCTTTCACAGAGCACTGTGTGTGTAATATAGGGCATTGCTTTGCTTGTAAGAAAGCAACTTCAGCTGTGGCCAGCTTTCAGAGGTTCTCTTAGTGGCAGGGCTGCTTTGGGTTAGATCCTGTGGCTTGTTTTGTTCCTCCCATGGCCTAAGCCAACAGCAGATGGGAACCAGGTGTGTACCTTGCTTAAAGGTGAGAAGGTCTGTGCTGGCACAATTCATTTGTGTCACACAGTCTCTTCAGTGCATGTGCAGACATGCGTGGGCTCACGCACGGACCAGACATATGGTAAGGGGACCAGTACACAGCAGTCATGAAACAGGCATCGTTTTTAGAGAAGGAATCAAACTTACTTGGCATGGTTGTCATCTGCTCTGGATGCTTTATGGAGGAAAAAGAGGATTTGGAAGGAAGATCACAAGACAGTCACGACTTCAGCAAAGCTGTTTCTTTTGAGATACAGGGATGCAACCCAGCCTTTCTGCATGGGCCAAGGTAGGAAGAAATCCCACAGAGTTTTATGGGAGCCTTGCTTTGAATTAGCAGATCTGTGAGAAAGAAAACAGCTGAGTTAAATTAATGTGTTTCCCACAGCAGACATCAGGCAGCTATTTCATGGAGTCCCTCAAAGTTTCTGTTTTTCCCAGAACACCAAACTCTAAGTCTAAACTCAAATCCCAGTACTGGATGGTGCTGTATGGGGACTTTCCTTTCAAATGCCAAGTACGATCAGGCAAAGCTGGGCTTTCCCTGCTTCTTCTATTCTTGACATCTGGCCCAAGCTACTAGTAGTGCAAAAAAGTGGATTCTGTGACTGTGCCTCTTGTCATGCTTCTTACATGGGGTAAAAGGTAGGCAAGGTATATAAGACAAGGCCTGTATGGCTAGAGCACGTGGCTGGAGATTCAAGAGATCAAAATTAAATTCTTTCTTAGTCGTAAGCTTCTTGCTAGACTGCAGGTAAGTCACTTCATCTTCTGTAGCCATGCTTCCCCTTCTGCAAAATGGGGATAAAAATAGCAGTTTCAGCAGCCTTTGCCTGTATTTCCTATTTAGATGAAAATCTCTTTCAGGGAGCCTATTTTAATGTGCTTGTACGGCATAGTCCTGGGCCTGAGATCATTCACTATAATAAAATCACTCATCTCAATCTTTCCCACAAATCTCCTTTACATCTGGTTACATCTTTCTTTTGAATCTGAGGACCTGCTCAGTATTTGCTATGTTTGCTTAAGAAACGAAGCGGGTTTTATTTTCTGTATATCACTACAAGTACCACATTCATTACGCAAACATCATGGCCCTTATTTCCCCAAGAACTTACACTGTGGATCTTGCTTTGTGGTGTAAGATGAGCAGAAATGATAAGAACAAAAGGATGGAGCTGGGAGAGCTCCTTTGGTAGCAAAACTTGATGTCGCTCAAATGAGAATTGTAGAAGCTCTGCATGTCAGAGCATGCCTCGAGCTGCTCAGAGGCTGCCCCATGTCCTCATAGCTGTCAGCTCTGCTTGCATTACCATACCTGCTTAGGGGCAACACTGAGCACGCAGCAGATGACAAGCACTGAAATCAACTTGTTGATCAGGCCCTACACGATGTGACTTGCTGTTGTGGTCCTACGGAGGTTGGCTTGGAAAGCAGCTAGGGATCTTATTTCCCTTTCGCCTAGCTCCTCCCAAGGTGTTGTGCACCTTTCTGTAGCAGAGTTTGGCCCAGTGGCTGTATCAGATTAGATTACTGGTTTGCCAAAAGCCCCAAACTCTTTGTGCTATGAAATATTTTAAGAAGAAGCAAAGAATAAGTTAACTAGCTGAGATGTCAAGCCTGCAATTGCACCACTGGAAAGCATTTTGAAACCCTTTGGGGTTTTTGTTTGGTTTGGTTTTTAAGCAAGTACTGAGATATTAACTCTTTTGTTCAAAACAAAAGCTATTGCAATTAATTGAATTCTATTATCCAAATCTCCCCCTGGCAATTTCAGTTAGTAAACTTTACTGCATTTTTTTCTAGTATACTTATCACATTTATACTTGCACAGTAAGTGCTGAATCCCACCTGAGAAATGGCTGCATTTCAGAAGTGGATGAGTAACCAGCTAATAAATGATTTTCCAGATATTTTTGGATCCCTTAGGGCAGAAGGCATTAAGGAGCTTTCTAGTGATGGTGTGCTAAGGTATTGCTAATCAGGAAGTCTGTTCTCTCTGCTACTGGGCACTATGAATCTCTAAGCACCTCTCAATATTTCCATCAGCTCTTGCTTTTCTAGAGACTAATGGCTGAAAGCAGCATCAGCCAAACTCTAATGAATGTCAAGCCAAGCATTTCAGGGGAACAAGTAATGAACGTATATCGAAGTACTGTTTCAAGCGTGCTGCCCAGGGAATGTGAAGGGCAAGCCATTTTACCACCCACGCCCATGCAAAAGACACTGTCAGACCTTGCGGAGCTGCTGAAGTCGGTGGGCTGTAAAGCGTGGCTGGAGCCTGGCTGGCTCCCTCGAGCCGTACGCTGCAGAGAGCCTGCATTCAGCTTATTTGGGTTGCTTGGCCAAAGCTGCTTCACTATAAATACATTGTCAAACTGTTCTGAGAGCAGGGCTGTTTCACATCACTATTTTATGTTAGAGATGTTAAGCAGAAAGTGTGGCGATTGTTTTGCCTACCAAATGAGGAGCATCCCACTGCTACCCTCTGCCACAGAGAAAATATGGTCAGTCCTGCTAAAGAAATCGTATTAACTCATCATCTTCATTCCTGGGCTTCCTATGGGCCAGGTCCTGATCCCAGTGATCGCAGCGCTGGGGCTGTGAAGCCGTGTGCGATAGCCTCCGCCATCTGCTTGGAAATTTTTGCAGATGTGTTCTGCTTCACAGAGCGATGCTAGCATCGCTTACAGTCGTTCAGCTGACAACAGGTAACTTGGTAAGCTTTTGTGAATCGGTTATGTTCAGCCATATGCCCTTGAAAAGCATCGCCACTCGGCTCTGTAGAGCTAGTTGAGATCAGCCCTCAGCTGAGTGGGTAGGGCTGACTGGAGCAGGCGTTGAAGGAGAAAGCCCCACATCTTGTCTCCTCAAGGTTGTCATGTCCACGTACTTACCCCTGGGTTAAAACCTGATCGCTTTTTTTGTGTTGGAGACAAAGATTAAGACGTCAGCGTGACTACAAGAAGCAGGAGGCAAATCCATGTTTTCCACTACCTTTAATTAAAACTCATGTAAAATCAAAACACGGACAGATTTCAGGCACTTGTCTGCGTGCTGCTCTGTTTGCTCCCTGTCATTGAAATCCAGGGGGAATGATAAATGCAGACAGAACTTGTTCAAACTGAACAAATGCTCTGGAAAGTGCCATTTCCAAACATTGTTCTTTTCCCCCATTTGATGGGGAAGATGTTCAAGATGCAATATCCTTTCCCGTTATTGGCCAGCTCAGTGTGTCTGTTAGCTTATTTGCAGCAATAGGAAGTGAAACAGAAATACAGTTTGTATGTCGGCAAGAGATAGCTACTGTGCTTTATCTGCACCGTAGCAGGGGGAAAAAGCTAGCACAACATGACGGGAAAAATGATTGTGTAAACATATTGCACACAGTAGAAGTTGGAGAGGTGAACCTCTAAGGAAGACGACAAGATTATAAGCAGGGGTTTCAGTGGGAATCTTGCCCGATGCATCACGGTCGTGCCCTGAAGCGAACTAACCATGTATCTGTCTGGAAACAGTTAGGATTTGTCCTACAGTCGCATTTAAAAGATTCAGGCAGCATCTTGGTCCCTTGTGCTTTGCGTTGTCTGAAATATGTCTGTTCCAGTTGGGACAGATGAGCTGGGCAAGACATTTTAGAAAGGGGGAGGACTGAAGTGTCGTTCCCAATGTCATCGGAAAACCAAGAGCAGACCCCAGAGGTCTAGAGGATTCCCTGTGCACGCAGCTCTCCTGTGCCTATGTCCCATGGCACAGCTTTCTTAATGCTGTTGGTTTTCTGAGGGTCTGTCCACAACCTTTTATGTACGTGAGCTGCTCATGTTGCACAGATGGACCTGGGGTGTATGGGGTGGCAGTGGCCGTACAGGGCACCAGCTCACGGGGTGAGGTGTGCTGAGCCTAACCCAGACGAGGGAGCTTCCCTGGCACCAGCCCCCCTTGGGGAGCAGGGCTGCCTTTGCCATCGTACGTAACTCTGGGCTGATGGATACAGGACGTTTTGTTCTCAAAGCATGAAAATGATTTGTGAGGATGCTGGGACAGCTGCTTCTAAACTGCTGAAGCTGTTTGAAAAAAATTTCACCTATGGTAATCCCTTCAAGTTAATACGGTCTTTGTTCTCAGCCTGCAATTCAGGGATGAGCTGGCAATGCTCTTGACACTGGGGTGCAATCCTTGGCCAGCCCCATGAGACATCCTGCCAGAAGAAAGCAGGAGGGACCAACCTGGCATCTTCTTTGTAGCCATTTCTTTTTTGCATAGTAAAATGTGATTTCTACTGAGCTGCTGACACTGAGGAACGAAAGGCTGAATTCTGCTTTTCCTGCCGAGAGTCAGAAATAGATCTGGACAGATGATGACTCACCTGTAATTGAGAAAAACTGAATGGCATCATCATGAGCTTTAACAGTTAAATCTTGATTCCACCTGCCAGAAAGAACAGACTGACAAAGCTGCAAAAGGCCAAAACGAGCCAGAGACAGGGCCCAGCTCACGGGAATCCTTTGCTTTGTTAGTGTTCTGCACGTAAGGGGCTTAACACACCTGCTAGACGTGTACCCCATGCGATCTGGCAGTGGCACTGGTCCCTCGCATGGGGAAGCGGCTGTACGGACAGCAGGTTGGGAGGAGAGCCAGCAGTGGAGCCACAAGAAGCCCCCCAGCCCCGACCGGAGGCCTGCTCCATACCAGTGATGCATGCGTATTCCTCTCTGCGACTTTCCCTGCAGTTCCCATCCGAAGCAGAGATGATGTCAGAGTTGTCATGGCATCCGTATCTATGGAACCGGGATCATCATCACGGTGCTACGAAAACTAACTCAGGAGATGGTCCTGGAGCCTCGGGGGGGGAACTCCCTTTGCAGTAATAGAGGGTTTCCCTTGAAGGTTCCTTTTTCCTCCTTCCTAGTGTCCCTGAGACAGGAGCAGGGACGGGGCTTGACCTCCTCCTGTCCCATGGCAGCAATGGGTGCCTCCTTTACCTGCTCAAGGAAGGCAGCTTCAGGCTTCAGGGAGCTTCAGCCCCATCAGGCTTCACTTCCTTTTTCTTGCACCAGCTATTGGGTGTGTAGCCTCGTGCCTTGCTGCGGAGCAGCCACCAAACCCTCCCCTCTGCCAGGCGAACGCCGGCTCTTGGCCAACGGTCCCGTGCGAGCTGCCGGTGGGCACCCTGCTCGCGCTGTAGGTCAGAGCCCTGCCTGCACTGCGGTGGTGCTGCCTGCTGCGCGGCCCCCGAGGCTCTCGCTCTGCGGAATTGGTGACAGCAGTCCTTCCTGCTGTGACATCTGCCTGTCCCCGCTGCCAGCAGGGACGCCCCTGGGTCTGGGCAGGGAAAGGGTGTTTATGTTAGCGGGGCAAGGTGTGCCTCTGCAGCAGAGGTGAGCTGAGCAGCGTGCTGACCCGTGGGGCTCCATGCCACAGCAACCTCCTGCCAGCGGCCCAGGCACTTACGGCCATGTGGGCTGCCCTGGCCCCTGCACAGGTAGCCCTTGCCATTGCATGGTGATGCGGTCACGGCAGGGTGACCCTTGCAACAACACCCTACCCCTGGCCTTGGCACGCTATCCCCAGAAGCAGCGTGGTGGCCTTAGGATGGCAATCCTTGGAATAGCACAGTGACCCTGGCTGTGGCGAGGTATCCTGGCTGTACCGTGGTGTCCTCAACCACAGCATGCTGTCCGCAGCCACAGAATAGTGGCTGTGCCTATGGCATGGTGGCCCTGGCTGTAGCATAGTGACAGTAGTCATAACATGGTGCCTCTGGCCACAGCACAGTGACACTGGCTGCCCATGGCTGTACTGTGGTGACACTGGGTGCCCATGGCTGTACCGCAGTACCAATGGCTACAGCATGGTGATAGTGGCTGCCCACAGCTGTACCATGCTGCGCACAGGCACAGCACGGTGACACTGGCTGCTTATGGCTGTATCATGGTGCCCATGGCCACAGCACGGTGACACTGGCAGCTTACGGCTGTACCACAGTGCCCATGGGCACAGCACAGTGACACTGGTTGCCCATAGCTGTACCATGATGCCCATGGGCACAGCATGGTGACGCTGGGTGCCCATGGCTGTATCGTGGTGTCCCTGGCCACAGCACGGTGACACTGGCTGCCCATGGCTGTATCATGGTGCCCACGGCCACAGCACGGTGATGCTGGCTGCCCATGGCCACAGCACAGTGACACTGGCAGCCCACGGCTGTACCACAGTGCCAGTGGGCACAGCACAGTGACACTGGCTGCCCATGGCCACAGCATGGTGACACCGGGTGCCCACAGCTGTACCACAGTGCCCATGGCCAGAGCATAGTGACAGTGGTTGCCCACGGCTGTAACACAGTGCACAGGGGTACAGCACGGTGACACCGGTTGCCCACGGCTGTACACGGTGCCCAGGGGCACAGCATGGTGACACCAGGTGCCCAGGGCTGTACACGGTGCCCAGGGGCACAGCATGGTGACACCGGGTGCCCAGGGCTGTACCACAGTGCCGATGGGCACAGCACGGTGACACCGGGTGTCCAGGGCTGTACC
>JAVJGI010000050.1:25763865-25797307 GCA_035590275.1 Ibycter americanus | reverse complement strand
CTCTGCCGCGGTGGAGATGCTGATCCCCTCGGCTAAGCATGCCATGGAGGGAAGGGGCCAGCGCAGAGCCGGTGGGGTTCTAGGGCAGCGATGGGAGGTACGTGAGGTGCTTTGATGGACAGAGTCCCAAAGAGCTGCTGCCGGGACCCACGGGTGAATCCTGGGTGGAATTTTGCAGGCTATCACCCACTCCCAGCTGAGCTGGGCAGGATGGCTGCTCTCTCCAGCCGCCACCACCAGCAGCACCGGGTGCTTGGGCGAGCTGTGCTCTCCTCACCCCACAGTGGGACCTCCTGCACATCAGGTAGCTCAGGGATGCCAGCTAAATTAGCAAGCAGGTTTCAGAGCATCTCCACCACCCGATGCAGGCCAGCTTACTGCTGGCCTGAATTTTAAGTGCTGGAAGCAATAGGAATCTGCTGTCACTAACAGAGCTCCTGGCTAGAAAGGTTTAATGATGAGCCCTGCCCTTGGCTGTCCTGCTGGCAGGTTTCTGGAGGCGGGTGTGAGCGTGGTGCAACCTGCTCGTCCATCACGTGCTTGCAGATAACAGCATGAGAAGTTGGTGGCAAAGTCCCAGGCTTGGAGTGCTGGGGTAGCTGCTTGCAGGAGCTCCTACATGCCTGAGGTAGGATGTGCTCCAGAGACTTTGCTGCTTCTGCTCATCATTTATTTCAGATGACACCCTACAGAGAAAAAAAAATAAACATCTTCACCAATCCCTTCACATTTAGTAGTTCAGTCCCTTGCAGATGCATTTCTTTGTTCTCCAGTTTGGAGGAGGCTTGGTGGGGATGCTCTGAGACAGGTTTGCTAATGGGACACTTGCATTTCTAAGTAGCTTCAGACAGAAGCAGCTCTGGCCCAGCTTCACCCCGGCACTGGAAGGAGTTTGGAGGAGAGAAATCCGAATGAAATCCTTCAGGGCAGGCAGGAGTGAGACGTTTGGCCAGTGCTTGGGAGAAAACCTCTATCACAAAGTTATGTTAAAGAGTGGTTAGGGCTGTCTGAATGCTTTGCTCTTAGTGCCTTCTGCTCCATTTCACCCAGCTCTGCTAACGCTGCGCTTCAGGGAGCATGGGGCTGTAGGAGGTGGCCCACAGCCCGGCATCAGCCATCGAGATGCAGGTGACTTTGCAAAGGCCACTGGCTGCAGTTTATCATGTGGCTCTTCAGCTGCTGCCTCTGTCTGCCGCCTGTCTCGGTCTTGTGCCCTTCATGTCACGGAGAAGATGTAGCAGGGTTTCCAGGGCGGGAGCTGTGTTGTACCCCGAGACCCCAGCTGCTCCCAGGCAGCCACCCCGCCGGGGCATGCTGGAGGAACCTCTTATCTCTCCGTCCGCATACGTGGCCTCCAGCTGTGTCCTGCAAGGCGGTGGAGCAGGGATGCGGGGAGCCGGTGCTGGCAGCGAGGGACGAGATCAGAGGTTCACAGCTTGATGGAGGGGCATCTGCACGCTTTGCTTCCCTCCCTGCTCACAACCTTGAAATCCAAACAGCAGTGCAGCGCTTTCTAGGCTGTAACGGAGCAGGCTCCAGAGCAAATTGTAATGCAGCTGGTCCCGCGGCTTCCGCTTGCTGCCTTTGGTGTTGGAGAGATAAGGGAATTACTTTAGCATGCAGCATCATGAATGGTATTAATTTAGGCAGCCGGCTGCGCGCTGCCATCCGGCTCCTTCCCTGCCTGCAGGGCTGTGGAACCCCCTCAGGTCCCAGCGGTGGGACCTGGGCAGCCGCCAGCAACCCCCCGCCCTTTTGTTGTCCCTCTCAGGGCTGAAACCAGGTCACTGGATAATGGATGCAGGCGCTGCATCCTTCAGCCCCTGCTAAGCCAGGCGAAAAATTGCCCTGTCATTCACAGGGCAGCCTGTCCCGCTGCCTCGCTGTGCCCAGGTGAGCTGCTCCCCACCTCCCCCTGCTGCCATGTCCTGTCCCCTCTCCACTGGGCATCCAGTCCTTCCCCGGGTCAGACCGCTCAGCAACTCAATTATCCTCTGTAACTTCGTTTCTCCGTGCTCCGCAGGGACACGAGGGGGTTTATCAAGCACAGCCTGGCAGTGAAGAGCAGCGCAAACAGAAAGACTGTGCAGAAACCTGACCCATCTATTTATTTTTTCCCTCCCCAGCCTGTCTGGAGAACAACATCTCTTAAAATACTCCGCACACAAAGCCACTGAAAGGCAGACAGGCTCACAGAGAAGGAAGACCTAGGTACCATCCACCAGCCCATTGCTTAGGGCCATGAACCAGACGAGAGTTGGGATCTCTAACAAATGCCATGTTGCCATGGAGTCAAAGACAGGATTGAATCCAATTATGTTGCTGTTGGAAAACAGAGTTAAATGTAAACAGCAGCAAGTCCTGTTTTCTCCTTCCTTCTGCAGATCTTCTCCATCGTGGTGTTTGGCTCCATCGTGAACGAGTGCTATGTGAACAAGGACAGCCAGCACCCCGAGCTGCTCTGCATCTTCAACGAGAATGAGAGTGCCTGCAGCTATGGCATCGCTGTTGGCGTCATTGCCTTCTTTGGCTGTATCTTCTTCTTTGTCGTGGACCTCTACTTCCAGCAGATCAGCAGCGTGAAGGACCGCAAACGGGCTGTCCTGCTGGACCTTGGCTTTTCAGGTATGTCTCTGGCTTTCCTGGACGATGCTGGCTCTGTGGGCAGTGCGAGGTCGTTGCTGTGCCCTGCAGTGCTGTGCTTGAGCCCTCCCCTCTCCTCCCGTGGTGTGGCACGACTCGTGTGCCTCAGTCAGGGAGAACAAGGCTGGTGGATGGATTTTCCCACCAAGCCATGAGCTCAGAGGCAGCAGTGAGGAAGCCAGGGTGTGGTGGCTTGGGAACAGTGGGGTGTCCTTCTTATCTGTGTCACTTGTGCAACCGGAGACGTTCGCTGAGTTCGGTTCGGTTCGGGCACCCGGAGAAGTGAGGCTTGGTGGTTGCATCTCAGGGACCAGACGGGGTGGTTTACCCTCCCACATCTCCTGTTTCTGGCTCAAGCAAATGTCGTTTTATCAGTTACATCTGGGTCTGTTTTCACTTTGTATATGTGTGTTTTGGAACAAAGCAGAAACGTGCTTCTACACACCACTGTAATCCCTTGCTGCCTCCAGGACAGCAGTGTGCAGGTAGGTCTGGGGCTCCCGAGGGCTGGCACGGCTCCTCTGCACCATCTTGAACCCCTTGACCTGGTGCTCATCCGTGCGAACACGAGCAGGTGGGATGCCTTGAGCCGGGAGAGGCCATCCTCTGCTCGGCTGCTGTGGGAGTTGCCTGGGTGAGTTTTCAGCTGATGTTCCATTTCCAGGCTCTTGTGTTACAAAGTCTGAAGGTGATTTGTCCAGCACAAGCATTGCTGATGGCTCTCTGGTCCCAAATGAAAACATCCGTCATCGCCTCCCTGTGCTTGCCTGTTGTTAGGGATGTTCTCTCCTTGCTGGAAAGCTTATTTCCATGGTGCTAGAGCAACGGCATCCAGCCCTTGTTAGATGATATTTACAGTCCCTTCCGTGGGGCTCAGTGCTTGCAACCCTTCGAATCAAACAGAAGGGGAACATCACATCCATCTTCTGGCTGAAGCTGCATGTCGTGGTGTGGGGCTGTGATCCTCCGTGCCTTCCACCTTCTAACAGCCGTCCTCTCCCCTGCCAGGCATGTGTGAGAAGGTACCGCTCTCAATCTCTGCCTCATTTCTCTTTTGTACTTGTCATGCATTTTGTGTGCATTCACGGGCTTCGGCAGCGAGCCAGAGAAGACAGGTTCTGCCCTGCAAAGGCTCTGCTATGCTGCGCAGCCCCAGGGCCAGGTTGCAGTATTGCACCAGAGGTCTGTGCTGGTAAATCCACCCAATGCAGCTGTGCTGCCAGCGGTGATGTTTTATTACCCCAGCATCGATATGTGCGCTCCAGGTGCAGCGTGTCCACAGCCTGTGTCTGGGCTTCCTCGGGCCATCCCCTCTGTGGGCTTCTTGATAGAAAACAGGCAAGCTGCTTCCATGCTGGGAAAACAAATAAATCACATGTGGGTGGTGTGGACGCAAGCCTGTAACTGACAGTCACCTATTGGGGTCTGCAGAGAGTGGTCTTCCACAGCTGCCCTCCAGCCTGGCATCGCTTCTCTTAGCACTGCCTGGTACATCTCCCTGCCAGCAGCTCATTACTTTCCTTGCTGCTCTTGTACAGTCTCCACTTACCCCACTTAATGAATCATTTCCCACAGGGCACCTTAGCAAATGCTGTGCTGAAATCCAGCTTGGTGCTCAGATAGAGGAGCATGGTCTGGGGCTTTTGTAACAAAGTCCGTTGTCACAGGTGAACACATCTACCCCTAGTTCTGATTTTTACATCTCCTAAGCCCAAATTTGGTGCAGCACTTGTGACCCTGCTTGGAGCAGTGGGTTGGACATGTGGCATCCAGAGATCCCTTCCCACCCAAATTGAGCAGTGGCACGAGCTGTTAGCTGCATGGATCCTCGGTGTGCAAGGCACCCTTCTACTGCGCAGACAAGCAATGGGTTCATTTTGCTGGGAGATGTCAGGGCGGGTTCCTGCCCAGCGTATTTCATCCCATTCCTATAGCTATGCCTTCATGTTTCTAAAATTATGGCTGCCCCAAACCTTTCCTACAGCCCTACCGCCGTAGCCTGTACACCCACTCACACAGAAATGCGAGGCAGTTGGTTGCTCCCAGAATAAGTGTCGATACAAGCAGATCCGACAGCAGAGATGAAGTGCAGGGTTTCGCTGGCACATGAAGCCTCCCCTGCTGCAGAGATGGCAGCCCGACGTACCCCCCTGCTCTGCTCCCGGCAGCCTCGGGCACCAAACCTGCCAGGAGGCAGAGCTGACCCGTGTAATTTGCCTTGTTAACTACCTCCATGTTAATAACCCCTGGAGACTTCCCCTGTGGGACCCTCCTATGCTGTCCCCTTCTTCTTTCCTCCCCACCAAGGATGGGATTCTTGGTTTCCTCTTGCTTCCTTGCAACTGTTTCATCCTTTCTCTCCATATGTGATCTCTGTGTTATTGCTTGATATAAAAGCTGAAAATGCATCTGGGAAATAACCGGGTGAGGAGCATGCTAGGGTATGAGGGAGCATTGCAGACTGGGCGGTGTTGGGGGGTGAGAAAAGCAGGTCACTTCTGGCCCTTTGCCCAGGTCACCCAGGAGCCTGATGCCAGCCGCCAGCGAAGCAGATGTCAACCGGCGGTTGCTGTGTGGAGGTTGTGGGGGGAGTTAATGAAAGTGTTAACCTACGACTTTCTTTCACTTGAAGGAAAGAGGGCTTCTGCATCAGATCAGGGGCAGATCAGAGCCACCAGGCTGCTGGGAGGTAACGCTGGGGTGCAGGCAGGGGTGCAGGCAGGGCTGCTGCGCTGTGCAAACGGCGTTTGCGACTTTCTCTTCCATCTGCTCTTACAGCTGCTCCTGTAGACGCGTGCTTGCTTGGGACCAGGCTGTAATTATGGCTGTAACACATCTTTCCTGGTGTTTGCACTCTGTTGTCTTGCAGATCCTAAAATGATAATTATCTACTGGCTCTTGCCGTGCTTCCTGGCATTCTCCTTTTCCCCAGCGTGCCGGAGGGTGCAGAGCTGCCACTGTGCCCCCAGCTGGAGCTGGGACCGGCACACATAGCCTCACCATGCCACTGGCAGCTCAGCCCTCTTTGTGAGGTTTGAAAATTTGTGGGTAACAACAGCCACCTCCACAACACCCACTTACACCTGATGCTGTGAATACAGCGGGGGCTGGGAGCAGGCACTGCCAGCCCCTCCGCAGGACCGTGCGGGTGCTGGACGAGGGCACAGGCATGTTCCCGATGAGGCACCGGGTGTGAGGGCAGTCAGCTGCAAGCCTGCGAGTCTGATTCCTGTGACTGGGTGCAAAGCTTCACCTCGAAGGAAGGCCAGCAGAAGCTGAACGTGATCACAAATGAAATAAGCGCTGGTACAGAAGCAGAGTTTCCGTACAGTTCCCACAGAGCTGCCTGGGAGGTCCGATCTCACAGGCGGGCGTGTGTCAGTCCTGCAAACTTTGAACAACACGTGGCTTGTGTTTCTGAAGATGCTCTCCATGCCTGACCCTGTCTTCTCTGTTGGCAGCAATACCTGCCTTCTCCCTTCCCCAGGGCACTGGAGGGAATCCTCCTGCTTCTCAGGGATCCAGGCAGAGCTGGGTGTGGAGGGGAATGGCTTGTCTCTGCATCGTAAAACCTCCGGGAAGTCCACATGGGTGGCAGCAGAAGCGACTGTAGCTAGACATTTCTGGCTGAAGAAGCTGATGGATTTAGCGCCGGGAAGGTCAGCATCTCGCATACCTCAGTGTTGCAGAGGAAGCCGGTAGCTGCAATACCCAGCGCAGCCGGTGCACATTCGGGGATGTGCATGATGTCATTTTAACTCTTGAAAACCCTTAGAAGACAGCAGTGATAGATGGGGGTTTATGGCACCGGTCAGCGGACAGCCCCCGCGTCGCAGCTGTGACTCCTGCTCTGTGTCCTTGCACAGGAGCGTTATGAGGAAGGACGAACTGTGCTAGACAAAGAAACAGTCCTCCCGAACAAGCTCACCCTCTACAGACCAGTGACACAGCCTAGTCCTGATGGAGATCCCCCGTGTCCCTTGGTGCCAGCACAGCACAGCCCCAGAGCTTGTCCCTGAGCATCCCTCTGCTCCCCACAGCGCAGCTCTGAATTAATCTGCTGGGAGCTGCTCCTATATTTCATTTCTGGTCTTTTGACTTGCAAAAACCGCTGTCTCCAGGAAAGTGCGTTCTTGAACAGTAAAGTCCTGACTGAGGCTTGCTCCTCGAGCCCAGGAGGGCAGTGCTCCCTGCTGCCCTGGCATTCACTCCCCAAGTACCCGGAGGTGGGAGCACTGCAGCAGTGCAGCATCTGGAGATGCGGTGCAGCATCTCCTGCACCGAGACCTGGGGACCACTACCCACCATGCTCACCACATACTGCTCATCTGAGCTGCAGCCAGTGCCGTATCTAGGGCATGCATCTTCTTGTGTCCACATTTAGGGGTTGGATCTGCTTCCTGTAAGAGGGGCCAGCTGCTGGTAAAGCCCCATTATAACAGAGCTGGGGAACTACAAAGCATCTCTAGCCCTGAGGATGACCTTTAAGGAATAAGCTCCAGAGGTCTCATTTAACACTGACAAGTGGTCATCCTAAGGGGAAGTGAAAATGCCTGTGCAGAGATTTGGGGCAGTTTGGGTTGCAGGCGTTAGCTGTATTTGGCAAAAAGAGGCTGTTGTATTAGTCTGTAATTTGGAAAAGGAAAGCCTGGATGATCCTTGCTGGAGGTTGTGTTGCCGTGAGGGCAGTTCAAGGGCTCAGGTATGACCAGGCTGATAAAAGCATCGCCGGTCAGGAAGCCCCAGGCCCAGTCATGCAAGAGAAGGAGATAAGGAGTATGTCTTCTTAAACTGTCGTTAGGAGCAAATTCTGAATTAAAGGTGAGGTGTGCGATGAGCCCTGTAACTCGCACTGGATGTGGATGCATGCGTACATTTTGTGTCGTGCTTAGGAACAACCGGCAAGATAAAGCGGAATAAAGGAAGCGTCTTTCCTCTCCCTGCCGTCAGACTGTGCTTTGCGGCTGGCTGCCCCATGGGACTGGCAGTGTGGCTGCTCATACTGATGTGCTAATGATCCTTGGGAAGGTGCTGGGTAACTCCGCGTCCCACCTGCCAGTGCCCAGCATCCGCATGTGCACTGACACCCAGTATCAGTGAGTGGGGAGACCTTTGTGCTGGGGATGCTCAGGAAAGCTGGAGACCCTTAAAACAGCATCATGGAAGGTTCCAGGTTGTGTGACTCCTCTTCCTAGCACTGGAAAGCATCACTGCTCCTTATACTGTGTGCTTGTGGCTTGCTTCTTGACTATTTTCTGAGCTCCTTGGCATCAGGCAGTGCTGTTGGCTGGTGATTGAATTAGGGGAGCTGCAGCCCTATCTTGCTCAGCCAGCTGTGGTTCCAGTAAGGAATAATCACCAGAGCATTTTTGCTCAATCCCACAGAGCCCAGAGAGGCTGAGAACAGGAGCGCAGTCAGCGGAGGGCAGCAGGGATGAGCAGAGCTCTCTCATGTGAAGCCCGTGTGCCCATGGGCAGCCCTGCCGTGTCCCTGCCCTTTGCTCATTTGCTGCGCTCGTGGGATGCACTGACATCCCAGGGTCACTCATGATCCCCATGTTCGGAGCAAGGCTTCATCTCAGCCTGTCCGTATTCCTGGGTGATTGTTACTTGCCTTTTGTTAAGCTCTCCGGCTGTGTCCTTGGACCAAGGCATAGCCCATCGCAGGACAGCTGTAAAGCCGTCTCCTGCAGCAACTGAGCAGCCTGGTGCTGCTCCCGAGAGTCCAGCTTCTTCCTGAGTGAGGATTGCAGTATCCAGTCCAAGGTCTCTGAGAGCCGGTGCTGCCCAGAGAACTGAGGGGATGGGGTGCTGGAATTGAGTTGGTAGCACCTCGATGCCTGTGAGCAGGCTGAAATCCCACAGGCGGTGAGGACTGCATGTCCAGAGAGGGTGTGCTGTCCCTGTAGGTCTTTGAGATCAGGTTGAGATGTAGGTGCGCTGAACTTCAGGCCGGCAACACACTGGGTGACCCTACAAGGTTCCTTCCATCCCTGTTTTTCCAGCGATTGCAAATCAGCCTCTTTTAAAATAGCTCCTTTTGGGCCACACCGCAGGCCAAGGCACCCAGGATCACTGTTGCTATTTGAAAATCTTGATGGCAGCGTGTTTGTGCATCAGCAGACGGGGGTCCTTGCAGCAGAGGAGGCGGTGGGCAGGGGCAGCACTGACCAGCTCCGTTCTCTTTCAGGTTTCTTGTCCTTCCTGTGGTTTGTAGCCTTCTGCTTCCTAGCAAACCAGTGGCAACGGACGACAATGAGCAGAGGGGTTTCACAAGGAGCAGATGCCGCCCGGGCTGCGATCACCTTCTCTTTCTTCTCCATCATCGTCTGGGTGAGTTCAGCTTCAGAGCTAAGGTGGGGAGAGGAGAAATGAAACCTGCTCTGAGCTCAGCACTGAGCTGGGAGGAGGAATCTGGGGCACAGTTTGGAGAAGTGAATCCTGGTGGTCAGCTAGGGGCTGTACTGAGGAAACCTGCGGTCCCTGCAAATAGAGATGAAACTTGTAGTTTCTTACCCAGGAAGCATCAGCTCAGCCCCCTCTCGCTGGGGAATACCAGACTTCCCTTTCTCCTGTGGCTGGAAAGTTGCATTCCCATCGAAAACGTGTCGCCAGCCACGAGCTGCCCTCATTTCAGGGCCTCATTAGACCCCCGGGAGCAGCTTGGTTGGAAGCGAGCAAGTCCCCAGGAGCGGATCACTGCGATGAGCTGCTCTCACAGGGCGGCAGGGGGATTTGGGGAGCTCTCAGGCTCACCAGCTCACCCTTGGGGGAAGCCAAACTGGCTTCCCTGCTGCCCACCCAGAGGCGGGGGCTTCCATAAACCCCCTTTTGCTGCACTTTTAGGCTCTGTGCATCCCCAGGGCCACACCAGTGGCAGAGGGACATCTACCAGGGGTGTGCACGACCCTGCGGGGCCCCTGGCCTGCAGGTGCTGGACCTCACCCGTACCTGGGGGTGCCTGCACTGCCCGGGGGGCTCCTGCTCCAGAGACTGTGCATGGAGAAGCAGGGATGGCCCCTGTGTCACATCCACCCCTCCTCTGGCTTTTCATGGGCAGAGAGCGCCCAAGATGTGCACTCGTGCCATGTTGCCTTGAAAGAATTGGGGCAAAAGCCAGTCTGAGGCTTTCCGACAGCAGGCCTGGCTCCAGTTACTCACCAGTTTAGCTGCTCCCCCCTCTATTATTATCCAAATAAATCTCTTTTAATCCCAGCTCCCCCGCAGCTCTTCTCCGTTGCTGTATTGTCAGACTGCCCGTTTAACACAGCTGCCAGGGAAGGGCATTGGGTGGGATGCTCTCCCCCATCCCACCAGCATCTGCTCCCACCCCGGGAGGGCACTGGGGACACCGGTCCCCTGCTACCAGCACAGAGGATGACCGGGATGTGTGGACACATCAGCTGCCCCTCCGCTGGTACCATTAATAAACCCAGGTGCTCCGTGGGATCGATCCGTGGTGCACAGCCAGTGCCCGCTCTGCTGCTGCAGCCCCGCCGGCACCGGCCGGGGAGTGGGCGCTGGGCGCTGGGCGCTGGTTGGGAAGCCATTCTTGGTGTCTGCGGGCGTTCTCTTCTCCCCCTGCTCTGAGCCTGTCATTTATAAACTAATTGAATTGTTAATGAAACCTCCTGAAATAAGAGCAAGCGTGGTGCGCTCGCAGCTCTGCCGCCCGCATTTCCCACGGTTTGCGACCTGAATACCTGCAACCTGGAAAAGGGTGAAGGAGTCTCGGCAGAACTGACCTATTTTGCTGGCCCAGCACTCGGCAGCTTTCCCTCCCCGCAGCAGATGGGTTTATTGGTGCCAGCGGTGCCAGATCTGCATGGCTGGGGACCCAAGCACAGGCTGTGACCCCCACCCCAGACAGAGCTTTGGGGATCAACCTGTCACACAGAAATGGCTTCTTTGGCATTAGGGGCTGTGCTTTGGGGTTGTTTTAGCTCTGGGCTATAATGGAGCAGGGCCAGCAGCCGCCTGGGATGCTGCAATGTGCTTGGCGCTTTGCCGTGAGCTGGGGGGATGCGGGGTCCTGGGGGGAAGCAGGATCCTGGAGGGACATGGGGCCCTGGGGGATGCGGGGTCCTGGGGGATGCGGGGTCCTGGCCATGGAGTTGCCACCTCTCCCTAACCTTCCCCCATCCCGTGGCAGGTCGCGCTGGCGGTGAAGGCGCTGCAGAGATACCGCCTGGGGACGGACATGTCACTCTTTGCCACCGATCAGTTCGCTGCTGACCCCAACGCGTCGTACCCCGGCTACCCCACCGGCAGCGGCATCGAGAGCACAGAGACCTACCAGAGCCCCCCCTTCACCGAGACCTTAGACACCAACCCGAAAGGTTACCAAGTGCCAGCGTACTGAGGGGCGAGGGCCGTGTACCAAGAGACCGAGTCCTACGGTGCAGTACACTTAACTGGTTGATTGCAAATGTATTCAGTCCCATTTCCTTAATGTGGCAAGTCAGTGCTGGGTTCCTTACTATTAGCTAGTTGTGCAGTGAATTCTGTACAGTGGTATTGGTTCTTGTCTTACCTGTCCAAGGGTTTTATAAAAGCAGTGTTCCCTCTAAGTCAGAAGGAAGGAAGGTTGCTACCACATCACCTACACGTGGCGAAAGACAAATAAACGCCCTCTCTGAGGCTTGACACCGGGCAGTCGGCGTTGGGTTCTGCTGAGCCCCCGGGAAAGCCCAGAATAACTTTTCCTGTTAGTAAACACAGTAGCTGAGGAGTTGCTATTTATCTCGTTCTTCCAGAGCTAACACAGAATCGTTCTCGTGGTGGCAAGGGTGGGTGGGCGGCACTGGGGAGGTCGGCCCCACGCTGTTCCCACTGCAGAGCTTTCCTGTACACGTTCCATGGAAAGTGCCAAATTCACAAAGAAATAAGTGGCGTCTGTGTTACTTTTATTTGTATATATTTACTGTACAAAACAAAATCCAAAAAGGTGTTTCAAACGTAGCTTAGGATGCAAGCAGCGTGGCGGGGGAGGGGCACAGCGGGTTGGGGTGATGTTGAATATCCACATTGCTTCTACACCTCAACAGGGTTCTGGTTGAGGGTGTAAAAAGTTACTGTTTGAAACTGGAAACCAGTTCAGCAATAGTTGGCTGCTAATTAGAAATAGCCTTTTATCAGCGGAAAATACGGCGTGTTGCGGTTCCACTTCTTCACCGAGGGATTAGGAAAGTTTGCAAATTTACAAATAGTTTCTGGTTGGCAACGCTGAACACTTACTCACACTCAAACCCGGAGCTGCCAACACGAAAGGGGTGGGCGTCTCAGCGACTTAAAGTCCAAGTCAATTAGGAGCGATATTGAACTTGTATTTTTATACTGGGAGCAGCCACCATCTGTCGTCAGCTGCAGCAGAACCTCAGGTGTGAACGTACATTTTACCCTGCCGTCTCTAGAAATGAGAAATTCAGGTGGAGAATTGGAAAGACTTTACAGGCCATTGAAGTCCATCTTGTGGGGGCTCACGGCCCCGTGTTTGCAAATAGTGGGAGAAGAGGGTGAATGAAAAGGACTCAGGAAAAAAGGCTCAGTTTTGGTTTTCAGCTGCAAAATTCCTGCCTTGCCAAAAACAGCTAAAATGTGTAAAATCCAGTAGCCCCTTTCAGCAACCTGCCTGCTTGCCCTGCCTGTCTACCTGCGCGGTGGCTGTGATCTGAGCTATTTGTCACTAAGGACTAAGCAGAGGAGCTGAAACTTGAATTCCCGACAGCTCCATCCTTAGAGGCCCCCGGCTGTCCTGGCTCCCGGCGAGCCGGGGTTTCGCCTTGCCACTTTACGCCAGCAAAAGTTGCGTGCTGCCTTCTGACCTCGTGACAAGCAATAGTGACCGGACTGCCCCAGCTCTCCTTGTAGCAAAACCATCCAGCAGTTATTTTGTCATCATTAACACAGCTCATTTCTGCTGCTAAATTGCAAATAAATGCATTAATTAATAAGCAGCAGATCTCATCACGAGCAGTCACTCTCAGTGACAAAGTGCATTAGTTGACTTCCCTCCTGTCGAGGCCAGGATAAATGTGCGTTCGCAGCGAGGGCTGGCTTTGCTGGCGCTGCGCTCCTCCCGCTCGCCTGATGGCACCGGAGCTGCTGGAGCTGCGCTGGGATTGTTCAGGCAGCATTTCCCAACTCGGACACTTCTCCCGTGCCACTGCAGCATCCCCGTGCAGCGCGGCGGCGCGCGGTGGCACCGAGACCTGGCGTCCTGCCGCAGTCCCCACCACGGGCTTTCCCCACAGTGACAGCAGAGGAGATGTCGCTCCCTCTGGACACCTTTGCACCCACTTTGAGGTCCAAACGCTGTCGGGGTACGTAGCTCGGCCCCGCTGCCTGGCCCTGCTGCCCGCGGCGGAGGCAGGAGCGAGCAGGGGGATGCTGCACTGCTTTACTGGAGGTGTCCCTTGGCTAATGCAAGGAGCAGGAAAGAGGTGACCCAGGGGCATCTGCCGGTGGCCCATGCTGGCAGGGCTTGGTGAGCAGCGAGACAGCCTCGCAATAAGCAGACCAGGGACACCCAAACCCCAGTACGGTATAAGCCTAAATTAGTGACGGGACCCTTGTGATTTTTTCTAGAGTCAAAAAAGAAAAAAAAAAAGGGCAAAGGATTTTAATACAGGGTACGGTAGAACTGTAGCAATATTTTCCTTAGAGGGAACACTGAAATTTTAGCAGCACAAACAGTACTTGTGTTAATATTTTAGCAAAATTATAATCAATTTAAATGTTTAAATTGATTGTATGTGAGATAATGTTTGTTCAGTACATTGTATTTTTTCTAACTATATAACTGTTCCAGAGTTTCCTTGTAACCATAAAGAACTAAAGCTCTGTCTGACTGCGGGACGTGTCCTGACCCCTGGTGTAACCATGCTGAATATTACAACATCTGAATGTACGCACCGAGGCCTGCATTGCCTTTCTTTCCTCCCCACCCTCCCACCCGCCGGCGGTGGGACGCAGAAGGGACGCACACGCACCCCCCACGCACGCTCTCAGGCCACGACTGACCTTAAGAGCAGCAACAGTGCGACGGGGACGACTTTCAGCCCGACTTCAGCCCCCGGCCGAGACACCGTTGTTCTTCTCGAGGTCAGCGGCTTTTTCCAGCTCCCCCGAAGTCAGTGTTACCTTTAACTTGCAGTCGCACGGGCAGCGTGCCGGGACCTGGCTGCCTTTTGCTGGGCAGGAGAGGAGGAGGAGGAAGGGACTTGGGTGCCCGAGAGGCTTCCTGGCAGCGGGAAGGCAGGACAGATTGCTCCTTAATTAAACTGGGAGTAATGTGTCCAGCCACATCAACAGGCACCTCAAGGAAGCTTAACCCTGCTCCCTCCACCACCGAAAACGCCTGTCCCAGTCGGTGGAGGGGAGGACATCCCCGCCGGGGCGACGCTGGCAAGGGTCTGCTCTGCCTTGCGGCGGAGCCGGCACTGGGGCTGCTCGGCAGGCAGGGGCAGGCAGGGGCAGGCAGGGGCAGGCAGGGGCAGGCAGGCAGCCCACAGCGGGTGCAGTTTTTTGGGGCAATAGTGATGGGTTTACGTATGTCGTCACCCCACCGAGGCTGTGTCAGCCGGGCAGGACGGGACGAGCTGTAATTAACGTGCAACCCCCGAGACACACACACCTTGGGAAGGGCAGCTGCCCACCTCGAACCGAACCCGCTGTCTGGCAGCCGTCGCCCGGCTGAATTCAGACGTGCCAGAGGCAGGGTGAGACACCAGCCCCGCCATGCCGTGTGCCTCCCCTTGCATGAAACCCTCTTTCCAGGCTCTCTGCAAGCCCCCGCAGGGTCCCCGCGAGCCGTGCGGCGCCGGCAGTGCCGCAGTGACTGGGGGAGCACATCGGCGTGTCCGTGACTCGTCAGGCAGACTAGTGTGTACAGGTATGGGCTGTAGCTAAATAGAACCTTACGGGCTTATGGTTAGAGAGCTAGATCCATCGGTGTAATCACTGTAGCATATTATTTGGGGTTCAAGTATTTGTAACATCAATCCTCGGACTTCTTTCTCCCGCTTTTTTCTCCCTGCGCATTGGCCAGGGTATGGGAGCGCTGGCTTCCTTCTAACCGGCCAGTCCACGTCCTAACAGCGTGCCAGGCTCGTGCTGTGACTTTGTGCCGTGCCAGCTGCTGCCCCATGCTGTCCTCGCAAGCTGTTTCAGCTCTTCTCCATCTCAGAAGCCCAGCAGCTCACTGGAGCTCGCAGAGGGCAGGACCGTGCTGCTCCCAGACTCGCGTGCCGAAAGCTTCACCTGGCGTTAGCGCTGGATTTGGGTGTAAAGGGAACCCAAACCACCCCCACCTGCCCCGGAGGTGTGCTCTGCCAAATCACCGCGCGCCACCAGGCTCTCTGCCAACACCACGCGTAGGTCTCAGCACTGAAGTTAACCGCACCATGGGATTTGCATATTTTAATTTAAGCTTATTAAAAGATTTGAAGGAATTGGGATTTCCCCCCCCCCCCCCCCCAACATTTGAAGCTATTCCTAGGAAGATGGAAGTTTTGCTTAACTGGTGCTTAGTGAAACCATCTCCCCCCATTACACGCTTCTGTTTCTCGGGGGTTCGAGCAGACCCCTCCTGTTAAGCCACGTCTACATGCAGTTGGGGTTTCACCGGCTGTTTTGCCTGGACGCTTTGTAGGACGAGTTTCCCCCCAGTTTATGATCCAACAGCAGCAGCTATGGCTTTGCTCTTCTGCTTCCGTCAGGCAGCAGTTCCTCAGGGGGTAACTCATACCCTCCTCTCTCCACAAAACGGCATAGTTTGCTCACTCTTAGCTCTGCCTGCTGTAGCAGTGAGGTCACCTAAACCAAACTAGGCTACCTGTGGTCACTGCCCACTCACGAGTAAATCACACCATTCCTTTTCATTTCTCTCTGTAAAAGCTACTGTATATATTCAGACTTCCTTTCAGCCTTTGTTTTCCCTGAAGCTTGTTGGGGAGAGCAGACGGGTCTAGTTCCACCCTTGTTTATTCCCAGTACTTGCCTCGGTAGCATTTTGAAGCCGTGCGTGGCAGAAGACCCTCTCCCATCACCAGCAAGGCTCAGACACAGCCTTCGCTGTATCAACTTGAAACCCAAGTTCAGCTGCCTGTATTTTGTTGCAATACGCATTTAAACCTCACATTCTTTAATAGTTTTAATATCAAACTGATACCAAATGTGGTTTGCAAAATTTAAGGGTTCATTGGGTTTTTTTTGCAGATACCTCTGTATAAGCAGACCGCTTCAAAGAGTTGCAGTTGTCACTAACCTTATGTGCATTGTAGTATAAAGTGGACTGTGTATGGAAACAAGTTAAAAATGTTTACAACTTTTGTATATATTATATATATAAAAATATCTTTTGAGAGAACAATGTGTGACAATGTATTTTCAGTGTCTGTGTACCAACTGCAACTTATTTTCAATAAAGAGTTAAAAATGACTAGAAGCGGCCTGAAAAAAATTTGGTAATACTTTATTTAATCAGGTGAGCACAAGGAACAAGGAAACTGCATCATCAGGCCAAAGAGATCGATCGCCTCGAGGAAACTTACAGCAGCACCCGCCCGGTGGGAACTACCTATCTGCTAACACAGAAGAAATTAACTCAAAATCAAGGGAAGACGTGAAGATACTCCTGCAGAGAACACGCGCTTCAGTTCCCCTGAACTTTATAAACCAAAGGCAGAGACGGGGAGAAGAGCCGACACCGCAGAGCAACTGCTGCCTAGAAGCGCTGGGGGCAGATGGCCCCGAACCAAAGCACCGCGGCCGTCGGTGGTGTCGTGGTAGTGTTACGGGCATCGCACCCCGCTCCGCTTGAGAGGAACCTGGCTCGAAGCAGGAACGCGGAAGCATCACTACTTGCCATGTATTCATGCATTTTATAAATAGCCATGCAGCCAAAATAATCCTCCCCATCCCCATTCCAGGGTGTGCAGCCTGGCCCCGGTGCTGAATACAACGCGTTTCAGGTATTCGAAACAGTCTTAATTATTTGGAAAAGACACCAAAAGCACTTTGCAGCCTGACAGCAAGCAGAAATAAAAAGTGTAAGGCAAGGAAAACCTTCTGTAGCCAGAACTAGCTCTTCAGTAATACTCTGAGCTCAATTTCATAGAAATGATGCTTATATAAAAGCAGTGTTTTGTCACTAAAAATCACATAAATTAATTTCAACTTTATCCCTACGTGTTAAAAATAACTAAACCTGGTCTGCCAGGATGGGAGAGAATCAGACGCTGAATTACAGCCATGAAAGTGCGCTGTGGGGAGGGCTCCTGTCACTCCATCACGTCACAGCTGCTGCTGGAGGAGTTAGTTCAAACGATGAACAGATTCCCCTCATGTCTCCGAGAGGTGGAATTCAGAGATGCCAAGCAACATAACGCAAAGCTACTTCAGACCGGTATTACCAAGGGAGGTACAGGAGGCAAACGCTCCGTACAGTCTGAACAAATTATCCTTGTTAGTGCAGACCACTGTAAACAGATAAATGCACTTAAAGGCACTGCAGATAAACATTATCAGTGATCAGCAGCATTTAATGTCCCAATATGCTGTTGTTTGGAGCTACCACCATTAGTACATCCAAGAAATTAGAAACATGGCAGTCATTAAATAAAATTACTGTGAAGTGTGCTTTACAGAAAGTAAAGCCTTAATGTTATTATTCTACATGCAGTGCTACAAAATAAGTTTCTTTAAAGAACATGTTACATAAAAGGTCAGAGGCAACTTTAAATCTCACGTTCAAATAACTGCACAGATCAGTCCAATTCTTCAAGTAGGAGAGTTAATTCTGTTTTCAGACAGGAATATTCTTTGCTGTATGAGCAGCCCAGTGTTTACAGACACGCAGCTGTAATGGTCTGACTCACCAGCGAGTAGCATCTTTTCCTTTCCTGCACCTTCGTACCCCTGACTACCATGATCTTCGTGGCCTCAGAAATAGCACAAAAAAAAAATATCAGATTATAAGGGAAGCCACTTTTGCTTCCACTCATTTCAGTGATTCATAATCTTTCCCCACCCCCCCAAAAAAGAAAGAAACCCCCCAAACCAGATGCTTATTCCCCTATTGTGTCCCCTGTCAGTCATCAGATCAGAAAGTATTTTCTCAGCTATTGCATGTTACAGGAGAAAGGTGGCCCCCTGCCCGCCCACCCTGCGATTTCAGCCTAATTCTACTCAGGCATTTCGGAAGCTCAGACTTTGGATGTTAATTAGCTACGGCGCAGTCCAGCGATCCCTTTGCACAGTATTTATGAACAGCACTGAGAGGGCTCTCTAAGTTACCTGCATATGACTATTCATCTGGCACCGGCTCTCAGACACACTACACTGCCAAACCTCATTCCAAAAAGTGCATATTCATAGACAGAGACTGTTTTATTGGTCTTCAGGAAAGCTAACTGATGATTCTGCTGATTGCTTGTAAGGAAGGGAACTCCTCATCCTCAATATGCAAAGCTTTATGGGTGACAATGTCCTGCTGAGTTAGTACTTGCTTACACGTTGGGCAGATATAGCAGTCGAGATCAGAGTTGGAGTCCGTCTGCCAAACATTCTTTTTGTTCTTTTTGGGTTTGTTTGAGCTTTGTTTTTCTTTGATTCTGAAATCATTGTGAGCAGAAAGCAGTTCTTGTTGCTTAACTGTGTCCGGCAACAACACCAACAACTCGTTAAAAATTTTCTTGAAGTTATCTCCAAGCAGTTCTCGGCAACTTTTATAATACTGTGCTGCAGAAATCAGACCCTTCAGTGAAAAGAGAATTGGAATAGTTAGAGAAAAAAAAAAATAATCCCACTGGGATTCACTTTCTCCCAGAGAGGAAGGTTTTGGGAACCCAAAGGTTCTTGCCCACTCACCTGTCTGAATTGCCCAGAATGAGTTTTAAATTTATTGAACTTGGACTCATCGCTCTGAAGAAATTCTTTAATGGATTGTATTAGCTGAATGTTCCTTTGCTGGAAGTTTTCAGGTATCAAGTACGATCCGTGACGGGATTTTGGCCTGCATTGAAAAGACCAAAAATGACTCTGACATTGCTTCGTGCTGTACAAAGACGCTGCAGGGTATATATTACATGGCTATTCTCTTCTACAGGATGCGCTCCCTTTCTCCACCCAACTACACATGCAATTACTATAAGCAGCACACAGCAATCTTGACAGGATGATGAAATGCGTCCTGTGGGATTACTGTATCAGATTCCAGCTCTACCTAGACAGAATATTTAAAACACAAGCCTAACATAGTCTTGACTAGTTGTTTTGTAAGCTAGGGTCACTAAAAAAAAAAACAAAAACAAAAACAAAAAACCAGACATGAGCAACAAAGACCGCACCACGAATAAAACCAACCAGATTAATACAGATGTCTGTATTAAACTTAAACAAATTTTCCCCTCCCCTTTTCCCATACAGTCATCTCTCTAGCCCAGAAGGGCCCTGGCCAGAGCCCAGCTGCTGGAAAGATCAGAGCAATGAAGGCATTTAGAGGTCACCAAGGAAAACACGCTTCAGCACCTTGCTTCTGGGACTCAGAATCAATCGAAAGGTTAAGGAATATGTTGAAGCTGCAGATTTCCAAATAAATCTAGGAAAGACAAAATTCTGAGCTGCCACAAGTGCACAGGTTTTCATTTTCTCAGCCTTGCATCCACACAACACTTGTGCTTTCTTTTACACAGCTCTCCTGAATCCAGCCCACAACAGCCAGGGAACTCCCCAACGGCAACCATCAAGTGGCTGGCCTCTGCGGCAGCACCTGTTTAGAATAATCCTCTGAGTATTTCATGTGTTGTTTGAAGCCCGTATGACATAACCGAGATGTAACGTGTAAAGTAACTCTAATTCAAAGGGTTTTACTTACTCTTTCAAAGATGTAGTGACAGGTTCAGAGATATTGGTGGATGGAATAACAGCAAAACCTGGAGGGGGTTTACTAACAGGCACCGACAGTCCCGGAGGCGGAGGAGGACTCTTTAATAGCACCACAGTGTTAAAGCCTAAATGAAAGCAGAGAACGGGCAGGAAGTTAGAGCACGTATCTGTGGCACCCACATACCACTCTCTAAAATTAACACCAGTGGTCTGACGTACTCTCCAGAAGCACTAAGTAAGAGTCAGCAGCATAGACATCACTATATTGGAAAAAACCCTAAAAATTAGAAAGGTAGAATCTCTTGCCTTAGCAGTCAGATCAAGAAGCACTTCATAGTGGCTGATGTTACTCTACAGAGAAAGTGCTTTAATTATTAATGTACTTTTTCAATAGAAAATTGTTTTTTAAAAACCCACTCATGATGAAAACCACACTTTTACATTATTAAAGCAAACAGAAATCGCTCCAGAAGTCACAACAGCACTAGACATTGCACGTTCTAGCATACTCCACCTAGCAATATCTGCAGAGCAGCACAGAACAAAACAGCTACGCAAGCATCTCCTGATGCGGTACAGACTTTCATTAAAACCACTGTAAGTCACGTTTGTTGCTATGTTACTCCAGTTTTACAAGATTATGGCACTGCTAAAAGCAAGGCCATTAAATCTGTACAAACACAGAAGGAAAATGACCAAGCGAGCCAACCAATGAGTACCAGCAGGCACAGGCTGCAGCTAGAGATTCCCTTTGCCCGCAGGGTCTTCCTAACTAGATCTTAAAGCACATATTTGTGTTGGCCATGACTCATCAGAAAAGCAGTGACAGGTAAAGACCAGCTGCTCATGTGAGCCACCCTCAGAAGGCAGACACCTGCAGCTGCATGGAGCAGAGGCATCCCAACATCGCCACCGCTTCAACCGTGATTTACAGAGGACATTCAAGCCCACCTATGTCACCCAGACCGCCTTTTTCAACTTCAAAGCCTAACCTAGCATGTGGTGGCAGAACCGCTCCTCATATGACAGCCAGAAGGAGCAGTTCATACACCTCATCTACGTGCCGCATTTCTCTAAGCTACCTCCCAGCAAAGCTGGCCGTGCCCTGCAGCGCTTACCTGGTGGCGGGGGCATTCTAGCTGATCCTGAGCTCCCAAGAGCTGGGAAGTCTTCCTGAGGTAAAGGGCATTTGTTAGTCACTGTGGGCTTTTTAAGGCCAGGGGGCTCTTTGGGTGTACTACAGATTGCTAATGATTTTTCCGAATGACCATTCATGACAGCTGCGGATCTGTCAGGGGCGTGAAGAGCAGAGGATGCATTTGATGTCTGCTCTGCTTCTGGCAGCTTTTCAGTCGATGATCTGGGGAACGATGTCTCCTGTAACAGGCGTGGGGACGACGGTCTCTGCTTCTCAACCCCCATCTTCTTTTTCTTGCTCACTTTCGTAAAAGTTTGTGAGGTAGAAGCTGCCAGCAAGGACGATACATCAAACATTGTCGGTGCATTTCTGATCTCCTGGGTTGTCAAGCCACTACTGCTGTCTTCATCATCTGAATTAGAGAGTTTATTGCTCTTCTTGTTTCCTTTAGTGCTATTCAAGGAGGGTGGCTTTTTGGCTATCTGGTTTACACAGGGGTTGCTAATGGCTTTGACCACATTTTTACTGGAACCATTGTTCCATGCAGATGTAATGTTAGTTACTGTTTTATTGTTAGGCCTCATTTTGGACACCAGAGCTGGAAAATCCTCCTCTTGGAAGGCTGTTTTCCTTGCAGTTGCTGTGTACATCAAAGACATCCCAGAAGAGATGGTGGGTGCTGCAGAGGATGACAAGCTTGGGAAATCTTCTTCTTTAAGCTTAACCACTGCTAGCTGGGCAGAGCTGTAAGAAAGGAAAAGTACATCCCGTTACACCAGTGCTGCAGAGGCAGCACAACTCCAACAGGCAGAACAAGCTCCGTACCAGTCTGCATTCTTCCTCAAACTATCACTTCGGTTAGCACAACTGATCCACTGTTAACAGGATGCAAATGTACTCAAGCTTATAAACCACGTCTAGAACAGTCTCCTCAAAGAAGGAGTCACACTAGCCTTGCTGCAGTACCAGCACTGCCTCAGCACATCTCACCTTAACCAGAGCTGGCCACACAGGCGCATTTGAGCTGCCACATCCTACAAAGACGCTATACTAATCATCACTGATTTCAGGAGATGATGAATATTAAAACTCACAGCATACGGCTTCCTCAAGATAACCTATCAAGTTAAAATGGCTGGAACACAGAATATTGAGAATTCCCTTGAAATTGCACCACCAAAAGATCAAGCCATGAACTGAAGCAACAATCGATGCTGTTCACGCAGGTGACCAGCACAGAAACAGCTCGACGCAGAAGGGGACCAGGGCAGGGGGGAGGTATTTATAGTTTAAGTGATCAGTAAAGTTATTTTCTCCAGACATGCATAACCTAAGTTTCTAAATCTGCTTTCTCATTGCGGCAGTGTTGCACAAACTTACCCTTGTAGAGGTCCCGCTGCTGAACCAATTGCTGGAAAGTCATCTTGGCTTAAAGCACCATTAGCAGCTGCTTCTTTGGAATATTGACAAAAAGAGCAAAGAAACGTTTTCAACTAAAATCCATTTATTTCAGAGTAGAAGCTATCAATGAACATGACAGCAGCATTAACAAGTCCTATTTTCAGCAGCTGATGATGTCATTAACTGTGACATTCCAAAAGAACAATTTAAATCCATGCATCACTATTTCCTTCCATTACTGCATTCACCATTATGTCATCGTATACTGGCTGTAGCATACGGGAAATTCACAACAATTAACACGAGCAAAACATTGGTTGAGAAGTACTTTGTGAGGGAACCCTTTAGAGACTGAGATGCTAATGCCCCCAGCAGTCTGCTCCATGCTTCCACCAGGTTAGCCCTCCACAGCCTGCACAGGGTCAGGATGTTCATCAGAGCCTCAGTGCTCCACAACTGAGGTATGCCAATGCTGCTTCATTTGGAAAGCTGCTCCTCTGAGCAGTCCATCACACCTCTGCTGCACACATGCCCAAGCTGCTCTGCAATTAGTTCTGCAGTCATTTTACATCAAAACGTAACTCATTCCCAATGTAGATGTGCTTTAAAATCCAAATCCTGTGCTGTGGACTGCAGCAGTTCAGGGACAGATTGGTAACAGCTTTGACAGGCATGCAGCAAAAGCTGGGGGAGATAACCTTGCCTGTCATTCCCAACTGAGCTGTACCATTAACCAGAGCTCTCGGCAGCTCTCAGTTCATTGTGAAAGCATACAATCTTTAAGTGGAAATCCTGTTGTAGGAGAATTGAAACAGTGGAAAATGGATTTGGAGCAACAGTAATATTAAAACATAGTAAGTCAGATTTATTTGCCCCAAATTGGACCTGGAAATGTTCTCAAAAAAGGGGAAACTCAGCTAGAGCATCACAATAAATCAGTTCTTGCATGTTAAGAGTAGGAAATGGCCCATTCTTAGATTATACTGACTTGGATGGAACATCACACATACCGTCATACATTAACTGCATTTGGTATTTCTACCCAGCTCCATTTCAAGTATAACCTGCTGCAGGAACCCCAGCCCACTCAGACACGTTTCACTGCAAATCCCTGTTGCTGGATTGAGATTCTGTGTAGCCCTATCCACGTCCGCCAGCTTTGGAGAACAACGCCTGACGACTCCCAGTTTTGCCAGGCTGATCTCCAGCCCCACACTGCCTCCCTGCAGCTGCAGAACGTGTTCGACACTAACCTGCTGTATCATTTGAAGACTTTGGCACACGTTTGGAGCCGAGCACTTCAGAATCCCTCAAGTCGTCCTTTTTACCTCTACTGCTGCTCTCCTCTTTGTCTTCTACCCGTTTTTTCTCTTCTTGCCGTTTAGCCGCTACAGACGCCCTGACTGCTGCTGCAACGTCTCTGTCTTCTTCTTCCCTACAGGACAGGGCAGATTTTCTCGGTCAAACAGTAAGGATTACTGAGCAGCTTTGTCTCGCTCCAGCTCTCACCTCTCCTGTATCAGCTCCGATGACTGTCCCTGATCTTGTGGTGCCACCTGCTGAGAAGGCTAAAACAAACCCACTGCTCCAACACACCCTGGGGCCGGCTGGTGAGACAGGCAACATTCACCCCTGGATTTGAAAGTTCTACAGGTGGTAATAACAATCCAGGCCCCAGGAGAAACCGGGGTGAACTGGGAGAGACAGTACCAAGGATGCATGGGAACACCTGTCTCTCCCATTCATTTTCAAACATATGAAATCATACTTGTAGGCCACAGTAATTCTTTGAAACATGGTTTGTCACAAACTCTCAACACATGCACGATCCACATGCGACACCAACATATAAGTGTTTAGAGATGGACGTTTTCCCCCAGTGAAATCACCAGTAATGAACCAGCTGATCGTCCAGCGAGAAAAAGAAGAAAAATAGATGTGCAGTATGTATAAAGCACTCAGGTCTTGTGTGGATGAAGAGACATATAAATGCGAAATTTCATTTCAATACTTAACCCTCTTCTTTTTCCAAAGCACTCAGTCTGGCCACAGAGAGATCTGTTAGTTCAATGAAAAGCATGGTCCTTAGAATAGGAACTTCACGATTACCCAGACCAAAAAGTCCATTAAACCTGCAAAGACTTGCCACTTACTTCAGAATATCCTATTTAGAAAAGTTAGCATAAAAACAGTTGCTGAAATTAGTTTAGGATTCTGAGTTTATTTAACCCACAAGTTGCAGATTACATTGTTTGCTTCCTGTGTCAACTCCAGAGAGCTGAAACTTTGCACAAAACTATTTCACTTTGACCAAGCACATAGTCAGCACGCAGGCTTAGACCGAAAGCTAGTTCTACTCTCAACTAAGGATTCACTACGGTGGCTTCCAAATTTTGTACCCAATTCCTTCCACCAAAACAGTGTTAACTGGCAAGTAAAAATCACCACAATAAAGAGCAATAAAAATCCACGAAATGTTGTGCTACTCACCTCTTATATCTCCAGCTGCCTCTTCTGTTTTGCTGACTTCCTCGGCCGCTCACTCTGCCTGACCTCCCTTGCCTGTTATACCTGTCAACTTCTTCATAGTCCTCTCCACCTATAACACCTAAACAGGAGGGATGGTTGATCACTCTCAGTTATTTCTGTAACCTGGGTATCACACTATGCTTGAAGAAAGCAAAAATATTCTAGTACAAAAATCTATCTTGATTTACTTCTGATGATTAAGAAGTCTGTATAACCTTCAGTGCTGCTGTATTAAGATGTACTTTGCAGTATATGGATTCCATGTGTTGTAAGCTGTGACGTGAGGTTTGAGTAATTCTGGTTTTATGCAGAGGTCTCTCTACATACAGTTCCACACAGAAGAAAAGGTCATACGTATGTCGATCCCTGCACCCCTAAGTGGATATGCTGCTCTGGTCTCATGGTCTATGCCCATCACCAGTTTATATTAACTGTAGTTACAAGTTGGAGGAGAAACAGCAATTTTCCTAAAAATTATGTATCGTCATTGAATCCACACATGAGGGGGAAAAAAAAAACCTGTAAAACAATTCAGGCAGAAAGAGACCTCTGGATGTTGTCTGCTCCATCCCCGCACTCAAAGCGGGGCCAACTCTGAAACTACATCAGGTTGCCCAGGGCCCTGTCTGGTCGAGTTCTGGCTACCTTCAAGGACAAACGCCACAACCTCTCAGGGTCCCATTCTAGGGTTTGCTCACCCTTTGCGTAAAGAATTTCTTCCTGGCTAGGAAATGTTCATCAGGTGTTCCTGAAAACCCTCAAAGCAGCAAGAATGAGTATGTGCCTGTCCAGCTCCTCGCCCAGCCACACTTACCCTCACTCCTCCGCTGGTGCCTCGGAGCATAGTTAAACTGAAGGTCTATCTGCCGGTTCTGCCTGGCCTCCGCCCTGTTCTTGCTGTGGCAGGCCATTTTGTGTGCTTTATAATCTATTTCTGTGTGGAAAGCATGGGTAAACTGCTCTGTGCTGCACCGTCCCTCTTCACAAAGGAAGTGCTTTTCGCGGAAGTGTTCACGAAGGTATTCATAATCACTGGAAAGAGACAAGAGGCTGAGCTGCAACCTTCCCAGAGTACTTTACTAATGGCATATGGCTACTTCTACAAGATGAAGAGAAGACAAGCCTAGGCAGTCGGTTCCTTCTTTATCCCCAGGCAAGCTTTCCAGCTGAAACCACTTGTGCACAGTCAACACAGACCTTCATGCACGATCCCAGATATTAAACTAAACCTACTGGCTGACACTCACTGCATCCAGCTGGACATAAGGCATGTATTTAATGTAAGAAAACTGACTTTATCTGCTTTGCACATGAATTTTGGAGCATTAGAGTTGACACACTAGGCAGCTGCAGACATCTGCTGTCATGCGGCAAAATGTACCTTTTAATGTTTAACACTAATGAAGAAAACTTTAAAACATGAACCAGACAGAAAGTGATTACTTCGGCTAGTGGTTTGAGGAACAAGAGAGACGGCAGCCAACCTGCTCGTATTCTTGCACCGTCTTTGAGCACTACTTTCCCCAAAATTCAAAGCAGACCCAAGCAATCTTCCCTCAAAATTTAAACTACAGAAAAAGGAATAAACTGCTTGCACGAACCTGTAGTATTCCTGAGCACCATCGGAGTCACAGAAATGACAAAAATAATGATCTCGTCTTAGGTGTTTCAGTAACTCATCATTATCCAAATAACGCTCATCACAAAATTTACACAGGGGATGCCCACGATGAGATGTGTCATCTGGATCTCCATGGATTCGATGACGGGCGAGGTCCTTACGAGAATACCATTTCCGTTCGTAAGTGAAAATCTGAAGAGATAAAAACACATATATTACTTCTTGTGGACAGAGAGCGAAATGGAATAACCCGGGTTGTGCACAACTTGTTCATTTGTAGGAGTGGAAGATTTTCTTCAGAAAGATGCAGTTTGACAACCAACACCTAAAATTTTCAGTGAATAGGAAACAAAAATCAAGTAAAAGATCCAAATTAAATCTAACTTGCATTTCACTCAGCTTGAACATTGGAAACAGATCTAATTCACCTTCTTCCCTTTCACTTTTTTTTTTTTTGTATTAACGTAATACAACAAACTTTAAATTATAATCTCTGGTGGGGAAAAAAATCCTAAATATGTATTTATGAACTTACAGTACTTTGCATACTTGAACTAAAAAAACCCACCAACCACGTAAACCAGAAGCAAGCTGTTTTACTTCCCTCAGCTAGCAACTACCCCAAGATAGCCACATACAAAGGATACAGTTCAGTGAACAAATTTTGTATTATAAGCCAATCGTCTGTCCCTACTAAGACACAAGCTGTTTTGGTAGGTAGGGTTCTGAAGACTCCAAAAAGGTCAACACAGCCTTGAGAATAGAATATCCTTTATTCGTCACCTAGACAAAGACTGTTAACTTGTTCTGGGAAAAGGTTCATCTGGCTTAGCTAGGGCTGACAGACTGAAGCTTCTGCAAGCATAAGAACTTCTTTGCAGTGAGTACTAGTAATATGGAACTTTTTTCTGTGAAATAAAAGTCTCCGCAATATTCTGAAATTAAAAGCCAAGAAGTTCTAGTATCATTTGTGAATTCTCTGGGACAGACAATGACAAATAAGTCCCTTTTGTGCTAGCTACTGCAGCTGACCGTGGAAACACATCTTCACCAAAACTCAAAGGACACTGCAACCAAAAGAAGCGGTCTTTTCCTCCTCTGACCATTTCCCTTGAATTAGCTCTAGTGATTCCACAACCACAGGAAAGAGTCAAACCAGTTCACCGAAAGCTAACCCTGCAAAGAAAACCCCAAATCAATGTACTAGCATTCATTCAGGTTGACCTTATCACTTCTGCATCCTCTCCCTTTCAGCAGTAAGCTACAGTTCAGCTGGCACAAACCAACTGTGGCACCACAGGAGCAATGCGTTTCTCTGATTTGGTATTTAATTGGTTTCAGAGAAAACAAACACACATACAAAACCATGTGTGATGAGTTCTAAAAATATGCGTTCATGCATTAAATTCCCTCCTACAACAATAAGGAATGCTGACAACTATTAGCCACAGAGGTTTGCAGTCCTAGAGTTCATTTAACAGTAGCTGCTGATTTTGTCCAATGTGCAATTTGGAAATACAAAACCCACTCTAGCTCCAGGGAAGGGTGGAATTCTGACTTTCAGGCCACAAACAAGCATCACCTAACACCAGCTCTTCTAAGTGAAAACTTGGGTGGGATTAAAAAAAATAAAAAAGGATGAGTATGGTGATGGTAAGATGAGCAGTTTTGAGGCTTACTACACATCACCTTTTCAGACATAGGCAACTCAGCTTTCCAGTAACTGTTTTATCTTTAGTAGGTTGTAAAATACATTTTAAAACAGCCCCTGGTCACGTCCTACATGTGTACATCAAACACAGCAGGCCTCAATTGTAGGCAACAGTGAGTTTCATTTTCCAATCAAGTCAACAAGATACAGGAAATTTGCTCTGAACAAATAAACAAGATAATGAAATATAATTATATTTCATTAAACCAGCAAGATGGATTCTCATCCTGTACATGATCCCACTGTAAATGCTACGTTGACTCTAATCTGAGAAATACATGCATCATGCCATGATGCATTCTGCTTTCTGAGCTGGTACCAAATATTTTCTTAAGTTACAGTTTTAGCTCGTAAAGTCATTACGAGTATAAGTCTTAATAGACATCAAATCTATACCATTAGAGTTGTAACAAAGTCTGCCTATGACTCAGGATTAACTGGCTATCAGTTAGGGTTTGACATTTACACACGTTGTGGCAAAGGAGCTAACATTAGAAGGTTATTAATATGGTTGGGTTTCATTTTAAAATGTAATCCACCGAGAACCTCCAGGCCTTTTGCGTTAATCAGTCTATGGAAGAAGGAAGATTTAAAACAAAGGAACTGGCCTCACTGCAGGCAGACAGAGGAAACTTTAAAAAAAAAAAATGCATCAGTACTGTTCAGCCACCCCTTCTTCCCACCTCCCCAGGTATTCTGGTAGGTCATATAAGGAAGCACTTCTCCTTCCCACACGTTAAGACACAGAACTAGCTCACCTTTAAGTGTTTAACACAGAGTTTGCAACAGAAGAGTTCATGCTGCTTCCTCATGTGCTGTTCCAGGTCTGCAAAGGTGTTGAATGGCTTCAGATCTGGACACAAAGAGCATTCATGCTGCAGCAGCTTCCTAAGGGACAAGAAAGATTTCCTAAAAATTATCTGATTTCCTCTCAGCAACCCAATACCATTATCAAAAAACAAACGTTCCATCGGTGGCAGAAGGTTGCATTTTTATAGCTCCCCAGCAATGTGTAATGAGGTTAGCGTCCTGCTTATTCCAAGAATACTTTGTCGTATGTCAGGAACAGAACAGAACCGGATTACGCAGAGGCTTCAACTGTAAGACCTGAACAGTCACAATGGAAGTAATACGCTGCCACTATAAAATTCTGAGTGGACTGTAACATGTCCATGCAACAAACCCCTTGCTTATTGAAGATTCAGCTGGTGTCTGCAACATCCACATCCAATTTAATTACACTTTCTACTGTCGGAAACTGAAGAATACAGTGAGGAGAAAAAGAACTAGAATAGAAAAGGAGGAGGGAAAAAAAGAACAACCCAACCAAAAGCCCACAAGGTTCCCCAACAAGAGCTGAAAGAGCACTAGTCTCAGTGGGAGACCCCATTCCCTCGCACTTGATTGTTGCTCACGGAACTGTAATCTCAGCAACTCTCCAGAAATCGTATCATCAAAAGCAATTCCCAGAGCTAGTGTGTAATTAATCAGAACATGCTTCCAACCGATTTTGCTCGCTAAACCCATTGCCCAATTCCATCAACATGAAGTCAGACAAAACTGTAAATGTATCAGCAAAGCTAAATTCTTAGCCCAAATCAGGCTGGATATAAAGCACAATTCCCCAAGAAAAACGTACTGCTACCTGCATGGTTTCACCTTTTTTCATTCTTTTTTTCCTTTTAACTGCTTTTAACTATCTTAAAGCCTCCCAATTAAGCACGTTATGAAAAATATTTTCAGAACATGATGCTGATGCCACATTCTTTTATTCTGCATTGTTTTTTTACTTCACCCTTTTTCTCTCCCATTTACAATTACAATCTTTGTAGGCAGACAAGGTTGCTCTTCTTTTCACACAATGTTTGGTACAATTGGTTTTGATTAGTTCTTATGTAGCACAGCAATAAATACAATTATAACAGCAATTCAGTCTTTACCAACTTCCACAGCGGCCATGCAAGGAACCAAAAGCCTTTCTGCAAGTCCGCTGTTGCTAAAGAAGCAAAAAGCAACTTCTATTGACAGAGCAACACTTCTGTGTTATGTGTCAGTGAACCTAACACTCCAGCCTTGAGGAGCTGCTCCCTTTGCCAGCCACGGCACTGAGTGCTCACGCCAGCCGCGCCGTTCCCACCTCTCACCCTACCAAAGCCACCTGCACCACACGGTGACTAATGGACACAGCATGGCAGCCACTCTACTCCCATGAAACAAAACCACACTGTTCTACTAAAGCATGCGTTTCCTGCCACACAACGCAGATAAGAACAACCTGCTTTAGGGGCATGTTACAGAAAGGATTCCAGTACTTACCTGTACAGTGCATAAACATCTCCATCCGTAAAATAAATGTCGTATTTCTTCTCATGCTGCAACTGGTTAAGTGCTATTGTTGAGAAAGATGTAAGCTTCCGTCCAAAGACAACCTGCAGGCAACACAACGTAAGAATCTGCGAAAGCGCACTCAGGCTGCGCAGTCTTCAGGATTCCAGATAAACTCCTCAACACAAACTTTGTTTGTCAGGGAACTCACCATAGCCTGAAGCTTGGACAACACTTGCAAAGCTTTGTATCAGCCCCAGCTGCTCATCACCACCCCCACCCACCCCCATTACTGCCCCCTCAGCTGTCAGCAAAGCCACTGTGACTTCTTATCAGCTTCCAACAAGTGAGCCAGCTCAGATGAAGGTGGATTGGACTAGCCTGGTCTTTGGATTTTGAACTAGATTAGGAAACTCTTTTATGGTATGTTTTGCTACCACAGCTGTGCTGAGAGTAAATACTTCCAGCCAATTCAACCCCTTCTGCAGCGAATGCCGGCCAAGAGCCCTGCACTCGGCTCCCTCCTAACTCCTGGTAGACAACACAGAAACCTACAGTCTGTGAGCAAAAAGTGACATTACTTAAGAGTCTGACTGAGAAACCACTGTTTCTTCTCTCCTTAACTACCAAGAAAACAAGAAACATAATGCTACATCGTCTCCCAAATGATGTGTACCACGTACCCCTTCTAAGGGAACCTGCTTGCTCACAGCTGCTGCCACTGACCTCCAAGCAGCCTGGGTCTCACACTGCAGCCCTTCACGTTATCACACCCTTCCTCAGGAGCCACCTACCACCGGTCTGCTCCAGCACATGTTCCCCGTCTGGGAACTGCTGGGGTAGCAGCAACATTTGTGAAACAGCTGGAGTCACCTACACCAGCTGAGAAAGGCTGAGACACAAATACAGAATGTCTTTCAGTTCTTACAGTAACCATTATAAATCCAGAAATACAACCTTAATAAAAGCATTCAATTATATAATACATATGTAGTTTAGTCTTGTTCAATCACTCCTCTACCCTTGTTGGGGTGAAATACCATGGAACAAGTCCTTTGTGTCTGGTTTTGTGGGGTTTTTAAAGCTTTCTTTACAGTTGGGCTACTTTTAAGTTAAACAAAACAAAAAATGCACCCAACTTGCTGAAATATCAAGCTTAAAAAAAGAGAATACAAGTTTAAGTTTGTTGGATGACAACTATGGCACACTCCAATTATTCAAAAAAAATTCTGTTTCAGTGAAATCATATTGACATTTCATTTCAGCCTAGAGTGAGTTTTAGAAAAGAGGAACGGATTGCTGAAAAGTAGATTTTATCACAGGAGTCTGATCTTGGAACTGCTATAGGAAATTATGTCAATCTCACACACACACATAATGAGTACACCAACAATCCTTGGAGCCTGATCCAAGTATACGTCAGGGTTAGTTTACAGGTCAACAAGTAATCCTTTCTAACTCCACTGCAACAATTACGCATCACTGAAAGCATGTACTACCAGAACAAGTATATCCTGCTTTCTCTTCCATCATGCCCTGGGCTGCCACTCATCTTTATAGTTGTATTTCCTTTGGTCGTTGTGCTGTGACACTGACCAGTTCAGTCTATGCTACTCTGTACGACACCAGCTGAGATTTGGTAGTGTCATACTTGCCTCTGCTAATTCCACACACGCTATGCAAATTAAGAGACCAGGTTTTATGTCCTACATATAAGTTCAGTTCATTCAGTGGCAGTTTTGATGTGATTTATGCACCCCGGTATCTTTCTTTTCTTTCCTTGGGGCAGACGGGTGAACAGACAGAACAGTATCGTAGTGGCAGTTAAAGACAAGGGGCGGGGGGGAAAGAGCACAGCCATTAAAAATGACCTCTCAGTCAATTATAATAAAAGGATCATTTTAAACAGTTAATAAAGGAGGGAGAAAGATGGCTGAAGAACCAAAGTTCAGGCCGCATAATAGAGTGCTATTACACAATTTAAAAGTTCTTGAGATTAACAGTCCATCCATGACCCTAAGACAAGCAAGTTTAAGGATGAAGAGCAACATCACAGCTTGCTTCTTCCTAAGACGAGAGAAGCGGCGCAGCAGCTCCCCAGAGGATGATCAGAGATAAAATTACTTTCACAGAGTATCTTTCTGTACAGAGAGGCTTCTCATGTGCCAGTAAGCTCAGTCTAAACACCACAGCGACTCTTCTGGCCTCTACAAAGTCTGACAACCTCCAGCACACAACCCGAGATTCCTCAGTCCCTCAAATCATATCAGCAACAAGAAAAGCAGCCAAAGCAAACAGTTTAGTTGCGGGGGCAGGGGGGGCCTTCCTTTCGCTAAGGGGACAGCCCCCTCCTCCTGATATATTTGTTTAATTTCATTTCCTAAACCATCTCAGTATATTTCATTGGGTGCTAGTACCAATTCTTTAACTTGTAAAGGGTTTGGTTTTCTCTGCATCAGTTCCGCAAAAACAAATTCACGTATGAGGATTAGTTTTTACAAATATCCTTCAGCAACTTTTCCTCATGCAGCTCAGCACCACACCGAATCCTGGCCCCATCCGCACAGCCCAGCCATCAGAGCGGCTTCCCCGACCCCCGCCGCAGGGCCCCACGCTATTGCACCAGCTGGCCGTGAGGAGAACAGAAATCAATCAGAAAAATTATAACTGAGGGGAAATTACTTTTTAAGCATATGCCCGACAGACAGCTCACGCTAACAGGAACGGGAGGCCAATGCAGCGCGGTGTGCTGTCACGCAAGGCATGAGCAAGCCCTGAAATAATACAAAATATGTTCTCCCCCAAGCTTAAAATGAATTCAGCAATTCGGCAGGATGATAAGAGTCATCCGATATCACGTAATACTCTGGAGAACAAGCCCTGCTGACTTAAAAAAACAAAACAAAAAAATATTCCCTTTAAATTCCATTTCCTTCTTATTTCGTTTCCAACGTTCCTCTTGCCTCCTCTGAGCAGCCTTCGCGCCACCGGGAGCAAAGCAGAGGGCAGAAAAGCCCGGGGAGCTGCCGGCTGGGGTGCCCCCCCATTCCCCCCCCCCTCCGGGGAGCTGCCGGCTGGGGGTGCCCTCCCATTCCCCCCTCCCTCCGGGGAGCGGCCGGCTGGGGGTGCCCCCCCATTCCCCCCCACCCCCCCTCCGGGGAGCGGCCGGCTGGGGGTGCCTCCCATC
>JAVJGI010000050.1:25750870-25763513 GCA_035590275.1 Ibycter americanus | reverse complement strand
GGCCTAGAGCGCCGCCCGGCCCGCCGCGCGACTCGCCGCCCGGCTGCCGACCATAGAGACCCGCCCTCGCGGCTCCCCGGCGCAGCGCCGGCCTGGCTGACCGACCACCGAGTCTCCGCCTAGAGCGGCGCCTCGCTCCCCTAATCACCCCCCAGGGCTGTTAGAGCGCCACTCCTCCTGACGTCACCCCGCGGCCTCCAGCGCCCGACCATCGAGAAAGAGCCCAGAGCGCCCACCGCCCCGCGCCGCGCTAGCCTTCCTCTTGCAGGGCGCTGACTACGGAGAAGCGCTGCTCGGAGCGCCTCCGCGGCAGAGCCCCTCTAGCTGCCTCTCTCTGGTCTCTCCTCAGGTGGCGGCGGCCCGCGGGAGCCATTTGGCGGCACCGTGCTCGCTGGCAGCCGAGCCGGCTCCGGGTCTGGGCAGTGCGGGGCGGCTGCGGCTTGCGCTGTGTCACCTCAGGGGCTGCCCCCGGGCGGCGGGAGCCCCCGGCTGTGGGGAGATGGGGACCCAGGCCGCTCCCCTGCACCCCCGGCTGTGGGGAGATGGGGGGCCCAGGCCGCTGTCCTGCACCTCCAGCTGTGGGGAGATGGGGACCCCAGGCCGCTCCCCTGCACTCCCAGCTGTGGGGAGATGGGGGGCCCAGGCCGCTCCCCTGCACCTCCAGCTGTGGGGAGATGGGGGGCCCAGGCTGCTGCCCCCGCACCCCCGGCTGTGGGGAGACTGGGCCCCCCAGGACCGTTCCTGGCACCCTTGGGTGCTGCCGCACACCTTTGCAGCCCCGCGATGGGGGGCTGCGAGGCCGCACAGCTCGGGCTCTCCCCTGGACAAGGTGTTCTGGCTGCAGCACCCGCGGTGGGGTTGGTGTCCCGCAGATGTGGCAGCGCGGTGACCTGCCAACCGCCGACGTGGCGGGATGGTGATTTATGTGGGATTTTTTTCAGGGCAAACACCCACCCTGACGGTGCAAACAGCCCCGCAATGGATGCATCGGACCCAGCACTCTGCCTCTCAATCTGATTTTATAACGCAGGCGTCTGGTAGCCTGTGTAAACTAGGTGTGATAGGAAAAAAAAAAGCATACTTGAAACACTGTGGAAAATAGGATGTTGCACCCATTAGAACAGCACCACAAATGGGCTCTGTCAGCGTCGGTATGTTAAGACCACAGTCTGTTACGAGAAGTCTCTGTGCTACAGGTCATGATTTACGCTTTCAGTATCAGAGCATCTGACAGCTGTCCGGGGTTTCAGAGTGAGTTAGGCAAAGTGGAGTTAATCATTGATATGCCTGGTTGTCTGGCAAAGAAATGTATGTTCCCGCACTTGCTTTGCAGGCTGATTTCGTATTTTTAGGTCTGTGTGTTGCTGCGGCTCAGAGATGAGAATTGTAGCTCCTTAAACAGAAGAGGGTGCTCCAGGAGCATGGAGAGCAGCGTTAAAGCCGGCTCGGCAGCCATGTACCTCTGGAAGTAAAGAAAAAAAAAAATAAAAGCTTGTCTGGGGACAGCACAGAGGAAGAGACGGAAACAATTTTTCAAACTTTAGGATCTCCCGCCTTTTTTTTCTCCCAGATTCTCACTAAATGACCGATGTGGGGTCACTTCCCTTTCCACGTGTGAAAAATCAGAGCAGATCCCTGTCAAACACGGAACTTCTGCTTCTAGATCTACCCAAAAAGTCTCAAGAAAGCCCAATGTCTTGGCATGAGGTGCTCGTTCTGCCACATCATCATATGTGTCACCAGATGAGCAGCACGTCAGTCCGCTTGGCAAACATTCCTGGAGTCCTGTCCCCTGAGTCAAAGGCTGCCATCTGTTCCAGAAATGACAAAATGGCTCGGTTTTTCATGGGTGTCTCCTGTGACCTGCAGAGCTGATATAAGAGGATGATCGAAAGATGATTCCGGGACACAACATCCTCAGTGAAGCAGGTCAGTGCTCAGGTTACTCATTGGCATAATATGATAACCCTTAAAGGCAAAACATCTCAAAACAAATTAAATTTTCTAGGAAGGAAAATGGAGACAAACCACATTTATTTACACATTTATGCAGTATATTCCTAGGATCTACTTGTGTGCATCACGGCTAGGTGGTAGATTGGGCGAGCAGCATCCTTATCATTCAGATCTGCTCTCTTTTCACTGAATTCCTTGTCATTTGAGTTAAAAGATGCTCTTCGTTTTCTTTGAGGCATAATTGATCATTTTAGGACAAAGGGGCATATAAAACATAGCGAGTTAATTAAAATGTATCATGGTGTTATCTAGTCCAACACAAACATCTGTGCCATAAAATAAATTAAATAATAGGTTTGATAAGAATTTTGGAAAACAAATAAATGAAGTATTTCAACATTTTGGATCATCAGCTGCAACAGGTAATATTTGCTTTCTCCTGAAGAGACCCGTTTATCATACTTCAAAGCAGAGTAGATAATACATGTCTTTCTGGTAATCAGCATTAAAGTGTGTTTGGGTGGGGCTCTATTAAATAATTAGGAATGACTGAGGATGTTGGCTGTAATTATTTCAGGAAATGTTCCCCCCCTCCCCGAATTAATGATACTGTTGAAAATGTTTTTGTGTCAAAACTGCATCACACAATTTTGGAGAGCAATTAGCATGAAATGAGATGGAGGCTGCTGACAGTAATGTGCTGTCTTAAGTGTCACTCGTCTGTGAAATTACGCAAGTACCCCAGTGCTATGGCCAAGCATAGGGTAATAAATACACCTGCATAATTAGGCTCAAAAATGACATTACTCATCACAAGGAACGTGGTGACAAAGTGACCGGGCAGAACTGGAGTTTGTACTTTTCAGAATTCGGTTATGCGGGTGGGAGCTGGCCAGTGACACCGCTTCCTCCCGGTCCAGGAGCGCTGAGGACCTGATCCTGCAAAGCATGTTTGTACCAATGTGTTTTTCCCACCGGTAGCGTGTGTGATGTTCCAGGTGAAAGGAAGCACTGGCTCTCTTCCAGGATGCTGCAGGCAGGCAGGATTGCTGGCAGCTCGTCAGCTGGGGCATTTTCTGCTTCTCAGATGGTATTTGCTGTAATCGGTGTCTGAAGGGGGAAACTGCTGAAGGTTTCGTGTCCTTTCACAGTGCAACTAAACTTTCGTCAGCCGTGAAAGCTCACAGCAGCCAAATTTCTCACTCTCACGGAGTCCTCAATTTTAAACTAGATCCAGGAAGTTTATTTGGAACAAAACCTGTGTAAGGTTATCGATCCTTCCAGTTGCAGGCTAGGAGGCCCGATCCAGCCCTGTCCTCTACAGGCAGCCATGCGACAACCCAAACCGACCCAGATCCCCACCTTCTGGCACGCCGCCGAGGCAGCCTTCGGCAAAGGTTGGGTTTCCTTAACTCCTGCCTCTTGTTCTGCTCCACAGCACACCTGCTAGCGGGTCTGAACAGCCCTTCTGTGCCACCTTGCACAGACTGCAGCTCTGTCTATACCACTGCATTTCCAGCAGTGTGCCAAGTCTTTACACAGGTGAAAAATGCCAAAAAACCCCACCACCCCACTGTGCCATTTCGATATCATCGCACAAGATACTCCTGCATCCTTCATGTCTGCACCTTCCACAAGCAGAACAAAGAATTGCTAAAAAGCCAATATTCAAACTATTCACCAAAGACTTTCCAACTCATCGTTATTCTGAAAAATCATCCTGCTGGTGTATGTGAGTCATGCGTTTAGATTAATTTATTTTGCAGTGCAAAGAGGTTTTTATAATACTCTTTCAATGGATTGAATCATTCTTTGCTGATGACTTAAGGATGCTGTTTTATTTCTCTAGTGATTGTAAATGGAAGCTGGGTCTTAGCACTGTAACCCCAAAACATAAAGAAATATGATCATATATAATTAACTAGGCTCCAGCGCGTATTGTAAATATCTTGGTTAGTACTTAGTTCTACATGTTGCAGACAGGAAATGTGTTCTTCCCAACAAAAAGGGTTAATATTGATGCTAGGGATAGTTAATTTCCATATTTACTCGCTAAATATCACATAATAACATCAGAAGAAAAAGGCACTTTTCAAGTCATTTAACCAGTAATAAATATACTTTGGAATAATTGATAACTGCAGATGAGCACAACAAATCCATTTCACTCAGAAGAGCAGCAGATCAAATATTTATAGTTCAGCACTAAAATATTGTCAAAGTGTAGAGCTAAAAGTTATGCCTTAGATTAATTTCATGTTCGCAGCTTGATGCGGATGCGGTTCATTTGCAGCCGAGATACTTAGTGCGTAATAGTGAGATTTGCTTTCATTTGACAAAGTTTCTGTTAAAAGTGATAATTTTCTCAGGGCTTCTTTTTTTTCATGGAAGTCTCAGATAGCCTCTTACTAGCTTCACACAGGTACCTCATTTAAGGGCGGGTTTAAATTTACAGCCTTGACCATTCATAGTCTTTAGAGACTGGAGTTTATGGTTCAGAGTTTAAGGCTTAAAATAGCATTTTAGGCTGCTGTAGGATCGGCATTGTTTGTCCCAGACACATCACGCTGCCTTCCTCTGAGGCCTCCCATCACTGTGCTGCTGCGTGCAATCAGACCAGTTTGTGCCATTTCAGACTGCCCAGGGGACAGTGGGGTCAGGGTTTTCACGAGATTTTGGATCAAATATACCAACAGCCCTACCTGTGGGACTGATAAGAAGTCTGTCTCTTATTTTCCTGCATTTAAGAAATATCCCAGCCTGCAATTATTCATCACATTAGTTGTTCACCTTTTTTTTAACCAAAGATGTTTTTCTGTTTAAAAGTTCTGTTGCAGAGAGGCATACGCATACTGCAGTCCTTTGATCTGTCAACAGGCACAGCGCACTCTGCACGACTTCAGATTTGGTGAGAGAATTTTCCTCCAAGATCTTTATTTGCAAAAAAACGTAATTTAATGATACGAGGTTTTCTGAAAAGTTGCGATTCCTTAAGGAGGAGGATGATGAATGGACAGGGGCAGGATTCTGAAAGTTAAAAGAGAGAGACATGCTGGGAAGCAGAGTTGTATTTTAAGGCATTCACAAACATTAGTCTGGTGATAGAGTCTTCTTTAGCAGCGGCTTGTTGGAGGATGAGAGCAGGGTAAGTGCAGCTTACAGAAAATACAGTACCTAGATGGGAATTCAAAGGAACAGTGGGGGAAGGAAACGGCATTAGGCTTTCAAGGTGAAGTGCCGATGTGCAAATTCCCAGAACAGGATGAGGACCTCAAGAGAGCTTGATTTTCAAATAACATTACGGGAGCTAATGTCAACAGATAGAAGCAAAGCAACTCGGGAGCAGGAGTGCCCGGTTTTCATATGGGGGGAAGAGCTCGTACTGGGCACATCGGAGGGGACGGAGCAGGCGAAGAAGGGCACTGCGTGATGCTCGGGGCAGGGTGCAAGCCTTGGGAGTGTCTGTGGAGCTGAGCTGTGACCAAACCTTAACCACGCTTCATCTAACCTGGCCTGGCATCAGACTTGGCAAACACAAGTTCTGCCTGGTGATCGGGGAGTGCTTTTCAAATGACAAGATACCTTTTCATTCCCATTTCTATATTCAGCAACGCTAAGGCTCAGGAAGCTGGACAGGTCGGACAGGCAATAACTGATAACTTGGGCAGTGCAGCTTGGAGCTCCCAACTCTCCATTTGGTGCCCTGCCAGCCCGACCACGCTGCTCTGATAAATCTGATATTTTTTGTCTGCTGCTGGATTTTAGGGGGATGTCAATCTCACACCTACAGGGCCATCATAAACAGCAGTGAGGATTGCATGCCGTCAGCGCGGGACATCAGGCTTCTTGTTGTAGCATTGTACTTCTTGCAATGCAGTTGTAGCATGTTTAATGCTAGTTGTAGTGCTGGTCCAGGAATGAGACTGCTAATGCGCTCCTTTTTGATATCGCAGAAGGTTTTACAAATATAGCTCTTAATCTGGCAAAGTGTTCATGCCAAGCAAAACAGACTCCACCTGTGCAGATTTACTTGAAGACAAATTTTATTCTCATCTACATGCCTTAGAGCCCTCTACTCCAATTATCGTACACGTATATAATTGTGTGTACTATATTGCCTCACCTAATTAAATTTCAAGAAATAGGAGAGCACTTCGGGGTTGTGTGGGATTTGGTTAAGAGATCTCAGAGCTGTCAAAGAAAAGATTCATCTCACAACTCTTCCTCCTTACAGTAAACATGCTTCAGATCGGAGCCAAATATACTCTGCGCTTCACACATCTGGGTATTAGCTCGCTTTCGTTATTGTAAATTACTTCCAGGAGAAAGACTGAATCATGGACTGGAGGGGGCTGAGAAATCTGCCTGCATTAGACAGAGCCATCTGATGGCATCTCTCATCCCTGCTCTTTTACCTGCATTTTGGATTTTTGTCTTTCCTGCTTACTTGCTGCTTTTCTGAGGCAATGCTGTCATGCCTCATCATCATGATTTTTTTATCAAGATTCTTTGGTGGCGTTATGTCACGTCCAAATCACTCTATGATGACATTGCTTCAGCCTTTGAGATGTTTAGAGACTCTCTTAACATTCTGCCAGCCGCAACTGTTGGAGGCAAAACAGGCAAAATACAGGGCTGGATGGATGGGCAATGTGATGGGTTCTGACAGTTCATCCTTTCACCCAAGTAGCCCCGTCAGAGTTGGGTTCTTGAGTTGATGAGTCACGTAAGAAGTGAAGGATCACGCCTGTAGCTCGTAAGATGATGGACTGCTTCATTAAGCTTGGGCAGGCGAGGACCCATTAGCGGAGTTCGGTGCGTAGTGCAGAGGACCTGGGTTTGTACCTCGGTTCAGTTTTGGTCTCTGATCAGTGATTCAGTTATTGCCTCCCCGAACCGCAGTTTTAAGCAGAAATAATTCCACTGACTCAGCTGGGTGCAGTGGGGCTTAATTATTGTCTATAAAGCGCTTTGAAATCCTAAATGGTCGATGCCTTGAGAGTGTGTGTGATTAGTACGCTGGATGCCATGTTGTGAGCTCAGCTGCAGAATTTGAGTGAACAAACAAGTTCATTTGGCTTGGGGCAGCCAGCTCCATGATACTATGCAAAAGTATCGGGAGTCTGTGTTGTTGTGTTTTTTTTGACTTAGCGCTAATGGATCCATTGTTTCATGTAAAGGTTTCTACTGCTCTTGTAATAGTGTGTGACATTTACAGTACTCTTTGTTCCATTAGCAAAGTAATTTGAGATCGTTTATTATCCTTTGGAGACTTTACTGCTTGCTGTTTAACTTCCATGTGACTGGACCCTGGAAAAAAATCTCTTAAAATAGTACACGAGTCTAAAAATAGGGAGGAATTAGTTGTTTCATAGGAGTAAAATAATTAATCTCATGCACTTTAATAAGATCTGCAACATTAGGAAACACTACTTACTGTTTCCTCTTTCTCTTCAGAGCCACCAAAATATGCAGCAGCTCTATCGCGGAGTCAAGGTGTGTCTTGCCTCACAGTTTGAAATCGTAATTTGTTTGCATCAGCCACAGTTCCTTTATTTGAGAAGAACAAAGAAATAGCATTTAATCAGCATGTTCTGAATCACTGGTGAAAGGAATTGCTCCGTAATCTGAATTTATTACACGAGGACACACTCTAGATGCAAGAAAATGGCAAAAGTTGTTATTCCTGGGACTATCTGCCTGGGGTGCTGTCACTGCAGTACCCGAGGGACTGAGCCCGTTTGGGTCCCGCTCGCTAAGTGCCTCATCCACACTTCTTAGCAAAACACACTCGTTCTGATTCACCGAGAAAGCTCAGCAGTGGGTTGGGTGTTGGAAAGCATCAGAGTTTGCTGAGCCACATGTGTGGGAATATCTTTTTCTTGCCATTAAGACTTCACTCGCTCTTGTGTTGAAGTAATGCAAGAGGCAGCAGGGATGTGAATCTGGGAAAGTAGGTGAAGGGTGAACTGCAGAAATTTGGTGTGCAGGCAGAGATGGAGCGGCAGGGAGCTGGACCACTGACCTCCCGGGCAGCCAGGCAGGGTGTTTATCACATTCAACTTTTCAGGTGGGATCTTCAATATCAGGTCACTCAGGTGCTGAGCTTTGAACCTTGCCTGAAAGACAACTGCCTGCGGTGGGCTTTGCACTGGCTTAGGATGAGCGTGGTGCTGCCTGGTAGGGGATGGGCAGCAAAACTCATCCCTGCTGCAGTCTCTGACTTCAGCTGCTTTGCCAATTTTGTGCCTCCAGCTGATTTCTTGGCGGCAGAGCCTCTTTTGCCTTTTGGCTGTTTTGTGCCCGTCTCTCCAAGGCAAACCTGTGCCCCGCGTGGAAAGGCAGAGCCCGGCAGAGTCTCCAGGTGAAGGACCTCAGAGCAGGAGGCTCTGTTACTTGGCCACTCGCTTGTGTGGCCTTTGGCAACTCACTCGAACGCTCTGGGCCTCCGTTTCCCAATCTGAAAAACAGGAGGATCACAATTACCAAAGGTGGTGTGAGTTTGCCGAGTGCTGCACAGCCAGAGGAGGAGGGCAGGCTCTGCACCAGAGCGCGTGAGGCTCCTCATTCAAAATGATGTTGCCTCCACCCTCTCATCATACTCCCACAGGAAGATGCCGTAGAGCCCAAATGGCCAAAACCTGTCATGTATAGAATGAGCATTAATGACCGAGTGTGCAGAGACCCCATCACAGGGCTGGCCTCTTCAATTGCTTTGTTTTCATGCTTGGCTGAGTCGCAAACCTTCCAATAAACACCAGAGTCATTATAATAAAAATGTGGAAAATGCTATCATTAAACCACACCGGTTTATTTTTCAAGTGCCTCTTTCTGGGACATCAAATTCATTTAGATCATTCTCAAAAGCCACAAATCCTGAATGGGTGCAGTAATGTGTGTGGTGGGAGGTGAGAGCACAACAGGCATTAAATTGGGTAGAGAGGGCTCTAAGGGAGCTCGGCTGGGTTTATTGCAGGGGTTTAAGACGTGATGCCTCCAGCTGCTCACCCGTCCTGCCCCCCAGCCATGAGGTCCCCTGGGCAGTTTTTCAGACTGAAACCTCATGTTTTTTCAGCAGAAACCCCAGTTCATGCTCTGGTAGCTCAGCTCAGAGCTGTGAGGGAGATGGCTGGTCCAGCACAGAAGGAGGAGGTACCTCCTGAAGAGCCGGAGCATCCAGTGAGATGGGGAGCTGCAGCTGAATCTTCCTCTTACAGAAAGACTGGATTTGTTCCAAAATAAAAGAAGATGACCTTAAATCCTTTCAGCAGCAGAGCCATATGGTTAGATCGCACTCCACCTTGACAAATGAATAACATCAGGAAGGGTTTGTCCAAGCACTGGGGTAAGCTGAGCAAAGTCTCGGCTCAGTGTCTGTGTAGTTGGTAAATGTGATGCTGGAGCTAATAATGTGTTCATTAAGTGAAAATATAAAAGTGGGGTTTTCGAAAGGGCTTGAGATCAGCTGGATCCTGCTTGGGTGAACCCAAGCACCTGCAGCTTATAGAAGTGACCCAAAAGGCTGAAACCTTAACCTCACAGGTGTCTGTAGAATGCTTCCACAGGAGACAGCATTTGTTTAAAAGCTTTTTATCTATAAAGAAGGACCAGGATTTTGTTCCTCTGGGGGAGTTCCTGACACAAAGACCACCTGGGAGCAGCACAGTGCGATGAGTCCGCTGATGTGCTGCGGTGTTTGTGGGAGCATCGACTGCTGTGAGGGGAACAGGAATCCTAAAATTATATTTTAGTTACTTAGAATGTAAATAGAAGACAAACTGCTTGTCAGCTGTTTCGTTCGAAAGATGCATGAAAATACTTGAGAGAGAAAACGTGCACTCTACTAGCGATCTGGAGCCCTACTTTATCAGCCTGAAGGATCTCAAAGTGCCTTGCAGACACAAGAGGCTGGCTGTGAGCAGGAATCATTCAATGCACCGTGAGGAAAGAGTTCAGTTCAGTTCCCAGAGAGTTTATATGTGTGACAAGTTATTCAAGTTATGCCAAAAATACACGTAAAAGACACTTTAGGCAGATCTCTAGGAATGAGAAAATCTTCCACTGCTGGGTGGGAAGGTTGAGCCCACGTTGGTGTATTGCTGCAGTGAAACCTAAGCTCCTAAAACCTCCTGTTTGCTTGGGAATGGGGGCAGAGGTAGGAACAAGCCTCTGCCTTCTCCAGGCTGAGCATCAGGTCATTCAGAATTGATCCGGCTCTCGGGGGGAGAAGGAACTGTAATGGCTTATTACCAAGTGGAATAAGCCTGGCAGTGCGTGTCTGGTTGTGAACTGGGGTTCGGTGACCAGGGAGGGCTGCGATGTGATTGTCTGTGTGCTGTACCGATGCCATTCATTAATGGCTCTATTAAAACACGAAAGTGGTGAGGCCGTTTGTAATGTTCAGAGCACTCAAAGGGTGACAAAAATAGCTCACCCATCAATGATCTGCTTGGTGGGAGACGGGAGCCCAGCTTCCTCCTTACTGTAAGCCTGGGTGCTTCCAAGAAGTTGGGCCATGGGTGAGTTGGACTCTCTGGGTCCGGTTCATTAACAGAAACAAGTCGTGCTCCGCACAGATGTAACTTCCAGTATTCCATGTGGGAAAAGGCCGGGATCCCCTTCTTACCAACTGGGAATTTCACTCACTGGGAGCCTTCCCAGAAGAGGATAATCATGAGGCTTTTTGCTGAGACAGACCACCTTACACCTGCCCATGTCTTATTGCTGCTGTGCGCTTCTCTTCTCCTCCTCCTCCTCCTCCCAGCCCCAGCCCTGCTGTCTCTGGCCCTGCCTGGCCAAGGGGCTGGTTCCTGCAGCAGGAGGTTGTCGCTCGGCTGAGATGAGCAGAACCTGCTCCCACACGCTGAGGGGTCCCCAGCGTGGGTCTGTCTCCTGCTTGCACATGCAAACACATCCCCATGCCTGAGCAGAGGGTCACAGAATGCCGATGTGGGCAAGCTGGGCTGATGGAGAGAGCTTCGCTGCTGGGCGTGAGAAGGGGAGGCTGGATGGATGCCTGTAAAGAGCTGGGGAGCCTGATGGTGGGAAGCAGGCTGGCCATGTTCCTTGGGACCATGTTAAAATGATATCAAAAGGACAAATGGGCACCCAGATGCTGAGAATAAAGTTAATCAAGTTACTGTGTGGCCTGAAAAAAAAAGAAATTATCTAGTCATAGTTCAGTGTATAAAGCCAAGAACTTGGCTAATAAATGAGGGGAACTGGAATTGCTCCCTGACGAGCATGAGTTTGACCTGCTTGGTTGCATTAAGGAATCTGAGGGGAAAAGTCACCTGACTGGAATGGCAGAATTTGCAGTAATATCCTATTTAAGAAGACCTGAGTTGCAGAAGAGGAGGGGAAGCAGCCTGACAAGCCCACTGCAAATGGTCTTGAGCACTTTGCTGCAGGACAAAGTGCAAAGTGGCAGCTCACTCCTGTCCGCTGTGGGCTCCCGCAGCGCAGCGGGGAGCTCCTCACATCCCTCCAAAATATCTACAGGCAAAACATCATACAGTCACAAGATTTCGATCCAGGCAACATAAAGCGGCTCTCAGCAGGAGGCATCAGGGATGGTGTCACCAAATCCCCAGTCCTCCCGTTTGTTAAGAAGTGGCACCAGTGGAGTGTTGGAAGGGGCTGGAAATACTAGGTCTTGTGATTTCTCTGGATTATGGAGGCAGCAGGCTTTGGTGAAGAGGAAGACAAGTTGGTAGGCATCCCATGGGAATCAGGTATTCGCCTTCTGGGTCAACTTTTTTTTCCTAAAGAAGACGGGGAAGAGCAGGGATTACTGCAGGAGCTGTTCGGGTGGGAGTCAGGCAGCTGGCCATTTTACGCTGCGATGGACAAGTGACCAAGAGCAGACAGTGATCCCGGGGGTAGCATTCATGGGGGCCTGAGCTGAGCACGAGCACAGCAGCAGTCTGAGCCCCCCGCACGGGTTCGGTGTCTTACCTCTTCCCATCTCTTTGCACCTCTTAAGCAGTCGTGACTTTGCCCTGCACCAAGGCAAGTTCATGGGCACTGGGACCCGCGAACCACAGGTGGGATATTAACTTGAGCTGAGAGAGATGGGAGTGAAATCTGGGTCTCACCGCTCCGTGGGTGCTATGAAGGTGGAGAGAAGCCAGTCGAGCTGGCACAGCAGGACACTGTGCTCCCTGGGACATGTGGGCCCTCTGCACCCCCCCGGCAGCAGCAGCATCTCTGCACCGGGGCACGTAACCACAGCAGGGTTCAGTCCGCATCGCTCACCTCCATCTGATACCCCACGTGGGATGAATTTGGTTGAAAATCACTGCGATTTGTTCTTACGGTTGGTTCCTCCAGGGCATGTGCCTGCTGCCTTGCTGTTGGTCCCTCTCTAGGCAGTGAATCTGGGGGCGCAGGACCTCCGAGGGTCCTCACTTGCAGTCAGTTTGTAACATCTCTTCCTCCGGCAGTAAATCCTGCGGGTGTCAAGCAGGTCCTGAGGGGCTGGAGAGGATGCTGGGCTGTGGGGAGCGTGGGGAGCTTGGGGGGCTGTGGGGAGGTTTGTGGGGCTGCAGAAAGGTTTGGGGGGCTGCAGGAAGGTTTGGGGGGCTGTGGGGAGGTTTGTGGGGCTGCAGAAAGGTTTGGGGGGCTGTGGGAAGCTTGGGGAGCTGTGGGGAGCTGCAGAGGATGCTTGGTGCCGGGGGGGGGACGT
>JAVJGI010000050.1:25738268-25749908 GCA_035590275.1 Ibycter americanus | reverse complement strand
GGGGGTGACAGGGGTGACAGCCGCGCGCGGGGCGCTGGAGCCAGGCTGCGGGCTCTCGGTGGCACTGCGGGGGTGCTGGGGGCGCGCCGGGGAGCGGGGTGGCACGGAGCCTTGGGGGGGTTCCCCCAGGGAACGGGGGTGCACGGAGCCTTGGAGGGGTTTCACCTGGGAATGGGAGTGTACAGAGACTTGGAGGGATTCCCCCAGGGAACAGGGGTGCACAGAGTCTTGGAGGGGCTCCCCCAGTGAACAGGGGGTGCATGGAGCCTTGGAGGGGTTTCAGCAGGGATACAGGGTGCAGGGGGCCTTGGAATGGTTTCAGCAGGTAACAGGGGTGCATGGAGCCTTGGAGGGGTTTCACCTGGGAATGGGGGTGCACAGAGCCTTGGAGGGGTTTCAGCAGGGAAACAGGGGGTGCACGGAGTCTTGGAGGGGTTCCCCCAGTGACCAGGGGTGCACAGAGCCTTGGAATGGTTTCAGCAGGGAACGGGGGTGCACGGAGCCTTGCTGCAGTGTCCCATCCTGCAGGCCCTGGGGTTCTGGGGTGCTCCAAGCAGAGAGCTGGGCTGCCCCATGGCATCACCCAGATATGGGGAGCTGCCCCCCGACACCTGCACCACTTCTGCACCCCAGCCCTGGCTGGGCTGGGAGGGTGTTGGGGGGTGAGGGGAGCCGCGACCCCACAGGACAGCCTGGGTCCGGGGGGGGGGTTCAGCCCCATCACCGCTGTGTGGGTGCCACGGCCGGAGTTGCGTCTCTGCCACGTTTTTGAACCTGACCCACGAGGTCTGTGACGCCCCGCAAAGCGGCCGGGGGGAGGGGGCGGTCATTCCTCCCCCCGTAGGGTGTCTGTGGAGGAGCTGCACTTTGGCTTAAAGACTGAAAAAGGAGGGGGATGATTTCTGTGCCCCCGTTTGGTGCATCACACCCCTGCACCCTGTGGGACCCAGCTGCCAGGGCCGGGAGGGGTGCCCGTGGGGGGTGATGCCGGGGTGCTCCCGGCGTGGCCCCCCTGCAGGACCCCTCTCCCTGCCCGCCGGGGGCTCAGCCAGGCTGCGTGGGACTGGCTCGGCGCTGGCTCCAGACGTGAAATTTCTTTCCTCTTATGTCAAGCTGGAGCCAACATCCAGCTGAAATCCATGGGGGCTCTTCGCTGTTGGAGCAGCCCCTGAATCATGTAGCTGTATTCCTCCCCCCTTCCGTTTTTGGAGGAAATATGGGATTAGAGGAAATATGGGATTAGAGGAAATATGGGATTAGAGGAAATATAGGATTAGTATCTTTTTGGGAAAGCCCGGACAGGTCAGCTGTGCCGTTGCCTCCTGCAGCCTGGCTGTGTGCCGGCAGAGCAGTGCCGGTGCCACGGCCGGGGCTCTGGACCTTCGGACACGCGTGTCCCCCGATTTCACAGCCACATTTCCACGGGAGCCTGGCAGGCAGGGCCAAGCCCGCTGCTCGGCTGCCTGCGTGGGGTCTGCGTGTGCGGTGGCAGAGCGGGAGCCTGCGGCCACCGCGGGTCGGATCTCAGCCCACGGAGGATGTTAAATGAGGATCGGGAATGCAGCGATGGTTTCAGCGCTGTGCGGAGGGGCAATGCGGTCCCAGGTGGGGAGGGAGGTGGTGGCAGGGCTCAGGGGTGCAGCTGGATGCTCTGAAATAACCCAGCCCCTCTCCTTACAGCTTCTCCCGCTTGAAGACGTGGCTCTGATCCGCTGAAGGGACCCGGCAGAGATGCTTCAAGCGGCGGAGGAGCATTGACTGCCCAAGGTGGGAACCGTTCACCCTAGCTGGCGAGGAAGAGTCTCATCGGCGGATCTCCTGGTACTCTGACCTCTCTGAAACCATATAGACAATTGCATTCCAAAAAATCTGATTTTTCGTGGCCGCTGTCCAGACACAGTGGTAAATTCATCTTGTTTTCAGGTCAACCTAGTGCTATAAACTTGGGGAGAAACAAACAGGGAAGATATTTATTTTTGTTTATTTTTTTTAGATTTCTGTACTAGCTTGTTTGCAATATGATACAAACATGTACTGTTTGCTTCCTAGGAACCTGCCCTCATTAAAATGAGAATCGATCAAAGGAAGCTTTGGCTTCGTTGTGCTGTTGTGGTTTGTTTTTTTTTTTTTAAAAAAGCAAAACCTGGTACGGCTCTGCACAGGGCAGGCACTTCAGCAGTTGGGTCACTCCCAGATTTTTCTGACATGATTTAACTCCTTGACACATTTTCTTCTGCAGCTTTACAGTAAATCTCTTTTACTACCTGTCAGGCAGTTACTGCCAGGCTAAGTGACAATTAAGATGACAAAGTTAGACATCTTTTCTGGACTGGGCTGAAAAAAAGCTCTGTGACTCCTCACTGCTCTAGCTGGTTTTTTGCTTGCTTAAGAGCTTCAATTTTTATTATGTCTCAGCTGATGAAAATAAATGTTACTCCCCATTAAAACAGGGAGAAGCCTCAGGGCCGGGCAGGAGCACACAGTGAAGTGTGCTGGAGCAGGTGGGATCTGGGCTCTAGAGAAAACTTGAGGTTTGCGGGGCTGAGTCCGGCTCCTGTGGATCGCTGAGCTCTCGCCTGCCAGCGCTGGCAGATTTTGCAGGAAATCTGGCAAAACGAGATGTTTCCACCCCTCTCGCCTGAACCGCCTGCTCCTGCCAAGCCCCTGCAGCTGACTGTGGAGTGTGGGCAGCAGGGTTTGTGCTGCTTTGGGTCGGATCTGAAAGGAAAAACCCCTCATGGTGCTTGTGGGAGCCAGGCACACACCGAGCCCTGCGCTGCCCCTCGCACCCGGTGGGCTGCCGGCACCCCTCGCTGGGTCTCAGGGAGGATTTGGGGTTCTGTAACACGTGAAGGATCATCCTCTCCCAGGTGATTCCCAACCGGTTTCTCCTCCATGTCCCCACTCCCTTCCCCACCATGATTTTCCAATTTCTGCTCTTCATTAGTGCAGTGTGGTGCTCAGATGGGCCAAATAAGACTTGATTGCCAATAACCCATTAGGCAGCTGCACTTGAAAAGGGACATACCTGTCAGGGTGCCAATCAGCCGGCGGAGTGGCCACCGAGGCAGATTGCCCTTCTTGATGGAGGTAAGTGATAAAATGAGGTAGAAAATGTAAAGGTCATCTTTGCGTGGGAGGATGCACAGGGAGGGGGATGAAGGGCGATGTGATGAGAGATGCGACCTGAGCGTGCACTTCTGCCCTCGTCTGTCGGAGAGAAGCGCTTGTACGTGCCAATTACTGGGGCAAAACCAGCGAGACACGCCGTTAACCACAAGCCCTTCACTTCCCATCTTGTAAAATAATTTTTCCTGTTGCTGTTGAGGAGCATGAGCTGATTCCCCACCGGAGCCATAAAATAATTTCCTCTGTGCTCCCAGCTCTCCAGAGAGGTCTGGGTCTTCCCTAGAGGTCAACAAGCCCAATAAAATGGAAGAAAGCTCAAGAGGGTGTTTAATTACCTCTCCCGCCTCAGGGCAGGACCCAGCCATCCCTGATGGATGTTCATCTGATCCATTCTAGAAGATGGTCCTTGGGGAGACGCTGCACTCCCCATGGTCTGCCTCCTGTCCCCGTCACTCCGGGGGGCCGCATGCCTGGACCACGGGGACCCCCTGTCCTGGTCCCCATGGATGCCCCAAGATGAAATGCAGCCTCAGGGAGGATGCTGGGTCCCTGCCTGACACAGGCTGGGTTTGCAGCCGGGACCAAAGTGGGGGCATGAAAGCTTTCGGGGGGAGCGTGGACAGGCCCAGAGCTGCAGCAGCACATCAGCTCCTGGCCCCGTTCAGGGTCCCGGTGCCCCCTGACGCCCACGGAGCAGCTTTGAGCGGGGTAAGTGCAGCCAAGGAGGTAAATTCTGTCACTTCTTTGGGCTCTGGGAGATGTGGGGGGGCTCAAAAACCCCCAGGTGACAGTGGAACACGTTACCACTTCTCTCCTACCGTGTCCCACCAGGTTGCTGAGGCTGTGGGGTGGTGGGCAGGGTGCAGGGGTGCCAGGAGTGCGGTGGCACCCGGTGGCTTTGCCATGCCCTCTGATGGCCACACTGATGCCAAGGGATGAGGATGGCTGGGGAGCCGCAACAGGGGTGAGCCCTGCCACCATGTCCCCATCCCTGCGCCCTTGCAGAGTGGGGAACTGCCCCCACGGGTGCCCCTCCATCTGCACAGCCCCAGCCGAGACCATGGGCCCGGGAGGGGATGGAAGCTCTGGGCTAAAGCTTGTCTCGCTGCTCCGTGTCTGGGTTAGCGTTAGGGCAGCCCAGGGATGTGGCTGCTCCCAGGCTCTGGGTCCCCGTGCGGCACGTGGGGTTTGGACCTGGATCTGGCGGCTGGTCCAGGGCCATCCCCAAGGTGCCACCTGGCAGCTCTGCAGACCCAGCACCGCCGGGCAGATCCAGCACTAGCTGACGCAGCCAGGGTTTCCCGGATGGGGTGCGCCATCACCCAGCCTGCCGTGCCAGCGGATGCATTTTATTCCAGTCCAAAAGGCGAGCGAATCCCAGGGGCTGCGGCGGGCAGGAAGACGTCCCACCCCAACCCACCCTGAGCCCGGGGCGGCTCCTTTTCCTTCCCGGCTACCCAACCTCTCCCAGGGGACCAGCAGCATTCAGAGGCGGCCGGGCACACCGGGGCTGGGGGCTTTGGCGGGGGGCAGTGTCTGGGACAGGAACCGGCAGCCTTGGGGAGCTGGCGTGAGCTCACACCGCGCTGGCCTGTGCACTCACACAATGGCTGCAGGGCCCTTGCGTGTACCAGGAGGAAGAAAACTCCCCAAGGAATTTCCTCCGTCGTCTGCTCTGCCCAAAAGCTGTTCCTCGCCCTGCTGGGATGCAGGCGGCTGGGGCTGAGCTGGGCCAGGGCTGAGCCCCTCTCCGGCGGGTGCTGGGTGCGGTGGTGGCTGGGGATGGAAAGCCCTTGGGCAGACGGTCCCTGCAATGGCCCCGAACGGGGATCCCGGCGCTGAGCCGGGGTCTGCCAGGGGTCACGTCTCATCCCATCCTGTCCTGTCCCATCCCGCTGGGCTGCCCGCACCTTCACGCTGACACCACCCCGGGGAATTGACCTTGGCTGGAGATACGGGGTAGGAGCTGCAGAGAGCAGGAGATAACGGTATCTCCGTTCCTGCTGCTTTGCTGATTTCCAAGATGTCCAGAGCGCTGACAAGGTGCCCGTGGCTTACAGACACCGGCAGAGCCGTCCCTGGCCGAGCCGCAGGGCTATTCCTGGGGAGACACTGGGTCAGGATCCTCCTGTGGGCCCCACGCTGCCACCCACGAGTGTCCCCGCAGGCGTCCCGAGGGCCGTGCTGGCCCCGCATCCCCGTGTTGACTGTACACAGGGCTGTATTTGGGGAGCGCCCGCGCTGCCTGGTCGGGGCAGCTCACCTGCTGTGTGACCGTGCCAGCGCTGCCCTGCCTGCACTGCCCGGCTCTGCCTGCTCCCCAGCCCTCCTGCTGGATGTGACCCTCTCCTGGGGATGCGCAGGCACGCTGCGGGCTCCAGCACAGGAGTGGCAGGTGGTGCAATGTAGAGGGTTAATTAACACTGATAATATACGGTTGTGGGCTTGCTTCTGGGGCGGTGGGTTGGCTGATGTGGTTCATGTACAGCTGTGGCTTGTCTGGGTTAAGTAGCTAAATAGCACTGAGGAGGCTGGAAGAGAGAGGAGCACTGGTGGAAGAGAGAGGAGACTGGATGAAGAAGAGCCCAGGGATGTAGGAGAGATGAGGAGAGACTGAGAGAAGAAGAGGACCTGGATGAGGAGAGGCTGGCTGGAGGAGAAGCCAGGAACCCAGACACAGCAGAGGCAAGAAGCAGGGTGGACTGGCCTGAAGAGGATGAAGAAGCAGCACAGACAGTAGATGAACTTTTGGAACCTTGTGTAGGAAAGTCTTGTTGCAGCTGGCTAGTTTTGTAGTGCTGCAACAGTGCAGCAAAGGTAAAAAGTCCCCTTGGGGTCCACTCCCAGCCCCCTTCATCCCCCTCCTGGGTAATGAGGCACTGGGATACAGGCACCTTCCCAGCCTTGGCCATTTCCCCATCTTATTTTCTGTGGATATTCCTCCTAATGTTTGCAGGAGAGAGCAAAACCCAGACGCACCCCCCTCGGGCGGCGAAGGGAGGCGGTTGCCCCCCAGCCTGGCCACGCTGCTGCAGGAGGAGCAGGCCCTTAGTCAAACCGCGCTGCCCAAACCCCACAGGGGCCAGCCGAGGTCCCCGGGGATGTTCTGGCCCTTCTGCTTGTGCCAAGAATCACAGAATCATTCAGGCTGGAAAAGACCTTTAAGATGATCGAGTCCAACCGTTAACCCAGCACTGCCAAGGCCACCGCTAAGTGCCATGTGCCAAGAAGGTGTTGCAGGAATGGTCCCAGCCCTTGCAGTGTCCCCTGGGTGCTGGGGTGGCATCCAGGGCTGGGCATGCCAGCAGAAGAGCTGATGCCTCCAAAACCCTCAGCCTGGGCCACAACTTTGACGGCACAGTGGGATTAAACCCAGGCACAGCTGTGTTAAAACCCTGGCACAGTCCGGCTGCACTCACAGCCCCCCAGGCTGCTGCGGCTGGGCTGGCAGAGGGGGGGTCCCAGCTGGGTAAAGCTGGGAGCCCCACCATCTCCATCCACCTCCAGCCCTGCAAGAGCCTCTTGAGGTGCTTCTGCTGCTCCCTGCTGAGGCCACCACCCCTGCGGGGCATGGGTCCAGCTCCCATGTCAGCACGTGGGACCTCTGCTTTTCCTGGCAGGACAGGAGCCAGCGGCGGTGGAGCGTGGCAGGAATGAACTCCGATGGGCTCCTTGGGTGGCAGCGCTGCCTGCCTGGCCGGGCACTAGCAGGGACCTTAAAGGTGCGTTCCTTTGCTCCAAAGGGAGGTCCCTGCCACTGCGCTGGTGCTTCCGTGGACCTGCTCACCAGCACTGCCCTGCCGCCAGCCTCACCCAGGGATGGGTGCTCCTGGGGATGGGTGCTCCTGGGGATGGGATGCTGCTAGGGATGACTACTTCCAAGGGTGGGGTACTGCTGGGGATGGGTGCTTCCAGGAATGGGCACTTCCAAGGATGGGATACTGCTGGGGATGGGTACTCGCAGGGACAGGGGGCCTCAGAGCCAGCTGCAGGCTCACTGATTCTCTTACATGCACATCCTTGCTGTGGCAGGCACAATGGCACGCCGGTGTGGGGCACCAGCTGGCATCCAGCTCAGGAAACAAGCTGTGCCAGCATCGGCCTCTCCAGGAGCAAGTCCCTCTGCAGTCATATTATCCGTATGGTTTTCCCATAGCTGTTAGAGACGTTTCAGCTTTTCCAGGGGGAAAATGACGGCCAGTGGCGGGGCTGCCACCCTGCATGGCGGAGGCAGCAGGGTGCCCGTGCCATGGGGACGTGGTAGGTGCGGAGCAGGGAGGTTTGCATCCACCAGGGTGTGGGAGCAGCATCATTGCTTGCACGCTTGTCCGTGGGTGTGCTGGCGTGTGGGAGGTCTCGGGTTTGCCCAGCCGGGCTGGGGACCATCGCCAGCTCCATGCCTGCACAGCATCCTGTGCCGCCGGGCCTCATCCAGCTTGGTAGCCATAGCGCTGCTATCTGCTTGCAAATAATAAAGGATGTGGGCAGATTCCTACCTGCCAGCTTGTGCAAGAGCCGTGTAACTGAACTTTCTGGACTTTCACAACCCACAGAGCATATAATTAATCCTCCTAATGATCAGTTCCCCTTGTATCCCCATAAATCTAACCTGGAAAATGTTTACAGCTCAATAGTGCCACACACAGAGGCTCAGAGAAAATGAGACAGTGCTTTTTATGAGCTCTCCTCTCATTCCCAGTTCCTCGGGCAGCACAAATAAATCATCGGCTTTTCCCCGCTCCACGAGAGCTGCTGCTCCCTGAGAGCAGCCGGGACCCAGCAGCCCCATGCTGAGTGACGGTGAAACAAATGAGGAATGAGCACGGCCATGTCCATGCCAGCCGGAAAGCCCGAGACTTCATTTATTAATAGTCAAGAGCTAATTACTGCAGTAGCAGCGGCTCTCTGCAGCTCCCGGCAAGGACTGTCACACACCACTGCCGACAAGGGTACATCCCTGAGCCTGGGCAGGGGGACCCGGGTCTTCCTCCACACCCAGGCAGAAGGTGCTGTGGGTGGCCGAGGTCTCCTGGGCCGTGGAGCCCAGCTGCAACCAGCCCAGTGAGCTCCGACTCCACGGTGGAAAGCTGGGTGTGGAGCAGGGGGTGGATAAACACCAGCCAACGTGCTGCTGGGGAGGAGGAGGCTGAGCGGGAGGAAGAGCATCTCCCTGCCAGCTGCTCCCATGGCTGAGATGGAAACCAGTGTGTCACGAAAGCTGAAGGGAGGGGTGTCCGGCAGCGCCCAGCCTTTTCCTCGCTCTCCCCCTGCCTTTGGCAAAGCTCCCGTCGCCGAGCAGGATGGGCACAAGGGAGAGACCTGCATCCCAGGGGACGGTCGGGGAGAGGGGGGAAACAGAGAAACCACAAGATCCGCCCAAAGCCATCCAGCAGGCATGATGTGGTGCCACGAGCGAGACATGGGGTTCCTGGCATCTTGAAAACGTTTGTCCTCTTTGGCAGAAGATGGCCCAAAGGCACGTGCAAAATCTCTCATTTCTTTGGAAGGACCAGCAAAACCCAGTGACCCCATCACCAGCCCCAGCAAACCATCCTCTCCATCAAAGAGCTCCTCACTCTGATGCCCTGACCTTAGAAATAAACCGTTCTCAACAGGCTCAGGTTATCAGCCAAGGTTTTGCCAGTTTCAGAATGAAGATGGGCTTCAGGGGCTCCAAAAATCCCTCCCTCCGATACCGCAGGGAGCCTGCCGGTCCAGCCCGCTTTCTGTGATTGTGAAACTCTTCACAGCATCTGTGTTTCGCATGAGTGATGCAACAGGATCAGGCCTAAAGCAAACAGGGTTCAGGACACAGGTGTAATTCTCTGTCGCTGCTCAACCAAGTGCCGTGAAGGAATTAGAAGCAGATGTCAAACAAAAAGAGCTTCAAACGCTTCCAAGCCAGTAAGCACAGAGTGAGCTTCCTCAGGCTCCAGGCTGGCCCAATTCGGACTTCAATATGTGCCCAAATCAAGACACACGGAATTTTAAGTGGAAAAACCTCGCCTGTGCGGTATCTGCCAGATTTAATCATGGCTCTGTTATACCAGAAAGTGCAGCAGCCCTCCTGCGCTCTCTCCTTTTTTTCCGCAACAGGCCACAGATGGGAAAAGGCAGGACAGCCTTGAGCACCGCCGGGGTCTTGTACCGTGCGAGGATGCACCTTCGCACAAAGCATTTTCAGGTTTGTGCCGGCTTCTTTACACAAAGGAGCCTTCCCCATCAGCTGCAGCAAAAAAATACAGCGTTTCTCTTTGCACCGGTGGCAAAGCATGTGCTGAGCTGTGCATCCCGGGGCAGGCGGGACAGCCCCGACCCCTGCACCGCCTCGGCTCCATCGGTCCCCGGAGTGGTGGGGTTGTGACAGAAATGCTCTGGTTTAGGCTCGCAAGGTGGGCGACCAGAAGCAGCCAGGCAGAAATTCTGGGCTGAGTCGGGGCTCTACCAACCCCCCGCTGTGTCCCTGCAGGAGAGGGGACTCGGCAGGGGGTGGGTCGGGGGTCCCGGTGGCCCTGGGCAGTAAGTGCTGGGATGCTGCTGCCTCCTGCACCCGGCAGAGATGGGCAGGGAAGGTTTGCTAAAGCCTTCCCGGGAATGGTTTGCAGATCCCGGCATCTCTTTTGGTTACATCCTCTTGCCGGACAGGTGATGCTTGGTGCCTGACCCTCCTTAGTTTTGCTACAATTAATAGATGTTTTTTTGGGGAAAAAAACACCTTTTGGGGACACTGAGGTTGGAAAAAAATCCACAAATCCAGGTCACACTTGAGAAAATGCTTATGCTCAAGAAAATAAGCAGTTTTGAAAAATTCACCTCGTTGAAATGATATTTTGTCCCCCTTTTTTTTTATTTTGCTAGCTACCATCTCTTTTAAAAAGACATTCAAAAGGGTTAAAATATTCTGTCTGACCACCCAAAAGATTTTGTCCCTCGTGTTTTTATTGCACTGAATAAAAAGAAACTTTTTTGTTCAAATAAACCTGAAACAATTCCTTCTCCTCCCGCCCTCCCTCCAGTTTTTTGGTTTGGCCAGTGAGTGGAAAAATCAATTATTCGCACTCCTCCAGCCTGATAAAAAGCTTCAGGACTCCACAAAGAGGCTCAAGGGACTACTTGCGTCGTACAGCAAATAAAACAGTCTCCGAATTTCCCGGCTCTCTGGCCTCCTCTCATGTCACCCAAGATATCGAGCCGCGCCGCGGAGAGCAAAGGAGCCGCGGAGCAAGGGCAGCCGGCATCGTCCCCGGTGGGACCTTGCCGCTGCAAACCGCGCCGGAGCTGGTGCTGAGCCCACTCCCGGCTGAGGGTGACGGGCACCTCGAGGGCCAGCACTGAGCACCCACGGGGGCCGGTGCTCAGCACCCAGCCACAGCCACACTGCGCCCTCTCCTTGGACGCAACGCCCAAGTAGCCACATTGCCTGTAGGAAACGAGGGTGGGAAGAATTGCCGGAGACAAGTAATGCCATTCTCTTTCAGAATAGCGACTCTCCTCTAAGACACGTCACCGAGCATCTTTTTGGTTCAAACACCTTCCCTTTGAAGAGTGACTTTACGTATAACTGCAGTGGAAGTCTTTCTTTGTTAAGTAGACTGCAAATTAAACGCAAAGCAATATTCATGTCTGGAGTGTTTTATTTACCGTGTCAAGCTGGGTGCTGCATTTGCTTCAATTCTGTAAAAATCAGGTAGGAAAGCAGCTGAGGAAGGTGAGATACCAGAGGAGAGCTAGAAGACCTGTGACAGGCCGGCGGCGCGCAGCGGCAGCACTGCCACGGCTGAGCTGGGTCATTTCCTCCTTGAGAGAGATTTCAAGGAAATGAAGACCAGGAATGCAAGAGGGTGAAGACGAGGATCTCGGCGTTTCACCAAAACAAGTTCATTCCAGGAGAAACCTGGATGGCCTCTCTGCCTGGGCACCCGGGATGGAGCCGGGAATGTCCGGGACCAGCACGGCGGAGCTGCCCACTGACGAACCCCCGCCTGGTGTTCAGGGGGACACAAAACATTTCTGAGCCCCTCGGCATGGACGAGCTCCATGTGTGCCAGGCTGGGCAGAGACATCCCGCAAGGAGCCCTGCGGCTCCCGCCGTCCCGGGCTGGGGCTGGGTGGGCACAGGAGCCGCTGGGCTGCATCCTGCCCCCTCCGGACCCGGGGGGCTCCCGGCACATCCCATCCCTTCGGGATGAACCCTGGGGATGAGGAGCCTCTGCCCCAGGCCCTGCTCCCCATAGCCTCCCCTCCATGGGGTGCCCCTTGCCCGTGTCCCGCTGCCCCATGGATGAGCCCTGGCCCGGGTACCCCTCCCCAGCGGGGAGCGGGGGGGGCCCAGCCCACAGATGTGGGGGGCAGCATCCCCAAGCAGGGGGGCTCCAGCCCGAGGGGCTGCCTGCTGGCCTGGCCCGGGGGGGCTCAGGGCAACACCGGGAGGGGGCTCAGCACTGCACGGGGGGGGCTCAGTGCTGCCACGGGGGAGGGGCGGTGCTACCCCGGGGGGCTCGGTGCTGCCAC
>JAVJGI010000050.1:25690219-25737251 GCA_035590275.1 Ibycter americanus | reverse complement strand
CGTGCCCGGCTGCAGCCGCCCGGGGCTGCGCTGGAGCCGCGCTTTGCTCCCCGAAACCGCCGCGCTGGAGCATCCTTGGCATCCTGGGGGCTGCTGGGGTGGGGGCCCCCCCAAACGCCGGGGCTGCGGGGGTGTGCCTGGGGTGCTGAGCTCCCGCGGTGCGACCTGCCTGGGTGCTGGGCGCAGGGGGTGTTTCGGTGGGGCAGGGCATCCCTGCGGGGTGCAGCCGGGGGTGGAGAGAGATGGGGGGACCCGGGCTTTAGTTCTGGCTCTTCTATGTTTTTTCTTGGCCGCCCTGGGCGAGCCGCTCGGGCAGCCCCCAGTGTGCAGGGGCACCCTAAAACCTGCTGGCAAAGCTCTGCAGATGTGGAGCGGTCTGGGTTAACTGGGATGGGGCTTGTGGGGAGGTAATGGCTGTTACCAGACCACTGCTGTGGCTGGGGGGGGTGCCAGGCGAGCTATTTCTCAGCCCTGTAACAGAAGCCGCAGGCTTCAGGCTGTGTCATTTTCTGTTTATAAAACTGAAACTTGTATTTGTTAAACAGTTTAGTTCAAAAAAAAACAAGCAATGAGATTCAAGCGGCTCCCGTCCCACCGGAGTCCAAGAGCCTGGCAAGGCACAGCACCGAAAGTGCCCATCGCCTAATGGCTCGCGGGGCGCTGCGGGGTTTAGTGCTTCAGTAACTTAAAACATATGGCCGAGCCGCGCTGCCAGCACGTTATCGGGGCCGGTCAGGGATGTGCCTCACATAGCTCGGGGACCTGGCAGAGTTCTGGGGGGTTGTGGGTTCCGGGGCTTCACCCACCAGGTGTGGATGCTGCTGTAGAGCCTTCCAGGTGGCTCCAGTGAAGCCTTGTGAGCCCCTCTCCATGGGTCTGGTGGGGTTTTGTGGCTAATTGAGCCTGTTTTGATGATCTGAGCCAGCTGTGTAAAAGTTAATGTTTGTCTTGAATGTGATTTCAAAACCCTTGAAGGAGGATCCACATCTTTGATCTGGTTGGGCAGAAAGGAGGGCTGCGTTCCTGTAAGGCGCTGTGTCGTACTGGAAACCATCAGACCTCCCTGCTGAAACTGGGATGCTGGGCATGGGCGATAGCGGAGCTGAGACAGCCAGCTGTGTCTTTGAAGCATGCCGGGGTCTTGCAGTAGGTGAAGCGAAATGGGAGAAATCTTCCCGTCTTCCATTTTCTGTTGGCGGAGGCAGGATGGAGCCGCTGGCACTCGCTCCCCGCTGCAGAGCGGTGCATGGGAGGCAGTGTCCCATCGGGGTGTCGTGGAGCTCGCTGCTGTGCCGTGCTTCTGCTGGGGTGGCATTAGTGTGTGTGTGTGAATGTGCGAGTGGCGTGAGCAGGAGCAGCCCTGCCCCAGGACGTGTGCTGGGATCGCCCTTCCTCCTGCCTCAATACAGCAAGAACCTCTTCCCCCCCCGAAAAATGCCTGGCAGTGATGGACTGCTGGAAGGGCAATGCCATGGTGGGTCAGGCACAGGGTTAGAGCAGCCGGTTCGCCATGGCCTCTCCTTGCGCTGCTGAGCTCCCCGACCTTGAGTAAGTAACGCTTCTCCACGTGCATTTGAAGCTGTGGTGGGACGGAGCCCGCAGCACACAAGGCCTTGCTGTTTGGGTGTAACTGTGTTTCGAGCTGAAGCTGGCAGCATTTGTGTCTTTGTTCTCTGTTTTTTCCTGGCCTTACCCAAGGAGTGAAGGCAGAATGTGTTCTCAGGGCGTTTCATGGCTTGGATGTGAAATTGCATCCTGGCTCCTTGGTTCCTCGCCTGGGCGGGCAGCATGTGCAGGGCAGAGCGGCAGGTTCCTGCCCTCCTGCTGTTCCCGAAGCCAGGAAAACCAGGTCTTTGCCGTGGCTGGCAGCGTGCTGCGTGGGCAGAGGCACCTCTTTTGGGGTGGGAGGGATGAACCGAGCTGTTCCGTGTGGCACCACGAGCCTCCTTCGTGGGCAGCTGTTATTTGGCCAGGGTGGAAGAGCCCAGGCTGTCTCTGCTGGGCTGGTGCTGGTGTAACGAGGGGTGAAAGTCTTTTGGGGTGGAGCTGCGGAAATCATGCGGCTGGGACCGGTGCTGCGAAGGTCCCCAGGCACCAGATGCAGAGGGGAGGCTGTGTCGTCTTCAGAAAAGCTGCGGACTCGAGGCTGTGACCATGGCTCGGAAGCGGGTAGGGTGCCAGGCTCTGCCTGCGGCGGGCAGGACCTCGCCGTGTGCCTGGATGCTGCTTTGCCTTCCACCTCCCCACTGTGTCCCCTGAGCAATGTGCTGCCTGGGGACTTTGTCACAGAAAGTCCCTTCTGCTCATCCCTGCTGACAGGGAGAGGGTGAGGGGCTGCCCTGTGCCTGCTCCATCCCTGTGGGGCTCAGCCCCTGGCACTTGCTTGCTCCATCTCTGCTCTTGCCGTGGCTGCTGGGGAGGTCGGGAGTGGGCTGAGCCCCAGCACTGCAGTGGGTCGGGGTGCTTCTCTGCTCCCTCTGCCTTTTGTTGCGGTCTGCAGGACCCTGCTCCCTGCCAGTGATTAACCGTGCTGCCCTAATGCCTGCAGCACCCAGACTGCGGGGTTGGGGGGATGTTGCAGGACCCGGCACGTTTCTCCTGCACGCTCCCCCTGCACGCTCCCCCAGGTGTTGCCCATCTGCATCTCGTGCCACCGCACGTTGGCTGCCCGCTCGCGGGTCTCCTCTGGGAGAAGGGGCCTCGCGCTGGCATTGCCTTGCCGGTATCAGCAGCACCGCCTGATGTCGTGTGTAAATAGATCTGAAAGGGAGCAGATGGATTTTCTGGGGCTTGATGGAACAGCACCCTTCAGGGCGGTTACGGATGGAAGCTCAGCGCGGTGCGTGGGGACGGAGGCTGCAGCCTGCAGCAGATCCCTTGGTTCAGGGCAAGCAAGCAGCCTTGTCTGCAGTCTATAAATTCTTGGGTCTGTTTTTTTTTTTTTTGTTTGCAGATACCGGCTCTGTTGACCTTGAATGGAGCTTGCAGGGGAGTAAATAAATGCTAGCTAATTGCACATTAGGCTTGTTTGTCGCTTATAACCTTGGCGGTCGCTGTGTGTCTGGCCGGTGTGACCTAGATCAGAGCAGGAGCCCTGTAAGGAAACCCAGTGCTGCTTTGGGGGGTTCCCAGCACGCCGGGGGGGGGGTCACGGGTCTGTGGTCTTCAGAGTCACCCCATGGCTGGGCATGGCTGCTGAGCATTGCTGGTGACATGACCCCTCCTCCTCCTCGGGATGAAGGGCTGTGCAGGGAGGAGGTGGCCCAGCGCAGCCAGCCCTTTGCTGCTGGGGGGAGTCTGGAGCTGGTTTCCCTTGGCGCTGCTCCGCTGCATGTCCTGGCTTTGCCCTGTTTCCATTACAGCTCACCCTGGTGTGATCTACCCCCCTGCCCGGCTGCGGGTGGGATCAAACTCTCCCGGTTCTCCCTGCCATGCCGACACTGCCAGCTCCTTTCAGAGTCCCTGCTGGTCACCGATCCCCGCTGAGGGACAATGGTCCCCATTCAGCGCTGCCTGGAGCTGGATCCCGCCAGGGACGGGCCCATCTCCTGCTCCCAGCGCTGCCTTCCCTTATCTCTGCTGGCCCCCAGCACAGGCTGGGGATGGATGCGCAGATCAGCTTGTTTCGTTGGTAAATCCACCCAGGGCTGGGGGTAGCCGGTATGCTGGTGTGGTGGGGAGCACCCGGCAAAGGCAGCCCAGCCACCGAATGCATGCACGGGTGCTTGGTGCCCCCCGTGCCCCCCGGCTCTCCGCCCTGTCCTGGCTAAGGGGGAGGAAAGACACCCCAGATGAAGGAAATGAGGGTGTGCAAGGTGGCTTGCGTGGTGGGACAGGTTGTGTTGTCCCTCTAAGGGGCAAAGCCAGGCAGCAGGGTTTCTGATGCTCAGGGGGCAATGAAGCAGCCTCTGAAAGCTCCTGTCTGAGCGGAGTGGGGGATCCCGGGTGGTCTGAGCAGCTGCCCTGGGCAGAGCTGTCATGTGGGTTGCATGGCAAGGGGTAGAAGGAGCCATCACTGTCATCACCCAGGGCTGCAGCCTGCTCCATCCTGGGGGTCCCCCAAAGCCACGTTCTGTTCTTCTCCCCCATCACTGATGGCTGGAGGTGGCAGCAAGACTGAAGCTACAGGAGAGTGTGGGGGAGCTGATGGTTCTTGGGTCCAGCTCCTGCCACCCCTGAGACGTCCCTGGGTTTCTGCTCAGTTGTTCCTCTCCTTTCCAGGTTGTGCAGCGCATCAAAGCCGTGGAGACGGAGACCCGCTTGCTCGTGGTGGACAAGGAGACGGACGAGTACCTGTGCAGCCTGCGCCTGACGTGCACGGAGGAGATGGTGCACAGCGGCATCCTGCTCAACTCTGGTGTCTCACCCACCAAGTCGGTGGGCAGCGACAACGGGGAGGTCTGGAAGCCGCAGCTGAATCTGAGCGGGAGCAGCATCCAGAGGCACTCGCACAGCTTCTCCTCGCACGGCAGCAGGAAGGTGAGGGCAGAGCCGGGCGGTGTGCGGGGCTGCTGGGTGCAGAGCTGGCAGGGGGTGCAGCCACCCTGGGAGTGCCTCCCTCTGCAAGCACGGGTTGCTTTTTGTCGGAGGAAACCCTTCTGTACGTGGCTGTCGGCTTTGGGGACCCCGCTGTGTCCCGAAGCAGTGGGCGAGCTGCCCCTTGTCCTTGTTTGCTCTTGCTCAAAGCAGCATTGGCTGCTGGGGACTGTGCTGCTGTCCCCTCCTGTGCCCCTCCAGGGTCTCCGGAGGCTGGGGGGCTTGTGGGGGGCTCGTCAGCCCTGGGGACGAGTGACCCCATGGTGCGTCAGCTGAGGCTGGTGTCCCAGCCGGGGTCTCACCTGCCCGTGGGGACAGGCTGCACAGACCAGGGATGCGGCGAAGCTGGAGCTTGTGAATGAGCTTCTCTCTCCTCCATTATTTGCAGGAGGGAGGGAACATCTGGGGCGAATGTGTTCTCAGCTTTTTGCTTAAATAGGAAGGAAATTAGCTCTTTTTCAAGTGGCCTGAGTCTGGACTGTGATTCTGCAGTAAGTGCCTTTTATTGGTAAACTCCTTTCCAAAAAGGAAAGAATTTGGTGTGGAAAACGTCCAGTTTCCATGGCTGCCTTGCTGCTGGGGCTGGGCTGGTGGAGACGGCGCAGCCTTGCGCTCAGCAGATAGCAGGGCTCAGTGCCGGCGCTGCCCTTGCTCAGGGTGTGAACGTGGCAGGAGCAGTGTGGGCGTTGGGTGGCCGAGCCGGTGACTCCGGCACCTCTCTGCAGCCATCTGTCCCCTTCCCTTCCACGTCCCCACTCTGCAGCCCTGCTGCGCTGCTGGGCAGGGAGCACTGGTGCTCAGCAGCCGCCTCCAGCATGGAGCTGCCATGGGCACGCTCCTCCTCCTCCTCCTTCTCCTCCCTGGGGGGCTTGCAGGGGCTACAGCACCTGGGTGGCCTCTGCCCCCTCGGAGATGGGGTGGTGGCTGGGTGCTGGCCCAGAAGCGTCACTGGGCTGCTGGGAGGATGTAGGTGGGAAAGTCGGGAAAGCTTCGTGTCCTCAGGAGCCCCCATGGAGAAACAGCTGAAGAAATTCCCCCGCAGAGATAAGAGGTGATGCTGATATGAGGCTGAAGGCACGTGCATCCCCAGCGATAAGGAGCGGGTCTCGCCTCCAGTCCTTCCCTCTGGGGCTGTTTGGCATCTCGCAGAGGAGGCTCCCCCCTTCCCTGGGGCTGGCAGGGGCAGTGTTGGAGGCAGTATTATTTTTTTTTTTTAACTTATTGCATGATTTGAAGCTGTTTGAAGGTCTGTGTGATGGTGATGGGTGTGTTTCCCCTGGGGGTCAGTGCGGCGGGAGGCTGGTCACCCACCCCCAGGATGGCTGGTGGGAGAGGAGCCTTTCCTGGGGCGGGGGGGTGGCTGGCTGGGGGTGGCTTTCCAAGCTGGGGATTTCCTATCCCGTCTCCGTTTCGTTTGCTGGTTGCAGTCCAACAGCGTGTGCTGATGGGAAGTCAGGCGAGGGGAACAGGACGGTCCTTTCCGGCCTTTGGGTTTCGGCTCCTGCAAGGCGAGGGTGGGGTGGGGAGAGCCGGGCAGGGCTGGGGTGCAGGGGGAGCAGCACCCACGCTTGGCTGGGGGCTTTGCCTGGGCTGGCGTGGCCGGGGCGTTTGCTGTGCCGGGGCTGGTGATTGCCGGAGCAGGACGAAGGGAGCTGACCCTGCGGGCGATGCCCACCGCGTTGGGGACGGGCTGCTGGGTGTTGGGTGTTTGCGGAGCTCACGTCAGCGGCTGGTTTGCTCTCGCTGCCGCAGGTGGCGGCTCTTTGAAGAGCTGGGTGCTGCAGGCGTTCCTGGCCAAGGTCACTTCTTGGTGCCAGGGCTGTGACTGACCCTGGTGCAAGGTCAAGGGTGGCTGGAGCAGCAGGACTTGCATCCTGCTCCCGTGCCCTGCAGTCCTGCTTGCTTCAAGGTGGGAAGACCTACTCCAGGCTCTTGCTCTGGGTGATGTGGCCCTCCTGCTAGGTCCCAAAACAGTTGGAGGCCAGGGGAGCGATGGTGGACCCCAGCCCCTGCAGTGCTCAGCCCCCCAGTGCCATGTCCCTCCATGGGGCAGCTTTAGCCTGACCCGGGTCCTGCAGGTCGCGGGTGCTGGGACCATGAGGGGTGTGCAGCATCCGAGCTGGGGGGCTGTTTGGGACATTCTGTCCCTGCAGTGGGGCTGTGGCAGCTGGCGCCCAGTCAGAGATTTGTCCCCAGCCAGATTTGGGCTTTTTGTGTAGCTTCCCCGGAGGTACTCCGGGCTGCTCCCATGGAGCAGCGTTTCTTTGAGCAGCGTTTGTTTATGTAAAGGCTGCAGTTTTCCTTGGTTTGAGGCCGGGTTATTCAGTGCAGCCCAAAGCAACCAGCAACTGAAACAGAGAGGAGGGAAATCTGGCACCGGGGGTGGCTGTAGCGGTGGGCAGCAGGGAGGCAATGCAGCAGTTGGGTGTGCATGGCCGTGCCAGCCTCCCCTGTGCTGCCCTGGACTGACTTTGCAGCAGTGACCCCCCCCTCCAAGAGCTGCTGTGGGTGGGGAGGTCAGTGCACACCCCTGGCAGAGACCTGGTGTCCAGGACCTTGTGCTCCAGGAACCACGGTGATGCCATGAATAATTCAGCATGTATTTAAAATCCTGCTGCCTGCCCCGAGAGCAGGTCGGCAGGGCTGGCTGCCAGCAGCTGTGCCCGTCGCAGCGCTGCTGTCCCTGGCACCCTGGGGACTTGTGGCCGTGGTGGCACGGGGAGCAGGGTGTGCTGTGCCCCATCCCGCAGCGCTGCAGCATGTCCGTGTCTGCCGTGGCTGGAGGGGTTTGCCCGCTTGCTGCCTGCCCCACGCTTTGTCCCATGGGTGGGGAAGCAGCAGGGCATGTATCCCCGTGCCATGGACCCCCCTGTCCCAAACACGTTCTTGTGGCCACCGGGCTGTTCTCTGCTTTTCCCGGGGGCTCTGGCTCTGCCCGGCCAGGCACCCAGCGTTGAGCCCCTGGAGGGTCTGGAGGCAGCGGGCAGGGGGTCTCCGTGGCGGGGGCTGCCTGATGGTGAGCGCCTTTTATTGCAAAGGTGCCTTTGGGACAGCGGGGTGAGCTGGCGGTGGTTGTTAATTAAATGCCTGGGCTAACTGCGTATAAAAGGCAGGCGTGCTGTGGGGCTGAGCGGTGCTGCCGGGCTGGTGCTGAGCGGTGCTGCCGGCCATCCCGGCGGTGCTGGCGCTGCGCAGGCAGCGTGGCCCAGGGCTGGCAGCACCTTTGCAGGCAGCAGCTGTGGCTTGGCTGTCCCCGCTCCCGCTGCGCGGTGCGAGGGACGTGCTGGTACTGGGACCCCGTCACAGCTGTGCAGGTTGCACGAGCCACGTTAGCAGTGTCCTTGGGATTTGCTGCCTCACTGCTTGCTCCAGGTGTGTTTGTAGGAGAAACAAGAGCAGTAAAGCCACTGAGATGCTTTCAGGGTGATGCAATTCCCCTCCGTTGCTGCTCCGGTCACACCGAAGCATGGCTGCAGGGAGTGGGTGTGCAAAGGGACCTTTACGACCAGCATTTATCTTTTGGGAAACAAACCCATCTCTTGTAGCTGCTGCACTCAAGCAGCCTGTTGGGTCTGGGAATTTTAATGTAGGGGAATTAGTGGCTGGTTGTTAATTGGGCCCTGCTCTGGGAGGAACGATGTCACCTTGGCGTTGCTGCTGGCCAGAACTGCAAACAGCCGGAGAGCGTGTGTCCTGCCGCCGACACGGGGATTGCGGCCGGCTCTGTCGTGACGGTGAGCAGCGCTGAGCTCCCGGTGCGGCCGGAGCCCTCAAGGGAAGCTGCCGTGCCTGGGGATGGACGTGCTGTTTTCTGGAGGAGGATGTATGAGTGCCTGGATGCCTGTTGGGACCTGCAGGTGCGGGGCCAGCGCTGACATTGAGGCAGTAAATATTTATCCTTCTGTTTGGGTCAGGAATAAGAACTTCTTTCTATTGCAAATAAAACTCTGCGTTGCAACATCTCCAGCTGCCAGCTTTCTGCCAGAGTGCTAGAAGGGGAGTAACTCAGGACAGATGTTTTTGGAGAACTTTGCCAGCTCAGTTGAGGCCCAAAATTTAGGGCTTGTAGAATAACCACAAAGATGTAATAAAACCTAACATGAGCAGAAATGTCTGCAGTAATTATGCGATTTAAAAAAAAAAACAAAAAACCAACCAAAAAAAATAAGTGCATGGTTTAAATTAAAGCACATCCCTGCAGCATCCTGTGCTTCCTGGGCCCCCGTGGCAGGCTCAGACCTGCAGGGAGAGGGTGATGGGGGAGGACAGCGAAGCTTGTCCCTGGTACAACCTGGGTGAGGTTCCTGCTGTGCGGGCAGAGGCTTGGGGGAGCCCTCCAGCACCGAGCCTGAGGAGCTGTGGCCGTGTCCCTGCAGCATCCCCTGCCCTTCCCACAGCAGCTATTTTTGTGGAAGCTGCCAGCCCGGCAGCACTTGCTGCCGGTCTGAAAGGGCCAAGCCAAAAGGAAAAGCTGTGTGCGTGCCCTGTTGGGGCAGGGATGCATCGCCGTGCGTGTTCTGCATGTCACTGCTAAAAGAAAAACCAACTCTGTAAAGCCATTCCTGCTCCAGGGCTGCCGGCAGCTTGGGTTGCTGCTCTGCCGTACCCAGCTGAGGGCATGGGGTGGGAGCGTGGCTTCCCACCTCCCTGCTGGGGAAGGGGAGATGCCGGAGACCCCCTGCCTCCCCACGGAGAGCGGCACTGCAGTGGGCGCTGGGCTGCACGGGGATGGCGAGAGGTCTGGTTGCTGCAGGAGCTCAGCTGAGGAGCGGCAGCAAAGCTGGGCTTGCTTTTGGCATTAGCGCTTCAATCCCGTCCCAGAGGCGGCCGTGGGGCTGGTGTGTGGGGAAGCCGGCAGCCCTGCGCCGGCGCTGACCCCGCTGCATTATTGATAGCGCTGGGCTCGCTGGCATCGCGTGTCATGGGGCCGGGCAGAGTCGGTGCGGGTGGGCTCTGGAGCAGCTGCAGCTCGCAGCCCCTTGGGGATGGAGGTTGGGGCACATCTCCAAGGGTGGCTGTGGGACGCTTCCCCCTTGCCTGCGGGCAGTGGCGGGGTGGTCCAGGTTGCAGGAACCTGCTACACCACGGGCTTTGCTTTTGCTACACCGGCGTGTTTGGCTTTCCTGGGAGCCTGCCCCTTTCCCGTGCGGGCAGCGATAGGATACAGGCATAGATCAGGCCCTTGGTCCCACTGACTTGGCACTTGGTTAGAAGGAACAGGACGAGACGTGTTGTTGCAGAGCTCCCTTTGCGTGGGAGTTGGGGTGTTTCAGGAGCTGGCTGCACTTCAGCCCCCCGTGGCGGGCAGCAGTGGGGTCTGCGCTGCCCGAGGGGCTGGGGGGCTCTGCATCCCGCAGACCCCCGCGCTGGCACCGGGGCAGCCCCAGCCTCATTCCCCACGCAGTCCCGCCTGCTCGCCCTTTGTGCATCGGTGAGCCGTTACCTTTGGGCTGTTGCTTGCTGGGGCTGGTATCGGTTTGGGGTGGCATCGCAATCGGCAGCGGCGTTTGCCGAGCCTGGGGCTGTGGTGAGCCCGTGGCAGAGCGGTGGGTGCTGGGTGTTGCCGCAGTGCTCGGAGGAGGTGCTGGCAGGGATCTGCGCCTTGTCCCGCTGGATGCAACCCAGAGGCAAGATGGGATGCTCACCCACGGGGGGTGTAAGGTGAAGAAGGCAGTGTGATGCTTGCCATGCTGGCGCATGGTGGGGTCAGCCCTTGGCTTCTGAGCCCCCCAGGTCCCACACACTCACCACCTCCCAGTGCTGTGGGGAGGGGGGGTTGGATGCAAAGCGCTTCCTTTCGTGTGGATGGTGGCTGTGTCCTGTCACCTAGAACACCTGGGAGCCGTGGGTGGGCTGCGGGGACAGGGGGAGGGGGCTGAGCAGGCGTCCCCTGGGTGCAGCTCCCTGCCCGGGCTTGGTGCGGCAGCAGGTCCTGCGGAGGGGCTCGGCTGGGGGGTTATTTTTGTGCCGGGGCAGCGCAGGAAGCCCCTCCCGGGGAGGAGAGCATCCACCCCGCAGCAGAAACTTCCTCCGCTGTGATATTTTTAGTGAAACACAAAGCGAGTGGAAGGGAGCGGGAGGCAGGAGGCAGATTAGCATCGGGAGGAGCTGTGCCCTGCCAAGAGCCTTTGTTCCTGGGGCCACACGCTCCCAAGGGACACCTGGTCCTGTGAGGGGACAGCGGGGTCACCCCGGGACCCCCCACCTCCCTGGGAGGGGAGAGGAGTAGGGGGGATGTTTGCATCCCAGCCCCTTGCCTGGCGGCAGAGCGGTGACACTGCTGGTACCAAGAGATGCTGCATGTGGTCCAGCCGGTGACATTCCCTTCTGCATCCTCGAGTAATCAAAAGCTTTCCCTCAAAATGATTTGAAAACTGATATTAAATGGGAGCCGTTCAAAATGCAGCTTGTTCCGGCACAGCCAGTCCCGGCTCCCTCTGCTCGCAGGGATGCGCTTGAGCAGCTTGCTTTAATAACAGCCCCGCTTGCAAGTGGGCTCCTCGCCAGCTGTCTAATGGTTCTGTTCTATAGTAAAAATATTAAATTGTTTTAAATAAATTAAAAGATCTTCTGGCAGAATTAGGGCCTTCTGCATGTGCCCTGGCAGCTGCACAGAGCCTCTGCTGTGACTTTGCTCGATCCCTTGGTGTTTCTCTGGGCTGGTCGGGCTCGTGGTCCTGTCATGGTGAGGGAAACCTTAAAACATTATTGGGTTTGTTTGGTTTTTTGGATTCTTTATTCCCAAGATCCAAATGAGTTGTGGGGGAGGGGACGTGCTGCACGTTTCCAGCTGTTCCTCCAGGACTGTCTCTGGTGCCACTGTGCAGCGTGGCTGGATAAAACATCTCTGGGAGTTTGACTCCAGACTTGGTGATGCTGTGGGTCCGGGTGAATCCCACCTCCTCCTGCCCACTCCCCTCTAGGCACGGGGCTGCTCCCACCCTGGGGGAGAAGGAGCCGGTGTTACGGCATTGCTCATGGGGAATGGAAACACACGGAGCAAAGATGCTCCCTGTATGCTGACTTACAGCGTGCGTTCCTGGGCTGGAGGGAGCCGGGGCTTCCAGCCACCGGCCAGGTACACCTGACTTCCAAACGAGGTTTTGAAGAGCTGCTTTTAATCCATAAGGCTTTATGGATTTAATCCATAAGGCAACATCCCTTTGCTGCTGGCAGCCCTAACAGCGTGCGGGTGCGATGCGATGGCCGTGGTGTTGCCTCTGCTTCGTTCCTGCCCTTTGGTCTGGGAGACTGCGAGGTGGAGCGATGCACCCAGCGCTGCAGGAGAGCTCGGTGTGTAAATTAGCGTCTGAATCGAGCTGGTTTGGGCTCCCGGTCCTTGGCTGGGGATCTCTAGGTATGGACACTTTACAGGCAGTGGTCTTGTGAGACTCCAGATTGGGATATGAGAGAGAGAAAATTAAGCTCATAATCAGCAAAGGGTTTCTCCAGATCCGCAAGTCTCTATAAGAAAGAAATTAAAACCCAAGTTGTCAACATAATTATTTCTGGCATATTGTAATTTGATTTCATTACAGCTTTTGCCTGGGCTCCTGAGTGTTTCGGTTCCACTGCTGCACACATTTAAACCGTAACCAGACTCAGAGCTGGATTTTGTTGGCTAAATGTCTCTTTTTCCCACTAAAGCCTTGCAAGAGTTTGTTACCAGGTAAACCAAGTCAGTAATAGATGTCTGTTAGTGGTGAGTCTGTGAAAGCCAAACTGAAAAGTAGTTTTAAGAGTGAGGGGAAGGTAAGAAAGACGATTCGATTCCCTATAGGCACCGATGCGGCAGTAGTATGCAGGGCTGCTTTGTGGGCATTTTGGGCTCTGACTCCTTGCCGGGGGTCTTTCCCTCGGTGGGGTCTCCAGCCCTGGCACTGAGCCGTCCTGTGCGCTGCCCCGCAGCCGGGGATGCTCGGGGAAGGAGTGGGGCAGGGAGCTGGTGTCCGAGTGCGGTCTTGGTCCTCTCCATCGATGGGGCTCACCCATGCGCAGCCCCGCAAGAGCCCTGCGTCTCACCCCGCGGCATTATGTGATTAAACCCTCTTACAGACTTACAGGGACTAATCCCGTTAAAGAAACGAGCAGCACAAAAGGTGGCGGGAGGGCTAATCCCTGCACTCCTGCCTTGGCGGGCTGAGCGCTCACCCCGGGGTGAGCTCCTCCTGCAGCCCTCGGGGACGGGGCTGGACCCCTGGCTGGACCAGCATCCCATGGGGAGCGATGCTCTGCCATGGGACAGGTCTCCAGTGGCTCTTCCCAAGCCCTGACAGCTCCTGCCTTGCTGTGTCCGCAGCCACCGTGGCCGGTGCCGGACTGGCTGGCTCGTGCCGGGCTAGCAGTCCCTCATGAGCAGCCAAAGGCCATCCCAGGTAAATCAGTTAATTCTGGCCCTGGGGTTGTGCATGGTTTGCAGGATTTAATTAAGACAAGCCCTAATTAGTTCTAAGCGGGGTGAATAGTCTGCTTTGCCTGGAAGAATTCCCTGCTCTTGTCTGGCAGCTGTTTATGAGCGCAGGGCTCCTAGTGGCATCAGGGGCTGGGTCTGCCCTGGGGATGGGGTACACGGGAGACCCCACGTCGTGCTGGAGAGGTGCTTGGGGCAGCCTGGATGTGGGGATAAAAATTGCCTCGTGTTACCACTTGAAGCGGCTGCTGGGTTTTGCTGGGCGCCCAGATCCATATCTCGGCTTTGCAAGTGCCGTGCCGGAGCTGTTCCCGGAGCAGTCGCTTTCCCTGCGGCTTTCTGGTCCTCTTCAGCCTTTCCCATGGGCATGGCCCACAGCGTGCTCAGCACCCCGCAGCCGGCACCGGAGCCTGCCCGACCCCACACACCCGCCTTCGCCGGGGTTTATCAGCGGGAGCAGCCGGAGCCTGGCGCTGGCTGGGGGGGTTATCGCCGCAGGTCCTGCCGTGCTGCTTCGGAAACACGCTTTGTCCCGGACCCCCTGCCGCTGCGCAGGGCTTTGGCAGAGCCGCCTCCGAACCTACTTATCTGCCCCAGCACGGAGGGGCTGTTCGGCTGCCCTGGCTGGAGATAACCAGCCCCTCACCCAGGGAGCAGCGGCCAGGAGGGTGCTCAGCTCCCTGCAGTATTTGGCAAGCAAGGGGCATCTTCTGTGGTCTTCTCATTTGCAAGGGGCTGGGTTTAAAACATGTCAGTTTTGGAGCTGAGCATCATGGTGAAGCGGGCTGAGTGAACGAGCCCTGATGCTCCATGATTGCATCAGGTCTCAGTTTGATCCCGTGTTTTCCAGCAGTGTTGTGGGATGGAGCTGGTGCCTTTTGCAGTGGTGACTGTGGAAGGAGGGTTGGGTTGTGGAGGGGAGGTTAAGGAGAGCTGCAGGCTGAGCCGAGGGCTGGGGTGCCGTGTCCACATCAGCTCTGTGGGCAGCTTTTGTGCAAAAGCTTTGAGCTGTGGGTTTTTGGGAGGAGGTGGGTGGCTTGTGTGTCAAGCTGAGAGCTGGGACCGAGGCCCCTCACTCCCGCTTTTTGGAAAGTTGCACCCCTGGATATTTTATTGCAGGATTTTTCAATACAAAAGGCCTTACATTTGGTTAACCCCAAGCGCAAGTGCCACAGCGCTGGCTTTACTTTCATTATAAGGAATGCAGAGGATGTTTGGAGCCCTCCCCCTGCCCTGCTTCCTCCAGCAAGCCGTGCTGCCCGGCCAAGACAAATATTGGTAGTAAACTATTGAACTTCCCTGGTCCCAGCGCTCCCCAGCGCTCACAGAGCAGCGCCTGTTCTCCCCCTGCCCGGGCAGGGGCCGTGCTGGGGAGATGCAGATGTGTCCCCGTGCTGGGGTGGTGCAGATGTGTCCCCATGCTGGGGACAGCCCTGGCAGTCGCTCTGCAGCGGTGGGAGCTGCGTTCTGCGGAGCTGAAGCACCTGCGGGGGCTGCACCCAGCTCCTGCCTGGGGTCCATCGCACCCCTTGGTCCAGCGGTGGGCTTGGTGGCAGAGCAGGGGGCGAAGCTCAGCCCCAAAGGGCCACTACAGTGGCTTGTGCCATCCGTCTCCTGCCCTGCACGTGCCTCATCGGGCTCTGCACGTCTAAATATAGCACCCATGACCTCTTCCTCCAGGGCCAGGGGAAGCTGCGGGGGCTTGGGGGGAGGACCAGGAGCCGTGCACAACACAGGCTTCCCCATCCCGTGTTAGGTATCGCAGCTAGCAGCTGGCTTTCTGCAGGGCTGTGGCTTGCTTATTGACCTGCTGCAGGCTGAGCCCTGTCCCCCAGAATCACGCTTTTCGGGGCAGGTCTCGGTGGGTTTGAGCAGGCTGGTGCTGGTCCCCGTGGGCTGTGGATGGCAGCGGGCAGGATGTTGTGGAACGTGGGGTTCGGTGCGTGGGCCTGTGATGGTGTCCCCCAGCCTGGCACGTGTGCTGCGGTGTGGCCGTGCAGCCCACAGGGTGAAAGCCAGGGGTTAAGAGCCTGAGCCACCGCAACCCTTGGGGAGAATATCTTTCCCTCCCTGGGTGTGTGGCTGAGAGCGCCCTGTCTGCGGTGGGGTGTGTGGTGTTCTCTGGGGAGGGAGCGGTGCTCCCCGCCGTGCCTGGGGCATTGCACGAGCCCCTGGTTCTCCCTGGCACGTCCCACAAGAGCCCCCAGTCCCACAGGAGCCCCCACTGTCTCGGGGGGGGATTTCCCTGTGCATCCGTGGTGCCAAACTGGTCACCAGGGGAGCGCAAAGCTCGTATGACTGGATTCCTGCTAATGACCGAGGGGTGGTTATTAAAGGCAACGAACGGGGCCAGCATTAATGAATGATTTGGTGATTGCTCAAGGCTTGGCCTCAGCGAGAAGTGGAGGATTCCAAAGGGCAGGCTGATACGGCGTGGTCAGCAGTTTTATGGTGTGCGGCTCTGGCCGGAGCCTCCGGCTGCGAGCAAACGCGCGCTGGGGTGCGGGATGTGCTTTGGGCTCTGCCCTGCGCTGGAGGCTCCCTTGGGGATCCATCGCCTGTCCTTGGAGCAGTGCTGAGGACATGGAGACATGCCCTCGTGGGTGGCAGTTGTACCTCCGATTTGGGGTGCTGCGGAGCGGGGCACGTCTCTGCCCTGGGGGCCGTGAGCTCAGTATGGTCCCTGTGGAGGGAGAGCACCGTGTGGTCAGGGAAGCTCATTCCCAGCATCTCCCTCTGCCTTCCCACCGCCCGCAGCAATCCCTCCCCTCGCCCAGGAGGTCCGTGGCGAGCGTGGGAAGGACTTTTCCCCCTGTTCCAGCAGCTCAAGCTGTGGTTCAAGCCCTGCACAGAGTGACTGATGCTCCTTGCCTCCTTTTCCTCCTCCCCTCCAGAAAACAGATCCCTCTGGATCTGGTGAGATCCCTTTGAATGGAGATCCTGTGTTTCTTCATTTGGACAAATCCCAGCCTGCCAGGACCCACTCTGCCATCCCATGTTGTCCCAGAGCCGATCCCTCTGGAGCGGGGGAGTTTGCCGGTATCCCGGCTGTGTGTTCCCTTGGCAGATCATGCTGGAAAAGTTGTCTCTCTTAAAGAAAACACATGCACGTGGCGGTTTCGGTCTCCTCCATCCTCCCTCCCTGTCTCTCCCTGGGCTGGGCCAGCTGCTCCCTGCTCCCAGCCAAGCCTGTGCTGCTGTTTCTGGCTCCAGCCCTGCCCGGAGGGAGAGCGCGGGTGCCTTCGCTGTCTGGGTCTGCTCAAACGCCAGCAAACGGGGCGGGGGGGTGAGGGGAAAGCTGCTTCTCATGGCTTGTGGCTGAGAAATTCTGCAGCTGTGGGATTGCCGAGGCATGGCAGGGACAGCTCGGCTGGAGGCATCGCTGCTGGGGGGACCAGACGGCCTCCGCGGAGCTGGACCAGGCTGGCATCCCGGCAGCAGCCAGCTGCCCTCGCCAGGGGCTGTGCCTGCTGGGGACCCTGGCCCAGGGCTGGCGCTGCTGGGGATGTGTGGTCCTCACCAAGACGTGACCCTGGCCGCAGCCCTTCTCCTGAGAGGCCCCTTTGTGCTCAGGGATTTCTGTAATGCCACGCCGGAGCTGTGGCACAGCGCCGGGGATTTTGGAGAGGGGCAAATCCAGGCTTACCCCCTGGCCTTGGGGCATCAGCAGCCAAGGTCGAGCTCTTACTTATTTGGCAGCGAGTTGCTTAAAGGTGAAACACTGGTGGGAGGCTGTGAGTGAAATGCTTTTTCCATCACGCCGCTGCGGTGTGGGGTGCCCAGAGGAGGTGGGAGCTGTGCTGTCCCTCCGGGCAGCCCAGCCTGGCAGGCAGTGTCACCGCGGGCTGGAGATCAGGCGTCCTCCCCACCCTTCACATCCTTCCTGCTCTTGTTTTCTCCTGCCCGGCAGTTCCTCGGGATAATAACCTTTTGTCGTGTCTGGGACTGTGGCCGAGGTCCGGCTCTGTGGCGCGGTGCTGGCACGGCTGCCCTGCTCTCCGCGGGGTTTGCATCCCGTAGCGCCTGGGAGGGACCAGGTTGGGGTGCACGGGCTGGGGGAGTTGGGTGCACAGCTCGGGGTGGGCGCAAGAGTAGCGAGCAGAGGTGCCAGTGCCAGGGCACAGCGAAGGACCTCGTGTCTTTTTTTCTGGTTACATTTGCATTGCTTTGGGAAGGGCTGTGGGGGGCTGCGGGTCAGCGGTGACAAGACACACTGTCCCCTCTGCTGGGTCTGAAACGGCTGCAGGGCTCAGGGCGAGTGTCCCTGGGAACGGCGAGTCCCTGCCAGGCTCGGTGCCCACTGTGGCTGTCTGGGATCATCCATCCCCTCCGCGGCTGGAAGGAGCCGTCCTGCGGGCGCAGGGTTTCCATTGCCTGGCTTATCCTCCTCCTTGCAGGAGCTGCCATCGAGCTGCGACCGAGGGCAGAGCAGGGACCTGATGTCACCCCAGCCGGCACAGCCAGCCCCTGACTCCGTGCTCCTGTCCGCTGCAGCAGCCCCGGCAGGGGCTGGAAACTCACTGAAAATATCCAAATTACCATATCAGCTGCAGCTTGGCCGTGGGTCCTGCTGAGTACCCATGGCTGGATGCTTTCCACTGCTAATTGGAATCGCTTGGCTGTCTCCTGGCTCGCCTGCCATCCTCGCTCGCTCCCTTTGTGCTGCGTGTTGGCAGAGAAGGCGGCAGGATGCATCCAAAGGGCGCTGGGCACGCATGCTGGTGCAGCCCCCGCTCCTCCAGCAGCCCCCTGGGCTGGTGTGAGGATGCTGAGGTAGCAGTGCTGCAGCTGTTGGGGAGAACAGCACCAATCTCTATGTCATTTGCCCTTTGAAAAAAAAATATATATATTTTTTGATTCTTCTATCACTCAAACCCAGCTGGAGTAATCTAAATAATAGAAGCAATTTGAATAATAGAAGCAATTTAAATAAGCTACAAAAGCCCAGACCTGGAGTTGGGGCTGGCAGCCTGCGCGGGCAGGCGAGGTGCCCGGCAGTTCGAGTCGGTGGTGACACGAAGCTGTGACACCAAGGCGAGGGACAGTGGCACTGCTTGTGCCGGTGCCGTCAGGAGCCTGCAGCAGCCCGGTGATATTTAAGATAATTGCATGTTTCAGGGTGATCACAGGCTCTGCCAAAAGGTGTTTCGTGGCAGCTCAGCCGTGTTTGAGCCCCTCCTTTTCTCTCGGGGCAGCGATTGCCGTGGGCACTGCCGCAGCCCCATGGAGCACCCGAAACTTTCTGCTGGCGTGTGGAGGTGGCAGCTGCTGCTGCCCAGGAGATGCTGTAAGAGCCGGTGTCGGTCTGGCTGTTGGGTCTGTGCTGGAAGAACGAAGCGAGGTTTTTCTCTTTTGACCGCTGGTGTCGGAGCCAAAACACCTCCGCGGCTGACGGGGCAGGTGGCAATTAGGGTTGTGGCTGTATAAAAATGGAAGCAGGTTGTTTACTGAGCTGGTCCTGCCTGAAGATTTATTCCTGGACTGGCTGGTGGAAAACCTGCGAATTATTCCCCTTCTGTAGGTGTGGGGGTGGGTCTCGCCAGCCAGGGGACCCTCTGGGTGCTGGAGCTGCCACCCTTCTCCCCAGCCGCGGACCGGCACAGCCCTGCGGGGAAGGGGAACATCTGCTGCTTGTGCTTCGGTGGGTCTGACGTCCCACCAGCCCCGTCTCCCCTTCCCCCTCCTTTATTTATAGCATTTCACCAACATCTGGAGTTTGAGGCGATTCGGCGCTGGCTGACTCCGAGCTGGGAGATGGAGCCGGGCGAGACGTGGGCGGCCGGGGAGGGAGGGAGCCCCCCAGCCCTTCCCCGCAGCGTGCGGGCGGCTGCAGCATCCCGGCATGGTGCTGAGGACCATCCGGAGGTTCGGAAGCTGCGGGAGCATCCTCCCTCTGCTTTTCTCAGTGGTGGGGATGGTGGGAGAGCTGCTGTGTCCTCACCCTGCAGCACAGACCTGGAGAGGGGTCCTCTGCCTCCCGCCTCGCCGCAGTGCCGGCTGGCGCTCCTGCTTTCTGCCTGGGCTCGGAGGCTCCTTTGACATTTGCCATCAGCCCCATCCATCCCCCCACAAAGTGTCACCGAGGTCCCCCTGGCCCCAGGGGATGCAGGGCTACAATAGCCCCCTTTCTGGTGCTGCTTTAATGGGAAAATTTGAGTCATTCCTGGGTGAAGGGGAATGAAAACCAGCCCCACTGTAGCAGGCGGCGGATCCCTGGCACGGCACTGAATGGAGGCAGTAATCCTGCTCCTGGCCGTGGCGTGAGCCCAAAGCCTCCCCGGTTCTCATGGCAAGGAGGGCTACGGGCACTGCTGGAGCTGCAGCGAGGGCTCCCGCTTCTCCCAGTTTTTCTCATCTTTGTAGCATGAAGGACAGTTTCTTTCTTCTGGGTTTTCAAGTCAGGGATGCGAGGGACCCCCCTGCCCTTCAGGGCGATAAGCATCTGCTTAAAGTTAAATGCAACCCTAAATCTGAGCAAAGGCAGCAGCCTTTGAACTTCCAACAGAATTGTAGTAATAATAGTGGCAATTAAAGCTTGCCTGCGGCTCGGCTCGGCTGCCAGTATAACCAGTACTGCCAAGGGAGGGTGCCTGTGTCAGGGTGGGTGTAAATGGGCCCCTTGTTCTGGCGGTGCTGCAGCCCTGGGTCCCCTTCCTGCACGGGTTTATCCCCCGGCTTGGCTCCTTCCCGGCTCCCAGCATTGCCCCGCGCTGCTCTGCCTGTGGGTGTTTGGGTTTTGGTCGGGATCCCACACTGCCGGAGCTCCCTTCTCCTCCGCAACCCCCAAAGGTGGCCGTGCATCCCTCCCTGCTTGCTGCCTGCAGGGCCTGGAGAGATCCCAGCTGGAGGTGAGACAGCGGGGATGGACACTGAGGCCCTGAGCAGTGTCCCTGGTCCCCCCAGGACATCTGTGCATCCCAAGGTGGCCTTGGGGCAGGACAGGAGCCCCGTGTTCTCCAGCCCCGGCGGCTCCACCAGCAGAGGTTTCCCTTGCAGGGAGCAGGAGAGCAAAGGAGCCATGTTCTGACCGAAACCACATGCGAAAGGAGAGGAAACGCCACGGGAGCTGACTTAAAAGAAAATATGTTAACAATGTAAATTAGGCAGGAATGCTCCTGCCTGCGTTTTCTCCAGCTCCACCGAGCAGAGGCGGAAAGGCTGGATGTGTTGCAGGGTGATCCGGAGCCAGGAGTGCATCCAGGCGGTGCAATTCCCAACAGTGACAATTAGAGCCTCTTTGGCTGCCCCCAAGAAATGGCGAAACCCACCAGGAGCAGCCCCGATAGTGCCAGGGGGTGCTGAGAGCTGTGGGTGAGGTGGTCCCAGGCAGGATTGAGCCGATTAGGTGGCGAGCCCTGATCTCCGGTGATTATGTGCTGCGACGGGGCCAAGGCAGCCGTGACGCCCGCGGCGGATGAGCTCAGCTCGGTTTGAGCAAATCCCCGTTCCGAGGGGATGAGCGGGGCCGGAGCCGCCGCTCCCATTGCGGTGCTGCCATGGGATGCTGCCGTGGTGCACCGCGCACTTCCCAGCTGTGCCGAGAGCATCCCTTCGGCCTTGGAGGGCATTCAGGGGGCGACCCCCCTTGCTGAGGTGCACAGCAGCATCGTGGCTTCGGCGCGCCGGTCTGCAGGAGCTGCCGTGCCCCTCCGTGTGCCGGGACCCCCCGGGCTCCCACAGCAGATGGTACCGACGCGGCCTCGGCTGCTAGACTAGTCCGTGCGTGCGTGTGTGTGTGCTTGGTTGTCCTCCTCTTCCTCCTCCTCCTGTCCTGGAGGACCTGGGAGAGCCAGGTGTCCGCACTGGCACCGGTGTGTTTTTCCTGGAATAAACCCCCAAAGCGTGACTTTTCCAGGTGTTTTAGCCCATCGCAGGGTGTGCGTTCGCCTGCGCAGCACGAGGAGCTGCAGGGCAGAGGGGCTGGCGATGGTCCTGGGGTCTGGCCACCAGCGGCTGCGAGCATCCCGGGTGCGGAGAGACCTGCGTGGGCTGGGCTGGGCTGCCGGCAGGTTTGCATCGTGCAGCCTGCAGCATCCGTGCTCCTGCTCAAAAGCACGTGCTGCCTGCGTGGCAGAGGTCTTTGAAAAGCCCTTTTCATCCCCATTCCTGCTCAGAGGCAGGCTGCGGGGGGTGGTTCGGAGTCGGTCAGTTCTGTGAGTGTGTGCCCTTCGGGAAGGTGGTGGGTCCGGGCTGGGGGGAGCATGGGGACAGCCCTGTCCCGGAGCCGGAGCTTGGGACCGGGTCAACGGTGACACAAGCGGGTCTCTGATGCCCCTGAAGCCAGGGAAGGGCTTTTCTGGGGGCAGGTGGGTTTTGCTTGGGCGTGGAGCATGGGGGGCTGATCTGCTGCCCCTCAAAATCCAGGAGGCAAGTTTATTTCGGGGAACAGGGAAGAGCAAAGCGCCGGCAGTTCGGTGTGTCTGTGAGTGGATCCTGCTTGCATGGAGGTTGGCACGCACTAATTAATTGCATGGAAACTCCTCGTTAATCAGAGTTGCTGACATTTCTGATAGCGGCTCCATGGTGGAGTGTGCCTGAAACATCCAGGCGTACAAAATGGGAATGGTCCCGGTGACTGCGGGGACCTGCACGGGGGTGGCACAAAGCCTGTGCTGTGACATCCCAGTCAGCCGGGGGGTGTCCTCAGGGGACCCCGGCTCCCAGTAGCAGCACTGGAAACTCTAAGGGGTAAAAAATTCAGGTGCTGCAAGGTTTGCAATGAGTTTGTGAGAGCTGGCAACACCCAACCAGGGGTGGGGGGTTTTTTGGGTTTTTTTTTGGGTTTTTTTTTATTTTTATTGAAAGTGTTGAATTGTTATTTAATGTCTTGTTTGTGCATTGTTAAATGGACCAGCTTGAACAGTGTTTGCGAAACTTTTCTCCTAAAATGATGATTTGCCTCAAGAGGCAGCTCCGGAGGTGGTGTGGCAATGCAGCTTATTGTCCAAGCAGCATTTATCTGCACGCACATACCTGCGGGTGGGTATAGCCAGTGATGCTTGTAGGTGGGGTACGACATGCCATTGCTGCTTAATCCAGTTCATGAAATTGCTGGCCACTGGTAGTGTCTGGATTCCTAGAAAAAAAATTGGCTTCGTTTTGCAATTTTTTTTGCATGCAAACAGACAAAAAATACAGGCGATTTTTGTTGCTTTCTAGTATACGCGTGAATCTGACTTATCCAAACCAGCTTTTATGTTCTTTGTGCGCACAAGGGCGGCGAAGCCTCCTCCGGAGCAATGCCGAAGCATTTCTGCAGGGGCGAGTGGCGGGTTTCTGGGGAGCCCAGATAATGTGCCACTCTTACAGGGAACACTTGGTCGCAGCGCTTGGGTTTCACAAAAGCACAATCCCCCCGGGAGCTTAGGAAATATCTTCCCAGAACACAACCAGGGAAACGTTGGCACCGGTCAAAAAGAAAATAAATAGCAGAGCTGGCAAGAGACGCAGCAGCTCCGTGTCAACAGCGCACGTAAGTGCAAAGTGTTTGAGCATGTGCTGGGCTCTGGGTGAGGCGAGGGGAGCGCCTGTGTTTGCTTAATCCCAGAGAGGGGCTTTGCAGAGTTGTGGTCTAAGACCTCTTTTTTTTCCAGTGGCCAAGGATTGCGTTAGTCGGGAGGTTTAAGAGCCCAGCAAAAGCCCCGGATCATCTCTGCAGGAGGATAAGCAGTTTTGCCGGAGGATTTCTGCTCAGAACAGATGCTGAATTGGCTTTTTTTTTTTTTTTTTTAAATTTTTTTTTAAACCAAGATCTTGATTTCATTTCAGTTAAGGACCTCAAATTCAAGATTTTATGGTGAAAGCAGAGGAAGCCTGCATAGGACACGGCACCGGTTACTGCCCTCGCAGCCACAGAGATCCTGCAGATGAAGCTTTCCCCTGTGTGGTTTATTTACTGAGTAATTTGATTTCACTGGTGATCCCGAGGGATCCCCCAAAGTGCCGAGCCCCGGGGATCCCCACGCTGGGACGGCAGCTGCAGCGCAGCATTTCCTCAGTGCTTCCACGTGGCTGCTGGTGCTCTGACCCTGTACAAATGGAGCAAGAGGAAAATGGTTTAAAAAGGTCCTTTTTAAGCCCGAATAGGTGATTCCAGACGCGTTCCCCTCTGCTTGCGAGGCATGCCCCCTTTCCCTGGCTGCGCAGAGCCCCGTGCATCCTTTAAGGTCGCGCGGATCCGACCCTCTTCGGCCGGTTGAATCATTTCCTGTTTTCTTCAGTTTTTGAAGAACTCGGAGGCAAGCTGGAAACATTTGCAGATAGGGTGAACTGGCTGCGCCGAGGCCATGGGAAAAACCCAGGCGTGCTGAGTCTGGGGAGGGAGAGGATGCGGGGCGGCGGGGCTGGTCCTGGCGGTGGCTGGGCAGGTACCAGAGGCGCTTTGGGAGCCCTGTCCCGTTCAGGCAGGAGCTGGGTTTTGTTGATCAGTGGATGTTGCACTGATGATTTTTTTTTTTTTTTTTTCCCCTTCTAAGAACTGATCTGTGCATTGAGGTGTTGATGCCAAGAGCATCTCCCCAGGCAGGTGCCTGTGGGTCCCTTTTCCCCCAAAACTTGCCCTGGTGGCATCTGTGCACCCTGCAGGCTCAGCTGCAGCCTGAGCAGTCGGGAAGGATTTTCCTGCTGTTCCCTCGATGCTTTTTTTTTATAAACACACCTGCATGGCCGAGTTAATCTCTGTAAAGGTCCAGGTGCGGTTTGCAGCTGGTCCAGGCACACCCCGATGTCTGCTGACGGCCCTTGTTTGCAGGTGCTTTTTGAGGACGTTGGTGCTGTGGCTCCGAGAAATCGGGGTGCCTGGGGTGTCCCTCCTGTGCCAGAGCAGTGCCATCGTGGGCAGCTCTGACCTGGCGTCCAGCAAGTGCCGGTCACCTCGCATCCCCATTTCTTCCCGGATGCTGGGATTGAACTGGTCAAGCTGGTCCTGAGTCCCCATCCACCTCTGCCCTCCCTGGGCATAGCAGCTACAAAATTCCCCCTGCTTTTTGCCCCGGGGCTCTGGGACCGATGTCAGATGTCATTGCTCGGTGTTGGAGAGCGCAGTCAGCGGAGCAGTGGCGCAGTGGGAGCAGTGGGTGCAGTGGGCACAGTGGGCGCAGGTGGTTGCAGCTCCAGCTCTTGCTTTGGCCAGGGCTTGCTAAGGGCCGGTGCCTGGCCCTGGGGGTGGCTTTGCTCTCCCTTCCCTGCTTTGGGGCTCGGGGGGGTCAGGCTGCCCCTGCAGGGGCTGCGTTCGATGAGCTCTGTGTGGGGAAGCAGGTCGCAGAGGGAATGGAGGTGGCGGTTTGGAAAAACACAGCCTTAAGTGATGGGGGGGAAAAGTGGCTTTTTTGCATTTGTGTTCCCAACAAAGGGCCACACGGGGATGGGGGCTGCAGTCACACCACAGCCATCCCCTGAACTCCCCCAACCCACCGGGAACCCACCATCCCGAGTATTCCCTAACAGCAGTGCTGGGAGATCTATTTGCATCCCACCAAGCTGGAGCGAGTGCTGGATGGGGTGAGGGGGAGTTTCCCCCCGCAGTGAAGCAGTCGTGGTGGGTTTCTGCCTCCCCTCACCCTGTCCCCGGGTCTCACCCCCACCCCAGGTCTCTCCGTGTTGCATTAAAACCTGCAAGAGGCAGTTGGTGCTGGGGGACAGGGGGGTGTCCGGACCCCCAGCTTGCGGGGCAGTCACGGATCGCGGCATGGGGACACGTGCTCCCGGCAGCACGAAGCGGGTGTTTCCTGCTGGGATTATTTGGGTTTATCTCTTGTCATCCGCTCCCTGCGGCTGCCCCATGGCCCCCGTCCCCTGCCAGCAGCATCACCTGGGCTTGGGGACATCGGCGTGGCCGAAGGTGCCCGTGCTCGGTACTGGTTGAGGGGCGATGTTCTGGCCCTGAGCTCTGCAAAGTGGGGGACCCAGCTGGGGACGGGGACACGCGCTGAGTAACATTGGTTGTGTTTTGTCATTTGCATTAACGTGGTGCCCCGGGGGTGGAAGGGGGCTGCGGGGCTGCTCCCTCCATCCCTGTTGGCAGCCGGTGGCTCCGTGGCCGTGCCGAAGGGGCAGTGCGGCAGAGCTGTTCCTCAGCATGGGGGGTGACCGCTCCGTGTGTCCCCACCTGGTGTTCCTCGGGAAAATCCCTTCTTTGAGGGGATGGAGATGGATCAGCCCCCGAAGTGACTTAGCCGCGGCGGTCCGGGCGGCAGGAACCGGCAGCTCGCCGGCAGTGCCCGGCTGCCTGGTAATCGGCTTGTGCGCTCTGCTGGGCATTAGGCACCGACCCGGCCGTGGGTCACCGCTGTCCCCAAGGGAGCCGGGGCATCAGCGAGTGCTGGCGAATTGATTCAGCTCTTGGCTGCCCTCCGTATTTGCCCCCCCCGTGACTCTCAGTGGCCAAAAATCGCCTGGTATCATTCCAAACAGTTATTCCCCGTGTCACTGGGGCACACAGGGACCTGCGGGTAGTCCGGCTCCGTGGTGGCAGCAGGAAACGTCCTTTGGCTGGTTTGGCTCTTGCCGCGCAGGGTCCACGTGGTGCTGGAGCCCCTTGGCATCACCCGTGGGGTCCCTCACGTGGGTGGTGGCCAGGCATCATCTCCTGGGCATGGAGCACGGGTGCCCTCAGCTCCCACCACGCTTCCTGGAGAGGGAGTAACATTTTAAGCAATTTAAGCAAAAAAAACCCATTTAAGCAACATTGAAGGTGTTTTGCAGAAATAACCCCAAGGTGCTGTCAGTGCAAGGAGCCGTTGGCACGGGCAGTGCCAGCACAGCATGTAGGAGCCCGGAGCTGTGGGAGGAGGGAGGACATCTCTGGGCACGTGGCAGGAGATGGGGGGTGCAGGTTTGTTGTTCCACGGTGCCTCTTGGCCAAGAGAGGAACATGGAGGAAATTGCCTCCTGGGTTTTTAATTTGAAATGAAAGTCTGTAAGAGATTTCACCGTTAATGTGATCTGAAAAAAAATACGGTCTGTTAGCAGGAGCGGGGTGGCGCGGCATTTCTTTTAATGAAAGATTAAAACTCAGCCACAGGGGATGGCTCTCCTTAAACCACAGATGAAAATGAAAACTGTATCTCTGAGGCGGCTCTCGCCAGGGATGCGGTGCTGTGCCATGAGCCGGTGCTGCCCGGAGCGTGGGCTGGGAAGGGGCTGGTGGGGAGAGCCGCATCCAAGGGAGCATAATGGCTCCTGCAGACCCAGGGAAAAACTGGTGTTTGTTGCTCCCGAGGAGCCATAACGCATTTTCCGTGGGATGGAGGGGGAAAGCACTAAACTCCTTACGTGCTCCTGTACCATTCATCCTACGGCAAGCTCAGCCTTCCCACGCTGCAGGGAGCTGGCGAGCGTGGGGTCCGTCACCCTGGTCCCCAGAGCCTCTCCACTGGGAGGTGATCATAGCCGTGGGTGATGGCGATGTCACCAGGACCGAGGGCACGGCGCTGCCTTAAATAAATAACTAAGGTTAATCCAGTGCCTGGGCGAGCCGGTGTGCTGTGCCCCAGCTCGCAGGTTTGGTTCCTCTGCCTGGGGCTGTGGGGCTTGGCTGCTGCCAGGGGGCTCTGGGCGTCTGGGTGGACTTTGTCTGGGCTGCTTCTGGCAAAGGAAATGCACTTTTTGTTTTGTTTTAATTTTTCTGGAATGGTTTTGGACAATTGATTTTCTAAAATAGACTCAATGAGAGGAAATCCATTTGTTAACCTGTCCCTGTTCAGGGGACCGGGAGGACAGGGCGCAGATACGGTGCTTCCTTGTAGCTTTATTTACGATTGCATCTGCTTTAGAGCAAACCCAAACCTATAAATTAACGGCTGTTTTTTCTCTCCCCCCACCTCCAACCCTTCCTCTCTTCATCAGGATTTAAACGGACAGAAGGAGCTGTGCCCACGTCTCTGCCACCTGAAGAAAGGTCCCAATGGCTACGGCTTCAACCTGCACAGTGAGAAGTCCCGGCCGGGGCAGTTCATCCGCTCGGTGGACCCCGACTCGCCGGCCTCCAGGTCGGGGCTGCGGCCCCAGGACCGGCTGGTGGAGGTAACGCGGGGGCTCAGCACCTCCCTGCCCTCGGGCTTCCCTCGCCGTGCGCCGCGCAGGGGTGTTCAGCCCTGCCCAGCTGGGTCCTGTGCCCCTCTGGCAGGTGGGAAGAGGGGCAGCAGAAGGGATGGGACCCTCGGGAAGCTTGAAGCCAAAACAACGCCCTGTCCCATGACTTTTTCCATCGGATCCCCCTGCGTTCCTCTGTAACACAGAGCCGTAAGACCCGTGTGGGTGCTTAAGCAGTGGCTTTGTGGCCCTGCTGCAGCTCGTTCAGAGCAGGCACTTGCGAGCGCTGAAATCTGGATGCTGCTGGCACAGAGGAGGGTCGGAGCAGGTGAGCTACTGCCCCTGCACCCATCCAGGTGGCTCAGGGGTGGCAGCGGGATCCCAGGGACAGGTTGGGTGCTTGACGGGCGCCCACCTCCCTGCTGCAGCACAGCGAGCCCCGTAGTCGGTGGCATTGCCTGATGGCACTCGGTGCTGGAGCTGGATCTGCCCACTGCAGTGTAAGGGTCGCGGGGACACGTGGGACCCGTCCCACGGCCGGTGTCGGGGAGGGGGTGGCCGCCTGCCCAGCCACCCTCTGGTCTGCGTCCTGCCACGGGCAGAGCGGTGCTGCCCGGCTGAGCTGATGCACTGCCGGGTGGGCGTCTGGAAAAAGCTTTGCAGAGGTTTTATGACACAAAATTGTGAAATGTGGGGGGGGGGAAATTGCTCTTGGAAGCATCTTCCTGGTCACCAAGTGCTGGGCAACACAAGTTTTGGTGGGGCTGGGAATCACCCTCCCTTTGGCTTGTTTGTGTCTTGTGTTTTTCCCGAAGAACGAGGCTCCCGGTGCAGAGCTGCCCGTGCCTGGGCAGGGCTCGAGCAGCGCAGGGGCAGAGGGACAGGCAGGGGCTGATCCAGCAGCCGGTGCCTGGGGCACGGCCACCATCACCCCTTTCACTGCGGGAGCAGTGGATGTCCCCTGCTCGGGGTGATGTGTGGCCCTTCCCCGGGAGGGCGAACCCCAAAACCCTCCTGTGGGGACCCAGCCGTGGGCCTCGCTGCCGGCGCCGAGCGGGAACAACGGGGCTCGTGCTCCCGGCAGAAAACATTCACGTCCTGCAGAGCTGGGCGAGTTGGGGAAATCCTAAGACCAAAGCACTCGCCTGCTTTCTAGCCCTGTGAATAATTATTCCGCAGCCGGTGGGAGCCGCTGCCTCTTCCCAGCACCTGAAAGTTTAATGCCGGGAGCAGCGCGGGGCTGGGAGCGGGGTGCCGGTGGCAGCGGCTCCTGGCAGCGCGGTGTCGTGGCGAGGGTTGTGTTATTTATTTATCGGTGCTTGGCAGAGCGCCTGGCACACACAAAGCGGCGAGGGGTGAGCTGGCGAGCTCGGAAACCCAATCCCCTCCGTACCGGCTCTTTGGGGCTTTGATAAATATTTGATGCCCCCCAGCCCTGTGCCGGGGCGGTGGGAGAGCAGCCCTGCGCCGCCTGGCCGAGCTCAGCACTGGGCATGAATCAGGGTGACCGGGAGTGGCAGGGGATGGAGCGGGGTTACCAGCCGGTAGCTGAGGTTGCTGGCATCCAGAGGGAGGTGCAAAGCCTGGGGAGGGGGTTCCCTTTCCACCCCAGCCCTTGCAGCCATGTCCTGGCCCTCAGGACCTGCTTCTGCCCCACATTTGTGTTCAGGCATCCAAAGCGCAATGGGGAACCCGAAGTTTGGAGCTGGCCCAGCTCAGGCTCTGCGGCGTTCACCTGCCTTGTCCTGTTGCGATGAGGATGAGCAGCCGGGGGGCTGGAGACCAGCAGGAGGGTCTCCAACCCTGCGAGAGCCTCGGCACGACGCAGAGGAGCCAGCTGCTCATCCTTGCCCCGAAGCAGCCGTGACTTTGCAGCGAGAGGGTCCAGGCTGGGCCAGGACCAGCCTCGTCCGTTGTCCCACTTGGCTGGGACCGGTGGCAGCGTGCTGGGTGCTGCTGGGGCAGTGCCACCCTGGTGTAGCTCAGCGCCCCGGGGAAGGGGCTGGGCTGGGGTTACCCCACTCCCGGGCTCGGTCCCTGGCTCTGGCATCGGTGTGCTCTGCGCTCCGGGGTCTGGCACAGGAGAAGGCAGTTGTGTGTCTGCAGGCGGAGGAGGAATAAAAATGTGTTGATGCTGGTGAACCTGGACAGCCGTGGCCCTGCAGGAGAGCGGGCGTGTGCATCCAAAGCATGCAGTTACAGCGTTCTGTGCAGCTTAGAAAAATAAACAAAATCAGCTGTCCACTTCTCCTAAAGAAGGCATTTCTGTGCTAGGCAGATTTCTCAAGTCTGTGATTTGTTTCAGAAGGCTGTAGGGAATGGAGTAGCTGTTTTTAAGAGGAGGAGGTTGCTCCGTTCCCGGTGGTCTCGGCACCACCAGCACCCTCTGCCCTTCCCAGTCCAGGCTGAATTAGCACATCGCCGTGCTGTGCTGCGGGCAGGCACCTGCAGATGCCGAAGGCAGGGTGGGTGGTGAAGGGTGGGTTGAGCTTTGCCAGAGATGGGCTGGAGCACTGAAAAGAGTTTGTTGCACAAAAGCGGGTCCAGCAGTGAGGGGCTGGGCGGTGCAGAGACCTTCCCCTGTGGGACAAAGGGTCATTTGTTCCCCACTGCGAGTAATGCCTCGAAATCACAATTGTCCCCTCGCTGCAGGGAGCGACTGGCAGCGTGAGATCACGTTCCCTGGGTAGGTCCTGGCTCGCACGCAGGGAAGGGAGAAATGAATCCGTGCAGCAGGTGTGGGGATTCACGCACTGGGGACACAGGAAGTACATGGTTTTCCATCGTGGACGGATGAACGATGGCACAGTGGTGCTGTGGCCGCCTGGGCAGGGACAGGGAGCAGGACACGCCGGTGGCACCCAGCCCACTGCCTGTGCACATGGTTGCAGCATCCTGAGATACCTGGGGCATATCCAAGGTGAAGGCTGGAATTGCTGCAGGGGGCAGCCGGAGTGTTCCGGCAGGACCTGGGTGGTTCAGGTGGTAGCAGAGCCTGGGGTCTGTGATCCCTGATGGACATGTGTAGGATGTGGGCAGGGGCAGAGGTGTGCAGTAACACAAATGATGCTCGGGCAGAGGTGTGCAGTAACACAAATGATGCTCGGGCAGAGGCGTGCAGTAACATGAAGGATGCTCAGGCAGAGGCAGAGGTGTGCAGTAACACGAAGGATGCTCAGGCAGAGGCGGAGGTGTGCAGTAACACGAAGGATGCTCAGGCAGAGGCGGAGGTGTGCAGTAACACGAAGGATGCTCGGGCAAAGGCACCAAGTGGGTTGGGGGGGCAGTAGGAGGCCATGGCTGGCTTGAGAGGGGACAGGAAAAAACCTGTAGCCTTCCTGTCGTCCCAATGGAAATTAAAAAATGGAAAATCCCATCCCTTAGGGGATGAGGAGGCTGCTTGGGAGTCTGTGGGCTGGGACTAGCATCTCTGCTGCAGGGGCTGCAGACTTGGGTTCTGATGCTGTTGCTTTGCAGGTGAATGGCATAAACGTGGAAGGCTTGCGGCACTCGGAGGTGGTGTCCCACATTAAGTCCAGGGAGAACGAAGCCAGGCTGCTGGTGGTGGACCCCGAAACGGATGATTACTTCAAGAAGCTGGGGGTGACCCCCACAGAGGAGCACACTAAAGGTGAGACCCTGCTTTCCCTGGGTGACCCTACGCTATTCCCATGACTCACCGTGGCATGGGTGGGATTTCAGAAGCGAGGGAGTCATGTTTCCCTTCCTTCTCATCCCTTGGTAGTTTCCTGAGCACCACCCAGCTATTTATAAATACTGAGAATACTTCCTAAGCTAGCCAAAACCCAATTTATTTTTACACGGTGAATAATTAACTTAGGAACTTGCTGCCAAGGCAGAGGGTGGTGGGATTTGGGGGGAGCTGGGTGCTCCGTGAGGGATGCTCAAATGGGACCAGCCCATCTGGCAATGCCGCCAGCCCCTCCATTTTCAGCCGCAGCACCCGCGCCCTGGGAGAGGGGGTGTCTGGTGTCAGAGCAGGGGGACCCCCAGGGTCCGGGTGAGCAGAGCGGTCTGCCGGGGTGCTGAGCTGGGGTCTGGGGAGGGAAAGTGCCATAAATCCCCCATTGCTCTTTGCTCTGGCGAAGGAGCCTGAGGGCGCATCGAGAAATACCTGAGCAAACACCGTGTGTGCGTGCAAGGGGAAGGGTTTTACGCCACAGCAATCAGAAGGGTGGCTGTTGTGGGAAATATTTTCTTTGCTGTTGAAACCTGGCAGAGAAAGCTGCCCGTCCGCTCCCCAACCTGTTGTGCCGCAGCTCTCGGATGGGGAGGGAGCGGGGCGCTCCCCAGCCGTCCTGCCCCGGCTGAATGGGGAGCTCTGTTTCCCAATACAGCTGTTCCTTATCTGATCCGCGCTCCGGCTCCCTCGGATGCTCAATGGGGAGATTTATCCAAAGAAATGGGTCAGACAATGCCGAGGAGCGCACGGGGCGAAAGCGGTGTCAGATGCTCGGCATGGGTTCGAGGAGGAGCTGGGGCGAGCGCTGTCTGCTGGCCCGAGCCATAAAGGAGCCCTTGTTCCCTGGGGTGGGGACGCAGCCAGGGGGGTGCCACCGCGGGGGGTGCGGGGGGTGCTGGAGCCCCTGCCTTGGCCCTGCAGCTCTCGCTGCCATCCCGCTGCGTTTGTCAGAGATCAGGAACTGGGTCTGCCTGGCCGGTGACGGTACGTGTGTTGGTGACATGGTGCTCTGGTGAATTCTCTTGTTGGCAGGGTAAGAGGAAATAGTAATTGCACTCTTTAATCAAACTGCTTTGACCTGGAGCTGACAACTTCGAAGTCTTACAGCTGATCCTAAGCACCCCAACGGTTTAGCCAATGAGTGTATTTTTAAGAGCTGTGCGCCTCTCAGAATTAAGGAAATACCAAAAATATTTCCAGACGTGCCAAATTTTGAAATCACTTTTTTTTGTAAAGTCCAGTTCCATTTTAATATTGCTTGTGACTTGAAGCTTGCTTCTCGTTCAAATACATTACCTTTTAGCTTCTCATGATGCCAGAGGCTTTAGCATCATTTCTGCTGTGAGCTGACTTTCTTCTGATGACCATTGCTCAGAGCTTGTCATACTGTAAACACAAGTCTGACATGCAGTATGGTAAAACACTCAAGGATCCCAACACCGTAACTGAGGCTTTTGCACCAGCACGCTCTCAGAATTATGATTTGGCTTTATTTTTTTTAAATGCAAAGGTGCCGTGATTGGCACAAGGAATCCCTGCCGCTCGCACTGATGCGGCCCCCACGTGGGTCCTTAGAAAAGCCCAGCGGGTCCGTACGTGATGCTCTGAGCCACCCTGGGTTTGTGCGGGTGCAGGCTGTGCTTGGCACCGTGCACCACGCTCACGTCGCTGGATTTCGGGTCACACAGCAACGTGCATCCTCATCATTGTCTTCTGCTGGAGAGATACGCAGAGCGAGGGCTTTGCCCCGAGAAGCATTCATGCTCAACATAATTCAGTTATTAATCCTGTCACAATTAACACATCTGTTAGCCTGGGATGGATGGGACGTGGTAATGCCATTAGCAGTGACTTGATCGTGGTGACTGGCAGCTTGTCTGCGTAGAATTTGCCATCGTGTGGAATATTAGTAGTGCAAACCATCGAAAGTGAGCAAAAAAGATGTGAGGGTATCTGGGGAGCGAGGAGTTTGCCACACACTGTCGTGACACCAACAAGATGCTGCTTTCGGCGAAGAACCTTGGGTTGGTTTTTAAGATTTCAGATTAAACAATCTGAATTAATCTGAATAAACAGATTAAACTTCTGAAGAAAAATTACTGAACAGTCAAACAAATGGGAGTGCACTGAAGTTAGTGCTTATAGAGAGAGGTGACTTCATCCCCTTCCTGGAAGGTGTTTTCTTCTGATGAAAACAGGGTGAAATCAAGTGAAGTCAGGGGAATTGGGAAGAATTTGGTTCTGGAAAGGGGAAAAAGGGGGATGGACAGGCTTCTGCCTGGGCTGGGAAGCAGCACAGGGCAAGGGCAAGAGACAGAACACTGAGCTGGTGGGGTGGGCATGGGAGAAGGCAGGCTCAGCACGGCCGGGTGGGCGATGCTGAAGGATGCTTTGCCTGGGACCCAAGGGCAGCAATCCCAACTGAGTGTATTTACCGTGTGTTTTCTCCGTGTGGTCCCATAGGTGTGGTGCCTCAGCCCATGACAAACGGATCCGCACAGACTCAGGTGAGTACTTGCCTGCTCCAGGATGCCCCGCTGGCCAGGGTGTCTGGGCAGCATCCTGGGGTGGCTCGGTTTTGGAGAGATCAGAAGGGATCGGGGGCGAGGGGCCAGGCTCCTGGCATGTCGGATTTCCTTGGCTCCCACCTGTGACACGTGAGCCCGTCAGGATGACTTGGCAGCCTGCAGAGCAGAGGGATGCTCCTCATGTCCCCAAGGCTCGTTTAGCTCAGCTTAACTGCTGCTGGCTGATTTTAATTGCTTCCTGCTGCAGATTTAATTTAGGGGTTGAACAAGGCTGATTTCAGCCCCATTTAATCGCTGTTCCCCGTGACGGAGTGGGGAGGTGAGCGGCTGGCAGGACGGGAACCGGGCTCTGCCGGGTCGGGGGATGCAGGAGAGCAGCGGCTCTGCCAGCAAATCCCCGGGAGCTGCCGTGTGTGCGCGCACATGTGTGGGTGCATTCGTGTGTGCAGGGTCCCTTCGGCAGGACCCTCCCCCCGGGCTCTGTTCCTGTCCCAGGACAAGCCAGGCATTGCTCTCTGCCTGGCAGGGCAGCTGGGATGTCCATCCCCACCAGGACTGAGCATTTTTCTGCTTAGCTTTTTATTTTTTTTTCTAATTCTGTCTTTGTGCAAACTGAACTAACGTGTTCGTTTCCACTAGCTGAATGGAGGATCCACGTCTTCATCTCACAGCGACCTTCAGAGTCCTGGGAAGGAATCAGAGGTAAAACCCCCAGGTGTTCCCCCTCCCTTTGACATACCACTGTAGGTACGTGCCTGCCTCACGGCACCATGTAACGATGCTTTTCAGTGCATTTTCAGTTTCGGCTCTCAGACTTGGGTACACTTGTATCCATCCAGCAAACGAAATCCAGAGTTTGCTTTCATCCCTTGCACTGTAGATGTGCACAAAACGGAGCCGTGAGCTGTCAGCAGCTGCTGGTTCCAACGCGGAGGTGGCCGCGCTGCTGGGATGGCTCCGTAACTCCTCCAGGCGGCTGGTCCAGGGCTCGGGACCCTTGGGTGGACGTGTGCTGTGGCACTGTGAGCCTCTGCCACAGGGATGTCCTTTCCCTCCTTTGCCCAGGGGACAGCAAAGCTGCCTTGGCCAGCAGCAGCAGATGTCCCGTATTAGCGGATGGGGTTTGCGAGGGTGCGGATGCTGCTCTGTCCCGGCTCTGGGAGGACTCACACATGCTCCATGCTCCATGCTCCGCATGCTCCATGCTTGTCCCTTTGGGCATCGTGACCTCGGGGAGGAGATGGCACTGCCCCAAGCCGAGCAGCCCAGAACGTCAAGGGGTAACGGCAGCAAGTTAATCAGCTCTTCGTCGGGCAGTGACTCATGCTCAGATAGTTTGAAAGGAGGTGTAAGATGAAAGGATGTCTACAAGAGTTGTGGATCTTAAGTATAATTATACTGACGAGCTACAGGGCAGGAGGCGAGGCTGGCAAGCCGGGAGGAGCTGAGCTGTGAGGTTCAAGCGCTGCTAACAGGAACAAGGCAGGCTAAAATTTAAAAAAGCCAGGCTGCTTTTAGCTTGGAGCACGGTGAATTTATCAGTGTTTAAGGGAGCTGCTCAAGCTGGGAGGAGTGTGGGCTCGGTGGCCACAGGCTGGGGCTGTTTTGCTGGTGGAACCTGGCTGAACGCCGCAGCCAAGGGCCAGAGAAGAGGCAGACCTCGCTGCGCAGGGGGAGCGAGCGACCGAAAGTAAACACACGGCATGGCTTGGTGTTCTCTCGGTGTTATTAATTTAGCAGGGTTTTGTTTTTGTTTTTTAAATAATAAGTCAGGGCTTTCTAAAGCGCTGAAAAATGTACCTCTAGCATGAGGTTCTGCTAAAAGTAGGGGAATGCCTCCGTGCAGGGACCCTGTGGGGGGGTCTCTGCTGGTTCTTGGTGCTGGTACCGTCCCCTGCCCCGAGACAGCTGGGAGCAGGAGCCTGACGGCAGCGAGTGCTCACGCAGCCTCCTCTGAGCTCCCAGAGCCTCTAAACCATCTCGAGCGCCAGCTGCGTCCGAGAGCTGTGGCCAAGCGCCTGCAGTCTGGCATCTCCGTTTCTCTCTGAGCATTAAATAATACATGTCCTGATCCAGCAGCTTCTGCCTTTGGAAAACCAGGCTGTGCCCTGGTGCCCGAGCACAGCAGTTCCTCCCACGGAGTCACCCTTGGGCTGTTTCAGGGATCGCTGTCCCACCTCTGCGCTAGCAACCAGAGTCCCTGGGGGTGGCGAGGTGGCTCTGTCCCCAGCTCACGGCCTGGTGTGCTGATTCAAGCCACCACCCCGTTCAGTTTGTATTCGTTAAGTCAGAGCGAAGCTGGAGCCATTATCTTGCCGCGCTGGTGGAAGACCTGCCCATGGTTATCAGCAGGGTTTGTGAAATCACGATTTCGGAGTTCCGCATGCGTGGTAGGGCAGCAGTGCAGTAGGCAGGCTTTAAAATGTTTCCTTAAAACTGAAGGTTTTGATTCTGTATGTTTGCCCACTACAGATGGGAGCGCGGTGCTTGCGGAGCAGCCGCCTCTCCCCCAGCCCGGCTGCTGGGGCACCCCGCTCTGCCCTGCCTGGCACCCAGAGCAGGCGCTGGCAAAGCCTCGGCACAGATGCCATCAGCCAAGCAGGAGCTTTAGATTGTGCCCGCTATGGAGCGCGCTGCCCGCTGAAACCGGCTCTGATGAGCTACATCCCTGCAGGGGTGATGCTTCCCGGACCTGTGGGGTTTGAGGGGCTCGGAGACCCAGTGCTGGCTCCGGCCCCAGCAGGGATGCAATGAAGTAAAAGCATTTTGGCCAGGACGTTAATTGTACCCGAGGACATGGTGGCCCCTTCACCCGCTGCAAGGAGCAAGAGGGTCGGGGTTAGTGGAGGAGGACCAGGGGGTTCTGGTCGAGGGCACGTGCAGCAGTGACTTTAGAAAGGAAAGTTGATTTATTTATTTTTTTTTAGTATAGAAGTATTTTTATAATAAGCAGGTGGAAAGATGCTGTTTTCCATACAGTTCCCAAAGCAAACGCTGCCCTGACTGGTGGCTGTGGGTGGCCACGGGCATGGCCAGCTGGGTGGGCACACGGGCTGGCACCGCTGTCCTCCCACGTGCCCCGTCCCCCCCCGGGTTGGCCACGGGTGGGCACGGGGGGCCTTGCCGCAGCCCTTCCCTGCGAGCCCCGAGGCTCTCCCAGTTTGCTCCCTCATCCCTGCTCTCTGCCTACATGTTTATTTTCCATTTTCGCAGCAGACAAGCGGAGCAGCTCGTTTTCCCTCTGGCAGCAGCTTCTGTGTTTCTGCTTTTTCACTTCCAGCCGTGGCAGCCACACATTCTTCAGGCGGGAGGGAAAAAAAAAAAACAAAACAAACCCCACAAAATGCAATGTAGTAATTAACGCCGTGGCCACATGGATGCTGCCGCCGGTGAAACCACAGACATGGCACGAGGGAGGGACTTTGACTTTCTGCTCCAAAAAAAACCCACCCGGCGCGTTCGCTTACCGCGCACGGGGGGAACGGCGAGACGCTGCGGGACACCACGGCCCTGCTTGCGGCGGTGGCGGGGACGCTGCCGTGGGCTGATGTCTTGTCTCCCTTCTCCACGCAGGATGGAGACGCAGAGAAGAAGGACCCGTTTGAGGAGAGCGGGCTGACCCTGAGCCCCACGGCTGCCGAGGCCAAGGAGAAGGTGCGGGCCAAGCGGGTGAAGAAGAGAGCTCCGCAGATGGACTGGAACAAGAAGCGAGAGATTTTCAGCAATTTCTGAACCTCGCGGGTGGCTGCCGTCCGCCGCTCTCCTGCCCCTGCCCCAGCTCGGACGTTTCTGAGGTGCCTACGCCCTGTCCTTCAGTGTCCACGTGAGATGCTTTGTGCTCTGCTCTTCACTGGTTGCTTTTACAAGGCGTATTTTAAAGTCCTTTTTTTTTTTTTATTTTTTATTATTATTATTATTGTTGTTGTTATTATTGTTACTCACCAGCAATTCTCATAAGACAAATGTGACCAAAGCTCCTTTTCTCGCTTGCTCTGGCTGCCCACCGTCCCCCGTTCCTATGAGAAAGGACTGGAAGAATTTAACTTGTTTCTTACCTGCATCATTTAGGCTTCTATTACTTTTTTTTCCCTTTTTTTTTTTATTTTATTTGGGGTGTTTGTTTTGGTTTTGTGGGTGTCCCAGACTGAGCCCCATGGGATGCTCTGTGCCCCTGTGCAAACATCTCTCAGCCTCGTGCCCCCGCGGTGGTGGGGGCCCGCAGGGTGGGCTGTACCTGGCACCCCCTCGCCGGCACCCCGTCTGCAGCGTCAACTACTCACACAATGGGAAAACGGACAGTGGCTGTAGATCGCTCTTGTTGGTTTTGCTATTGAATGGAAAAGTTTTTGTCATTTTTTTTTTTTTTAAACGAAGTCCCATATGTTTTTAGTTAGTTTAGGAACCTCCCTCCCCACCAGTGACTTCTGCCCCGGTAGTAAAAGCCCCTTTTTCATCCCCGACAGCTCTGCAGAGGGGAGAGGGCAGGATTTAAAAACAAACCCCACACCCAACAGCCCAAATGCCACAGGGCCTGACCATTTGCAGCCGTCGACACGGTGCTGAGCAGCAGGGGAAGGCAGGGAGGGGGCCAGTCCTGCCCCGCGGTGCAAGGAGCAGTGCTGCCAGCCCGGCTCCGGCAGCCTTGCAAGAAGACAAGAGCCACGAGATGCTACAAAACCTCTTTGGACAGACATGAGCGTGAGCATGACCCAGCATCTGTTTCCAGGGGGGAACGTGGGGATGCGGCTGTAGCTGCGGGCTTGGTGCTGGGGCAGTGGGGCTCAGCGGTGGCTGTGCCTGGGTGCTGGGTCCAGGTCCCGACTGGGCTGTTATTTCTGGGCTGGTGTTTGATGCCTCCAGCCCTTGGGCATAACCGAGTCTTGTCTCGTCATCGGGAGGGCGTCCCCTGAAGCCACGGGGTCCCTGCGGGGCTGGCTGCGAAGCCGGCAGCGGCGTGATGGCGTGGGCAGTTGCTTTGGCTTTCTGTGGCCTCCGTTGGAAACACCCTGCTCGTGGTATTAGAGCCTCAAACACGTATCCTGAAAGCATTACAAATTAAGCCCATTTAAGCTCTTATCTACAGCCAAAGGCAAGTAATAGAGGAAAGATGACTAAGCTGAACTACAACACGCTCCCGCAGGTGGCAGAGGTGTTTTACCAGGGCAGGGTCCCGGCTGTGATGGGGCTGGCCCCCTCCCTCCCACGCTCTGGCAGCCCCCCGAGCCCAGCCGTGGCAGCTGCCCAGTATTCAGCTCAAATGCCACGGCAGCAGCGGGAAGGGATTGGGCACAGCAAGACAGTCGAGTACAAAACCACTTTCCCCAGCTAAAAGCAAATGGCAGCAATCACTTGGACAGCGGTGATTATTTTAAAACACATGGCTGTGGTTTTCGCCCTGCGTTACTCCAGCACCGCTGTGCTACAAGCCTTTGGGTTAGTCAGTGCGCTACGGATATTGTAATGGCTCTGTGTGTATTTCCTAAATATTGAGCTAAAAGGTGCCTTAAAACACTTACTGCCCTCCTCGGCAGCAGCTTGAGGCTCGGCACAGCAGCGGGTGGGTGCGACCACAGCAGCAGAGCCAGGACATTTGGCTTCACCGTGTGGAGCAGCTGATGCCCGTGGCCGTTAGCTGGCTGGGAGGAGAGCATGGAGAGCCTCAGGGGTGAAGGAGATGAGTTCTCTTTTATGAAAGTTATCTTTTTAGGAATGTTGATGGGCTGAACAGGTTGAAAATAATGACTTTGGAGAGGAACTGGTGCAGGTGTTTGGCTATCGGTGACAAGACTGGCAGCAGGATGGTGGCTCAGGATGCGGAGAGGTTTGCCTCCCCTTCAGGACTGCCATTAACAAGACACCTCTTCCCTACCCCACTTCAAAGACAATTACCTGCTCTCTTTTTGGCCCCTAAAATATTTGCTTCTATGAATCAGTAATCTTTTGAAGGAGCCCTTCTTTTTCATGGTATGCACGTTGCTTCCCGTGCCTGCATAGCCAAACCCCAGGCAGTGCCCCAGTCTGCGCAGGGCAGAGCGTTCCCCGTAACACCGACCTAAATGTCGCACTCTCCGATGCATGTCAGAGAGCAAAGACCTGTTTGTAAATACTGCATTTCTCATACAAGACTGGGCCTCTGTAGTTGAGGGGGGGAAAAAAAGAACATGTAGTTTTGAATGCAGATAAAAAGAAATCAGGTGTGCAAGTCTGTACTGGTAAGATTTTAAAATCTTAATCTCTGCTTAGTCCATGGAAACTGCTCCTGGTTAAAGCACTTACTGTATTTCTGACATCTTGTAGCTCAGTAGTAATTACTCAGTTCCTGTACATTTAACTTGGAAAAAAAATCAATGAAGTATAAGGCTGTCAGCTGCATTGCAAAAACATAATGTACACTGTAATGTCAGTAATAAACTTCATTTTCCCATGTACTGAGTACTTATTTGCTCATTCTTCATCTGTTTGGTAGGGAACTTCAGAGCGGAATTACAGCCTTCTTTAGCACATTATAAACTTTATTTCCTCCCTTGCCTGTTTAAAGAGTAGCTGAAGTAATTCCTTTGAAGCTCTACAATGAAGTCAGCACTGCCCTTTCTTTGAAGAACAAAACACAGACGGTGGTGGTGTCCCTTTTGTCAGCTTCTGAGGCACACATGAGCCTAGCTCCTGTGGCCACTGTAACCCTTGCTGGCACACACGGAACCAAGTGTGACGCTGGCTTTTCTCCTGCCCGCCCTGCTGTGCATCACCCCCTGCTCTTCTCCTACCAGGACCCCAAAGGTCACTGATCGAGGTGGTGGCCTCCTCTGATCCTGCCTTGGGAAGTCTTCGGCTGTACCTTATTCACTGCGGTGCCCCTCACTGCCTGCATCAGGCAGGCAGTTTGGCAGGTTGCTGTTGCCTGCTTTCGGCTGGCAGGGCTGGTTGCTGTGGTCTTACGCTCTGGTGAGGTCACCCATGCTCTCCTCCCCCTGCCCTGTGTTGTACAGATGCCAGCGAACCTCACGGGTGGAAAATAAACCCCACCACCTTTATTAAATGTGCATTTACAAGCAGCAGCAAGTCCCCTACGACAAAGCATTTCTCTCCAGCTACTCCTGAATGTGGCACAGCCTGCTGCTCTGCCGGGGCATGCCCAGGCATTCACACGGGGGCTGGAGCCTTTAGCACTGACACAGCAGGACTGCTGTACTTTGAAAGACCCTTTTTCCTCTCAAGAGCTCAGCCGTTGCCAGCGGCTGCTCCCTCCCAAGAGATGCTGAGCTGGCTGCAGCAGTCTCCTGTTTCTCTGCAGTCACACAGCCAGCCCTGTGCAAAGCACAGCTTTAACTAGGGCTCAGCTTCGGGCTGCTGCTGAGCCGAAGCAGCTTTGTTGCTCTGCAAAGACTGGATGATCCCTCAGTGTCTCTTAGCAGCCGGGCAAATGTCTTGATTGAGGCACTCGTTGCAGCGGGGATTCACAGGCAGGCAGGTCTGCTGGCCAAAGCCCACCAAGAGCCAGTTTATCTCCCTCCAGAGATCCCTGCAGTGAGAGGAAAAAACATGAGCTTTCCGATACAGCTGCTCAGAGGAGTTAAAGAACAGCCTGTGCTTTTAAATGGATCCCTTTTGCCCACTGCCTGTTCCTCTTGGCTTCCCAAGGCATCTGGAGGCGGATCCCAGCCTCCTACAAAGAACAGCCCTCCTAACCTTTCCTGATCCCTCTGAACTGGGGTGGGGAGCAGGGGACAGATGCACAGAAGAGTCTGTGGTCGTTCTCTTGTGCTAAGGCATGTGCCAGATGTGGAGCTGCAACAGAGTGCCTGTCAGCTGGCATTTGATATTGAAGATTAAGCATCGATGAAGGCCAGAATCCAACCACAGTCTGATATTGCTGTGGCCATTAGGCTCAGCAAGGTCCTGTGTAGAAAAGCAGCTGGCTTGGGTCATGGTAAACTTGTCAAGGCAAGAATTGGGCATCAAGACCTCCAGGTACCTGGCTACACTAGTGGTGATCAATATATCCAATAGCCAGGAAACAACCAAGTAGCTGAGATGCTGCAGCTGCATCTCCCTGGGAGAGGACAAACACCTGCAGGCTAGTCCCCGTAAAGAGGAGGGACCCAAAGCGTGGTCACCGAAAATGCTGTAAGCAGGACTGCGCACAGACACAGCTCCTGCAGCTAGCTCGAGGGGCTTGGTGTGGAAGAAGGAGGCTGGGGTCTCAGGCCTCACCTGGGCAGCCAGTCCTCCAGCGCTACCCGAGTTTCCTCAGGATATTTGGTCTCCTTCTTCACCCACTTCAGCCTGTTTGTGATCCTGTGCACATGGGTGTCCACAGCTAGGAAGGGAGAGCCCAGAGTTTAGGTGGGGACAGACACACCTGAACGGAGAGAGCACAGCCAAAAGCTGCCTGTCACAGCACACCAGGTACAGCGCCCTGCACGGGCTTCCTCCAGGGGCCGGCAGGAACAGGCAGGTGAAACAGGAGGGGGAGGCTTACTCGCAGAACAAACATGCTGCTTTCTTCCTAGGCCCAGAGCCAAAAGCAAGATGGGATGGATAGCTCACGCCACGCAGCCACGCTCACACAATCTGACCCAGCCTTCCTTCAAAGGTTCGCATGCTCTGATCTAGCAGGCACAGGGCAGCCTGTCCAGGGTTCTCTTCCTCCCTGTGTTTCAGCTGATGTTACGCAAGTTGCAATCGCTGCCCCTTAGTTTACCCAGCTGGAAAACACATTTCATAATACCTACCAACACAAGAGGGTTTGTGAGGCTTAAACGAATGTTTATAAAGTGCTTTGAGCTAAAAAGCTCTGAATGCAAAGTATATTATTGTTAGATCAGCAGCGATAAACCTGTCTCTATGGCTAATTGGGCAAAACCCAGGAAATTGCTGTAAACAGGAAGACTAAGTCTTGCCTCCTAAATCAAAACCGAGCACACAATTATTTGGAAAACAGTTGGCTAGTTTGGCTCCCTCTAGACTTCCCTCCCCCACAGCAGGGAGAGAACAACAGACCCCAAGCGCTGTCGAATCTAGTGCAAGAGCCACATTTCGTGCAGCTGACCGTCACCAGTGGGGCTGCAGGAGTCAGCTGCCGCCCGCACTAACCTCAGGCTGCGTGCTCGCTGTGGCGGCAGTCATTCATCAGGTGACACCATTCCTGGCTTTCCCAGGGCTCCTCCATTAAGCAGCAAATACACATGGAATATTAATCTGTCCCCAGGGGCCCCCAGGCCGGGCAGCTGATCGTCCAGCCCCATCTGCCGGCTACTGCGGGCAGCTCTGCTGCCAGCCACGCTCCCCAACCGAGCATTGTGCAGGAGTGAACCTGCCCTGGGTCTGGCCCGGGCCCATCTCCACCGCAGACTTCCTTCCAGCCCATCAATGGTAAAGCATGCGGCTCCACAAGTTACAGCTACGTGCTCTCCTATGCTCTCTGTTCAATAAACATGGCAAATAAACAAATGCACCTATGGTCACCTATTACCCTGCCACAGGAGCGAAACAGATCAGAAATTCTGTAGACACAGATTGCCCGAGACCATTTCTTTCTATGACACCATGAATTACCAGTTTCAAATGGTAATTTTGACTAAGCCCTGCTTCTGCCCTCTTACGCCTTGCCAAACAAAAATCCCAAATGAGATTTGTTTCAACAGAAGCAACCCTGGAAAAAAATAACCTCTGACTATCCTACAACTATCTTCAGATCACAAAATTACCCCCGCCTCTCTTTCACTTGACACCAAAGAGATTTCAAAGCATTATTCTGCTAGCACATCCTTTTCATGCCTACCCAATTACGCACTGGAATACTTGCACTGCTTACCAGCAGCTGAGGGGAGGGAGTGACTGCCCTTGGGGACTTCTGCTATCGGATTTGGGGAAAAACCGTAGCTGGATCCATGCTTAAATTCGATAGCAACTCATCTGCTGTGAGTGGGTGAGGGTCACATCCTTCACCCACCCAAATGCTCTGCAGATGACTAAACTGAAGCGATGCTATCAGACTCCTGGGGCAAGCAGCTTACCCAGCTACGATGCTTCCCCTCTGCCTGGGGAATGGATCAGGCAGCATTTAGGAAAGGAATGGGTCCAACCTACCTATCCCAGACACACTGTCCCAGGCAATGTTCATGGCCAAGTGGGCCATTTTGGGCCCAACTCCTGGCAGCTGCACCAGCTCCTCCACAGTTCTCGGTATGTCACCCCCGTATTTCTGCTTCAGGATGGCTGTCGTCTGCTTTATGTACTTCACCTTGTTCTGGAAGACCAAGGGGAAAGGCAGAAGATCCAAGTTGCCCTCCAACACAGGGAAAAGAGACAAACAGCTCAGAAAAGAAACCATTCCTGAGCATATGTTACATGTGAGGCCACGCACTGGAGTTTGTGGAGGGGAGACAAAGCTCTTTGATTTCTCCGTGAAAGCTGAATGCTGAGACCTGATTAGCTCTAACCTCCCCTGCACACTCCAGGCACCACAGCCAACAATCTTGCTGTGAATACAAATTGCTAAAACTGGCGTAAAATACGGCCTTCAGCTCGAAACCAGGGGAAAGATCACTAAGGGGCACGGCACACAAGCTGAATACCAGGGGGTGTGTCTCAGCAGCAGGGGTGGTTCGCACCCACCTCCTGCCTTCATCACCTGCTGTCAGCTCAGCCACTTGCCGTGAGCACAGCCTGCAAAGGACAAGCCTGCACCCGCTTTGTGCTTCTCCTCTGGGCCTCTGAGCTGTCCCAGGCAGCTGCATGGGAGCGGAGGACGGTGGAGAGGGTTCCTCTATGTGCACGTCAGGCGCTGCCGCGATCCTGCACTCACCCTCCAGAATCCTACAGGGTAAATGATCCGCCCAAGCGTTGCATCATCCATCTGCAAAATACTGTCGACTGTGAGGCCATGCTGCCTCAGGCGCAGCATTGCAGCTGATGTCACCTGGTCCTTGGTCTGGCTGGAGAGCATCAGTGACAGCAGAACTTGGTAGCGCATAACCTGAGGAAAAGGAGACAGCGAGTGAGACCCCCCTCTTGATCTCTTCAGGAGGATCTGGCCACCTGCTTGGCTCAGTTCTCCCATCCTGCAGCGTCTTCTGTCCAGCGCATGACATGGAGCTACCCTGGGTCAGCCATATCCATCAACAAGAGACTGGAAGGCTGCAACAGAAATGATCCATAATCTTTTAATTCTACCATACAACAAAGGGAGAAAAGAAACACCTTCAATCTAAGCAGTCAGCGTGCACAAAAGGGCAGAGATCAGCTACTGTCTGCTGGGATCTCACATCCAAAGATGCCAGCGCTTAGTCACAAAGGGCCAGACAAAGCTTTTCCTGATGATGGGATTCTCAGGAGACCCCACACAACGCAGAAGTATAAACACCCAGTGATTTTTCATGAAACTTCTGCTCTAAGCAGCTTTTGAAAGTCTCGTTGCTTTCCCACTAGGCTTCAGCAGGAGCTGGGTATCTGACTTCAGTGAGCTCCTTACAAAACCAAATCTAAAGAACTGGGATGACAGAGACTGGGAGATGAAGCACAAACCCCAGAGTTCCTCTGATGCTGTCACGCAGGGTTTAGCTCAGACCACCCACCTTCTCTTTTTCAATTGATTTTTTCCCAGATGCAATTCTGTCCCCACCAGAATGAGGAGGATGATGCAACTAACCTGGACTGACCCAGGACAACACGGGATACAATCCTTCCTCCAGCTCTCTTACAAAGTTTACAAAACTGCAGGTGTACCAGGAAAAATCTCCGACCGAGCACATGGAAATTGTGTGAGGAGCGCTGGTGTGTGCTGAGGGTTACAACATCCACTTTTTCTTGGAAGCAACCACCCTGCTTCCCTCGGGAAGAAAAGTTATTTCCGTATCGTGCACCGTAGTCCCCTTGGCCCCACAGCTGCACTTGGTGCCAGCCCACATGGCTGCGGAGCGTGTGACACTGTCTGAATCTGGAGCCAAAGCTCATCATTTTCCCCAGGGATCCAAGCCCAGGGCATGATGCCAGCAATAAGGACCACGTTACATGTGCTGAAGCTGTGCAGCTGTGTCTTCAAGACCCCTCCCCTCAGAGCCCAGCAGGTCACTGTGGAGCACACAACTCCCGCTGCTCCACCGAGCCTGCCTGCGGGTTATCTCCATGTTCCCACACCAGCACCGTGCATAGAGAGTGCAGCCCTGCATCCCAGCGCCGCACCACGGCCTCACTGCGCTTTGTTTTTTGTACTGATGCAAATGGTTCCTGCAGAGGGAGGTGTCATCTGGGGCCTTTGATGGTGTTCCCAGGCTTGGGGAGCACAGTGCCATCCCAGCATGGCCCTTCCTTTCAACCAGTATCCCCTTAAAAGTGGACTGCAAGAGGGGAGGAAGCCAACCTACGCTTATGTGCTGCTCTGAAGAGCACAAAAGCAGCCTGAGAAGTTTTTTCTCAGTTCCCCTCGCCTTTTCTCCATAATATTTTTCCTCTGTGTTACAGAGCCGTCTTGCTAAATACTTTCCTTAGACTCCTACAGAGATTTTTAAGAAAAAAAGGACATGCCTTCATGCCCCGTCAGCCTGCCCCAGAAGACAGCACTACCACAATACACTCTCAGGGTTTTCACTTCCAAGTCCAAAATCATCCTACTTTTGCCTCAGCCCCTACTCTTGGTTCAGCTTGCTAACTCTTCTGGCAGCAGTTTAAGCAGAGGACAAGGGCCTTTCACAGCTCTGGTTGCTAGTTGGTCTCTAACGCCCAGCTCGGGCTGAACGTGAGCAGTGAACATCTCAGAAAACATCCACAGCCATTTCACAAGGCCTGTCTAAAGCCAACGAGCCTGGTACCAGGAGGCAGCAGCTGACTCTACTCCTCTAGCAGGATGAACGGTTTCTCTCATATGCATGCTTCTGCAGTAACCTCTTGTGGGACCAGTCCCAGCCTAGAGTCCTGATGTGCCCTGCGTTTATTTTTCTGTTGTGGAGACCTCCAAAGTGGGACATATCCAGGGGCAACATGAGGATGAGGGAGACCGGAGGGCTGCAGAAGCGGGGCTATATTTTCATGTGCCTGCCTGCCAGAGCAGGGCAGCAGGGTGTTGTTACCTGTGGAGGAGCGCTGCTGTCATAACACTTCTCCACTCCCATCTCATCGACGGGAGCGTCTCTGTTCCTTCTCATTTCCCGGATGCGCTCCAGTTGCTGTTGCCAGTCCCTTGGCTCCCAGCGTGGTCTCTGGGGCTCGGATGTCCCCTGCTCGGCACCAGCCCCCTGCCCAGACTCGTAGGCAATAGCAATACTCTTCCTCCTCCTGCTGCGCCTCGGGATGCTGTCTGCACTGTGACCCTGGCTCACTGCAAGAGACAGGAGAGAGATTTCCACACCTGGGGCCAGGGGAAAGACGCCTTCGCCTCCCACCAGAGCTCAACCTTGGCTCAGTGCGCCAGCAACCACCCAGGGGATCCTGACGAAGGCTGAACGCCTCTTGCCCGTAGTCCCAACCCAGCAGCAGCACTTCCCACCCACCCAGCCCTAACCAGGGCCAGCTGCGGGGCTAGGAAAAGCTGGGAAGGGCCTGGCAAACGGGTGACGGCAGCCGGGGACACATCACACTGCAGGGAGGCATGTGCCAAACGCACAGGAGGCTGCTGAAGGCCAAAACGCATCCCCAGGCCCTCGCCCAGTGCCACAGGCAGGGCAGCCGTCAGGGTGCTGCCCCACGCCGGGCTCCGAGGGGGACGTGACACGGACACCATGTCCCTGTCCCCCGGCTGGCCTGGGCCCTCGCTCCCGCTGCCTGCAGGCCCCCCGCGCCCCGTGCCCAGACCGGGCCGGGGTCCCGCCCCGGGAAGCCTCCATCATC
>JAVJGI010000050.1:25555491-25689865 GCA_035590275.1 Ibycter americanus | reverse complement strand
CTGTGCTGGGGGCCGTGGCATGTCCCCTGGGCTGTCTGAGGGGCTGTGGTGTGTCCTCTGGGCTGGGGCCATGGTGTGTCCCCTGATGATGTTGGGCTGGGGGCCATGGCATGTCCCCTGGGCTGTGTGAGGGGCTGTGGCGTGGCCCCTGGGCTGTGTGAGGGGCTGTGGCGTGGCCCCTGGGCTGGGGGCCATGGTGTGTCCCCTGATGATGTTGGGCTGGGGGCCATGGCATGTTCCCTGGGCTGTATGAGGGGCTGCGGTGTGTCCCCTGGGCTGGGGGCCATGGCGTGTCCCCTGATGATGTTGGGCTGAGGGGCATGATGTGTCCCCCGGGCTGGGGGCTGTGAGTGTCACCTGATGATGTTGAGCTGGGGGCCATGGCGTGTCCCCTGGGCTGTTTGAGGGGCTATGGTGTGTCCCCAGTGATGCTGGGCTGGGGGCTGTGGCGTGTCCCCTGGTGATGCTGGGACAGGGTCAGTGCCATATCCTCGGGGAGCACAAGTGATCGCTGTGGCATGTGCCCGGGGTGTGGGGAAGGCTGTGGCATCTCCCTGGGGGCACAGGGCATAGCTGAGGGGCTGCCAGTTTTGTGCGGGAGCCTGTGCCGAGGGCAGGGTGCTGGGCCAGCATGCAAGGACTGGGTGCCCAGCTCTGGGCCAGGTCCCGGGGTCCCCGAGGGGCAGTGGGTTGGGCAGGCTGGGGGGACAGCTTCTGTAGGGTGCTGGTGTCAATGTGCTGTTGCTGTAATAGGTGTGTTTGTTCTCACCCCCCCACTTTCTCCTTGCCATGGCAGCATTTGGATGTTCCAACGCTTAGATTCTTAAGTCCTTCCTCACGTCTGGCTACTTTCAGCATCTACTTTACAGCGCTGAGTGCTTGTCCGTTGCTTTTGGACTGGGAACGAGTACTTCAGCTCACACCCGCCAAAAAGTGTGTGTGTGTGCATTTATACTTCAGAAATCAGCTCAGTGGTTTTAAAATGGTGGTTGCTCTGCACGGGATGTAGTGGTGCTGGATGTTCAGAGCTCCCAGAAAATGGTAACCCAGAACTCCACGTTCCCCGGGTTGCTGCAGGATGCAGGTGGTGAAGGCAGGAGCAGCACAGGCTCCCCGTGCATGCAGGCTCCTTGCTGTTTCATCCTCAGTGTGAGGCTTCTCCCTTGTTTGAAACGGCTTGAGACAGCAGAACTGTTTGTAAAAGCCAGGTCGTGACAGCTGTTACTGGTGTTTTCCTGCTTAAAGATTCCCCTTGGGCTGCCCTTAACAAAAACCTTGTTCTGTATTTGCAGGGGCTCAGTGCTGCTGGCTTGTCAGCAATGGCAAAGCCTCAGAGCAAGGATTCTGGACTGAAGGAGAAGTTCAGGAATCTCCTGGGGCTGGGAACATCCCGGGGAAGTTCAAAGTCATCCGAGGGCAAACAAACAGAGTTTATCATCACTGCAGAAATACTCAAGGTGTGAGAACTGACCATAGTAAAGGTGGGGATGGTGCCTGGATGACCTGAGCTGAGAGGGTCAGAAGGAAGACTTGCTAATTCTCCTTTCTGTTTTGACATTCACTCCCTCTCCAGTCATGCTTTTTTACTGTATCTCTCAATTCCTTCTCTAATGAAATGGATGAAAAACTCACCTGCTTTGAAGTTACAGCATTTTGGTTATGTGGTGTTTGAATACTCTTGAGATATTTGATAAGATAGTGTTGTCTTATGTCTGGTTACAGGGTGTTTCCTCAAAACATGTTGCTTATTTTTATAGTCCGAGTTTGATGAAGTGTATGTGATGGCACTTAGCATAAGCTGGAAGCTGTTTCTGTTTTATGAAAACCTTACAATTTTGTGGGAAAAAAAAATAATAAAAAATTGATTCCAGTAATTGGTACAGCAAGTCTGTAAGCAGAATAGTTGGCATGCAGGAAGGAAGACACATAAAAAGGAGGAGACCAGAATCCCTTCCCATCTGTGCTGGTGCAGCCAAGCTCTTACCTGCTGGAAGGCTGAGGAGCTGGGCTTAAGGTCTCTCCTTTCTCTACCCTTCTCCCATGAACTGGGCGAGTGCCACAGCCAGCGAGTTACTAACTTTTCTGAAGAAAATGAGATATTCTGTCCTGGAGATGGAAAGCTGCTTGGCTCCGTTCTGTGAAAGTTCTAGTTTTGACAAATCATTTGCTAATGGAAAAATTTTTGGAGAAATTCTTGAAAAGCTCCAGTGATGACTAATGGTTAGATCATTTTGGACAAATATGTGATTTATTTTTCAGTGGTTCATGATCCCCTTTGAGAAATGGATAAGTGTTTCTAGTAAGATAAACTGTTAGCTTATTTCTACATTTCTTTCCAGGAACTGAGCATAGAATGTGGATTAAGTAATAGGATACGAGCAATCAGTCAAATCTGTGAAGTGGCAAAAACAAAAAAAATTGAAGAGGTAAGTTTCAAAGTGTTCAGTGAATATTGGAAGGATGAAAATTTAAGCAACAGCTTAAACCTATTATAAGAAGCTCCTTTAGACTGCCTTTTAAAACTGATAATCCCAGAAGCTGTTTTGTGCTGTCCAAACCTGTAAACGGATGGCTCACATGCCCTGGAATTAGCTGTGCAGCAGGAAGGACATAGCTGATGGGTCTCCTGAACTGAATGGAGGAAGAATGCTGCAAATGTTCAGGCCTGTTCAGGATGGTTCTTGGGAAAATATTTTAATCCCGTAGAAGTGTTTGCTAGCTCCTTCTGTCTTGTTAATAAGCAATCTCAAATTGGTTTTAAAGTCGTCTTTGGGTGGAGGTTTCTGTGCAGATATTCCCACTAAAGTGTGTGAAGGAAGAACTTCAGTTACTGGGGTGCAAGTTGTCACATAGGATGGGATGTGGTGTCTCATGTGGTTTGTCTGGGTTTATGACCAGGCAAGTGAGAGTGTTCCTCAGAAAAGAGAACTCTGGACATAAAACCCCTGGAGATCTCATTTGTTAACTTGCCATAATTAATGACTGATCTACTGGGTAGAGATCCTGGAAGAAGCTTAACTTTCCTACTACCGCCTGTCTACTGTGTTTGTTTTCAGCATGCAGTGGAGGCAATATGGAAAGTGGTAGCTGATATGCTCCAGCCAGAGCGCCCCGTTGAAGCCAGACATGCTGTTCTTCATCTGCTAAAGTCAATCGTTCAAGGACAGGTAAAAACAGTCTGTGGAAGAAACACTACACTTAAGCTAGGGTTTGTGCAGAGTACGAACATGAAAAATACTCTTCTGCAATTTTCTGTGTTTCTTATTTTGGTTGTGCCTAGTAAATGGGCAGAGGAAGCATTTAAATTTAAGTCTTGGTTTGACCTCATAGCAGAATTTTTCATAAAACTCATAGAAAACTTTTCTGTTTTGGGGCAATGTTCTTGAAAAAGACAAAATACTTTGGGTGAAGTTCAGTGTAGTACAGCAAAGTTTATATGGTCTTTGCCCAGACCCATTAGTCCTATTCTGCAGCTAGTTTTGATGTTTCAGCATGTCAAGTATGCAAGAAGTTCTGTCTGAGAGACTTTTCTGTCCTGGCCAAGTTAAGCATACTATGAATTCTTTGAATTTCACAATGTGCTATACAAACGTAAGACTGTATCAGACTAAAATTCTAGTTTTCACTATTCTGAAAAAGTAGGGGTAGATGCTTATGAAAAGAATAGGCATTGATTCTGGTTTGTTGGCTTCGGGGTTTTTTGAATGCTGTACTGACAGTGCTGTCAGTTGCAGTTTCTGTGGATTACTTTGGGTATTGGATGCTGTCTGTGTGTTGCTGGACAAAATGCCTCCAGCCCTGAGTGCTGATTTAACAGATTGAGAAGACCTGAGCCACTGTCAAGAGCCAGTAGAGGTTGGAGGTATTTTCAGGAGACTTTCATAGCCCATAGGAAAAGAAAATAATTTCAAGCATGAAGATTGCTGTTACATACCTTGATAAGATCCAGGCCTTAACTGTCTTTTTTCATTAGTGACACTGTTATCTGTCCCCTCCCTTTTTTTTTTTTTTTTTTTAAAGGGTGAGAGATTAGGGATCCTCAGAGCACATTTTTTTAAGGTTATTAAGGACTATCCCTCCAATGAAGACTTGCATGAACGGCTTGAAGTGTTCAAGGCTCTAACAGAGAATGGGCGATACATCACCTACTTAGAAGAAGAGTTAGGTAAGTATTGTCTCTAATCCTGTTCAGTTTGGTGGGAATAAGTCAAGGGACAAGCATCCAGTGATACGAGAAAAAGGTAGTGGTAGCTCTTGGTAGAAAGCGTGTTGTGACAGTTTGTTTTCTTTCTTCAGCTGACTTTGTACTACAGTGGATGGATGTTGGTTTGTCTTCTGAGTTCCTTCTGGTTTTAGTGAACCTGGTGAAATTCAATAGCTGCTATCTGGAAGACTATGTAGCTGACATGGTCCAGTAAGTTGGTTTCTTTTAACTTCTGCGTGCTCATTCGTGGTAAATTACAGGAGAAAGTTGCAGTTCAATATACAGATAAGTGGAGTCTTTTTCATCAAGTCTGGATCTGTTTCATTCCAGGTCATACCTGACATTTCTGGCAAATATTTGATTTTCGGTTCTTACAATGTTCAGATCTGTTTTAGTTTAACTGCATGTGCTTTTCCCATTGCATGTGGTGGACCTGAATGCATTGCTTAGTCTCACAAAGGGTCTCTGCTATTGTATTAGCATAGGCATATTGAGTTGCATTTAAGTGCAATTTTATTTATTTAAAGCTAGTTTAATTTAAACTAACTTTATAAAAGAGGTTGTACTGTTCAGTGTCTCTAGGAGTGTTAACAACAATGCCAATTGTAAGTAAGGGGAACGATGAGTAAAATAATATGCCAATTTCCTTATCTGTTTTGGCTTTTTGTAATTTGCCTAAAGTCACATTAAGCAAACAATTATAATTAAATGTTCTTTCCTAACAGCAAGATATGCCTCTTGTGCATTCAGACTTCATCATCTGTGGACATAGAGGTCAGTGATTTGAGTCTCTCTTAGTACTTTAGAATTCTTTAAAATTCTTTGAAACTGTAACTTTTGCAAACAAAATGAGATCATCAAACTCTCCTCTCAGTTTATTCTCATCTTACAAGAGAGCTAATACAATACTATGAAGTATTTGTAAGCCATTGGATCTCATACGCAAATAATCATTTTATTCTAAAACGAACAGAACATTGATAAACTCGATAAGTGAATCAATTTTTCAGCAGTGCTTTTTATGGTTTAATTTCTGTCTTGCAATGATTAAAAGAAAGAAAAAAAGACATATCTGTGTCCCTTTTGACTTCCAGAAGATTTACTGGTTCTGCCAGGTTAACATTTGACCTGCATTTTGTTTGTAGAGAAGTGTATAATCATTTTGTCTTTCTCTTTCCCAAAGATTTCCTTGCAAGTCCTAGATGCAGTTGTTTGCTATAATTGCCTGCCCTCAGAGAACCTGCCAGTGTTTATCATCACTTTGTGCCGTACCATCAACGTGAAGGAGCTCTGCGAGCCATGCTGGAAGGTCAGAACTTGCAGTTTTGTTTTTTAATGAGCTCACTGTTTTGGCCTCATAGATGAAGTGCCAGATGTGCTTGTGCACATCTGCCATAATTTCAGTTTGGTTTTAAGAATAAATTGAAAATTGTTTCAAGTACTAAGGGATCAGCACGTCATTAGTGTAAGTCCTGTCAAGTCCATGGAATTTACGCATAGTTTCCTCTCGGATGATGTGACAGGCTTCTGTTGTGGCATGGAAGTGGCTGGACACATTTACTTACATAAGTGGGCACAATCAGCCAGCTAACTGCGTATTTAAGCTAATGAGCATTTTAACAATTGTATATTTAAGTGTTTTCTTTGAAATTGCAGCTTATGCGCAACCTTTTGGGAACTCATTTGGGACACAGTGCCATCTACAACATGTGCAGGATCATGGAAGACAGGTAAAGAAGGTGTATCTGACAAACCCCAAGGAATTCAGTAGAGGTCCAGTTGACAAGGATAGGGAGTCGCTGACCTCAGTAGAACAAGCTGAAGGTTCTGGTGCTTAGAAATTAATTCCCTTCCTAGTTATGCTGCTGAAGTGCTCGTTTTTAGGCTTTTCTGAATTTAGTTTTCCTTTGCTTAAAGTTGTACTAAATGATTTACTGCTTTTAATGTTTGTAAATTGCTGTGCAAGGCTCTGATGTATAACAGCCGGTAATTCCTGTTGTGACAGTGTGTATTCCTATTGATTCTTCTATGCTAAAATAATTGTGGCATGGTCTAAGACTTCTCTTCCATCTGTTCTTAGAGCTTACATGGCGGACGCAGCGCTGCTGAGAGGAGCTGTGTTCTTTGTTGGAATGGCTCTGTGGGGTGCTCATCGCCTCAATTCACTCAAGAATTCCCCAACTTCAGTGCTGCCTTCGTTCCTCAAGGTAAGATGGGATGCTGGAGGAACTTTGTAATCAGGTTTACGTCTGGACCTGTACAAATTTAGAACAAAAATGTGGTCCCTTGTACCAGGGGCATCTTCATATGCCTGAAAGACAAGAGACAGCAATTGGATATGGGGTGAAGCATGGGGAAACAGTAAAACAACAGAGGATTTAATTTTGAAGCTGAGGCGTCCTTCTGGAATATCTTTCTTGGCCAAAAAAACAAAGTCTGAATGCTTTTTATCCGATATCTACATTGTGGGGACTTCACCACAAAAAATAAAAACAGCAAAAACTTTCACTCTTTCCAGTGTGTGGTACAAAAAGTGAGGGATGGTGTCTTCAGGGACAGCCTCAGAACTCTTAAAATTGTCTCATCCAAGCACATCAAGCAGGAATTACTAGCTTTAACCTCATGTGTCTGCTCTGTAAGATGGGGCTGTATTTGACATCTGATCTACAGCTGTTTGCAGGAGTGCATAACTGCACTTTATAAAGTGGTTCTTTGCTTTGCTCTTTGTGTGTGTAGACTTCAATATTTATCTCAGGCCTTCAGGCTAAGTTCCTAATTGGTAAGGCATGTTTCATTTGAATTTCAGAGGGCTTCTGATCACTGCTTTCCAACTGTTAACTGAGTGAAGTGCTTTGTATTCCAGGCCATGACATGTCCCAACGCAGTTGTGTCTTATGAGATAGTTCTGTCCATAACACGTCTAATAAAGAAGTATGGGAAGGAGCTGCAAGCTGTAACGTGGGATATCCTTTTGGACATCATGGAGCGATTACTGCAACAGCTGCAGGTAGGTGTTGAGCCTGCCTTGATGTGCTTTCGATCAAAAGACATTACCATAAATATTTTTGCAAATCAATCTCCTGTTTGTTACACTTTCCAGTGAACTTTGAAGCTGAGTAAAGGTTTACCCCAGTTCTCAATACTGTGCTTCTCACCTGAGTTTTCTGTTTGTATTTAAAAGTTAGCACTGACTGGTAAGGTAGAAGTCTTTTAGGAATGTTTTTGTCTCTGTTTCAGAGTCTGGAGAGCCAGGAACTTAAGTCCATTGTACATGATCTCTTGACTACAGTAGAAGAACTCTGTGACCAGAATGAATTCCATGGCTCTGAAGAGAGATTTTTTGAGCTGGTGGAAAGATGTGCTGATCAGAGACCAGTAAGACTTTTACTTATTGTCATCTTCCTTTGTTGCCAGTTGAATCCATTTCGTTACTCATACAGTTGAAAGTGGGGAGTCCTGAAATAGCAAGTGGTCAGCAGCAAGGACTTGTATGAGCCTTTTTCTTGGGGTGGAGGTTGAGGGAATGGATATATTGTATTTGCTTATATGCTAAAAAAAAAATTCTTGATCTTTCCGTGAAAGGAATCTTCTGTATTAAACTTGATAACATACAGAGCTCAATCCATTCATCCTGCCAAAGATGGCTGGATTCACAACCTGCAGATGTTAATGGAGAGATTCTTCAGGTATGAAATCATAACTTTGTGAGTATAAGGCAGTTTCAAATGTTTCTTGCCACCTTTTCATGCTAGATAATTTTGTTTTCTGAAGTTCTGATTTAGTAAATGACTGCTAAGAAGTGTGGTAGTTCCAGGCACAGTACATGGAAGGATTTTGTTTAACAGAAGAAAAACTTTCCACTGAGTTATTTATGCTGCTTTTTTTTTTTCTTTTCTTTATTTCCATTGGATGGTGCTGTTCCAATTAGCTTAGGCAGTTATGTGTTCCACTCCACAGCACTTTGTAGTTCTGACACCAAACAAGACTTTCCTGTTAAGCATCAGGATTGCATATGGTTATCCAGTGCTGAAGTTATCTGGTTTTGAATTGGTACTCCTAGAAGTAGTGTTGTGCTCTAAAATACCAACATATAGCAATAACAAACTTTTGTCTCATCTGTGAAATGCTGCCAAAGAACAACTCTTACTCTGTGCCATATGTTTGGTTTTAAATTTGCTCACCAGAGCACTTGCTTTTCTGACATGTGCTTCCTAGTTTGGATTGGAAATGGGAAAACTGCAGAAGGTCTCCAGAAATAGTAAAAGCAGAATTGGTATTCCAGTTTCCGATTGAATCTGATTTCATATGTAAAGACATTAACTGAAGGCTCATCTGATCTCTTAACAGTTATTGTTCTAACTCTTAAGAAATTTCTTAGTTTACTTTAGTTTTACTTTCCTTTTCTCCTGTCCCCTCTTCCCTAAATAACATCAACTTTATTTTATTCACCTTGAATTTGCTCTTCCCATTTTAGGAACGAAAGTCGTAGTGCTGTTCGTATTAAAGTTCTGGATGTCTTGTCCTTTGTCCTGAGTATTAACAGACAGTTCTATGAGGTGTGTGTTTATCTGTTTCTGATGATCTCGTGTGAGATCTTAAGTGGGTGGGAACTGCTTTGGTGAGGCATGTTTTATAGTGTGCTTCAGGTCGTCTCTGCCACTGGGGAACGCACAGAACTGTGCTTTAAATAGTGTGCTAAAATAGACATGTTTCTTTAGGATGCTTGTGAGAGGACTTGCCTTTCAATAGCCCTTAGTTGATACAGGTATATGCAACTTGCAGGGGGAGCTGCTGTGTTTTGAGGACATAACTGGTTGTATATTTGCTTCCCTGTTTAAAGGTTGTTAATTACATATGCATTTTGGTTTTGTAAGAAAGGAAAGTCAATTTGTGAGATGCAGAGTTTGTTTGAAAATTTTATAAAAAGATGATGTCTGAATGTAATCTGACATGAGCAGATTGACTTGTCTTGGTGCTTGCAGTTTAATTGCAATCCAAGATGGAAGCTGTCTGAGAGAGGAGTTACAGAAGAGCTCTGGGGGTGTCTTCAGCTCCTTGGAGTGTACCCAGAGTGTCAGAGGACAGGAAGGGGCAGAGGTGCTTCTTGGATTCCTTCAAGACTTGCGAAAACATGATGCTGTTGCATGTTTCCTCTCTTTTTCAAAAAACCAAGCCCTAGAAATCCCTTATCAACAGTCTGTTTGAGCCTGGGCTATCAAATCTGTAGTACAGACAAAAACGAAAGCGTTGAATCCAAGTTCAACAAAAGTCATAAATATTTGGAGGGATGGCATACAGAAATACTTAATTGGATGGAAGAGGAAAGATCAAGTAGTTGAGGAACAAGCCTAGTATCAGAACAGCAGTGTTCTTTCATTTGTAATTATTTGTTTCTTTAACATGCTGATTGAACAACTGACAGCAAAATATCAAGGCTTATTAAGGTCTGTCCTCTTGCAGGAAGAGCTGATAAACTTGGTTGTGATCTCTCAGCTGGCTCACATTCCAGAGGATAAAGATCATCAAGTCCGAAAACTGGCCACTCAGCTACTCGTAGACCTGGCGGAAGGCTGCAACACACATCACTTTAACAGCTTGCTTGATATCATAGAGAAGGTGAGGCAGAGTTTGATCAGTTGTCAGTTGCATCACCACATCTTTTGCCAGATCCTCTTACTGTGACTTGAGGAGACCAACCCGTCACTGTTACCGGTTGCATGGCTTCGTAGGATATTGTAAAACTGCTGGGTTTTGGAGGGTGCAAGTCTGAAGTGCAGAGCGGAAGGAGATTTAGAAACTCTATGCACATCCAAGCTATCTGACAGGGCTTGCAGAATTTCCAGCAAGTATGACTTGCTGTAGGCTTTCCTTACCTTCCAGGATTGAAATAAAGAAAAGATATGTTGCAGATTTAAACCACGTATTTCTTTTTAAAAGGTGGCTGCACATTCTCTCTCATCTCCTTCTGAACTGGAAGAGAGGGACTTGCTATCGTATTCAGCTTCTTTGGAGGATGTCAAGACAGCAGTTCTTGGACTCCTGATAATACTTCAGGTAAATGCTGCAGAGCATTAAACATGTCATCTTCAGAGTAGTCTTCTGCTGGACTTGGCTTTTTAGATAACTGTTCTGCCTCTGTTAAATAGTCTGACTTTTGTTTTATCCACTTAATACTTTAACTCTTTTTTTTTTTTTTTTAATCATTCCTTTTGCTTTTGGGTACTGTATGACTGTTCACTAAATGTTTTATTTTCTTAATTTCCATTATACAATGAATATGAGCACATTTCCATGTGTGGCGAGCAGATGTGTTCATAAACTAGCAGAAAAGGACTAGTTCATAATCCTGAATAGATCTGTTGTGTTTGGGTAGCCTGTTCTGAGATATGGTTAAGCAGTTGTGAAGAGCAGGTTGTTCCAGCCAGTGCCCTTCTGGAGCCAGGCATTATTGCTCTGGAGTCCATGCAGAGGTTCAGTCCAGAGCCATCTGTTTATCTTGCTTTCAGGAGCAAGTTTTTGCTTTGTTTGTCTTGAATTCTCAGTGTAGATACACATTTCTGAATAACAAGTGTCAGTCTGCCTTTTGATTTGTGTTTCTGTTCCTCTGTAGACAAAACTCTACAGCTTACCCTCCAGCCATGCAATGCGGGTGTACGAGATGCTGATTCACCACGTCCAACGCCATTATATATATGCATACAGCCTTGCTGTTGCTAGCAGCATCAGATTGCAGGTACGAGCAGTAACCTATGCTTTCAGGTCGAGAGCTGCATGCTGTCTTTGGAATTCTTGGGTGGCAGGTGGGGAACGTGTGCTCTAGAGCTTGCCAGAAGTAGAGTTAAATGTTTCTTGGCTAATAGGGGTATGTGTATGTACTGTAACACCAGAAGAGATGCCTTCTACAGAACTAGCCACAGCACGTATTAAAATCCCTTTGTACTTGCAAAAGTATCGTGTGGGGAGGCAGGAGGGTGTTCTGCTGGCTTGGGTTTTGAGTGATTCCAGTGTCTTCTCTTGTTACAGGTATTTGATTTCCTGCTGATGCTTCGAGCTGACTCCCTCCACCGTCTTGGCCTTTCCAACAAGGATGGAGCAGTGAGGTTCAGCCCTTACTGTCTGTGTGATTTTGTGTAGGTTTCTCATTGCATTAAGCAAAAGCTGTTTCCCACACTGTTTGGTATTTTTGCACGAGCTTAATGGCCCATCAGTAGCAATCTGCAGTTTTTCTGAATCTTCTAGATCCTGATGAATCAGCTGCTAGACAAGTCTATAGTTACAGCCTAGGATTGTCTTAATGAATAACTCATTGGTGAATTGTTCTTACAAATCACTTAGCTACAGAGAGCTCAGTCTCAGACATGAAATTTATGCTCCTGCTCACAAAGCTTCACAAAAATATTTGCAATTTCCTGCCTCAAACTAGTTTTCACATTGAGGTTTGATTCAATGATTTGTACAAATCTGGCTATTTTAAATTTTATAGCTTAGTCTGAAGTTCTTTGTGTGACACACACCAAAAGATATCTTTCTGAGTTTGCTGCACGCCTGGATACAAAAATCCTTAACCTGACCAAACTGACTTATTGCTGTCCATCTACTGAGCAATCATGTATTTTTTAATTGAAAATGCAATTTATATTGTTGTTTGGTCATTAAACTGGTTACCAGGGTAGCACTGTAGGTCACGTCAATAGGCTGTTCTGATCTTGACTTTACAAGTATTTTTCTCCCTTTCTGTGTTGTAGAGAAGCAGAGAAGAGGACTTCCGAGAAGAAGCCTACTGGTACGCTCTCTCCGCCTTCAGGAAGCCCTAGTGTGCCTTCCCAGAACACCACCGTCCGTATAGGGCACCTGCCGTACTCAATGGTCTTTGGCGTCCTTCTGCAGTGTTTGAAGCAAGTATGTCCACTCGTAATGACAGTTGTCATCTTTGTGTAAAGTATGTCTGCTTAAACCAGCTGGCTAGAGAATTCTGTCCCAGAGTATCTAAATAATGTCTGAAAAGCGATACATAAAGGATCCTTCTTGGGGAGAATCTGTGTGCAGCCACCAGTGGGAGCACCAGTTCAGCTCTTCAGAAATTAAGCAAAGCTTTCATTTCACTCTGCTTCAGAGCAGACAAGTGCAAAAAACGTGTTAAACAGATTTTCAAAAGCCAACCTGTTTCTGAAAGAGCATTTGAAACTACAAAACCCCTCCAACTGCAAGTTTTTGAAGTATTTTGAGAACTGATAAATGTTTCCATTGCTAATAAATTAAATATAAATTGTTCATTAGTGTTGTATTGGACATAGTTATGTTCTGAGGGGTTGTCCTGCTCTGGAAGTTAATTTGTGGTAGTGGTTAGGAAAATTGAATTCTGGCTCTGTCTTCTTGAGCTCAGTCAGATCTGGATACAAGTTACCTTCCAGTCTGCGGTGCCAGTATTGTGCCTAGAGCTGGCTGACAGATAGGAAGTAACTTGTGACAGCTAAATGCCATTTCTTTTTATGTAGCTACCATGACAAGACACATCTGCCTAGGAAATGTCATGTTGTTTGAAATTTGATTGGTCTTACTTTCAAACTGAACTGAAATCGCACAAAATTTTCCACCTTAACTTTTTCTTTCTTTCCAGGAGACAGACTGGAAGGTGTTGAAGTTAGTCCTCAACAAATTACCTGAATCCCTCCGCTATAAAGTGCTATTTTTAACCTCTCCTTGTAACATAGACCTCCTGGCCTCTGCACTGAGCTACATGGTAATGCCATGCACCCTACTGATGTATAATCACCAGATCCTTAGTTTGCCTGAGGGTTGGTTGGTTTGTTGTTTTTTTCTTTGGTCTAATGTTTTGAAGATTAGCGTGCTGGTTGTCAGTCCTCACCTTCCCTTTTTTTGAGGGTTGTTTTATATACAGGAGTAGGTAGTAATGAATGTTCTTTATGTATGATGTATATATGTGAGAAGGGAGCTATGGGCAGTGCCTATCTACTGCCTTTTAGAGAGTATTTTTAGTGTGAAGTCTTCTGACTAACTGTGTGGTGTATCAGCTCACAGACAAAAAGACTACTGACAGGCTCCATGGTACCCCAGAAGGCTTTTCTCGCACTGATTTGCATCTGGCTGTAGTCCCAGTACTGACGGCATTAATATCTTACCATAATTATCTGGACAAAGCTAAACAGGTATGTGGAAAGTAAGAGAGTGTAGGGTGGGGATGGGACCTGGACTTCTGTAATAGAGCATTTTCTCATACTAGCTGATTAGGAGACTTAAATGCAAGGTAACACTGCCCTTTTGTTATGAAAAGCTGCATCTGCTGTATTTGGCGTGGGGGCAGGGTGAAAAAACACTTTGCTACCTTTGTGCAGCAATAGCTATCCAGTCAGTTGCAGTCACTGCTCTCTGCCCATACTTGTCCCCCGCCTCAGATTCCTGGGTGACCTTACTCTCTGCCAGAAGACCCTGATAAACAGAAAAATTCTGTTTAATCAGAAACTTAAATACTAATTTCTAAAATGTCTTCTTGATTAAAGTCTCACCTTAAGATTTTGGCCTAGAATATATGCTGTGTTATATAGGGTTCTGTGTTAGTGCATTTTGGATAAGAATTCATGTGTCATACAGACCTTGCAGTAGAGATACCTTCCAAGCCATGCTGAAATGTTAACTGAAGCCAGGAGATTGTACATTAGAGGTTTTCTCTTTCACTGTGTTACAACATTTTTTTCTTTTTTACTCTTCTAGCGTGAAATAGTGTATTGCCTGGAACATGGTCTTATTTATCGCTGTGCAAACCAGTGCGTTGTGGCACTCTCTGTCTGTAGTGTCGAGATGCCTGACATCATCATAAAGGCACTTCCTGTCTTAATAGTCAAATTAACCCACATTTCTGCTACAGCCAATATGGCAATCCCTCTGTTAGAATTTCTTTCAAGTAAGTTGTAATGTTCTTCTACTTTTGATCTTCTCTAGCTGTAAATGTATCATTTGCACTGAATATGGGCATTTTGATTGTTAGTCATATGGAATGGATTGTAAGGGTTTCTTCGGTTTTGATGCCCTTGCACCATGCTGAAAGACATCAATGTTTGATCATCTCTTGTTTGTTACTGTTTTTCCATTTAAAGCGCTTGCACACACTGGAGAAAGAGACATGCTTTGTGTCGTGCAGCCGTACAGCGACAGGAAATACGAAGCTGCTGTTTCCACGTTGCTGCTTATAATTTAAATAGCATGAAAGTTATACCATGATGTTAACTTCTATGTCAGCTGATGATTTAGAAGAAACAAAACAATTCAAATTAAACTGGATTATGGTGTCGAATAGTTTGTGTTCAGACCTCACCTGTGTTGGTTTTCTTCTTGAACTGTTCTAGCTCTAGCAAGGCTGCCTCACCTCTACAGGAACTTTGCAGCAGAGCAGTATGCCAGCGTGTTCGCCATCTCCCTACCATACACAAACCCTTCCAAGTAAGTTCATAGCAAATGTGCTTCTACCTCATCTGTGAAATTAAGGGAATGAGACATGCTTTTTTTGTAGTACTTGGGTCAAGGTTATTTATAGGATATTGCTCATTATCTCCAGGCTTTTTCGGAAGAAGGGACGTACTCACCTTGGACAAAATATCTATTTTTCTTGAACAGAGCCTTTGAGGTTTTTTTATATATACTTACAGTGGGTAAAGGAACAGTTCTGTTTCTCAGATTGAAAAGTAATTCTGTTCACTTCTGTAGTGGCATCGTAATGCAGCATTAAACTCTGTGGAGATCTTTGTGCTGTTTTTAGGTTTAACCAGTACATCGTTTGCCTGGCCCATCACGTGATAGCTATGTGGTTCATTCGATGTCGCCTTCCCTTCCGAAAGGACTTTGTCCCCTACATTACAAAGGTAATGGACACTACTGAATGAAGCAGTACATAATAAAAAAGATGACTTAAAAACTAGTTTGAGAAGTTTAAAGGTTCTGTTTGAAGCTAGAAGAATTCTACTTTTCTTGTCAACATCTTTTTCAAAACTGACCATGAGTTCTTGTGCGTTGCCCGTGATTGCAGTCTGTCAGCTGCACGTCCTAGCCATTCAGACGGTTAATCTGTTTGTCTCAATTGGCAGGGTTTGCGCTCGAATGTCCTCCTTTCCTTTGATGACACGCCTGAGAAGGACAGTTTCAGGGCTCGCAGTACAAGCCTGAATGAGAGGCCAAAAAGGTAAATTATATTTGACTCCAGCAGGGTCTTGGTTCCCTGTTCTAGTGCTCACACCCTTCCTTGTGTTTTTCTGAAGGAGGCTGGGTCTAATTATCCAAAATCTGACAGTGCATTTAAGCAAGCAAAGTAAACCTCTTTAGGTCAGGGGACTGGTAAAAGACAAACTTAGGTTGGTAAGAAGCTGGAATCAAACGAAGCTGACAGTCTGATAGTACGTATGAGGGCATCACCAGCTGTTCTGTAAGCCTTTGCAGTAAGGTGTGGGGCTTTTTGTTGTTAATTTTTGAAAATCAACAGTTCTTTCAGGTTGATGTGTGTCAGTATAATGCTGCCAGAAGTAATAGAGAAAGGTAATAGCAGAAGTAACAGAATACCATGTTCATATTGATAGTGTTAACTCCTTTTGATAATTGATCTGTAATGACTAAATGATTGCCAGAGAAATTGTTGTGATTAGCAACCTGTATAAATTGAGAGTGCCGACGCTGTGTTTTTCCATAGTGTTATCTTGTAAAGTCAGTGTACTGGGTGGCAGACAGCTGCCTTCTGTGTATCTGGATGTCCTGATCTTTTTTTTTTGAATCTTGAAGCCATTATGTCCGTTTTAAGCAAAGCCTAATGTCTTTGGAAGTCAAAACGTATCTTGCCAGCAGTCTTTCAAAGTAACATTTGCCAGGATAGGAGAGTATTCCTTGGAAGGCATTCAGGGTTTCTCTAACGTCCTTTACCTGCAGGGCTTACCTAAATTGGTTCACTTGACTTGCTTCAGTGTTAATGTGCAGTAAGCATTCAGTGGCATTTGAACCCTGGGGAAAGTGCCTCTACTTTAAGTGCAAGGCTCAATGAGTATCTTGCAATGAAGAAACACCACCCCTGCCCTAATGCTATAGCTGTGAACCCTGTTTTGTGTTTCATCTCTCCCATCTCCTCCTCTTTCATTCAGAAACTTGGAAGAGAAGCCTTTTGACACTCGTCTCTCAAATTAGAATTTCAACTAATCTTTTTTTCCAAAAACCTGTTAAATTCTACCAGGTTGGAATACTACTGTATCTAAAGGCTTTTGCTAACACTGCTGGATCACTTTCCACAGAAATCTCTGCTAAGGAGTGTGGGCTGTACTCAGGCAGCAACCCAAAACACCACAATGGCAGGATGCCACTGCCTCTGAGTCTGTCTGAACCTGGGTTCTGGCCAAGTGAGAAAGAGCTTCAAGCAGATACCTGTTTCCTTGCTTGAGAAGCTTGTGTACTTGGTTTTCACTCCTTAAGCCCAAAGATTAAGCACTTCTGTGCCGTAGCTGAGGTGCTGGGTGTTCCAAGACGTCAAGATCCCAATGGTTCCCAGCATTGCTGAATGGCCTGATGTTGGTGTAGGTGATTATCTCGGAGTACAGGCTTGTGCTCTCTGCAGTCGCATCTCCATCTGTGGCCAAAAGTGATCTGTCAGAGGTTGCTGGGAGAAGAAGGACAAATAAATTCTGATCCCTCCAGGTGGCTCGCTGAAATGTAATAATTCACTGAAAGGAGGATAACAAGTAATCATGTTTAGAAAGAGCCAGAAGGGTTAAATTAGTATCTTCATTTTAGATAGGGGGATGTGAACTGCTGGACCAGCTGTTATGTCCAAATTAGTACTGAGCCCAGACGTGCATCTCAGCTGTGACTAAAGTGCCTCTTAGACGTTAATTGCTGTCACCTCCTATGTGTGGTTGGCACTGACAATGTAAAGGCTTATCTTCCTTTCTGTTCCAGTTAAAAGTCAAGTGGGTTACCTCAAGCCACCTGAAATAAGACAGCTGGTTTGACAGAAAAGCATCATGCAGTCAGCAACAGCCAAGAGGATGTTTGTCTCCTTGCCCTCCCATCTGTGCAGTGAGAAGGATCAGTCCCGTAGAGATGGGCTGAGCCTCCCCCAGCGTCTCGAGCCGAGCTGAGGGGCACCTCTGACTGGCCCTGGGTGTTTGTGCGATTCAGGGTAGAAGCTCAGATTTGGGCCAGCGGTAGAGATGGCTGACATATTCCTGGGTCTCTTAGAAAAATGTGCTGCTGCCTAGTATTGGTAAAGCATTTTCGGATCTGGTCTCTGTGGAAGTAGTCAGGCTTTTCGCCATGCAGAAGTGGTGGGTTGGGGCAACACAAGAGGTGGCTGAACTGCACAAAAGTTCTCAGACTTGAGAAATTTGTGCCAAATCAGCATTCAGGTGCTCTTGCCTTTTTTTAACAGCGCAGTATTCCAACTATCATTTCAATCAGTTTTTTGTTTTAACTTGTACTAATTTCATTTGTTTCGTAGCACATTTAAAATCTTGTTTTCAAAATGTGGTTTGTCTTTTTAATGCTTTCAGCTCTGCTTGTTTGTACGTTTTAATTTTTGTTTTCCTTTTTTGGCATTTGTTTTATTTTATATCACCCTCCGGGATCCCCCAATATTGACCCTGTGACCTGTGACCTTTCAACCTACATCCCTACAATGATTTCCTCCCTTCCTGTGACCTCTTTTGGGGCTTGGTGCTTCTCCACCTAGTAGTTTAAGACTAGCCAAAAATGCAAAGCAAGGCTTGAATAACTCTCCTCCAGTGAAAGAGCTGAAAGAATCCTCTGCAGTTGATGCCTTCCGATCCCGCAGCATCAGTGTGTCTGAACATGTGGTCCGCAGGTAGAGGCACTTTAAATGGGGAGAATCCAAGAGCAACTTAGCACTTGGAAATTTTACTGCAAGGGTGGGTGGAAGCAGGGTGGATTTGCATGTGGGATGCTTGCATGACTTTGTTACGCGATGAAAAACTTGGCCTTAGCCACAGTCAAAGGTTTTGGGAAAGTATCATGGATATCCCATGGCTTCCCAACGCTGGCTGTTGGGTTGTCACATCACACCCTGTGTTGTGTATGGTTACTTTGCCCTATTCTCTGATGCTTTAGCAACAAAAATTTCTATTTTCACAGTAAAGATGGTGAAGGGGGGAAAACAGACAAACAAAACCCACCAAAAAACAAAAAGGAAAAAGGTTGCATTCTGTGCAAGTGAGAGTCCTGCTTAAAACTTCACCTTCTAAGCAGTGACTTGCCCCAGGGGAGGCTTTTGATACTCTGCAAAGTTGCATACAGGCCCTCCTCCCAGACTATGAGGAGTAGTTCTGGCCTCAATTTAGGATTTGTTCTTTGAGGCAGAGGGAGCTGACAGAAGTATTCTGGTCTAAAGTATGATGCTGTGAAAACCTCAGTTTGTCTTTCTGCAGAGCAGTGAAATGAATGCTCAGCCCGTATGAAGCTATTGCCTTCATGACTAAAGAGAATAAGTTTTGATTGCAGGCATTGATCTGCTCACATGAAAGATGAATCTATTTATGCTAGTTTTAAAAACTTATTTCTGGAGCACTTCCCTTGAAGCATTAAATTGCTGCCTATGACATGTTGGTTTAAAATCTGAACCTGAAGATTAATCTGTAAGGATTGCTGTCAGTGGAACTGTATTTTCTGTGTTTTTTATCTTTGACTATGGGGTGTTTGGGGGAAAGACACTGCAGTGACTGAATTGTGAATACAATTCTGGCACTTCATTCTCTGATATCCCCATTAATCTATTAGGTGATTTTCTTCTCTTGTATTTATGTGTAAATGGTAGCAGCCAGAAGTTCAGATAATTACCCTTAATGATGCCAGAGAAGTTGCCACATCATAAAAAATTCGGCTGTGCCTCAGCTTAGTTTGTATTACAATGGCATAAGGAGTCGTGTTTATAAAATATTGCAATCCAGCCTGTTATTGCAATTGTTTTAAATTGCATTGCTAACGTGGCTGATTTGAAAGCAGAGTAGCTCTCTATTCTTGTGCTAATTTCCTGTTCAGAGTGCAATTTTTTTCTATTTCAAATTAAGTTAGGTTTTACGTAGTTACTGAAATTGGAGGGAAAAAGTCAATATACGAAAGGGATGCAACAGAGAAAAAAGCAAACCACAGGATTATAATGTTAAGTCTAGAGTGCCCCGATTTATGGCTCATGGGCAATATGTTGCATGGGAAACTGCAGGTCACGGGGTGCTTGCCCTCACTATAGGTCTGCGAACTCAAAGCATGGTGCTGCCACTCGCTGCTTGGTGCACTTGCCCATGGGCCACCAACATCAGAGAGCACTGGCCTGGCCTAGTCAGTTGACGGACGTTTAAATGTTTCTCAGTCTCTCAAGATAAAATACACTTTCTGCAATGACAATCTACAAAGCACAACATAAGGCTAATCCAAAAATATTTTTATTACGTCCTGGGTTTAATGTCTGGCCACCTCTCTGATCTGGCACATGCATGTGTCGCAGGTTGTTGTGTGTCACGCTGCCTTTCGGGTGACAGGGACAAGTGTTTTGCAATGTGATCTGTCAGTTGGAAAATTTCTCTCCTAGTCGGATACAAACATCCATCACTAGTTCAAGCCTGGGCTCTGCAGATGAAAATTCAATGGCTCAAGCTGATGACAACTTAAAAAATCTCCACCTGGAACTCACTGAGACCTGTCTGGATATGATGGCTCGATACGTCTTTTCAAACTTCACTGCAGTGCCTAAAAGGTAGGGGTCAGTCGGTGACCACGGGAGAGATGTGTTTGTTTGAGGTTCATATTTCACTTTATCAGTGGAAAATTACTGTGACACATTTGAGATTCTGGCAGGGCCTGAGCTCGGAAGCCATTCCTTGGAGATAAAATCTGGCTTGGCTAAATAAGAGGTTAGATGAGAGAAGTCCGCTGGAGCCGATCACTCTTTGCCTTAGCCTTGAACTGTTCCGGAGGAGATGCCTTGCAGGCACGCTGTCTGTGAGCAGTGCTTTGCTCCACATCCTTGCTAGATAATCACAGTCTTCGCTATAGAATCGAGTGTGGTGCCAGCTGGCTTCAAATGGAGGGCATTTACTTTTCTTGCCAGCCCTTCCCAGAAGGCGACACGCAGTTCGGACAAGGCTCATTCCCTTCTGCTCTGTGATGTGTGTCCAGGATTGAACTAGACTGCTCTGTAATGGGTGTCCTATCAATGGATATTAAATTCAGCTCATCCCATATCCTGATGGATAACGTGTATGTGGATGAGCAGGGGTATATGTTAAAGATGGTGTATGAAGAAGGAAAGCAGGCAGTACCCCCTGCATAGTTACATGAAACAAGCCACCTGTGTAGGCTCTGTGCTCTGCAGTCTTCATCACAGATGTGTTCCTAGGTCTCCCGTGGGCGAGTTTCTGTTGGCTGGAGGAAGGACGAAGACGTGGCTGGTTGGTAACAAGCTGGTGACCATCACTACAAGTGTTGGAACAGGGACAAGGTCCCTGCTTGGCCTAGACTCTGGAGAGCTCCAAAACAGCACAGAATCAAGGTAATTTTTGCTCCCCTTTCTAGAACTTTCCACCTAACAAAGTCACTTAAACCACTGTTACAGTGCATCTTTTTAGCTTTTCCTCTTACAGGAAGACGAATGTCTTATTTGTCCATTTGACTGATTCCTCTCAGTATCCTCAATATCCTCTTTTTCCACAGCTCAGACCCTGTTTTGCAAGTGAGACAAACTAAAGAAGCACCAGCAAAACTGGAATCTCAAGCTGGGCAGCAGGTTTGCAGAAGCTCCCGCAACAGAGTCCGATCCATGTCTGGTAAATTCCTGTCCTGGAGTCTTACTGCAGTTTCTGGGGCTGTGTCGCAGGCTTAGGTGCCCAAGTGCCTCCTGAAGAGACCTGTGTCTAAACTAATTTGAGAAGCTGGACATGTCTTGTATTTAGTAGTGGGCAAATAGCAGCAGCTGTTGGCCTCGGGGCTGGTGGTGCTCCTCCTGCTTGCCTCTCCTTCCAGGAAAGCTTTGGTGATAAGTGGTGAGCACTTGCAGTGAGAATCACCTGTGTTTATCTAACCTCATGGTTTATAAGACAGACATGGAAGGTAAAGGTCTCTGAGGTCTCTGTCATGGTTTAATCCCAGCCAGCAACTAAGCACCACACAGCCGCTGGCTTGCTCACTCCACATGGGGGAGAGAATCAGAAGGGTCAAAGTAAGAAAATTTGTGGGTTGAGGTAAGAAAAATTTAATAGTTTAAATAATATAAATTTAACAAATCAATAATAATAATAAAGTAGTAATGAAAAGTAAAATAACAAAAAGAGAGAGAGAAATAAAAGCCAAGAAAAACAAGTGATGCAAATGAAAAACAATTGCTCGCCACCAGCTGACTGATGCCCAGCCAGTTCCTGAGCAGCAGCCCCCCAGCCAGCTTTCCCCTAGTTTGTATGCTGAGCGTGATGTCATATGGTATGGAATATCCCTTTGGGCACTTGGGGTCAGCTGTCACGTGCCCCCCCAGCTTCTTGTGTGCCCCTGGCCACCTCGGTGGCAGGGCAGCATGAGGAGCTGAAAATTCCTTGACTCAGTGTAAGCACTGCTCTGCAACAACTGAAACATCAGTGTGGGACCAACTTTATTCTCACCCTAAATCCAAACCACAGCACTATACCAGCTACTAGGAAGAAAATTAACCCTATCCCAGCTGGAACCAGGACAGTTCCCAATACTGTGTGGGCAGCTGCTAGAAGATCTTAAAAGACTTATTACTTCTGAGATATTTTTAGTGGTAACTAAGCATGGCTCTCCCGTCTGGTTTGTGTCTGTCTTGCTAGGTGGTCATGCCTTACGTGTTGGTGCCTTAGACAGCTCAGCCTCCCATTTTCCCAGTGGCTCGGCTTCCCAAGGGACGCAGGGTCCTCCTGCTCCTGCATCTCGATCAGAGAAGACTAATCCTGCTCCACAGACACCTCTGCAGAAAGAAAAAGCAAACCTAGCTGCGTATGTCCCGCTACTGACACAAGGATGGGCAGAAATCCTAGTGCGCAGACCCACAGGTATCTGTAGCTGGGTGTGGAGTAAGTTCTTTGACTTGCTAAGAAACCAGAGCCTGGATGAAGAAGAAAAATCCATATTTAATTGCAAATGGATCTCTTTATTTCCTACTGCTTCTTAACACATCTGGTATTTGATTCTTTGAAATCACTCTTTAGTGTTTTAAATCTACAAAAGACCTGTGAAAAGATTGAAGCAGGGGCTTGAATCTGTATATTAAGCACTGTTACAGAAATAGAGCCAGATAATATGAACCCTACTTTGCATTTCCCATTTTTACACTGCTCTGTGGTCTTTTTTGAAAGTCTGTGCTGTGTTTTAGCTTCCCATGCTAGATTCGAGGTGAGTGAGGCTTACGGCTAGAGCAGCTACATAGTTGTGCCTGCTGTTAGGGAAGGAGTAATGACTTATTCATGGTCAAAATTCTGGAATACTGGTATGTTAAACAACATTAACAGGGGATTGTCTATTTCAGCTGAAAGTTGCTTCATGAGAAAGTAACTGACCTGGTATCATTGATTAAAATACCTGAGTGTTTTGGATGCTTCTGGCAATCTGCTGTACTAATGAGTTACCAATGATGGTTTTTTAAGAGCTTGTGGTGAAGTACAGAGCACTGGGAGCTACTTACTGAAAATAGGAAATTAATCAAGTGATTCTGCCAAATGTCTGGAGAACTGGGAACTTGGTCCGTTTGATTTTTACTTGCAAAATCCAAAACAATTTCTCCTTTTTTCGATGCGAGTTGTAAACTTTCTGGAGTTGGGAGTACTTAATACTCTTCCCTAATTTTTCTTACCAGGTAACACAAGCTGGCTAATGAGTCTGGAGAACCCGCTCAGTCCATTTTCTTCAGATATTAACAACATGCCCCTGCAAGAGCTCTCTAATGCACTCATGGCTGCAGAGCGTTTTAAAGAACACCGAGAAACGGCTCTATATAAATCCCTCTCTGTCCCCTCCTCCAGCCTGGCCACCGGGACAGCCAAACCATCGCTTCTCCAGCGTTCCAACACAGGTGAGGGATGTCAAGCCAAGTAGCGTGTCCAGCATAGCCTGTGTCACTAGCCTGTTGAAAGTCCGTTGAAGTTACTGCAGGTCTTTTAGCACAGTAAAGTTAGTAGCATGAGGAATAAGATAGCAATGAGAAGGGGAATCAGTTCTTGTCTCTAGAAGTTTTTAGTGAAAAATTCCCTTCCTCCTTGCTTCTGATGTTTCATTGGAAAAGTACTTCTCTTTCTTAAAGAGAAGAAAGAGAGGAGTAACGGAGCTTCTTTGGAGGGGTGATGTGTCTCCTGCTGTTTCCCAAATGAAAATGAACAAAGTCATGGATCCTTTCCCTCTTCCACTTGTTTGGGGCTGATCTGGGCATCCCACATGTGGATGGATCTTCCCATGCAGTGTTTCCGTTTCCATTTGTCTTCAGTATGGGAGTTTGTGTCGGGTACTCGGAGCGCTAGGTCCCTGGGAGAATGGCCTGCTACAAACCTTGCCAGCCAGGGTCCGTTAGTTGCCACTCTTTTACAGTGTGAGATAGCAGAATGCAGATCCTGCTGGGTGTGGATTTATTCACCTCTTAAAAGGACTGTTTGGCCTTCAGGCTGGTGCAGTTGAATCACTTGAATTTCTTTTGATAGCTTTATATTAACACAGTGGCCAGAGCTTTTCACTATATTTACTTTGGTGCTAGTTCACTTCTGACAGAGCTGTTGATGTTGGGAAGTTAGTGTTGACCAACAGCTAAGATTTTTTAAGCTTTGTGTAATCCCTGCCCAAAGCTCTTACCAATAATATCCAACACTTGGAGCTCTTGGCACTGCTGGCACTATCAAACCTGAGCAGCGGTAACAGCAGACAAGGCGTTTTTGGGGACGTGACATCAATGGTATGGATTGTTTGAAAAGCTGGTACAAATGCTGGTTTTCAGGTTTGTTTTAAACAGGGCAGGATATGATTTTAGGATTCAGAATGTGTAAACACATAATTAGAGTAAAAATCAAATTATCATCTTTTAAAAAAAAATTAAATTCTTATCTGTGAACACTTCTTATTACTCCTACAAGGTTTTGGTATATAGGTGCTAACTGCTCAGCTGAAAGAAGCACCCACCTGAGTGCCACTCCTGTGGCAGTCTGGGAAAATAATTTTGGCCACATCCTTCTTAACGTGGCTTCTACAGTAGACTTGCCGGAGCTGAGTGGTAAATGAATGTTTTGAAGAAGTTTTGGTGTCAGACTGTGATATGCATGTTGTTCTTCCTCTTTAGAGGTTAAAACTATGTGAATCTTTATCCATATTTCTACTCTTCAAACTCTTCTGTGGGTTTAAAAATGATCATTTGCCAAAAATGCGTAGCTCAGGAAAAGCTCAGACTGGTGTCCTGCATGTGCTAGGGTATCACTGAGGAATATTCTGTTTCTAAAACTCAGAAAGATGCATTCTTCAAAGAGAGCAGTTTGAGTCTGCATTGTTTGAATGTGTTTATGCCTCCTTATTCATGTTGAGACCTTGTACCCTTAAAAGTATCCCTTTGGCATCTAGTGAGCTTATCCCAGCTTGTTCTTTCCTTTGTTTTTTTTTTATTATTTATTTATTTATTTATTTTAAAATAGGCTCTTGGTTACATTTTAAACTCTGTGCTTTTTAATTTTATTTTTTTTTCATATAGTCTCTCCTTCCTTTTGATGTAGCTGCTCACTTGATTTCCCTTTGCAGTGGCCTCTTTCTCTTCCATGTACCAGTCCAGTTGTCAAGGGAAGTTGCACAGGAGCATATCCTGGGCAGGTATATTTATATATCTTTAAGGGAAAAAAAAAAAAAAAAAAAAATTGCCATAGCAGAACACCTCTGATTCATAGAAAATGTATCCCTCATACTTCATTTTCCCCTTCCATGTCTCCCATCTGTACCCAGTCTCATTACTCTCAACAAATGGGATCTTGACTAGCATGAAGAAGTCCAAGCCAGATCCAACATTTGCAAGTGCAGACAATTTCTTAAAGCAACTTCTGTTTTAGTGGGGTGGATTGTGAGTCATGAGGCACAGTGTTAAATGACCTGTCAAAACGTCTGAGTGGCTTGATTAATTGAATTATTTATTTTCAGCTTCATTTTACAATTGGCTTTGTGTTCTGCTAAATGTAAAAGCTCCCACTTCTGAGAACAGCACAGTATGCGACAGGACAAGCTACCCTGAAATGAAGTCCCATGCTACTCAGCCCACAGGAATCTGTCAGAATTGGACACAGAAAAGATAAAAGGAGCTGAGATATATATATATCTGATACATATATATATTTATATATATGTGAAGTTTGATGTTACAATGGATGCTGGTTAAAAGTTTTTTAAATAAAGACAGAAGAAATATATTTCAGGAGAAAACCTGCTAAATTCTAGCTTTTTCAAGGCTCTTTAGTACCATAAAATCTTTCTGTAGTAAAATTGACTTAGTAATTAAATGAAGTAGAGATCAAATTGCATACCTTATGAGCACAACACCTGCAATGCTTTGATAATCTGCAGTGCTTTGTGATTTTAATTAGAGGGTTGAAATGTCTTTCTGCCTTCATTCCTTCACTGGAAAATTCTCTGTAGAGCAGCAGGGTGTTCTTAACTGCTGGTTGTTGTTGACATAAGCCTCTTAAAGCAACACAAAAATGCTGCAGTAAAATATTTTTCTGTACTTCTCTCTGCTCATATTATTCTCTTCCCACCTAAAGAATAATTAGTGAGTGCTCACATTATTTAAAAACACCAGCAATCTTGACACTAGTGTAAGAGCTAGGGAAGCTTGGAAACACTGGGTATGTGCAGGTGTGTTCTGGCTTGGACAGCTAACCAGATCAGCACGTTGTTTTGGGGTTGGGTTTTTTTTGTTTGTTTTGTTTTATTTTTTTTTAGAAGGTATGTGTGTGCAATGCTAACTCTTAATTGCTTCTTTGAAATAACTTTGGTCCTGCGAGCTGAAATCAATCCAGGAAAAGCTGCTTTAGTGATTTATTTTTTTTCCTTTTTTTTTTTTTATTTTGCTGATTTTTTGTGTGTGCTAATTTTTTTTTTTTCTTTGGAAAACAAATCTTGGCCTTTCAGATTGGTCTTCCAGTCCCCTTGTGTGCATAATGGGAAGCCTCCTGTTCTCCAGCCTTTTCCTCAGGACAAAAAAGCAAGGCCAAGAGGAGCCTTTGGTCAGACTCATCACTGTGGTCAGGCTCACTGCCTGGAGTAGAGACAACAAGGGCTGCTGCGATAACCTCCTCCACCACCGTAGGCAGGGCTTCAAGGAGCTTTCTTGTCAGCGTGGTTTCATTAACCATTTGTCTGATCAGATGCCACATGCAGGTTTCCCAGTATTGCTGCAGTGCATGTGTTACTCTTGCTCTCATGTCTTTTCATACATCTAGGGCTGAATTGTTTTGCTTCTACTGAGACATACTAGGAAAACTGCCAAACTGCCAGTAAATGGCTCCTAGTAAAATTTCTTATCTCCTTCTAGACCACTACAAGGCACAGGAGCATTGCATTTCAGTACAAGAAAAAATTAATTTTTTGCACCCTTGCATAGAACTGATGTCTTCATTGCCTGGATAATGATGAACTTTTAATGCTAGTCTTGTACTTTCTTACATCTCTGTAGTTCCTGTCTGTCCTGATAACCGAGCATTGATGTACAAGGTCCCATTTCCTCATTCTGTCCCCTGCTTGTTCATCAGTAACAATTGGAAACAACTGCACTTATTTTGACCAAAGCAGACGCAGCCCTTTGCTGCGAGGGTAAGGTGATCAGTTATTCTATACAAAAAGGGGGACCAGGAGCAAGTCTGACATGACAAGAAATCAAAGAACCAGAGCAGTCATTCAATGTGGCCTTCCGTTGAAATCCCGTAGGGAAAAGGCTGGTACTTCAGAGGAGAGGATGGGGGCCTGCCGGTCTGTGCCCCTCTACAGACTTCAGTTCTTCTGCCTTGTGTCTCGATAGAATCAGCGGTGGTGCTGGAGGAAGGGAGCCCCTCAGAAATGGAGCTCAAGGAGACCGAGTTCCCAGCTGAGTCTCCAGAGAGCGAGGACATTGAGACTTCATGCTCTGAACAAATCCTGAGCGAGGAAAGGTTTGGTAAACCCCAGGAGTCTTACAGCAGGGTAAGAAGAAACAGGTTAAGCAGTTGTGTCCTCTATGGCAGCCCCGTCTTTAGCCACACGGGAGAGCTGCCCGTGCTCGGAGGAGTCCCTCTTGGCACTCTCTGAAACAACTCACTAATGATGCCATGTGGTCATGACTGAGAGTTTGAGTGGCCTGCGAGGGACTGCATGCAGAGCAGTGGCAGTACATACCTGTTTTGTGCAGGGTCCTCAGCCTGCACTGCTTTGTACTTGGCACCTTTCTGCTCACCTTTCGCTGGAAGTGTCGGGGTGCCTCGAGCGTTACTGTTGTCAGCTTTTATTTTGAGTATCAGGAAAACTGTTCATCTTTGTTTCTCCCTCTTTAAGTCCTCCTCAACCTCCAGCCAAGAAGAAAAATCTCTGAAGTCAGAAGACCTGGTGGAGGGTGGAATTCCCATCGGGAGAGTCCTGCCATCAGAGGACGGGCGAACACTGGAGGAGCTTTCCTTCCAGCCATCCCAGCCTCTCAGCAAGTCGAGTTCTTCCCCCGAGCTACAGACACTGCAGGAGGTCCTCAAAGATGCAAATGGCAGAGAAGTAACAAGGAGGCTGAGCACAGAAGTGAAATCAAAATCCCAGTCTGGGAACCTGGAAGGGGAAGGGCTGGGCAGTTGGCTGGACAAGGGGGAGGACGCCGGAGTGACTGGGTCAAGCAGCTTGGATGGCACCGGTCCTGTCACCTCACCTCGCTCCCCCTCTGGGCACCGGCCCCGAGGATACACCATCTCTGACTCAGCCCCATCAAGGAGGGGAAAAAGGATCGAGAGAGACGCCTTCAAGAGCAGAACAGCAGCCTCCAATGCTGAGAAAGTACCCGGGATAAACCCAAGGTGGGTGGAGGGGCTGATCGGAAGCTGGAAACGGTGAGCTCAGCACTGCTGCAGCCGTGGCTGGATTCGTTCGAGGGGGTCTGCTGGTTTTGTGGGATCAACAAAACAGTATCTGATTTAAAAGAAAGATTAATTGCCTGTTTTTTCAGGAGCTAATACAGGCATGTTGAACCCCCTACCACCAAACTAACTTTGTGATTTAGGAAATAGGTCATTTAAATGGTGAACGAAATAGATAAATAGTTTCCTCGTGTTCTTAATCTATCCCAGTTTAGGGTCCAAATGGACGTGTGGCTTGAATGCAGGTCACCTAGAGTTAATTCTGCTGTGACCAGGATGTATTTACTAGTCTTGCAGTTCAAGAAATACAATGTGCAAAGTACTAAGAAGAAGGAAAGGAAAGGGGGTGTAATAGTTGGGTTTTGAACTTTAGGTACTGGTAGCATTATGAGACAATCTTCACCTTATTGAGGGCAGGTAAAATACATGTCTCTAAAATAATTTCTCTGCTAGCCTAGAAATCCCCCCCATAGCTGTGAGGCAGGAGTGCATGCCTACTCCTCTGTTCTGTGTAAAGATTGCCTTTTGAACGGGGAATTTGTGCAGCTGCCACTGTTTGACATAACCATTGTTTTTTATGACAGGGGTCTATTACAAACTGCAGGCAGTCCAAGTACCTGAAGTGTCTCTAGAAAATGAGCAATACTCTGTTAGCATTTTAATTGCCTCTCTTTTTTTCTTCTGTACATAATGTTCTTATATACAACAGATCAAAATGGACTTAATTTTTGGTAACAGGACTTTTTCCTCCCTCTCTCCCTTAGCTTTGTGTTTTTACAGTTGTACCACTCCCCATTCTTTGGCGATGAAAACAACAAGCCCCTTTTGTTGCCAAATGAGGTAGGCAAGGATATGTTGGGGTTTTTTTTAATTCTTGCAGTTAATTTTTCTAACCTCATTACTTTTTTTTGACGTAAATGATAGTAATGAATGTCCAGCTCAGATGATGTGATTTAAAGGTGTTTCCTACCAACAGTGCTACAGGTGGGAGATTTTCTGTACCCCAGTCCTGGTGGCTCCTGCTTTATGGCTCTGGATTGAGTTTGAGACGTTGGGAGATTGTGCTGGTGCCGTTTCAGAATCCCAGCCAGAAGGCAGGATGCTTTGTGGAGTTTTGGGGCTTGCTGGTAGGAGGAGTGCTGGATGAGAACTGAGCATTAGGTGATACTGGCAGAACATCACTAGACAAACCTGTCAGCCCTCCGTATAACTGGGAGTGGCCAAGAAGCTGCGGTCACATGAGAAATTAGTTGTAAACTTCCTGGAGGAGCAGTGCTGGAATTGGGGGCCTTGTGAACTGAGCACCACAGACCTCCTGCTGATGGTTTCCCCTCACTTCAGGTTCGGGTGGTCAGGCAGTAGGGAGCCTCGGTGAGAGGAGGTGATGCCTTGGGCTAAAAATGTTTCAGAGCAAGACACATGATAATTTTTCATGCCTGGAGCTTAAATGAAGATGGGATGTAATTTGCCACGGCAAGCGCATCTAACCTGTGCAGTTTGCCAGACTGATCTCATCTAAGTATAAAACCAAGGAAGTGTGGTGGCCGATGCCATAAGCACTGCTCTGTACCTTGGACTGATGATGCCCTGTGCCCTTGCAGGACAGAGCAGGGCAGCATTCATCAAGGAAGACACTAGTGAAGGTCAGGAATCTGTGCTTACTTCGTGCCCTCATTGTCCTAAAGGGCTTTTAGGGAGGGCAGTGGGTGTGAGGAGGTAAGTTTTTAAAGATGTGACCAATGTTTTGATTGTAGACGTTTGAAAGATCGGTGCAGCTCCTGGATCAAATCCCTTCCTACGACACACACAAGATCGCAGTGCTCTACGTTGGAGAAGGCCAGGTGAGTTGTGTGCAGATGCATTAATCCTTTAATAGCTACATCTCCACAGAAGGCCAGGCAGTGCTACTGCAGCTGTGAGATTTGTCCTGCTGCTGCAGTAGCCTGCCTTTTCCTTAGTTTCTTGCACTAAAAATCAGTGCCTGCCTGAAGCCCTTCTAAGAGGGTAATAACCTCATCACTGGTGCTGATTGAGTGCTCTCAGCGCTCAGTGTGGGACTCCCATGGTCTTATTTCCTAGAGCAACAATGAAATCGCAATTCTGTCAAATGAACACGGATCCTATCGCTATACGGAGTTCCTGACTGGGTTAGGGAAGCTCATTGAGCTCAAAGACTGTCAGCCGGATAAAATTTACCTTGGTGGCCTGGACGTGTGTGGGGAGGACGGACAGTTCACCTACTGCTGGCATGATGACATTATGCAAGGTAAGGTGGCTCCAGAAGCTGGAAGTGGAAGGATGGTCTCTTCTCATCTTAAGACTGACCTGCCTTCTACAAGCGGTTTCCTTTCCAGGGATGTAGTAAAGACAACCTGGGGCTTTGTTCTCTTCCCGTTCTCTCTCTGGTATCTCTGCAAGCCATGTGTTAAAGTTTGGGAGAGGTGCATATACCTGCCTTACTTAAGAAAAAAAAAAATCACACTGATTTTAAAATAGTGTGCTTTGTTAAAGGTTGATATGGTTTGGTGTAGAGGTTTGTAGAATAAGCTGTTTGTTCTTGAGCTGCTGTGAAGGCCATTAATGGAGGGTAGTGTGTACATGTCAAAACTCTGCCAAGCATTTCTCTGAAGAACAGTATTGAAAGCAGGAGGGTTGTCATTACTGCGGTCACTGCTAATTGGACTGCAGCGTTACCCAGCTCTGGCAGCACCAAGCAGTGCAGATACCATCCAGCATCCAACAAGCTATGATGAACTTCCCAGATTTTTTCATACAGTTCTGTGCATCCCGTACGTAGCCTGGTTCAGCAGAGCAGCTGCAGGTTGCTCACTGTGGCCCTGGTGCTCTGCAGAGCTCAGTTAGGGGAAGTCCTGGTTTAGGGGAAGTCCTGGTTTAAGCTGGTTAATTCTTCCTCCTCAAAGCAGATTCTACTCGCTGTGCTGCTGTGGTCACGGAGGAAGCCCCCAGCAGCACTCTGGCAGTCCCCTGTTCATTTCCTATGAGGAGGCAACTGGCTGGCCAGCGCGACAGCACGCTGCTTCCAGTGATGCATGGGGCACACGCTGAAAGCCAGGCCCTTAATTCACTTTGCTGAGCTCGGTGCTAGGGAAGACTCGGCAGGGCAGTATCTAAAAACTGGCAAGAGCAGCGCTTTCAGAAGCTGCCTTTTCGCTGGCCACTGCGCTCCATGCTCCAGGTACCACTGGGGCAACCCAGTGGGACTGAATTCAGCTGTCACAAATGGGGACGAACCTATCAAGGGGACACACTTCTATTTTTTTATTATTGTGGTGCTGGTGCTACTTTGTCTTCCAGACAAGTGCTGCATGTTGCCCACTGCTGCTTGCAGCACTACTTTCCCAGGCCAGCCTGAGGACTTTTCTGTTTCCTCTTCAGCCATTTTCCACATTGCTACTCTGATGCCCACAAAGGATTTGGATAAATATCGCTGTGACAAGAAAAGGCACCTGGGGAATGATTTTGTTTCTATCATTTACAATGATTCTGGAGAAGACTTTAAACTGGGAACGATAAAGGTACAAGATCTTACTTGTGGGTGTGTTGTAAAACAGGCATGTGGGTGGTTGTAAAACCTTAATCTGATGTGTGTTATCTTAGCAAACAGTGTCGAGATCATGAATGGAGGTTATTTGCCTTGGTGGGTTCACGTGTGTGTTTATGGCATTCACAAGAGTGACGATGGCTGCCAGTAAAATGTATATGACCATTTTATTGTTTTCTGACCAGGGTCAGTTCAATTTTGTGCACGTTATCATCACACCACTTGACTATGACTGTAACCTGGTGACACTGCAGTGTCGGAAAGGTAGGAATCCCTCCAGCCTTTGTTCTCAGGCTTTCCCATATTGGTGGTGCAATAACTGCCTTCACTTTGCAGCGTTTTTGTGTTTCAAAAGTAAAAACTTCCAGGAGAAACTCTCTGAAACTGCTGCCCAGTTATGCCTGGATACGTCCTGTTCATATATCTTCCCCAAGATAAGAGATATCTTCCCGTTGTACCGCTCACACTCTCTTCAAGCTTAAGACAAAGTGCCAGCAGAGCAGAGCAGGTCCCTCCAACAGTTGCTGGGGAATACTGGAGGAGAGGGGAGGTGGAGGTCCCTGTGGCTGGCCTCCGCTGTCCTTCCCAGCACCGCAGGGCCTGATACTTGGGGACTGATCACGGCTCCGTGCGAGTTCAGCAGTGCTGGTGCAGTGATCTGCAGGGGCGTTTGCTTTCCTCTCATCTCTCATCAAAGGGGCACTGCTGGGGTGTTTTGTGCTCACACTCTGGTTCTGTGATGAAGGCCCAGCAGGCTCTCCTCAAACCTTTACAGAGCAGCTGGAATTTGGGCGCCAGCTGTGTTAAGCTGTAGTGCGAGTTCTGTTACAATTAGAGCTGTGGAGCTGGATGGGAAGGAACTTCTGAGGTTCTGTGATGCAGTCCCTCAGGTTTATGTTACTTATCTATTTAGTTACTTGGCAAGCTTTGGCTTGTTCTTAACTGTCTTACAAGATTTTTTTTCTTATTCTTTTAAAATGAAGACATGGAGGGTCTCGTAGACACGAGTGTTGCCAAGATCATCTCTGATAAGAACCTGCCCTTTGTGGCCCGTCAGATGGCCTTGCACGCTAACGTGAGTACCCCTGAGCTCCCCGAGACCTTCTGTCATTCAGCTGGTGTCTTAGTCTGTCACCAGCTTCCAAGGAAATGAGTAGGGCTTGCGAAAGCAAGTAAGTTTTCTGCTTCAGTTATTGCTGTCAGCCTTTTAAGTCAGAGTTAGTACATAGACGGTTATAACTTAGAGCTGTATTTCAGTTGCTGTCAATCTGTACTGAGATGTTCTGTTCATTTTATTGTTGTGGTTTTGTTAATGTGCCTACTCTCGTTCCCTGCTTCTCCCCACCCTTCCCACATTAGATGGCTTCCCAAGTTCATCATAGTCGATCAAACCCTACTGACACCTACCCATCCAAATGGATTGCAAGGCTACGTCACATCAAGAGGCTACGGCACCGGGTAAGTGAAGCTGTCTGTTCTGCTGGTTTAGAACTGGGCTCTACCTTAGAGTCTCGTTACAAACAAGGCACGCTAAAATCAGCTGTCAAAACTTGCTGAGTAAGAGGAGCAATATGTGCGTGAAGGTTAGAATCCAGCTCTTGTGGGAATGACAAGCGTAGCGATGTAGGTCTGGACTTGCGAGCTTCCATCCCTGGTGGCAAAGGGTTTGGGAACCCCAGTATCTGGACACAGAGCTGCGCCCACTCGGCACCGTGCTAGGGAAGGTGGGACAAGCTGTCCTGAGTAACCTGTTCTGCCCAAACGGAGAGTTTCAGAGAATGGAGCTCATCTGTTCTCGTTTGACTTTCAGCTACGTGAAGAAACCCAGTACCAGACCCCTGGCCTTCCCCTGCAGATGCATCCCTCTGCTCCGACAAAGCCCCCTCCCCAGATCACCCAGGACCCTCCACCCACCTATGAGACCGGGCAGAGGAAGCGGCTGATCTCCTCGGTGGACGACTTCACTGAGTTCGTGTAAGTCCCAGTGAGCTGGTGTGTCTGCTCTGGGACGGACGAGGCAGCGAAAGCGTTTTACCTGCGTGCTGGCTCCGTGCGGCCGCATGGACAGAGGAGGAGGGTTTGGCAGGCGCGGCGTGGCTGTGCTACTTGCACGTGGCATTGAACCGTACCGGGAGGCTTGAACGTTTCACTGTCTCAGCCTGCCACGGTTGTCGGATGAGGACACTGTATCCCCAGCGGATGCTCCAAGAGAGGACCAACTCTACGTGTTTTGTTTTTATTTGGTTTGAGCTGTTTCAAGGCTTCCATCTCCGATGGGAACTTTCCTGCAGAACCTTTCTTTGGACTACTTCCACACCGGCGTCTGGTGGAAGCAGACAAAGGATGATATTCTGCAGTTCATCAAGTAGTTGGAAGGTGCAGGAATTTTGATGATTTTATTGGGAATGAAATATGAAGTACTGAAAATCCAGTCACTATTTCTAAGCACCCTGGAATCCCAGCTCCTCTCCCAGCCTCGGTGCCTCTCAGCACTTGAACTTTTCAGGCTCAGAGTCGTTCTGCTGCCAGCTCTGGCAAGAGCTAACTTGGGTTCTCAAGTGACCTGCCAGATGTGCTGCTTAAATTCCCAAGGATTCATCTCCATTTCAAGAGGTTCACAGCAACGCCTCCCTCATTCAGCAGGAACGATTTTGCTGCCAGAGGTAACACAGAACAGGGGGGCGGATGCCACTTGCCGGAGTAGCAGAGCGCTGGGCCACAAGTTGCTTGTGATGACCGGCCCGAGCTCCCGGGCTGAGCGCAGGGATCCAGCCCGAGGCCAGACCTGGCTTCCAGGTTCAGCTGCAGAATTTCCACTGGTTGCAGCGATGCTGGGGATAACTCTTGTCCTTCTCCGTGCACCCGTAAATCCCTTTTTGAAAGACTGTTGACATGTCTTGGGGCATCATCTCTGAGTGAGTTTTGCCTGTTGCACTAACACATAGTGACAGTCTCTCCTCCTGGCACCCCGGCTGCCGAAGCAGGTAACGAGCGATCTTGTCCGTGCACGCGGGTACAGGTGGAACAGGATTATGTAGCCCATCTTGTGGTAAGATGGTCATCAGACACTACACTACCAAACTGGGAGAAACCGTGTAAGCTGGACTATACTGTGAGTACTTTATCTCCTGCTCTGTCAGTAAATGGGAAGCGTGGCTTTTTGGTAACAGATAACAGCAGCGCCCTTGCGATGGCGATGAAGACAAGTGCAATCTGCACACGGAACTGTGAAGTGGCAGGCGAGGGGACTGAAGTGATGCTACTAGCTTGTGCAGGGCTGTTTGGGAACTCTAAGTGTATGTTGTGTTTTGAGTGTTTATAAGTCATAAAGGAAATAAAATATTCTTCTGGTCAGTGGGTTCTTGCTGGCCTGGGAAGATTCAAACTGTTTCATAATAATGTAAATTCCTTCCTCCTTTCCCCTTTCTGATCCATGTCGCTCGTATTTCAGTAACCCAGTGCTGGATGGGGTGCGATACCGGGCGGTGTTCCAGTGCCTGCGCTGGGGAGCTCCCTGGGTTCAGCTTCAGGTGGCCCGTGGGGCAGGGGGCTCTGTCAGCGTTGCCCACCCAGGTGAGCCAGAGCAGCTCGTGCACCCTCACGGAGGTTTGTGCAGCAGCAACCGGGGGCCGAGCGAGCCCTTGTGCCACCCTCTGCCTGGCCGAGTCTCCTTTACGCTTTCTCAGGCAAGCTGATGTTGTTAATTATAACCCAGAGCCGCCCCAATAGGCTGGCTGGTTTAAGAAAGTGTCTTGTGCCGGAGACCTTAATTAAAATTCCCGTCACAGACAAAGAGAATGAGAGTGGGGTGGGGAGGAGTGCCCCGGGAGCAGCTCTGGCAGGCGCTGCTTTGCCCCGTGCCTTTGCTGAGCTCTCGCTGGTGGTGCTGAGTGGGCCGGAGCGAGTGTTAACAAAAGCACCAGAGCCAGGTTATAGCAGTCATCTTTTATTTGACCTTGTCATTTTTTAAGAAACATCCCCACAGTTACAAAATACAATATTTTTGTTTGCAGTGAAATGCTGACCAGACAGTAACAGGTGGCATATTGGTCATAATCATCTGTTTTGGTTTGTTTTTTTTTTTAAAAAAAGCACTTTATAAGTCCCTCCCTCTCCCTTTTAAACTAATGGATATGGTTGTTTATTTAAGCAGCTTGATACTGTTGCATCTTTGTGACTTAAGACAATAAATAAGAAACCATCTCTTGGTGACTACAAACACAGAAATATACATTCAGGAGTATTTTTTGGCTAGGGCTGCAAGTCAGGTTTGTTGCTGTCGAGGGTCTAACTCTGTGACTAGTAACTCTGGCTGCAGCTAAGTGCATGTGTACGCGGTACCTTAGCTGGGACAGTGAAGGAACCCTGTGAGTGTCGCTATAGTTTGTACAAATAAATGCTGCGATGAGAACTATGATTGCTTGAAAGCTGTCAGTGGTGCCCACCGCGCACATGGGCCCGCGCGGGGGTGTTCGGCTTTTCAAGAAACAACTGGGGGTTCCAGAGCTGCTCTCCATACTTCAAGTGAAGGAAAGAAGTAGGGCAGTTGTCTTATCCTGTTTCTGCTCCTCTCTGATTAGAAGAAGCACTTGGTAAGTCAGTCACACGCATCAAGTCACTCACACACGCGCAGAACAAGCTTGGTAAGAAACAGGCACTTGGGAACAAAAATCCTGGTGCCTCACTTTGGGAGCATCCTTGTTACACCTGCCCGCTCACCTCCTGTTAGCTTATTAAAGGCTGTTCTGAGCAGTTGGGTCCCTGCTCACTGCTGCCTCTTGCCTCTGGCTCTCCTTCCTGCGCTTAACTCCAATTAACGACTCTTTTAAATGAGCCTAGTCAAGCCGTGAGGGGGGGGAGATGCTGAGATCTGAACTGTGGATCTTGAACTGAACTTTTTGGCTCTTGAAGATGCAAGAGATTTCCAAGACCTGCTTGGTTCGTTTAACTCACTGAACGCTCCCACGTGGCCCTCGGGGTGGCTGGAGCGACACGTTGCTCCGCTGCAGTGGGAAAGGGGTGCACAGGTGCAGCCGGGTACAGAGCTAGAGGTTAAAAGCGGCTGTTCTGGTGCAGTTGTGCTTAGCTCTCCCATGTAAGAATCCAAAAGTGAGTAAGAGCTGGTGGCCCACCCAGCAGCACGTGCCAGCGAGCGCTTTCCTACAGTTACTCTCCTTTTTCCATCACTTTGTTGACCAAAACAATTCCGGCATGCTTACAAAGCGGGGCTAGGAGATGAGCAACTTGCTTTTGTCTGCGGGTAGTTGCTGTTTATGCAACTAAATATTTCTCCGGTGCCTCTCCTTTTGAGGCACAGCTAAAAAGTCAGGAACTTTGGCTTTTAAGGACAGAAGTAGAACAGAGTTCCTGCGTTTCACCCAGGGCCTGCACTTACCTCACCAAATAGGCTTCTGCTTTACAGCTCTGTCCTTCCCAGCCCCAGGAGGGCACGCCAGAGGGGCAGTGAGCTCAGCAGCTGGATGCAACTGCAGACATGTGCCCAGCGTCAGTATCGGAGCCGCAGTGCCACATCACAGGTGGCCTGGTACATCTCACAGCTGCTCCTCTGCCTGCCTTCAGGGTTTTCGGACATGGCTTGCAGGCACATGCACCAGCATTGTACCCCTGACACCAAAAAAAGGCATGGGCATCTACCAGCGTTGAGCCTGGTGGCTGTGCTGCCTGGGTAAGTAAAAGAGACCAAAACACCCAAAACAAAGAGTTTTAAATCTCTGGCTTGAAAACGAATTTTAGATACCAGGAGAGCTGTGGAGCAGATGGAGCCGTTTGTAAAAGGAGTAACAAATTGCTTCTACCAGCAGCACCGGCACCAGCACTGTGGACCTTCGCTGCTGGTTCTACCTGCTCCAGGTACCTGCTGCTGCCAGGCTGGAAACCTCCATCTCCAGCTGCTGCTGCCAAACTCTGGGCACTCCTGTCATATCCTCTTCTACCAGCCTTCCCTCCCCATTACAAAAGCTTTGCGGTTACCAGTATTAGTTTTCTCCCCTCTGCTCTCTACTTCCCTCTGTGCAATCTGCTCTTTCAACAACCTCTGTGGTGACCAACCACCATCTCACTTTCAGCGATCTTCAAGCTACAGCACACGTGTTTTCGCCTGCTCGCATCCTTCTGCAACCTTTCCACAGCATCTGTCCTTCATATCGACTGAGTTTTTCAAAGGTAACTTCCACCAGCCCCAAAGCCATCACAAAGCACACCCTGCATCCTTCAGGTACCCCTAAAGGACGTGGGCAGGCGCCCGGAGCCACGGAAGCCCACAGCCAGCTGGAATGAAATATTCTTTAAAAGTATCTAACGCAGCATGGCAGAAGTGCTGGGAGCTGGATGGGGAGACGGAGGGATGTGATGAGCAATGGAGGTGACTGAGGAGACCTCTCTCTGCCCAGAAAGGTCCCCCCTGCCAGGGGCACGGGCAGGATGCTGCCAGGACCACCAGCGTCAGAGGCAAGATGCAGTCTAACCCACCCCACAGCACTGCCCGCCTGGTCTCGCTGCCTAAGGCTTCCCTACAACCCTCTCACATTCCCAAAGCATGCAGCAGGTTCTGGGAACACACCAAGGAGCACACGCGGGGCTTCCCCTGCCCTGCCACGCTCCGCTCCGCCTGCACTGACTGGCCCAGAGCCAGCCCGGCCGAACCTCAGCTGGGAGGAGAGCACACGCACCACATGCACACAGACACCTAATACTTTATATACACGGGACATTCCCAGGAAGAAGCACTTAATACATCCTTTAAATAACTCTGACAATAGTATTCTGCCTCCTATCTACATGTTTCAAACACGTTACCGATGCTATGAAAATATAGCAAACATACAAAAATATATACATTTAAAAAAACAAAAAAACAAACCACCGTATAAATTACTTACAATATACATAATGGGTAAACGGTGATGAGCAAGTGAACGCAGGCCCCGGGGAGGCTTCAGCTGCTGCTCAGCACCCCCGGCGCTGCAAGCAGGGGGTGCCCCGCAGCGCAGCCCCTCCCCAGCGGGGCATGGCGAGCACAGGCCAGCTGTAGCCCAGCGCACGGCGAGTCCTGGGGAGCTGCGGGGTGGCAGGGCTGGAGGGACCCCCCCAAAAGCTCAGTTCGGGCTTCACCTGCCTCCCCCAGCGCCTTTGTGCTTCTCATGGGGAAGGTGCCAGGAGGCACCCGCACGGCTGCCTCAGGCTGGGGCGTGCTGGGGGCTGCGTTCACTTCATCAGCGCTTGCTCATTTCAGTTTATGATTTAAACAAACAAACAAAAAAAAATACTGCTTTTGTGATATATTATCCCGTTCTTGTTAGATCGCATGTGTCATTGTTAGCTGAGGAAAGCATTGTTTAAAGTGCTGGGCAGTACATACGAACAAGTAAACCAAAAAAATACATATACTTACGTCAATACATTCCTTGGATTAGAAAAGCCAAGCAGCCAGCAGCACCTGCACCCCGTGGGCCACGGCGTGGGGGCGAGGGCCGGTGGGCAGGGGGTGGGTGGGGGACCGCAGCGAAGCCAGCACCTTGGCAACCCCACGCTCAGAGACAGCTGAAAGCGCCCCAGGTCTCCACACCCCTTGGGCTGAGCTGCTGCTTGTTATCCCCTCCGAGCCTGGCTGGGCAGCAGGGCTGGCAGCTCGCTGCAGCTTGCAATGTCATTTGTTTTAAATATTGGATTTCTTTAAATACAAATAATAGTACCAATTTCTGGAGGATAAAAGTAGCCAATACTGGGCATTAACTGATCTGGGTGTAGATATCATTTATCTATATCTATATATATTTATGCTTAGAAAAAAAAAAAAAAGAAAAAAAAGGGTTAAATATCTTCTCGAAAGCCGTAGCTTTCCTCCACAGTGTGCCTGGTCGACAAAAATCCAAGACTCAGTTCAAACCTTCAAGGCCTGGGGCTCTCCTCTCCCTCTGTCCATCCGGCACAGCCAGTGGGGAAGGGAGGTGAGCTTTGTACTGGTCACCCTGTGCCAGTCCCCAGTAAAGTGTCCTTATGACAGTCACCATATGCAGGCTGTCTGCATATGGAGCCATTTCAGAGACAACTTTTTAATACTGCCCTACGCTAACGGATTTTCTGCACACTGACCGTACCCTGCACAGCCTTCCCCAACCAACCCCTAGTACTGGGCACCACCAGCAGAGAGGTCAGCACATCTGATGGGGACGGCCAGGCCGGTGGAGGATGGCGGCTGTGCCAGCCCCGTTGCAGGCAGCAGCCCCGTGCACCCCGGCAGGCACAGCCGCCGCGGCGGGAGCTATCAGAAGCGGCAGCTCCTGAGGCTCCAGGTCTGCAGGGCAGGCACAGCCCACCCTTTGCAAACCACTTCCAGGCGCTCCCTGCCCGCCGAGGGCACTGCTCCCCGCGATACCCAGCACGCCACCTGTTACTTGACAGTGGGGTGCACCCTGTTCTTGGCCCGGAGGGGCCGTTTCTTCTTCACCGCTGGAGCCACGGCAGCGTAGGGTTTGTGTGGGGGCAGCATGGAAGCCGCCACGCCGATGCCTCTGCTAGCTCGAAGGAGCCGGCTGGGCACAGAGCCCCTGCTGCCCGGGGGGGCGGCAGCAGAGTGGGGGGACAGCAGGGCGTCCTGCAGGGGCTGCAGGTCCGTGTCGGAGGAGATCTCGGGCGAGGGCCCCTGCTCTGCGCTGCCCGCACAGTACCTGCTCGGGACATCCTCCGACACCTGAGTACACCTCCTCCTGGAGCGGCGGCTCTGAGAGCCCTCCAGCTGGTGCTCGATGCGGTACACGTCCTCCGTCACCTGGTTGACCCGGTCAAATTGGGCGAGCAGCATCTCAAAGAGGGAAAGGAGGCGCTGGATGTCAGCGTCCACTTCCAGGCTGTCCCGGGTGCTCAGCACGAGGCTCAGCCCGTCCAGCTGGCTGGAGGAGGTGGAAGCCCTGGAGCTGTCAGAGGCAGCGCTGGGAGTGGGGCCCCGAAATGACTTGGAGTCACTGGAGTCTCGGGACGGCAGCGGCTCCATCCCTTCGAATCTCACCTTGTGCCGAAACTGGAAGAGAATAAGGGAGTGGGGGGTGGAAAGTTATTTCAGGAGCTGGTAAGTGGGAACGCTGTGTCCTGCTCCAAACAGCCCCAGGGCTGCTCCCAGCCCTTCCTGGTGGGCCAGGCCATGGCCCAGACTTGGGGACAGACCCCAGATAAAACCACGTGGAACTGAGAACTGGCAGCAGGTGCCTCAGCAATGCCCCATGGGCTTCCGGGAATGGCCACTGCTCCAGCCCTCACCTGCCAGAGCAACCTGGCTGTGAACAGCAGCGGGAAGCAGCCAGAGGCAAAGGGAAGGCTAAGGAGGCTGGACATCGATTCTCTGCAAACCACTGGAGCTTACTGCCTGCCACAGGGCCCCTTCCCCACAGTGTCTCCCAGGCTGCGCTCACCTCCTTGGCTTTGCTGAAGCCCATCCACATTTTCAGCCTGCGCATGAAGAGCTCCACCATCTCGTAGTCCTGGGGCTCGAAAGCAGGGCGGTACAGTTCGAAGTGCATTTCCCGGTAGCTGTAGATGAGCACCACGGTGAACAGCCTCAGCACAATCCACACCTCCAGGATGATGTAGCTGGTGCAGAACAGGTAGTAGAGGCCTGAGGACTCGGGCAGGCAGAGGCGGAGGTTCACACTGCCCCGCAGCATGGCAAACAGCAGCAGGAGGCTGCTGCCAACACTGCGGAAGGACTCCGAGGAGGAGGAGAAGAGCTGCAAAGGGGACATTGGAGATGTCATGAGAAGGGATCAGTGGCAAAGTGTTCCCCTGACCGCCGATACTCACTACCCCATCTTACAAAGGATAAGCCCTGAGGAGTGGCCCACAAATCAGCTGTGACAGGGACAGGTCACAGAGGCAGCCCCGGGCCAAAGGCGCCAGGCCAGTGGCAGATGAGCAGCCTGGGCAGGCTGAGCACTGGAGCTCCCAGAGAGCCCACCAGGCTTCGCTCACAGCCATGGCATGGTGAGGGAGAAGGGGCAACGTGACCCCTGGCAGCCCTCTGCACGGCGAGGCGGGGACAGCAGGTAGTTACCAGGAAGCCGAGCTGAGCGTAGGCCAGGATGAGGATGGCAAAGGCCAGCCCTGCAGCAGCCAGCTCCTTCACAGACTTCTGAAGCGTTTTCCCAAACACAGACCACTGCCTGACAAAACGCAGCTGCTGGGCAGCCTAGGAGCAAGAGAGAGATGGTGTTACAAGATGGGCCCGTTGCAGAGGCTGCTGTGAGATCCTTGTGGCCCAGGGAAGGGTCCTTCAAACATCCCTACAAGTCTGAGAAATGCAGACTCTGGCAGAGCAGAGGACATCCTAGTCAGTGGGCTCCTTGCAGACAAAATCACCCCATCAGCCACACTAGGTTGAATTAATTCCCAAAGGGAACTGAGGGCCCAGAGGCTTTAGAGACCCAAAGTGCTACAGCAGAGATGCACGTGGCATCACTGCCCACTGCCTCCGTCCTGCAGCAGTCTGGATGTGGCAGCAGCCCCGTTGCATTTCGTCAGTGCCTGGCACAGCAGGACCACAGTCTTGCATTTGTTTTTACTCTAGGGCCTTTTAGTGCCCCTGCCACAGGACTATACGCAGATGACAAGCTGGCACAGGAGGTCTGAAGTACACATCCCTGCCCACGTGCTGCTCCCACCCAACCCTCTCCATACCTGCACAGTCAGGAGGAAGAGGAGGGACGCAGCCAAAGTGCTGAAGATGGTGTTGAGAAAGGCCACCTGGTAGAAGTTGGTGAAACCCTTGCGGTTGTTGAGGTACTTGAGCCACTGCTGGTCGGCAAGGGTGGCTTGGCTGAGGTGCACCACCACGGTGCATGTGGTGAGGAGGATGAAGACCCACTGGCCATAGTTGCCCCACAGGGTGAAGTAGGCTCTGCCTTCCTTCTTGATGGACAGTGACTCAGACACCACGAAGTAGACCACAAACATCATGAGGAAGACCTGGGGGAAGAATGGAGAGGTTACCAGCGAAGGAGAGGGCAATGTTTGACTGCAGCAGCCCAGAATGGCAAAAGCCCCAAGTACTAGGCTGAGTTCTGCCAGCCTAGAGCTGGAGCATGCCCTCGAGTCCTTCCACACCCTCCTTGCTCACTCAGTGTCTCGCTCCCTCCATTCCTAGCAGTGAAGCTCTGCAAACCACATCCAATGTGTTTGTGGCAGGGTGGCAGTGCCCAGGGGAAGAGGGCTCCGCTTACATTGACCCCTGGCCCAGGCAAGGTCTCTGGGGACACGGCTCAGCTGGCTGCTGTCCCCGCTGAAGATAGAAGAACAAAAGCCTCAAGTTCCCACAGCAACACGCATGAGTTCAAGGAAGCAAAAAGGCTGAGACAAGACCAACAAATGCCACCAGACAGGAGGTATCTCCTTCCCCCCAGTGGTGCCAGGGATGTTTTCTGTCTGCTATCCAGCCCCGGAAGCAGAGTGGTGACAGGTGTGGAGACAAGTGGCCTCAGGCAGGGGAGGTTTAGCCCGCAGTGACCAACGCTGCCCTTCCGGGAGCCCAGGCAATGAGTCCCCAGAGCCCTCTGTGCAGTGACCAAGAGGGAAGAGGAGCGCAGAGGGGAAGTAACACACTGACCATCATGAGAAGGTGCAGCGTGACACCCCTGCTGAGCCGCAGCAGCGGGAAGGGGCTGATGGTGACCGTGGCGATGGCCTGGCCGGCCCCCAGGAACTCCAGCTGGAGGGTGATGGCAGCATGCAGGTCCACACTGGGGTTATACTGCACCAGCTCCACAAAGACTGCCCGACTCCTGTGGAGGGAAGAAGACCAGCTCAGGGCACTGGGACAACCAGCTCTGGGCTTTTGTGTCATTGTTTTGTAAGACCACAGATCCTCTGCCCCTGTGACACTCCAGCAGCACCCCCTAAAAACCTGGGTGAGAGCAGAACATTTCCTTCACCCTCGCCACACTTACATGTTGTCGATCCAAGTGTGCTGCTGAAGGAAATTCAGCTGAGCCCTGCTTTCCTCTAGCGAAGCCCCCAGCTCCTGGACATAACCGCTGCTATCGTAGAAAGAGATGTAACCCCAGTACCAGACCCTGCAGAGGAAGAGGAGCCATGGGGTGAGAGCTGAAGGACAGAGCAACCACGGTATGCTCTCCTACCTAGCAGGCCAGGAGCAAGGGTGCAGATGCAGACCCCAACCCCTATACTGCACATCCAAGGGTGACAGCTGCCTCATCATTTATTTCACAAGACAAATTACAGAAGCACATTGATCCATCCCAAGTATTCCCAACCTCAGAACAGCCCCAAGTCCTGTGGTGCCCCAGACTTCCAACGAAGACGCATCCACAAACAAACCAAAGCAGAAACCAGCAGTGATTTAATACCCAGTATGCTGGTAAAGGCCAACCTCCCATATCCCACTTTAACAGAAAGCTAGAGCTGCCCTGTGGCCCCTGTGGACAGCTGGGTTACCTTGTTCTGCAGCTTGTCTCTGCCCTTGAAGCTGGGGAGCTGAACACTCTGCCTCTGGACCCCTGAGGACAGCACTACACTGCCATTCAGACAGCTCAAGGTGACATACACATCTCTAGGGAAGCTGGGTGAGCAGCAGCTATGTGCCTCCCATCACTCACACTGCCAGTGTGGATGCGTTCAGGGAAGGAAGGCCTTTGGCACTTCTGTTCTTTTGCACTTTGCCAGGCTCAGGGGCTGCAGTTGGCCTCATGAAGCAAGGCCTGGGAACCACCCTGGGTATCGAATCAACTGCAAAGATGCAACGTCTTTGGCAGATGGAGCAGGGGGTGCAGGTGCAGGCTGGGCAGCAACTTACCCCGTCAGGTCGGGTGGTGAGTAGGACCATGCAGCTGTCATGTTCACGGCCGCCCTTTCCCAGCCAGCTGCATAGTCAGCAGTAGAAAAGCTCTGCGAGTCGGTGCAGTTGCTCCTGGCAGCTGTGCCCATGCTACGGAGGATGTCCTGGGCACTGTGCTGGCACTCAGCTGGAACGAGACCCACACTGTCAACCCGTGGGGAGCCCAACACAGCCCAAACAGTGCTGGGGCACACAGCTGAGCTTTCACACTTAGCATCTCCCTTCTTCTCAAGCCCCCTCCACCTCCACGTCCTCAGTCACACCTCCAGAAATCAAGTCAACCTCTCTCTTTAAGTGTAAATCTCCATGATTGATTGCCCCAGTTCATCTCCGCAGGAGCAGAACCAGAGGCACGCTAATACACATGCTGCAAAGAAAAACCTGCCTCTGTAACCTTTAGCCTTGCTTCGTTCAGCCCCAGCTACACCCAGACCTGGCCATTTCAACCCTCCAGGATTGTCACCACTCACCCCGTGGCAGCAGAGCCATGAGCCCTCACCCACCTACCTTCCTGCAGCCGGAGCTGGCGCAGCCGGGCTGCTCCCAGCGTGGTGCTGTAGCTCTCCTGACCCGACCGGTTGTTGTAGAGGTAAGGGAGGAAGACCTGCGACATCCAGACCCAGAACTCATCTGACCTGCAATGGGGGAAAGGTGTGAGAGGCAGAGCTGCTGGCGCAACTCTGCTACAGCAGCCTCTGCATGCCTCACCCACAACCACTGGTGTTTCATCTGGAGGGGGGACTGAGTTTTGGAGAGCTAACCCAGGCTGCTCTCCTCCCAGGTGCCTGGCTAGCAGGCAGAGGCAGCATTTCCATCCATTTCAAGAGCTGGGCTGGCGTCAGGAAAATGTTTATTTGACATGCAAGACCTAAAGGTGACTGAATCCACTTGGCACCTGGATGAGGATCAGACCAGTGGGTCTGTGGCAGCACAGTGGAAAACAGATATGTAGGACCAGATTCTGCTCTGCTTTTCCCCTTCACACCACTTTCACCCCAGAAACTCCACTGAGTTTGCTGGAATCAGTCCTGATTCATACTGTGGTGAATGAAAGTTTCTGTGACTTTGCATGGCACGGACAAGCCACACCTATTTGCACAGAAGAATCAAGGGGTCTGTAGTGAGACGGGTACAAAGATGCCGTTAATCCCCAGCAGCTGTTCCAATGTCAGTCTGGACTGATGGAGTTTGCAGCAGCATGGAAACTCAGCTGGGAAAATTTAATCTAGTTAAACCGTATGCACAGAGCAAGGAAGGGAAGGACTCTGAATTTATATGAGATGTTATTTTTGGTTCTTGTGACGCTTTTTGTGGCTAAATCCTATAGTTGTAAATTTTGGAGCCAGAGCAAACTTGTTCCCTTTACACCAGATACAGAAAGATGAACATCTATAATTCACACCGTCCCTTCCCCACTGAAGAAATAATCGAAATTCAAAGAAATTAAAGTTCTCAACCCCTACAGGTCCCTCTGTTCTCCAGGAGAGGAGCAGAACCACAGGGACAAAACCAGACCTGCTCACTGCTGTGCCATGCTCGTGTGAGTGCCAAGCTCCACGGAGGCACCAGTGCTCCCCATAGAGTCAAGAACCTCTTACGGGAGCGACTGTGGAGCCTGAGCCCAACAGCCAGCCCCAGCCTGCTCCCTGACTCCTCGCTGCAGCCCTGCACAGCTTCTCTGGTATAAAGCAACATCTTGTTCCTCCCCAACCCTTCACACTTACCTCTTGATGAGGAGGAATTCGTTGCTGCCCAACTGCTGCTTGATGGAGCTCTGCAGAAGGTAGGCCCTGCTGTTGCGGGAGGCGTCTCCGTAGTTGGTGAGCAGGATCACCAGCAAGAACATCATGTAGATGAGGAAATTCTGGCAGAGAGTGGAAAGGGATTGCACCCAAGCACAGGGTGGTTTGCACCCAACACAGGTTGGTTCCCAATCCTGCAGCAAACCAGTGCTTTCCACTGACTGCTGGCTGCCATGCAGCAGGATCAGGACCCACAGCATGCTGTTCTTTCTTCTTCCATATGGGAAGCAGCTTAAAATGAAACCCAGACCACAGGCTCATAACAATATTCTTTGTTGAAAGCAGCCAGCCCAGCACCACGTTTCAGTTGATACACATCGCACAACCTCCCTGCACGAGCTCCTATATGCTGGCAACTCAGCTTATATGATAGTTATGGGGGTTTCCATCCTTTAAAGGGAAATCACTCAGTTAAAAATAACTTGACTCTGTTAAAGCAGCTGTGTATTACCAGCACAAGTGTGGAGGATTAGTCTTGAATGAGCTACAGAGAGATTGAAACTTCTGCTCCTACACAGGGAGTTATGTGTTTCGCAAGACTCAACCAATGAATTTTTTCGTGCAAGTTGGTGTCTACTCCACGCTGCAAACCTTGCCCTAACCTCAAACACCCGAGTTATGGAGCCAAACACACCAGCTGCTCCAAATCAACCCCCTTATGGTTCTGCCTTCCAGCCACCTCAGATCTCAAGTTCCACAGAGAAGATGAATGTCACTGCCAGTCTTTTACAGATGGGCAAACTGAGGCAGAAACTGGAGACATGCACCTACTAGCTCAGGAGATCACAGCTGCATTGGGAGGACCCACACAAGGATGTATCTCAGCTCCTGCAGCCAGCACTCTGCCTCTGCCCTAGGCACCACAGGCATCAGGAGATGTCTTACCTTCAGCATCCTGTGTAGCAGTTTGACCTTCCTGGCCTCCTCCTTGGCCTGGAAAAGGGCAAACCCCTGTGGGGGTCGGACTTTGCTGATCTTCTCAGAAACATGCTCAACAAATGGATGCTCCACCAAGGTATCATCTTCCTCTGGGTGCAAGCGCTTGGCAACCAGTGAGAAATAGAGGGCTTCCAGCAGAACCTGGGGAGAGAAGCAGTGTCGCGAGCCTGCAGAGAGAGCTGTGCCATCAGAACTGCCGTGGGCAGCAGCTCCTATGGGCCTTTCAGCACAGACAGCTAGCACGGCCCAGTTGCTGAGCACTCTCTGGGAGCAGCTAGGCAACCTCTAGAACAAACTGCCACCAGATCTGCTTCTCCTACTACTGCTAGTGTGCACACCCTTCCCCTCCTGCAGGGATACAGAGATGGGAGAGAGTATTCAATCCATGCAGCATTCAGTATGACTTGATTAGTGTCTGGACAAGATGTTAATTACAGCTAATACATACACATGTACAGCTATGTGGTTGTGAACTCATGTTACTCTTACCTTCAGGGGCTCCCAGACCAAGAAGGATGCCAGAAAGCTGAATATCCCTGAGATGAGCCACATGAGGGCAACGCTGGAGGAAAAGCTCACCCCGATCCACACAGAGACCCCCGTGGAGGTGGCAAAGAGGAGGAGGCTGATACCATGAGCCAGATAGGAGCACCAGGGTGGCAGCAGGCGCTTCCTGAATGTTTGATCTGCAACTGGGAGGAGGAGGGAAAAGAAGCGTAAGCATTAAGGGTCCCAACGGGCACAGGAAGGGCTGAGCACACCACTCATCCCAGCAGAGAGCTCACCACCAGTCCTGGGTGAGTTTGGAGGGATTATCCCAAACATCTCCCACTAAGTAGCAACGCAGACAGCAAACTGCAACACATCCAGCCTCAGAAGAGCAGCCTCCCATCTGCAGACAACAGGGTGGACCGGAAGAGATGGGATCCTGGTGTGGGTAGTGGGATGGGTTCCCTACTTTCTCTCAGAGCCCCAGGACATTGGGTATGCCCAGCCTGGCTGGAGGAGCTGCTGTCAAACCCATGAAAAGCCACACAAATTTGTTGCTCTGGCTGCCTTCAGACTGCCAAGCCACCCTGCCCTGGGGCTCTCTCGGCACAGCTTCTTTCACCCACCCATGCAAATCAATGCCTGGATAAAGATAATACAACCATTCATCAATCAAGATGAAACGATGGATTTTAACGGACCCAAGAGTATTTCTGCTGCGTCCAATTTTCCACGCTGCAGCCTGGCCCAGGGAGGCTATGCCTTAGGAAGCTAAGAGCTCATGGTCCGAGAACTGATGCTGAGCTTCTCCACAGGGCACCCGGGCACTTCTGACCGCAGAGACTTTGCGGGCCTGACAGCTTGCTCCCTGCCTTGTGCCAGCCCAGCTGGCCAGCTGTCGTGTTGCATGACCCAGCAGGAAGCATCTCTTCTCTTCTTTGCTTTGTTTGTCCAGTTGAACTTTCCCTGGCATTTGCCTGCCTTCCCCCTCTGGTTATGTACAGAGACTCTTGCGCTCTCATGCTGGCTGGATGAAGGGACTGATGGCTGCAGAGGGCTGCAGAGAGCACAGTAACCGGGCAAGCAGTGAGCAGAGCTTTCCCAGGGTGCACAGTAGGGACTGTCACAGCACAAGCGGTGGGCCAGGGCTTACTGAGATTCAGACTCCAAGAGAAGCTGGCAGGAAACAGCAAATACACTCCAAGCAGCGGAGCAGCCTTTCCTAAAGCTCCTTTCCTATTCACCTGCCTGTGCCTCCCAAGTGCTGCTGTGTGCAATGGCCCCTGTTCCCACACACCCACACCCTCCCTGCCTGATGCTGGCACAGCCCTGCAGCATTGGTACCTGTCCATGTTGACTTGGCCGATCTGTTCACTTCCCTGGGAGGAGCTGCCATGCTCTGGCCTTTGTCGTTCAGCTTCTGCATCATGACAGTCTCCACCTTCTCCCCGAACATGCTGGACCTGCCAAGGCAAAGGGATGACACTGCTGAGCTGTGCCACTGCTGGCTCTGCAGTAAGCAGGCTGGCACCAAGGTGGGCTGAGCTCCAGTGCTGACATCCGTGCAGCATGCCCAGGCCAGTTACAAGCACTTCCTTCTACAGGAGCGGGCCCAAGCCACCAAGGCACGCAGACGCTCTGCTCTGGCATCTCATAGGGAAGGGCTGAAAGTCTTTCCCCTCCCTTGATCTGCCGCTTTGCACTGGCTACCCAGCGGTGGGCTGCCAGCCTGGCTGGGTGGTGGTCAGGGTCTCAAAGCAGGGTGCTCTGGGCACAGTAACACAACAAAGATTCAAACCCCCTTCTCCCTTCTGTCAGTGCCATGAAGTGAACCCGTGTCCTGGCACTCTGTCAGCAGTCTGCAAAGCTCTAGAGACACATCTTCAGCTGGGGCTTTAAGAGGATATTCCAAGTGGCTCCTGGAAGGGTAGCCATGCCCCCCCGGAGTTCTGGCTGTGGGGGCTGGAGGAATCACGGCCAGCAAGAGCATAACGACTCATGACAAGACTGTCCCAGGCATTTGCAGTGTCTCAACACCCAGCTCAGCTCACTGTGGCTGCGTGCAGAACTGGCTGGTGCAATACTGGCTGCTGTGAAGCTGGGTGGAAGGGCAAGGGACAGGAGGCACTGGCTCGTGGGGGGACTCTGCTCCCCGAATACTTACAGGCCTGAGATCAGATCTGTTTCAGCCCTCATGTACGGCCCTAGGTCCTGGGAGTGGGAGATGCCACTAGCTCCATCTGCCAGGATCTGCCGGATCAGATCCTCATCTGGGGAAAGAGAGAGTGCAAACAACTTTGGCAGGAGCACAGAACGCAGCGCTGCACCAGGGGATGGGCCTGTACTGCTCTGGCTCAGCCACATTTGTGGAACTGGGGAGACGGAGGGCCAGGGTGAGGTCCTTCTCCATGGGACAGCCCTCCCCTCCTGTCTTCTAGCTCCTGTCTATCCCCAGCTTGGCTGCAGAGCCTGAAATGAAACTACTGGTACAGGAGGCCAAGCTCTTGTCCTTCTCCAGCCATTTACAGAGGTTCAGAGACACACTGTGGCTTTGCAACCAGTGAAGAAGTGTTGGTTGCTTGTAATGTTCAGATCCCAGGGGAACACATCTCTCCTTGCTCCCAGTCTGCTGGCGGTGTGGTGACCACTCACTTCAGACTGATCTACATCGGGATTTCTGCTTTCCCAGACTGGATTTCCCATTAAGAAAATACAACCCTCCTCCTCTGCCTTTCAAATTGAAGCCAGTGGTGATGGCAGCAGGCTCGGCTATTCTGCCTTCTCCAGAGCTAAGCCAGGGCTCCTAGGGACCAGATTGCTCCTCCTGCAGTTCCCTGGGGCACAGCAACTGAGCCATTGCTACTCACACACCCACCTGAGGCAGAGAAATATCGAGGCTGTCCTTGGTGAACGCTAAGCGACAAGCTGTCCTCCTCAGTTGCCAACGGGGCCTCAAGTCCAAGGTGGCGGCTGGCCCGGCCCCTCTTCAGCTTCTGGATGGTGTTGCCCATGATGGAGGGGTCGCTGAGGAGGTCTGGCCAGCTGAGCAGGGCCTCACTGGAGGGCCACCGCACGAGGCTGCAGGAAAGCAGACGAATGGGTGCAATTAGTTATGCATAGCAAATGGGAAGCATAAGAAAAGCAGCTGTGCTAGTGTGTAGGGAACTGTCTAGAAGGGCAACAGCACAACCCCAGTCTACCAGACCAGCAAACTACACTGAACTCCTCCTACTTGCTCCATCCTCAGAAACCTACTTACCTTTTGGAGTCCTCCAAGAAGAGATCTGTTTTGGTTTGCTCAGAGAAGGCCTGTGGAGGGAGCAGAAGCATTTCAGGCACATGACACTGGTTTGTGCCTGGTTAAAACAATAGGTTGTTAACATCAGCAATCACTGGGAACCTGGAGCCTGAGCTGCTGCTAGCCCTGGGCCCATGCCTCCAGGAGCCTGCTCTCCTCCAGAGGTAATGCCCAGGCACGCTGGGAATACCCATGCTTACAGACACAGAGCAGTTGCTGGAGACAGCTTGTACTCAGTACCCAGGACTGCGTACAACATTGATGCAGGTGAGACACGAAGGGCTGTGGCTCTTCCCCATCACCAGTAGCTGCCAGAAGCACTTGAGTGCATCAGTTCTTGCACCAACAGCTGTGAATGGACACTGGATCCGTACAGGGGAGCACACAGACCCATGCAGCCTGTCCAGCTTTCGGGTGGAAAGCAGGTTACCTCTGCCTGGAGCCCAGGGAAGGTGGGGAAGGAGCTGTCAAGGATTGAGGAGTCCAGGTAGTTGTCGATCTCCAAGGACTGCTGGTCTGAGTGAGTCAGGGTGTGGTTGATGGAGACCTGCAGGAGACAGGAAGGCTTGAGCAGAAAAGGGAGGGATGGAGGTGACAATGTCACAGTGGTTCAGAGCCCTGCTGCTCAGCAGATCCCATCAGCTCGCTACTCTGCTGGGGAGCTCCACACTTGTGCAGGCAGGGCTGGGGGACCCCAGGCCCACCCAGGGGGGCTGAGAACAGGCACATGCATGTCCTCCACTGCCCCACAGGCACCTTTGGCACTTGTACCCACATGTACCACAGCCCAGTGCCATCTAGGCTGCCCAGGTACAAGTCCTCAGGAAGCCACATGAGTTTGCAACCTCCTGCAAAGCAAGAAGTGCTTACAGGAACAAGAAATATCAGGCACATTTGCTGCTCATCAGTCACTGAGCAGCTGGCTGCAGTATTTAATGGGGCTGCTAATTGTGCCTAACTAGTCATTAAATCCCCAGCTAATCCCTTCACAGCTGCCTAACCACAGCTCTGCTCAGACAGCTGAATTTGTACCCAGGGTAGACATTACATTAGAAATGCTCCACTGAGCATCTCTCAAACTCCTGCCAATGCAGCAAAGAGTCATACCTTTAAATTTCATTGGGGTACCTATCACATACTGTAATCAAGAGAGAGGAAGTGCCTAGGCAGCTTTTAAAATCTGCCCTTTAGGTCTCTGTCTGGACACTGTCAAGAGTCCAGGCAGTGATCTGTCCCTCTAAGGTCAGGGATTGCTCCCAGCTCAAGAGGGAAGGCAGAGGCTTGCCAAGGGTCTGGCCATGGTGCAGGGCAGCATAGAGGCACAACCAGAAAAGTGCAGAGACTACCTGGAGAACTGATGTACCACAAAGGGCAGAATCTAGCCTCAGAAAAGCAAACCTAGTGGCATTATACCCATCTGGGCAGCCTGAAACTCCTTCTCGTTACCTTGCCACGAGCCATCCGGAAGAGAAATAAAATGACCAGGTAGAGAGGGTAGACCACCACGCTGGACACTAGACCAACAGCCACTGTGTCCACGTTAACAGGGATCAGGTTGGAAACTGCCCCATTGCTGGAAAGAATCAAGAGAGATCAGACACTGGTGTTAGCAGGAGCACTCAGGGCTGCCAGCTAAGCAAGCAGTGAGACAAAACTGCACAACCGGGTATTTCAGATGTGTACAGAAAGAAATGGGCATGGGCTGCGCTAACAGATGACATGGCAAAGCCAGATAAGGGGGAAAGCTGATGATTGTCTTTGGTCATCCACCATCCATGTCCTGGTCCCACATTCTTTGGAAGGGGAAGGGCAGACTCAGGGCCACAAGCAAGTCGCCTATTCCCAGCAGATGTAAGGTCTGTCCTGCCCTATGTAATGGGAAGTGCAGGAGGGATGCTGAAGAGGTAAGGGAGTGGCCAAGGGATGCAGCGCACCTGAGATGTATGTTCCCCACCACGCCGTACCACACAGCATTGGCACAGAGGAAGAGGAAGATGAGGAGGGAGCAGCAGGTGGCTCTCTGGACACGGGTGAAGCGGCTGCGGGGCGGGCGGTCCCACATAGACAGCCAGACATGCTTCTCAAAGAAACCTCGCTGCAACTCTGCTATGAAGATCCGGGAGAAGCTCCTCAGCTCTGTCTCACCTGAGCACAAAGAGAGAGAGGCTCTCAGGGCCAGCTGCACTGCAGAGGGGACCCGGCTGGGCCTGCCACGGTCCTCCTTCCAGACTGATATTGAAGGAACTATCCACACTGCATCTATATGGCCCCTCCTGCACAGCTGGGTCCCTGCCATGCCTTGTCCTCTGGCACAAAGGACCCAGCAGAGCACCTAGCTGCGGAAGACATCAGTGCAGCATGGAGGAGCCAGTGTGCAGGCTCTATGGGCTCTCTGCAGTCTCTTCCTGTGAGGGCCCTTCCCCAACACGGTAAGAACTGCCACGCTGCTCAGCCATCCCAGCCCCACACCCCAGGGGCTGAGCACTCACTGGCAGCATAAACCTCTTTCTCCACCATGCCATCATTCTCTTCACTCTCCACCGACAGCCAGTCATTCACCAGGAAGAAGTAGCTCTTGCTGCTCTGCAGGTCCCGGACTATGACGTGCTGCAGGTACCAAGAGGGGCTGAGTCCTAAAAGTTAAGAGATGAAGAAATGTGTTTCATGTCAGACATTCCCTGCGTGAAGCTGCAAAGCTGAGAGGGCACCACAAGCGCCCGTCAGTGGGACAGCAGCAGTTACCCTGTGACACTACCTTCATTGATAGGAAACACAGGGTACCCAAGCAAAAAGCTTGGCATAGCTAGGTCACCTCCTAGGCTGTATGGACATTTACAGACACTGCCACAGTGCACAGCACGTTGCATTGTATGTGTATGGGACGACAGCTGACCAGTCTTCAGACTTCCCTGTGATGGAGACTCCACATCCCCCTCCCCAGAAATCTTCCCCCAAGCTAGTGGGTCACCATGGTCTCCCATCAGGGTTAGTCCAGACTGTAGGCCCAGGTACCTCTCTCCTGGCCCAGGGCCCGTTGTGACCTGTGATGGCTGTCTCACCCCGTGTGCCCCCTCATGTCTCACCTTTATTGTCATGCCAAATGCGGATGCGCCAGATGCTCCCCAGACTCCGCTCCGTTGCGATCTGAAACACATCGAGGCTGTTGCGGTGGAAGGCATTTTCTCCATCCAGATGTCTGTGGCCACTTTTATTGTCTACACCATACAGGGCGATCCCCACATGGGCTGTAGTACCTGCCAGAGTTAACGGGGCTCAGTTAGGGGAGTCCACCCAAGGTGGAGCTGTTTCCCAGCCCTGCCTTCCTGCCAGTGACCTGGTACCAGATGCAATGACCCTTCAGAAGGGCCACCTGGAGGCTCGGGAGGAAGGAATGTGCTCAAGAGCCATCCCACACCCAGGGATTGTGTTACACACAGCCTGGAGGGCAGCTGCTCAGTTTGGCTTGGTGCATGGACCTTGGCATGCTCATGGTTTTCCTCTTTGGAGGGGACTGATTCTGACATTCCTTGCCTTGCTAACACCCTAATGGGAGGAGATGCTTATTCTGGATGTTTTTTCCACCAAGTAGCTGAAAGACTTGTTTTCTTTGACTTCTCTCCGGTACCAGATGCCAGATGCTCCTTGGTCCACCTGCTGAACCTGGATGGTCCTGGGGGTGGCTTCAGGAGAAAGCTGCTGCCAGTGAACCCAGTGGTTACACTAAGATCAACGGCAGTATGTTTCTGGCAGTGACATGGTGGCACTCCACCTCTGTTCTTGCTTAGAGCTTCCACATCCCAACTGCCTGGATTTCCAAGTCCAGGATGATGTTTCTGGCAATTCTAGCTACAAACCCAGCCCCAGATCAGAAAGCCAAGCTTTCTGCCTTCATGCTGCCGGGAAAGATTCAGACAGCAGAACAAGTGATGGATGCTGGAGGACAGCAAAATGGTCCATCTAAAGGGCCCACAAGGCCTGGATGCTTCTGCAGGAGAGGGTCAGAAGTGAGGAACAATCACTCCCTCTGGGCTGCTCCTGCAACCACAGCCCAGTCAGGGAAAGCAGGCTGGGTGTATTGCTATACTGTGTGGTTCCTTTCAGTAGCAGTTGCTTGCCCCACCCCAACAGCAAGCGGTGGGGCAGTATGCTCTTCTCCACAGCTCTTGACCTGCCCCATCATCAAACAATAAAAACTGTGAATGCTGTGGGAAGCCCTGAACTGACTATCTGCTCAGTGCTGCTTCAAACACCAGCTCTGGGCCCTGCAGGGGAACATTTGGTGCATGATGTGCTGAGGTGAGATCTCAGGGGAACCACACAGATGTCACACTAGGAATCAAGCACAGGAATAGACTGGGGACTAACCTGATCCTCTGCCCCAGCCAGTTTTCACCAGGATCTCATATTTGTACAGCCCGTTCTTCCCACAGAAGGGAATCACCCCGACTCGGTTAATGTCAATCATGTCCAGCTTGTGCACAATCAGTGCAGCCACCGAGTAGGTCACAAAGCAGACGGCACATGTCAGCAGAACGATGTAGTTGAGACCTGGACCTGGAGCCTAGAAGAAAAGATACATGTTGAAAGGTACTCTCCTTCCCCAGGAGGACCCCCCTCCATTCCCCAGGAGTAACGCTGCCTCCTTCCTGGCTATTATCATCGTTCACAGACATGATACCACATGCAAATAGAGACCTCTCCCCGCACAGGCTGTGTGGAACATACTGCAGCAGCCGGCCAAAGCTGCTGTAGCAGCTGCCGAGAGCTCTCTGCTCCCACTCACGTCACACAGACAGAGCTAGGAAGAGCCTGAACACCCCTGTGAGGCAGGGAGCAGCTGCCAGGTGCAAGCTTGCTGGGATAAAACAGTGCTGGGTGACAGCCGGGAGGCGTGTTTGGCATCTCACTAGGAGGTGAACACACTGCAAGGTGTCCAGGTAGAGAACAAAGCCATCTGCAAAGGTCTCTTTTTAGCAGCAGCAGCCAGGATTCACCATCAGAGGACTCAGCTCCCAAAGGCTCTCAGGTACTTGTGCCAGCTGGGCACGGGTCAACCACGACCCAGCTTGAACGTGAAGTCAACGGGAGCCCAAGGCTTTCCTCTAGGTGACTACAATCTGTTCAGTGCGTGACAACGCTGCACAGCTCTGTGTGACAATGCTCTGCTTTGTTTTACTCACAGGAAAGATGAACTGGACAGAGTTTGGGGGGACAAACAGACTGGCTCCAAAGGCAGTGAGGTGCTGGGTTAAGCACACAGCCTGGTCTGGCCTGGTCTCTTCCAGCGGGATGATGCCTTCTGTCTTCCACCGTTTCTCCTGCTCGCTGAAGTACTGGCAGAGGGAGGTGTACAGCCCCAGAGTCACCTCCACCGGGGACCAGCTGAAATGGTTTGTGATGTTGAAGTAGTATTTCTGGATGGTGTCATCCGTTCTGGAGAAGGGAAAGACAGCAAGGAGACATTATCAACCCACCTGCTGAAGGGACGCAAACCCTGTTCTGGTGGATGTGTGCCCATGGAAAGCACCCTGCTGCAGAGACAGGTAAGCACACAACGAGGAGGAAAAGCCCAGTGAATGTGGTGTAACTTACACCACCCTTTGGCTGTGCAAAAAATCTGGGGTTCTACAGGCCACATTAATTCTGCTTTATCTTTCAGCACCTGGAGCAGTATGTTGCACATCCCCTTTGCTGTGCTGGCAGCCTTGCACAGCTCTCTCACCCACCCTTCCCTATGTCCCACTGACCCACACAACACTTCCATAGCTACTCCATGATTCTTGGCTGGGAGCAAATATGCTTATCAGGATGATTAATCCCTCTTTGAGCATTCTGTTATCAAAAGCCATGGAAGCTGTGTCAACTTACACAACGGTGGCTCCACTCCTGCCCCACCTATTCCCAAGCTGCCTATCTTTTCTTCTCAGATAATGCCTCAGAACAGCTCATAAATAACACGAGGCACGGACACACAAGCTCCCAGGCAAGGCAGCAAGTCAGCAACTGAAGTTACAAGAATGACTGCTCTGATAAAAGGAACAGAGCTTTGCTGCAAAACCCAACAGCACAACAGCAGTGCTTAATGAGCCCCGGCAGACTCCAAGCAGCAGGCAAGCAGGGTATATGGGAGCCCAGGAGGAAATGTGTGTTCTCCTCCTGTCATGCGTTGGAAAGATGAGCTCTGAGGACAGAGGTGCTTTCATGCAGGTTGCACTGCACATCAGGAACTAGGCTAATGTGTGGTGCTTTGCTCTGGGAAATGGTTTCATGAGCTGCATGAAGCAAGCCCTGAATGTGCAAAGGTCAGTGTGAGTCCCTCGGAGAAAGAGTTCTGGTAAAGATGGGCAGCTCCGGGATCAGTAGTGCACAGAGGATGAAAGCCTGGACAAGTAGCAATCAGACTACAGTAAGTATCAGGCAAGTCAGCAGAGAAAAGGGCAGTGGGGGGAGACTCATCATCAGGGCTCATGATACTCACAGGGAACAGGATTTACAGCTCTAAAAAGGGGAACCCTCCCTCACCTGAATCAGAAAGGCAAATCACAGAGCACTGAGCTGCTTCTGCACCAGTGGCAGATATCTGGGAAAGAGGGAATGCCAGGGTAGAAGAGGTGCCAGTGCGGGTGTGTAGGAATGGCAGCTTGCAGCACCCTGCCCAGGAGAGCTGTCTCCTCCAAGGGCAAAGGAGCACTGTGGATAGCTACAGCAGCACCAGCCCTACAAAGCAGCCTGGTATAAACCATGGCAAGGCCCGGAGCATCCCTCGCGTATGTCCATGGGACATGCCTATGGGGGTGACAGGTATTACAAGGGAGGCTTCTCTTACCTGGGTGAAGTGAAGAAGGTGTAGAGCTTGTGGTCACTTCCAGCCAGAGCATCCAGGCCAATTTTCTTAGAGGCACTGCAGTTGTGCTCGTTGGGCTCTGGTTCGTGATGGAGATAAGCCATGATGAATGGCTCGGGCTCGCTTGCAATGTAGCGATCTGCATGGGGAGGGGGAGGAAAACCAAAAAGTACTTTTAAAAACCAGGGATAGCTCAATGACAAGCCTGCTACCAGCAGTGGATGTTCAGGGAGGAGTATCAGGAATGCAGAAAGCCAGGAGAGATGCCTTTCCAGATTGCACCCTCTCAGTCTGCAGTTCAGAGGACCCCTGAGGAAGAGACTCAGGATACCACTACACCTGACAAAGACAGGGACTGGACAAACTCCCTCCAGTGTTGATGGGGCTCAACAGAAAGGCTGGGAAAAGCAAAAGGCTTCTCCATGCCAGAATCCACAAGCAAGAATTACACTGGGGACTGGATAATGCCTGTGACAGCTGGAAACTCAACCATGCAGTTGCTGGCTACACCTGACATCCCCTCCCAACACTAGTTATCTCTTGACAGAGCTCTCCTTTGCTGCAACACCCAGCCCTCCTCTCCCACAGGAAGAAATAGCAAAGAGCATAGAGTTGGATCTGTCTGCGCTACCGTTCAGGACTCTGTAAGTGAGCTGGAAGTGCAGTCCTGCTTCTCTGTTGTTGCTCTCCATAACCACAATTAGGTTCACAGACGTTCTTGCCTCGATGACTTCAGTGCCAGCAGAGAGATTGTCAGCATCTGTGTTGTTTGACACCATGACGGTGATGGCTTTCTCTGAGTCCAGGCTCCCAATGGGGATCTGCACCCCGTTGTGTGTCTGAAACTCCATGGAGGCGACCTTTGTGGACACAGTGTAGTTGCTGATGTAACCAAAAGGGAAAGGATTGGAGTCCACTTGGAACATGACTTGAATGACATCTGTCAGGTTGGAAAGGGTGGTGTTGAATGCCTGGGGGATGGAGAACTGGCAGTTTGGTGTGTTTTCGTAGCAAAGCAAGTTAAAGGGATCAGACCGCTTGCCTGTGGCCTTAATTTCTCCTCCCACCAGCTCAAGAGGCTCTTCATTCAGCACCCGAGACTTCATGAGGATGCGCATCAGGCTGGAAGACAGGTTGTAGGCTTTGGGAGCTAGCAGCAAATTGTGGGAATCAGCAAGCAGCTCCTGGGGCTTGGACTCTTGTGAAACTGTATTGACAAGGTGAATTAGGTCACCTGCCAGGAGAGAAATAAATGTGCAAACAGAGGAAGTGGTAAATAGCCTAGATAACTGCTACAGTCTAGATAACATCTGATACCTTCCCAAAACAATCAGACAAGTCTTTCCTCAATGTCTTCTCACTGTAAGTCTACACTGTATACATGACCTTCTGCACTGGAAGTGTTCAGTAGCGCACAGCTAAAAATAGAGCTCTCAGCAATTCCTGCAGTCTCTCAGCTAATCTACAAAGTTTGGTGGTGAATACTTAATCACAACAGGCTTTATTTTCTTCTTGTATATTGACTAGAATGGCAGATTGGGAAATGGGGAAGGAATAGATAAAGCAAACATATGTTACTATGTTTTTGCACTATAAAGTGGAGAACACTCAGGAACGTGTAACAGGGAGTACAAATAAGGTGTCTGCTTCCTCCCAGGGTAACCAGGTGGGAATTCCCACACAGTGTTCACAGGTGCCCCAGTGAAGCTTGGCACCCTCTTCAGATTGCAACCAGGAAAGCAAGCATCTGGAAGCCATAGCTGTTACTCACTGTTTACAAAAAGGGAATTCCCTGAACTATTAGTGATTTTATTGACAACTGTCATATTTAAGTGTCTGCAGAGACAGCTGCCAAAGCCAGGACAACCCTGAGAAAAGTGCAGGGAGAAGAAAGTACTGGGGTGCCACACTCCAAATGTTAGATGCGATTCTCCTAACAGCTTGAAAAGGCCAAACTCCTAACGGTACAGGAGAAGGCCTGCAAAGCTTCTCCCAGCATACTTCTGCCCAGCTCCTTGCACAGGGAGACCTGTGCCCTCAGCAGTACCTGGTCAACTGTCACCTGTTCCTGCATGAACAAAACTCACCTGTGATATTGAGGATGTTGTCAGCGATGCCAGTCGGTGTCACAGTGCCCTGGGTCGTTTCCCCCTGTAGAATGGTCATCATAGTCTCCAGCTTGTTCAAGGTCCTTGTCAGGCATGACTTGCAAACCAGTTCCTTGCTCACCACCTGCACAGGGAAACACAGTCTGAAGCAACACGCCCAGGGAAAGACGAAAGCAGCTGTGGGCAAGTTCAGCTGGCTCAGTCCTGCAACAATTTGTTCAAACTTTTGTTGAAACACCACTTGCACTCTGAAGGTCACCCCTGCTCCTTCCAGCTCCTGTGAGGTGACTGCAGAGACTGTGGCTGCTCTGCTCACACTGAGAGATGCCAAGAAGCTGTTGGTATCTCCAAGACTCTTCCATCCATCTCCCCTCACCTTACAACCTGCCAGTGTACAGACAGGCATGCCAGGAGTCTGATGGAGGATGCATGAAGGTTGGAAAGAGCAATATAGGGCAGCATATTTGTGTTTCCTGGAATTCACGTGTAAGGACCAAGCATGTCTCCTGCTGTTGTATCTCATGAGCACCCCTTCGGGGCCACACACTATTCCTACAGAAATCAACCAGAAGGAGCTGGATAGGATTCCTCCATCCACTCTGCTATCTTCAATGGAAGCAAGATTTATCCCTAACTGAATCCATTTCAGTGTTCAAATACTCCTGAAAGCTGTGGGAGGGATCCTGCCACTCAGGCATGATGGATGTCCCTCCCTCTGCTCCCAGATGTGTCCAAGAAACAGAATGTTCTAGCCATGGCCTGGAGCTCCCCGCACTCTCAAGGGCTGGATGGGAGGGACTGAGGCAACACATGGAAGCTGTTACCACAAACCCATTCCTTGCTCTTATTCATCTTTCTTCTTTTAAGCATCATAGAATTCAGACGTGATTCACCATATGTTTTGGTGAAGAATCAAAACAGCATCTGCAGGTCTAGAATTCCCCCTCTTCTGATTTTATTTGTAAGCTATGAGAAGCGAGGACATACTGTGCAAACCAGAGTCCACAAGGCACAGTCAGGTATCAAGGAGCTGGGGAAGAAAAAGGGTTATGGGGAAGAACCACCCAAGGCTAGCTGCTACTACTTAGGAAGGAGAATTGGCTAAGATGACTACAACTCTTTTTTTCCCCTCCAGGAGAAATTCATGCTGATTTTTCCTCTCCCCTGTAGGTAAAATCAAAAAAGTATCAGCACTGATTGACACTTCTACAGGAAAGGAAATGTGTGAACTCCATGCTGGTCTAAACCGCTTGAGAAATTCTAGATTACTGTTTTTCTAAGCTTTTCATTCCAAACCAGAGCACAAACTAATCCTGGAGTGTCAGCTTTTGCCGTGGAACAAAAGTTCTATTTCTAGACCTAAGCTTCCACAGCGAGATCAAGTCGCAAGGCAAGACCATGTCAGAGAGAGAGGAACAAACCAACCCAGCATCAGAATGACATGTGCTGAACCCCAAAATCCCTGAACAAAGATGAACAGAAAGAAGTGATTTTTGAGGTTTCCAGACTTTGAAGCAGAGAAAGGAGCAGCAGAATAGGGACTCTGTGGGTGGGATGCCGTAGTCTGTCCATCATTTCAATGACAGCCTGTTCCTGCTGAGCGAGGTTGCTGACCTGGCTGGGGAGGTGATGCACAGCCAAGGCCAGGGTACCTGACTCCAGTCCTGAAAGCAAAGATCTGGGAGGGCAGGGAGGAAGAGCATGCCAGAGCAGACTGGCTGACCACCAAACCCCAAGTTATATAACTGGGCTCTCTTCCCTTTGCCCATCTGACAAAACACATAAAGCCACTCCTAAATCCACCAGGCAGCAGCCTCAGCACCGGGGAGCTGAAACTGCGCACTGGCTGGGGAACACAGCACTTCCAGTCAGCAGCAGAGCAGAGGAGAGCAGTGTTTCTAATCCTGTATGGTAGAAACAGGGCTGGAAGGAACATCAGTCCTTGGCGCTGTCCCTTGGCTCAAGGCAGGTCCGGCTCTACTTATGTTACTCCTGACAGGAGTCCAGCCTGTCCTCAGAGATTCTGTGACTCCCCCAACAATTTATTCCAGTGCTTCTCCACTCTGTTGAGGCATCTTCTACAGTCTCCATCTGCAAGCGAAGGAACCTGCTTGCTAGCAAGCTGCTACACCAGGGCTGGTACGAGAAAAAGCACACAGTTCTGAGGTGCTGCCTTCCAGCACGTGAATACATCATCTTATCAACGCCTGCTAGACTGGTGGCATGGCAAGGGGCAGAGCTGACAACACTTAGTACATCACCACAGAAACCTTGATGATGTCAACAAGCGACACCTGTCCTCCCTGTGTGGTATGCGTGTGGGAGAGAGACAGGGAAGCACATCAAGAATTGAAGAGCATCTAAGCTGCACCTGGAAGAGAGGGAGGCTGGAGGTGGTAGTGGGGAACATACCGTGCACTGTGCCAAGGCAGCCGAGATCTGCTGGATATCATCAACTGTGTTCACGTTCAGTGAGTTCAGGGTTTCTGTGATGTTGTTGCGAGTCCAGGTCCGGAGTTCAAATTCATTTCCAGCCTCAGATTCCAGAAGCATGGACCGCTCGTACTGGGAAGGAGAAAAGCAGGTAGAGTGAGGAAATGTATCGGGTTGTTTCAGAGGATGATCAGCTGTGTTGAAGTCACCTCTTCCCTGCACTCTGTATCTCCCTGCCTGTGCTCTTCCCCAGAGGGTGATCTCATGAACGGTTTTTTCAGTAGAATTCCCTCAATTGCACTTGTGCTCTCCAAGCAATTGTCTTAACAGCCTTGCACTTGACAGCTAAGTAGTATACCAGTGTGCTGTCCTTATCCAGCTAAGCATAGTGCCTGTGCTCAGGGGGATTGCCCCTGCTCAGCTTCCAGGCATACAGCAGGCTCTTATTGGGCAGGAAAGCATGAGTATAGACCAAAATCCCTGCCCCGCCTATAGAGATGCACAGGGAGGGACTCAGCACTACTTTAGGTACAAGTGAAAATGAATGCTGCCAGGAGGATGATGCTCCTGCACTGTGGATTAAAGACCTTGTATGCAGGCAGATCCTTCTAGCTGCACTAGCTCAGCAGTCAGAACAAGGAGGTCTCCTTAGCACCCATAGCATCACTGGAGCAGCTACAAGGAGTTTCCAGCCCTGCTGAGTTGGAGCGTGGTGGCTGGCTCAGGGGAAGTGTGAAGGAGCTGGGGGAATCTGGGCTAAGATTTTGGTTTCTAAATTCAGTGTTTAGACTTAAGGTTGGCAGTACAGAGGAAAAACTATCTCAATATGAGGGCAAAAAAGCAGGTGTCATGGAGATACCCAGGCCACTGCCTTCTCTAGGACCCTTGCTTTATTTTGCAGCCCTTCTGCTTCCCTGGTCATTGTGTGCTGAGACCTTGCTAACCTTTTTGATGTGTGAAATTAGGTCCAGCCCAGCTCGCAGCATGGACGTACACTGATTTACGTGAAAAACTGTAGCATTAATCATTTCCCTACATCACTGTACAAAAACTGGCCAAATAACATTACTGGCAATTGCAAGGCCTTCTGGAGGCCCCTCTTGGGCAGAGGGTGCTGCTTTACCTCATTTAAGATGGTGATGAGGGCCAGAGAGTACTCAATGACCTGTTGAGGATCCCCTTGTTTCACTAAGCCCTGGAGCACGGTGTCAGTTTGATTGTACAGCCAGTGGGAGAGGCTGGGGAACCCCTCAGGTAAGCCAATTTCCATGGAGCTGCCAAGGGAAAGAGGTATTTGGGTTAAGTGCAGACTATCAAATGGAGCTGGGGGAAGGAGGCAGAATCCGCTCCTTAGCTGGTAAGGAAGATAAGGGGGGAAGCAGGTAGTTAAACAACAAAGACAACATTGCTGAAGCTTGCCCCGGTGCCCAGTTTGCACAAGCTGTATGTAGGAACATCATGGACCTGCATCCTGGTTCCTCACTGGTCCAGCTCTGTGAAGCTGCAGATGGAGGATGCACACATTGCATTGAACCCAGAGAAGAAAATCCAGGTTCAGTTTGATGGAGCAGAAAGAGCACTTAAAAACAGAGTTGGTGTGCTGGGAGAAGCTGCACTGCTTTTGCCGTTGTTCCCTGGGGTCTGAGGAACAGCTGGGACACAGACCCCCCTCTGCAGGCACTGCAGGACCCTGCGCTGCAGCCTGGGAGGCCAGGATCACATGTACAGCATGGGGAGTTGCAAATCAGTCTCGAGAAGGAGCAGTCCTACAGCTCGGCCAGGCAGCAGAGACCAGCTCAGGATGCTGCCCAAAGACCTGTGGGCACTTGTCACCTGCATGGAGTGCACTGGAAACCAAGAGGCATTTGCAGAAGGGGTAACTGGGCTGGCACAGTACTGGCCCTGCCGAGACTCAAGCTGCAGTCCCTCCCACCCTATTCAAATGCATGTGCTCTCCACTTCGGCTACATGAGATCTCCCTGGCTCTCAGCAGCGGAAGGTGACGGAGCACAGAGCTTAGGGATCTTCTGCGAAAGTGACGTTGTGCCTTCAAAGCAAGGTGTCACCAGAGAATTAAGGAGGTGGTCAGAAAAGCAGTAACTTATGGGGAAGTCTCCCCCTCGAGCGATGATTCACAAAGATTACTGCACTTCTGCTGAGCCTCCCTTCGTCTTCCCACCAACAGCCTCTTCCAGGAGGCAAACATTTCTCCCAGCATCTGCCGAGCCCTTCAGGACAGGGACTCAGTGGTCAAGCCATAAGACTGACTCAGGAGCCTAGGCTGGACACTGGCACTGCCGTGTAAGCCCAGCCTGCAAGCGGCAAGCAGTGGGTCTTACCTGTTAATGGCTACCACGGTTGCTCCCAGCTGGTCCTGAACAAGGACTGCCACAGACACCATAAAGCCACTCTCATGAAAGCCCGGGGGCAGGAAGGCGCTGTGCTCTGCACGGCTGCCCTTGTACACGCAGAACTCATGGTAGTGCCCAGCCCTGTGGCGAGATGCCAGCAGGATGTACACCAGCGGGCCCTCCGCGTCCTCCGTGTCTTGCCAGCCTGCAAAACAAACCCAAACAGAGGGTCTGACGGGGTCAAGGGCACAGGGCGGGGGCTGCAGCCACCGTCCCAAAGCGCAGCCTGACCATCCGAGCTAGCACTGCCTGGCAGTGCCCCATCCCTCCCCTGGTGTGTCCCACCCTGCCCAGCCCTTCGGCATGGCACCTGCCCTCACTGCTGTCCCCAGCAAGGTGTCACCCTGCTCTGGCAGAGGGACATGTTATCCCCAGAGTGAGGACAGCTTGAGGACTCCACTGGGCTGCAGTGATGTCTCAGGACCTACAATGTAAAGCTCTGACCCTCTCTGAATTTTACTGATATTTAGGGGTTTCTGCTTAGATGTCTGGGTACCATAACATTTAAAAGGATTTGTGAAGACTTCATGAGCAAAATAAAAACGGGAATAACTCTACCAGGGCTGGGAACAGCACTGACGCAAGGCTGCAGCTTCTGTACAAGCCCTGCAAAGCCTGACATAAGACAGAGGCTCAGCACAGTGCTCAAGCAGTTCAACATCTCAGGAACAACTCAGTCTAGGATAAAACCTGCACAAAGGTTTCCTGGGAGCTCCCAGGAATTATGAGGAGTCTTATGGGAGCCAAGCAGTTGGGAAATTCACTGTGCGTTTCCCAGTGAGCACCACCAACGGTGCTGGTTCTGTCAGTGCTCACTGCACTGGACATTTGACCAGTGAGTCTGTATCCTGCGTGTTTCACTTCCGCTTAAAAACAATTACTAAGAGCTAAAATTCCCAGCACTCCAAAGAGATATCAATTTGCTAATTATTCTGGGTGGCTCAAAACATGCCAAAGTTACAACCATATGAAGCTGAATACACTTCTGCTTCTCCCCCAGCTTAAGGTAGGCTTTGGTGACCAGCCTCCCCAGAACCAGCCGAATTCATCATCTCCTCTGCAGTGTGGCTTCCCAGCATTTGTACACAGACAGCACTAACCTCTAACACTAATTTGGGGAAATATGGTTCAGAGGCACTTATTCCTTGGCCCAAGACTACAGGATGTCAGCCAGGCCACTTTTCCAAAGCTAGACTCGTTGCCATCTCTGCAGCTGGTTGAGAAGGTAAATGCCGACGGGAACATCCAGCCCACATGGCAGAGAAGGCCCTAGTGCTTTGTCTTTTGACTCTTCCCATGTGTGACTCAGTTTTGGGCACCTCTCTTCTTTTTCCTACACTGAAATGCCAGTTTCTTCTGCAAGTACTGTCCTGGCCTGGTATCACCATTCAGCTACAGGAATTAGGATGTTAAAAAGTGCCTGCCTACTACCACGAGCTTTAGAGCTCCATAATTTGGGCACACAAAGCTGCTCATGGTCCAAGCTTTGGGGATCAGAAACGGAAAGACCCACTTCTGAACTCAGCCCTGGCCAACAGTGACCTGGGGTAGGAGCTCAGGGTAAAGAAAACACCGGTGGGAAGAAGGGCAGCAGGTAACATGCTGGTCATGAGAAACCTTTGCCCACGAGGAGCAGAGTGCCCAGCACCGCTGTCCGGTTGCTCTCACCTGCGCACTCAAAGTGCACCTTTGCCATCAGTGCCCTGAGGGGTCCTTCGGGAGACAGCTGGCAGGATCCTCCAACAGGCGGCTGGTTGGGGAGCAGATCGATTGAGGCGAATCCTTCCTCCCCAGTTGTGAGGTCCGTGATGTGAAGGGTAAAAGTATATCCCTCCCCATCCTTCAGTGCCCCTTGCCTCAAGACTAGGTTCATGCCTGTGTCGCCAGTGGAGGTAGTTTTTTTGTCCAGGATGAGAGACTTGTTTTTAAAGCTGTGTGCTGCCCATCTCTATAGAGAGGACAAGGGGAAAAGACAGGAGAGGTTTTGTTTAAATCTGAAGTTATGTCCTTAAAATGTTTTCAGATTGAGTCTCTTATAAAAAGTAACAGATTTCTAGTGGGAGCGTCTGCCAAATTTGCAGTTGATAATTCAGCTTTAGTCTTGTGTGCTACAGCAACAAGAACTGGAACCTTTCCAAAATGTCTGGTGGGAATATTTCCACTGTGAGATCTACTTTAGTCTCTGGGATTACATCACCCTCCAACAGAATATTTCATAATACAGAATACAAAACACAGGAAATAAATTAAGTACTGGTGGAGTCTCCACGGGATACCATGTTTTATATGCTTCAAGCTGAACGTGTCCTGGATGGTTACTGTTAATAGCACAAATGTACAATTGCGATAACAAGAGGAACAGTGAGATAGCCAGCCAGAAAATGCCATAGAAGTACATGCTGGGCTTGCTGGGAGCAATACAGACTAGCTCGCGCAACAGGACTTCCACTTCTGAGACCTGCTTCATTCAACAGGCTGCAGAGATGCTGCAGAGTGGAATCTGTAATTAGAGGGCATGAGGGACTTGGAGGATCAAAAGAGACAGAACAACCTCTGCTTGAGCCACCACAATAATGGGCAAAAAGCCAACCAGCAGGGAGAAGAAAACACTGTGCAGACCTCTTCTAGGAAAAAAGTGGCTTTTGTGTGGAAACAGCTGGTCACTCATGGGCTTGGCTTGAAAATGACCCAGCAAGGACTTGCCCTTGTGTAGGTCAAGACACTGATGGAGGACCGTCAGCCCATGTGTCCCGTAGCCTACATGCACAACCCAGGGCAAAGAAAAGCTCTGGACACCTCACAGGGGGTCCAGTAGTTACAGGACATGAGGAACCTGCTTCACAGGCCCTCCTAAGCCTCCTCCACGCTGCTGAGGCACAGAACAGCACGTGAGAGCCCCATGTCACACAAAGCAAGCTCCATACAGGGCCTGTTTTAAACCTCTGACTCTGTAAGCCAATCCTGCAGCCAGGTCCAGGGGCTGTGACGAGGAGACCAGCATCAAACAGCCTTCTTCATCCCCTCAGCCAGACCTAGCCTGCCACTGAATTAACAGTCAGCAATTGTTTCCCCTCTATGTCTCTACAGCCATTTAGGTCCCAGACTTTATTTCTCACACAGCTCTTTCCACCCTGTCCTCTTTGACTCTCCCCTTCTCCCTGAAGTCCACCAAAGGTGAAGCGAAGACCAGCTAATGACTTTACCCCAAGCTTGGAGTCATTGTGACAGTTCTGGCAGGTCCCCTCCAGGTAGACGTAGGAGCTCTTGCTAACTTCATAGACAGACTGAGCCTTGCAGGAAACGCACTCCAGGGACACGATAGGGACTCCCCCCCTCTTGATGAATACCTGGGAAAGCAAGAGGCTCCATCAGAAGATCTGAGACAAAAATACAGACATCTAACAGGCAAGCAGACATCCCAGCACCTGGTTCTGCAAGGAGGAATTGCTCTGCCACAGCCCAGTCTGTGCTAAGGGAACAGCAGAAAAGGATTTCTAAAGGATTTCAGGTCAGACTTAAGCTACATCACTTTTCTTACACTGGCCAGTTCTTCTGTCACTGATTTTCAAGAGTCACCCAATGCCAAGCTGGGCCAATCTAGGTAATTCTGGATTTACTTTATTTACACTTTTTAACGACATATATCACTTTCAAAATGTCCCTCTGGTACCCTGTGCTGAATTCTCAGCAAGTCCTGCTTGTGCTGCTGGGCAGAGATGATGCTAACTGAAGCATGTTGGTGGACCAGCCATCTCAGGACAGCTGTTAACCCTACAAGAGTGGGATCCACGTTACGGTTGGGAAAAGAGGAACAGTCTAACTGGGAGGAGGAAACCCTCCACTACAGCACAGACCAAACATCTGGTGAGCACCTGCCCTGGGAAGCAACTGCAGCTCTCTTTTGTTTCCTGTGGGCCAAATTCTTGGTCCTGCCTCTGCAGCTGTGTAACACCTGACCTGGTAGGGTCATAACAGATCTGCCGTGGACACAGGAGAGTGGGGCTGTGGGTCCCTGTCCTCGACTCAGAAGGCTAAACGGGAAGTGTTTACAGCCCAGACTAACAGAGGGCTCAGGGCAAGCCAGGGTTTACTGAGAATGCACTGCCCTGTGCAAAGCCAGCAGGGTCCCGCTGTCCCCCCTCCATCCCTGCTCTGACCTACAGAGCTTGGACTAGAACCACATGTCACGTTTCAGGACCCAACCCTTGGGCTCTCAGAGTTCACGGCCTGTGCAGAACCATCATCATTTCTGACCTACCTATGTCTCTGATAGATAAAAATAGCCAGAAAACACAACTCCCACTGTGCATCAAATGCATTTTGCTCTGCAGCGTGGAAGAATGACCTTTTCCAGAGAGTTGCATGTATTCCAGGCTTTTAGCTGAGATCTAAGTTGCACATCTCAAGACGTCTACCACACCTCCTCAGCAAAGCACTTGGAGAGGGGAGAGCACTGATGGCTCAGACACAACGGCTATTGAGCTCTGACCCCAGTACTTTGTCTAAATTCCTTTAATCCTCTAGGAAATGGGGTTGTCCAGCATTCAGCAGAGCCCTCTGCCCTGGCATAATGAATACTCTGAATTCAAAGAAAGACAGTAATGAAGACATTGTTTAATATGGCAGACTTTTAAAAGAGGATAAATATTCCACAGGACTAAGCCGGAGCGCCTTGAAGCTTCATTCATTCCTACAGTATTTGCAAATTTCCTGCGACGCTGGAATCATTGTTTTGTGCTCATGCATGGAAACCAGATAGTATGGAATGTCCTTGAAAGACTATCAATTTAATTTTTTTCTTTTTATCCTCCAGCTTTGGTTTAAAACCCAGGGAGTAAGAGTTTCCACTTTCAGACTAACTATATCTCTAATTGCCAAACACACCACGATGAATGTTTCTGACATAAACCATAACTGCTGTCGGACTGCAGATGCATTCAGCGTTAAGCTTAATTTGATATAAACAACATGCACTTAAAAAAATCCTCCCTTAAAAAAATTCAGGAGAGAAGAGAGGAACTGTTGACAGTAAAATTAAGTACCAGCTCTCAGGAAGCTCTCTCTGGGCAAAAACTGGGGAAGACCCTGGTGCTGTGACATGTTAAGAGTCTGGGACTGCACATGGTGCTGGAAGAGCCACCTATCATGGGCTCCTTTGCTGTCCTCCTAGAGCAGATCTGCTGTCACAGACGCTCAGTCCCGGTACCATTCAGGGCTGGGTCTCTAACGCAGCCTCTGCACAGAGAGGGACTAATGCAAGGTCCAAAGGAAGGAAGAAACTAAAAGGACTTGGCAGGACAAGTAAAAAGTGCTGCCCAAGGCAGCATAAGATGAATACATCACAGAAATACCTACGTCGGTTCCTGACAATGACCTGGATGAGATGGGTTAGGGAGCCCCAGCGATGCCCTAAAATCTGCTTCCCCTGCTTTCACATGCTGGCTGGTGCAGGTAGGTAGTGTTAGCTTCCACTGCCCCAGCTGAACTGGCACTGGCTCTCGGATGGGGCCAGGGGACACAGCCTGGGGAGTCACCCATAGCTGGGCACTGTCCCAAGATAGCAGTGCTCTCCTCTAGAAAATTCCTTACGAAAAGGGCCACGGACTTCCAGCTCGGCTGTCTCCAGCAACAGGCACACAAGGACAGAAAGCGACAGTTGTCTGTGGTACGTACGGTTTGATTTGTTGCCTCAGGACTCATACCCTCCTTCCTGACGGTGAGGTCGAACGTATACTCCACATCTGCTTCTAATAGAGCTTTGGAAATTGTGACAATTCCTTCCTTGGCACTGAAATTCAGAGAGCACCCTGCAGCCGAGCTCTGCTTGCAAGGAGAAAAGAACTTTCAAACCCTCCTTGGTACGGGTGCACATCAGGTTAGTCCACAGCCAAAACATGCAGGTTCACACAAGTCAGTGTTACAGATCTTACTGTGCAATGCCACCACTGGGGTGGGAGAAACGGGGTGGCATGTGGACAATAAATCACATTACCCTATTCTTCAGGTTAGTAAGCAGTACTTGGAATACTCCTGTATTTCATCTGAGCTTCGATTTCTTATTTTATAGCAATTAATTCTTCATTAAATAGCTTACAAACATTGCCAAACAACACAAAAAGCTCACATTAAACTCAGAAGTCTAAGCCACACACACTCCACATCTTTCTATTTTGAGGTAAAGATAGAAAACAATGACATTTTACAAGCAAAAGAATCGCACATTCAATCAAAAAGCACTCCTGAGGGGGATCTCCCGTAAGACCTTGAAGGGCAGTTCTCCCTTGCCCTTCTGTCACTGTAGTGTCAGACCATTTCAGCATGTGAGGACAGTGACCTGCCTGTGACCATAGTGACCATGACCTGTGGTCACTTGACTCCTCCAAAGTCTAACTTTGGCCCCTGCTGAAATTAGACACATTTAACTGTTAACGGGAGAGGGACCAGAGCCCTCAGCCCCGCAGACTGCAATCAGCAGCTCTGTAATTCCTTCAGGTTATGGAAGCAGCCACACTGAAACCGCAAACCAGAGGCCAAGTACAGAGGAAGCAGCGATGCAGATGCCTCAGCTTCCAATGCCAACACTTCTGCCGCACGCAGGGACACTGCGCAGTGCCGGACTGCAGCAGGCTGCGCTGCACAACTCCTCACAGCAATTTTTGTACCATCATCCTGAGCTGGGAAATGGGAAACCTTCGCAACACTCCTTCCAGAGCAGCTTTGTTAAAGATGTTCACAAAAGCTTCCCCCAATACCATTTCAACCCAGACTTATGTTTGTAGCAGAGTTGATGTGCGGCTCCCAAACCCCCTCTGGCTGTGCAAAACTATTCTTACCTTGGAGGAGAATGTACAAGACCAATCATATAACAACGGAGTCTGTTCACCATCATCCAAGTTTGGGTCATAGGACTTCTCCCCATCCAAGATTAAGTCCTGAGTGTTGGACCAAACACGGTATGACCCTCCATCAATGATTGGGACCAGCTTACTTGGTATCACAGTCACATTGGCAAAGATGCTTTTGGACAGCGGGGTATCTCCAAAGGAGACAATAAAAATGAAGCAGTAATTCCCAACTTCCAGGGCAAGCTTTGGTATAACTAGCTGGGGCCTGTTCACATCAACATTTGGCAGACGGATCCTGCTGGAGTCATCCAAGTTCATGCAGCTGGGTGCTTGGTAGATCTCCCACAAGTGCTCTGTCTGGTACTTGATGCATCCTCGGAGGTCTATCTGTGCCTCTAGGTAATTCCTCTGGGACCGCTTCATGACTACTTGAGGGGGCAAGGCTAACTCCACCTCTGGCTCCTCACACTCCAGGACTTTGACAGTGACAGTGAGGTGGGCTATGAAGAAGCTGATGAGATTGGTGGCGTTCACCTCCACCAGGTAATCCCCAGGGCTCAGGTAAGAATAGTTAGCCACTGCAACCCTGGTCATTTGAGTGGAAGAGCCATCCCCAAAGGTCCACAAGAACTCAACACTCCTGCTGCTGGGCACCACTGCTGCTTCAAACAGTGCTGTCCTGTTGACAAAGGCATTGGAAGCAGTGAGGGAGACTTGGACTATTGGGTCTTGGACTTGGATGGTTCTGGTGATATTGATACCTCCCAAGTCATTGAAGGCATTCAGGTGAATCTCAAGCAGCCCTGCAGCTTCTGGAGTGTAGGAAACACTCTCTCCTGCCACACTGACCACAGATCGTCCTCTCTCTTTCCACAGGGAGAACTGCCACAAGAATGCCACACGGGAGCCACTCCCCACCTGGGCATGGAAGCTCTTCTCTGTGCCTGTGGGTATGCCTTCCTCACAGCAGTTCAGGAGCCTGACATCGCGGATGGCCTCCAGGACAGAGATGAGCACTTGGGCATGTGCAATGCTGATTTGGTTCTGCACTGTCACAGTTACCAAGTAATCGCCACTCTTGGTGAACTCATGCGTGTACCTGGACGCATTGAGCACCACAGAGTAGTCCCCACTTATGCTCACCAAGTAACTCACAGAGGTACCTGACAGCATCCTGATCACAAAGGTGACCTGTTCCCCCGGCTCCACCACCTTCTTGCTGGCAAGAACTTCCAGTCCTTGAATCCTGTCCAGCACTGAGATATTCCTGCTGGCCAGAGCCCAGCTGATGTCATTTGATGCATTCAGATAGACTGTATAAAACCCTGCTGTGGGGAACATGACTGCCACGGACTGGCCAGTCAATGTGCCATTTGGCACCTCCCAAAGCCATGTCACTTCAGTCCCTTTCTGCAGCTCCCCCTCAAAGACAACTGTGGAGCCTGATGAGACATATCTACAGTCCAGTTCTGCAGTCCCTATACTCAGCCCCTCTATGACCTCCTCTACACAGATAGGAATTGTTGCATTGGTTGAATTCAGCTTGTTTTCTGCTTCAACGATGACCTCTATCACTCCAGGACTTTGGAAGGAGTGTATAATAAAGGGTTCAGAGGTAACAGGAGAGAAGCCATCCTCTAGGTACCAAACGTACGTGATGCCAGTGCCACTGGTTATGGTAGTACTTATGTTAACAGAGGCATTAATAGCAACTGGGTTGGGGAAGGCACAAGGCTTTAAAAGACCAATGCTTTCAATGAACTCCAGCGTCCTGTTAGCAGTTGCACATCCCAGCATATTAGTGGCTTTCAGATAGACGGTGTAGTTTCCAGCTTCTACGACGCTCAAGGAGAAGGTTTTCCCAGTGAAGGTCTGCACAGCATTGCCATCCCTTTGGGCTACCCAGCTGTAAGAGATGTTTGTTCCCTCTCTCACCACTGCCTGCAAATGGAGTGTTTTGTTAGTCGGGAAATAGATGTCCTCTACCAGGTCACTGCTAGCCACCTGCAGGCCCTCAATCTGTTCCAGGACATAGACATAGATGCTGTCCTGCAACGAACTGATCTTGTTCTCTGCTGTCACAATGACATTGAATGTGCCCACGGACCGGAAAGTGTAGGAAATTGTGGAGGAGCCTTGGATAGGAGTGCACCGATCACAGAGGATCCACGAGTAGCGGATGGCACTGCCAGCTACAAGCGTGGCTACAAAACTCACTGAACCATTTAACGGCACCACTGTTCTGCTGGCATTGATGGTCAGCCCCTGGAGCCGACGTTTCACTGTGACGTCGATGATGGTCTCATTAAAGCTCACATCATTCCGGCCCATCACACTAATAGTGTAATGGCCCGTGTTGTTGTAGGAGTGGGTGGCGATTTGCCCGGGCTGGGTAGTGCCATCTCCGAAGTCCCAACAGTAACTCACTTTGGTTCCATTCATGCTGGCAGAGAACAGGTAGATCTGGTTCAGCTCCAAAACACTTGTCCCGTTATATTCAATCTTTGCTACCCCAACCGGTTCCTGGACTTCCACAAACGCTGTGTCATTGTTGAAAGAGACATTGTTGGAGACGGTCACTGTGACCAGGAAGACCCCTGTGTTCTTGTAGGTGTACGTGACTTCCGTCCCACTCGATCTAGTGGACTCATTGTTCCCAAAATCCCAGCGGTAGCGGTACTGGTAGAGAGGCACGGCACTGACCTGGAAGCTGCTCTCTTCACCAAGCCTCACAAACTGCTTGGAAGGGAGAAGTGTGACATTGACTATCTCTGGCTCCACACAGACACTGGTGAAATAGTGAGCCTTGTTAAACCTGCTTGAGAGAGTCAGGGAGAGGGGGAATGTCCCGCTTCGGGTGAAGTTGTGCATCACCACAGGGTCCCCACTGATTGTGACATTGGATGAGCCATCTCCAAAAGTCCAATCAAAGATGTATTCATCAGGATTCCCTGTCACATACGCAGTGAGCTGCACATCCGGGTGCTCAAGGATGCAAGAAGTAGGCTCTATTTTGAGTACTTCCAGGACAAATATCCGAACAGGCACAGTTTGGGAGACAGAGTTCACAGGATTCACAGCTGTCACGTTCACAGTACAGTTGATGTCCTTAATGTACACATGTTCTACCACTGGCACTTGACTTCTCAGCACTGTCCCGTCCCCCATATCGAATATCCAGGTGATGCTGTCCCCCGTCTGCACTGAAGCATTAAGGGTCACAGATGCTCCCAGCTCTGCTGCCTCATCTGCAGAAACATGAAGCCCGGTTATCTCTTCAAACACTTGGTAGCACTCAACTGCCTCCACACTGCTTATAGTATTGTTTGCGGTCACGGTGATGTTGTACACCCCTCTTCTGGGGTAGCTGTATGTCACTGTAGACTGGCTCTCTGTGAACAGCAAGGACCCATCCCCAAAGTCCCAGGTGTACACGACGCCATAAGGAGATGGCAATGGATCGGCTCTGAAGGTGACCAGACGGCTCACAACTAAAACATCCTCCTCTGCTTCCATCTTCACATCAATCAGATAACTGTGGATGTGAACTGGGGTCAAGTGGGTGAGGTTCTCAAACTGGTTTGACACGACAACCATCAAGGTATACTCTCCTGCATTGGAAGAGAGCAGAAAAAGACCAGCGGTGAGGACACACTTGTGCAACAGCTTGCCCAGTGCTGCGGCAGTGTGGGAAGCAGGACAGGGAACTGCAGGCAGATACTCTGCTCCTGCACTGTGCACACCCTGGGCTTCCCTCCTCCACTCCAGGACAAGCAGGAATTACAACCCAGCCATGCATGTGAGGACCAAACACCAAGTAAGAAGCCAGTCTGACAGATACAGAGAAAAGATTTTCCTTCTGTTTGCTCACAAAACAGACCACCATCCTGCTGCCCACAGTAGCGCTCCCTACTCCCTTCCATCAGCACAGAGCTCGCCTGCCACTCGTCTGTCTGCTGAGACTGCCCAAAAAGGGTACTGTGTGTGGTGGACTTGCTTCTTACAGCATGGACAAACCTCTCCTAGAAACAGTTACAGAGGATGGCAATTGCTGGAGACTTCCAGTCACTCTGGCTGTTTGCTCAGGAACGAGGTAATGACTTTCAAGCTATTGTTTTACTTGAAGGTGCCTTGTAGCCCCCTTGCAACAAAAATATCTGAGCCCCTTCTTCCCCAAAGAACTGTCCTGAGCATACCTGGGTCTTGATAGACGTGTGAAACATTGTGCTCAATTACAACTTCATGCACACTGGGATCAGGAACAAGGAAAGACTTGTTGTAGGGAGGTTGGAACAGGTATGTCTTCTGGACACCATCTCCAAAATCCCACCTGGAGAAACATGCAAACCATGTTACACTGCACGACAGGAGACTCGTGGAAATCCCAGAGGAACACTGGCCTGGCCTAGGGCTGTCTTTCAGGCTCAGGCCTGGGGTTTCCAGAAAAACCATAGGAAGAGTAATGCCAAGTATCAAAGCAGTAGCTGAGCCCAATGCTGCAGAACTGTCGCTGTGAGAGGAGTACAGCACTAGTAAGAAGAGGAGGAACCCAATATTAAAGCAATGTTGCAATCCTTTAAAAGAAAGGTATTTCAGCCTTAACTATATGTCCCAGCCAGTGTGACTGAACCACGCTTGCAGAGATTTCAAATTAACTAGACAGCAGTGGAGAAATGGGCCATTTGACATCAGCTGGCCCTGGGAAGAGAAACAGTGCAGGCAAGACTGGTAAGCTATGCATAGTAATATCCTAAGATTGGGCAACTTGCAAAGGACTCACAGGAACATAGCATCCACAGCTGAATCAACCTGAACTCTTGCTGTAAGCTCCACGGTGCTGTTCTGAGGGAGGACCGGCAGGACACCCAGCACAGTCAGGTTCTTCATCTTATTCATCATCTCCACCGTGACATTGTAATTGACCGTAAAGTTACTGACGTGGTTGGAGGCGGTGAGCTGGGAAGGACAGTGGGACAAAGAATGCATCTGGGATCACCCTGCCCTGCTGCCCTCTCCTGAGAGTGGGGCTTCACTGTACTCAAGAGGTCCCACCAGGCAGGCGAGCAGGTTGGGTCAGAGAAGAGTGGCCTGTGGGACAGTGAGGCAGGGGCAACAGCCTGAATGGCAGTGGAAAGCAGCATGGACTGGAAGGTCACCTACCTGGTGAAGCCACCTCTTGCTGGAACCACCACATCTTCACTACTAAAATCAGTCCAAGGAAGGACTGGTTCTACAGCAAGAGGACAAGGAGAAGACCTTCTCACCTGGGGACTCCTCTGGCTCTGAACTTGCCAGTTACCCTTTTGCCTGCTCTGAGGTGCCCTGCACAGTCCCCAGCTGCTGAGCCCAGGCACTTGCTGCCACCAAGGGGGCAAGAGCCACCCAGTTTCCTTAGGACAGTGGTAGATGAGTGGCTCCAAGCACAGAGAGTGGGGATGGAAGAGACTCACAAAACCAAGCACGCCAAGTGCAGCTCCAGCATCCTGGGTGCAGTGGGCACAGACAGGGAAAGCAAAGTTGGGCAGAGGAGGAAAAGGGAGGCAAGAGACTGAAGAGGCATGACAGAAGTAGAGCAGGATCCTCAAGGTTGCATGTAACACTGACATGGCACCTAATAACGAAGCATCTTGCCATCTCCTCACCTGCAGGAGAGCTGAGCTGCTGACAGAAAGGATCCTTCAAACCCAGTTGAGCAGAGACCTCCCACCCCAACAGATAAAAGAAGTTCGTGTCTTGGCTTCTGTGGATCTGTTACACTGAATCCAGTGGACCCCAGCCTAATGCCACCTTGTCAGCTCTGTAAGTGAAAGCAATCCAGGCTTGTCAGCAGAGTGCTTCACCCAGCAAATTAGTGCTACTCAGCATAGTGCTGCACCAAGCAAATTAGTGCTAGCATGCCCTCAGAGCTGGGGCTGGTGTCTCTTCAGGAAGCCAGCAGTTACCCTGCTAATGGACCAAGCAGCTTGAAGCCAGACCGGGGCTCTGCGTGGCAGTACAGGGCATGACACAGAAAGATGTTCTGGCCAGGGATAAACTCCTGTTCCACAACAGATACCTCCCTCTGCCCAGACTCTCTGCTCTATCATTCTTCTGGGTCATGACAAAGCCCAGTGTTCCAGCCTGCACCAGCAGAGAGAGAACAGGACAGAGACCAGAAGAGCTTGTGGCAGAAGCTCTGTCCTGCCTATGAAAGTCTTCCATTTGCATCCTGCCTCCGCCTGCTCTGAATTCACATCTCTTGCCTGCCAAAGCAGTGGCCGGCACCCTGTGACAGGGCTCCCTGCTTCATTCCTGCTGGGGAGGAGTAAGAACAGACACTCCATGAACAGAAAGAAGAACATGGAGAAAAGAAGAGAAAGTAAAGACGAGGAAGACAGCAAAGTCAGCTGTAATGGAAGAATAGGAAGAAACTTACTATTTGCATTTGCAAGAGCAGCTCAGTGAGAAATAGCACACGAGCTTGTTAGGTCAAAACCTCCTCAACTTATCTCTACGTTCTCCTTTCCCTGCTGCTTTTCCTGCTTAGTTTGTGGGATGAGATGGAAACCCAGGATTGAAATGGTATTATGGGAAAGGCCTTGGCTTACCGAAAGCTTGTACACAGCTGGGCTTTGGTAGATAACGTTGAAGACAACATTGTAAAAAGTGAAAGATGGCTTATCATCTACTGTCCATCGGAAAGTCACATCTGACCCAGCTTCCATCACAGGGATGTAGCTCTGAAAGGCATGAGAACATTTTATACTAGTGCAAGAGAAAAGCATGCACAGCACTTCCCAGGAGACCTCCAGCTGAACTGGAGAGGTTGCAGAGCCAGACTGGGAGGCATCACACACCTGTAAGACATCGCCCTCAGAGCATGACACAGAGGTGCAAGACCATCTGTGGCTTTGCTGCTGATAAAGAAATGCAGACCCTGACTTCATTAATCAACAGCAGAGCAGGGGGCAGAACACATATTGCCTGCCTCCACACCCTAGTGCTCTGCTTTTGTGATCAGGTCTCTTTCTGGCTGGCTAAAAAACTTTCCCATATCTTTGCAGAAACAACTCAGCTTTAGCTACACCTGTAAGACGAGTCTCTGACCCTTGTCCCTTGATGGTGCCTGACCCAAAGGCTAAAATGGTTGACCTGCACTGGACAGGATAGGCTCCCTCCTCACTCCTACAGTGCCTCCTGAGCAGGCTGTGGTAGCCAGGAAGGGTGAGACCATCAGGCATTGCAGGCATAGGGTTCTGCCGTAAGCAGCCAGAGGTTGAACAGAGCAGTTCACAGATACTGATGGGCAGTTATTGAACAGGTTCCTAGGGCTCAGCTGTAGCTCTGGGGACAGGGGATTGGAGGAAAAAAAAAAAAGACTGCAAACACCAGAGTAACTCCAAGACTTTGATGGATGGATGAAACATTTTTATAGCTTCAGTCAGCTGATGTAAGGATTTAGTAGAGCAAATCTTAACATCTAAAGGAATAACTACCTTGACAAGTCAAAAGAAGGTAAATACTGGCCTTCCATAATGCCTCCAATTTTCTGTGAAACTGGAAAGACAGTACCCCCCTCGCAGGAGGTACTGCCTTACCTCTGAGGGAACTCAAGTGAATGTACAGCTGAACTGTCTTCCTGCTGGAGAGCACCAGTGCTTTCTGCCACATGCCTCTGTCTGCAGCAGCGCTGTCTGCATGGCCTGGGAGCTGGCGCTTAGCAGCAAGCAGCACTACACCCAACCAGTGTGGAGCTGAGCCCCAGCCCTCCTCATGAGCCAAACACACACCGTTCATCGTAAAGGCTAAAAACGCTACCGACTAATTAAAAGCAGCAGTAATCACTCACCACTCGTGTATTTAGCAGGACTCTGCTCTCAGGGTCAGGGGTGGCCCGCAGTCCACGGATAGGCTCCTCCACTTTCACTGTGACAGTGATGTTTTGGGAGCTCATGGTGTTCTCTGCAACCAGCACGTGGGTGCTCACCCCCTCCCGGAGGCCGCTCAGGCTGACCACAGCAAACCAGCTGTCGTTGGTCTCCCTGGCACAGTCTGCCGTCAGCAGGGCCACAGCCGCTGGGCAGGACCCCTCGAAGGGGAAGGTGTGGTTGTCTCCCAGCCAGCTAGCTGTTGCGTTCACCCCTGAGGAGAGTTTGACGACCAGGGTAGTATGGTTGGATGGTAGGTAGACCCTGCCGCCCTGAGGAGCGGGGTGGATGACACGCAGGCCTGACACCCGGGAAGCCACCCAGAAACTGCAGGACAGATTGGTGCTGAAGATCCCATTGTCCACACTGGCTCTGACCGTGTAGCGACCTGGATGCTCCAGCCCTGTGTTGTGGGAGCTGATCACCGGGACCAGCTGCTCCTCAGCGTACCAAACTCGGAGAGAACAAACAGTGTTGTTCATCCAGGTGGCACCGATGAAGCCATCAGACAAGCCAAGTGCCCACTCTGAAGAGTTTATGCTTAAGACGTTGGTTCTGTAAGGGGATGTGGTACTTGGTTTGCATTGGAGGAGTAAGCCCAAGCCTGCATTATGCTGGATACTGAAGACATCCTCAGCTCTGACAAATGTATTTTCTTTTCTGAATGTGACCTGCAGAGAGAGGAGACATTTTTGGATTAATGCCTCAAGTTAAGAGCACTCAGCACCCATCTCTTGCCCAGGCAAGACAGCTGGATTTACTGCCAAGCGTAAACCAACAGAAAAGCCACAGATCCAAACACAGCATGGGGAGACATTTCACCATTGGTCACTCTGAATCAAATGTGCTAACACAGAAGTCAGCTTAATGCTTTATCCCCACTGCATAAGTGCAATGGGAACAGCCCAGGAAATCCGCACAGCCTTTTGATCAGCTGTGCTATTGCAACAGGTTACTGCCAGGAGTCCACGGCTTAGAGCGGGGAAGATAGAAAGTAGTGGCACGTGTGACACTGGGCAAGTCACTTCATTTGAATGAACTTCAGTATCTCCATCTGCAAATTGGGAACAATTCTTTATTTACCCAAAGCACTCAGGAGAAAACTGCCCCACCTACTCACTGGTTATAGCAGCTAATAAACACTGACCAGATACCGGGAAGAAGGGCCAGCTGGTATTGTAAAGAGAAACTCTTTGATGAGTTCATAGCTGAGCTGGCTTTCACTGTGCTGAAGGGAAACAGGGGTAGGGCTGCTGGCAAGAGAACTGTTGGCACACTCGGTTGCATTGCAGCAGTTGTTTAGTGACGAGCACAAATTAGTCAAATGACACCACTGGAAACCAGGAGGACATTCAAGTAGTGTCCAGTTCCCATCATCCTGAGAAGTGTCGAATGGTTCTGTGGCATTTTTTCCCTCCTGGTAGTCTGGAAGAAGTGAAAGAGAAAGCAACAATCACCATTCTGACAAGTAATGCTTCTAGCGCACTTGTCCCTTGCTCCAAATTCACCATTTTTTCCCCACTTTGACTGACGATGGCTCCACTCTTAGTAAAAGCTGCAACTGCAACACATCATGATGCTACATAAGACAAGTGTCCTTGTTCTACTGGAAAGTTTCACCAAGGCATGAAGATCATTAAAAACAAAGTTAGCCTCTTTTCCAGTGAGAACACACCAATCTGCAATCTAAAAGAGATCTATGTTCAAGCCAAAGCAAGTCCAAGCAAAAGTAGAGCTGGCTTTGACACTGAAAACACATTAAGCAACTTTTCGTAAGTTAATGTTTCCATGTCAAAGTATCAGCTTTTCAGTGTCAAAAAATATCCTTTTGTAACCAGCCAACCCTATGGCAATAGCAAACATTCTGCTGCAAAATTAACTGTTGCCAAAACTGTGACTATTGAGCTGTTGTACAAGGAATAAAAGGCTTATTAGATTATCTCATCCATCAGGAAGAAATGGGCTCACGAAAATGTTCTTCCTTGTTAACCTGTGGGACCAGATGGACCAGAACACATTCCCATTTGACATGTCATGTCTTCCCAAAGTATTAAAGTATAGCTCAGAAGATTAACTCACTTCTACATATGTTCCTTACACTCACATTTTCTTCACCCATTAAGACAAGTTTCTCCCTCTAATAACTTCTCCAGGACAACCACTTCTCCAAGGCAACCTCACAATGTCCAACCATACCTGCAGATTTTGCACTTTAGTGTCCTCAAAAAATAGAATCACATCTCTGAGCTTTCAGGCTTCAAAGCTTCTGCTTTGAAGACAGAGGGGCCACAAGAAGGCCACACACGCTTCGTCTGCCATGGCTCTGATGGTGTCAGCTCTAACAATATCACAAGTGTTGAGAGGAGATGCCTCACCTTCTCCATCTATCGGTCTGTGCACCTGGAACCTCACTTGAACGGGTTGATGCAGTTCCTGTGTCACAAACTCCAGGGCAGTCAAATATCCCTCGTGCCTGAATGCCAGCTCAGGGAACACCATCACCTGCAAAACAAGCAAGGCTCTCACCTGCCTGCGTCTCCCCGGGCGCCTTCTGCAGCAGCAGGGTGAGCAAACCCTTCTTACCTCCACAGCTTGCCATGGAGCTGGCAGCACGTCTTCTGTCACATTTTTCACAGCCGCATGTGTGTCAGACACAGGGTCTCCCACAAAGAAGTTTTTGGCATTTAAGAGAACACCTGTTTACAAAGGAAATATGTGAACAAAGCTCATGAGACTCAGCAAGGCCTGAAGCTATTCCCCCACCCTGCTCATGCTTGCTCACACAATCCAGCAAAGCTGTAGCAGTGCTTGGATCACTCAGGAATCCGTAACTTCAGCTTTACTGGAGAAGTAGCTGCTGTAATCCCATAGTTTCCTCCTTCTTCTTCTTACAGGTGTTTTGATTTTTCTCATCCTGCACAAGTGATGTCTGCATTTGCAATTCTCAGCATTTTTGACTTCTAGGAACTCTACAAATACTTCTCCCTTCCAACACCCCATGATTTTTTGAGCACAAGGTGTACTCCCCATCCTCCCTGTCCACCTGGACTTCATGGGCAATGTGGCTGGGACCAGCTGGTTTCCACCAGTGGCAAACACCTCTGACTTATTCACAGCCAGCTCAGGCTCTGCAGACTGCGCTCAACCAGCTGATGCTGTCCCTCCTACCAGGGCCAGTGAGCTCTCCTCCTAGCGATGGCTTTTCCTTCTTACCTAAATCTTCTCCCATATTTCGTGTCTCTTCTGTTTCTCTTCCTTATTCCCTACACCTTTTGGGAAGACCTGGGAGGCTGCATAAACACAAACCTGCACAGCACACACAACATAAAACCTCATCTAATGATCTCCAAGGCCCTATAGTCTTTTAAGTCATAAAAGCCCAACATCTCACAGACTACAAGGTGCCACAGAAGGACAGCAAGAGTTACCAAGGCAGCACCATGGCCTCAGATCCTGGCAGAAGCAGACACTGGTCAAATAAGAGAGAAAAGCTATTTCCAAAGCTCTGCCCCAGAGCTTTGCTCCCCTCTCTACTTCTGTTGATGGCAAAGATTAAAGTGGGCCAAATTCTTCCCTTTGAACTAAGGCCAGGTTTCTGAAATTTATCAATCAAGCCTCTGTTGGGAATACCGTGGTTGTTGCCAGTCCCACTTGAACCAGGGTGATGCTCTGGATGACCCCCTCTGTGCAGCCCTATTTTTCCTTGGCACATGCCAGTGAGCAGGATATCTGCCTGCCCACAAGGCCAGCAGACAGCAGGAGAGAAGCATAGCCCACCTTTTGGCTTGTACTCGCAGACATAGCTATGCTTGGCCATGCACAGGTCTGTGTTACACTGGCCCGTTGGGCCCATCCGGACACAGTGGTCAGCATTTGATGGATGGGGTTCTCCTGGCAGCCAGTTCTGACAGCTCTCCAGGTTAAATCCTTCGCCTCTTTGCTGTGCTCCAGTGCTTGCAAAATCATTGAATCCAATCCAGACATCGAGGCTCCTTCAAAAAGAAAAAGAAGGGGGGGTGGGGGTGGATTTCAGGAAATCATGAGTATTAGAAAGATCTGGGACTGATGCCATCTATGGTTCTCTATAAAAATAATCATCTTAACAACAACAGCTTCATCCGGGTGTCACAGGCTGCATTTAACAGAGCCTTGTAGTTACTGAAGGATTTCAGTATCCATTTTACCACCAGAACCTGGCTCCTCAGTAACAGCTTTTTCATGGCACACCATCCTGCTATCTACCAGCCCTTCAAACCCCTGTCCCAAGAGCTACAGAAAGCCACCTGCCTTTTGATAAATGGAGGGGAGAGCTGAGCCAAAAGGATCCAGACAGAGCAATCAACACCAACACTACAGTGCAGCAGAGCTGAGAAAGAGAAGCAGCTCAGGGGACCACTGTGTGCAGCTGAGTCAGACGCTTGGTGATCACTGTCCCACAACTTGAGTCACCCCATTCCCAAAATGCCAGTCTCTCTCGCTCAATTTACAAGAGCAGTCACAGTAGGCTCTGTCAGCACCACAGAGCTCAGGACATACTGGTAAACACTGATTCATACCAGCCTCAACTGGTACAAAGACATCAGTGAGGGTAATGAAACAGGGGCAGGAGATGGCTGGGGAGGAGAACCACAAGGTTTTAGTGTGTTCAGAAATTCCCAGGACTCTCTCAAACTGCACATCTCCTTCCCCAAGTTGGAGTTGCTTCCTTCGTATTAATATGTTTATTAATATCACCATGCTTTCTGGCCTCCCCTCCCAGCGGGCACGGAGGGCCAACAGCCACTCACAGGGGCTGGAAAAGCAGAGACCGGCTCTCCCACGTAAAGAGTAAACCCTACACAGAGAAGCGGGACTAGCCGCAAACTAAGGAGTATCAGCAGGTTGACTTGAACATCAGACCCCTCTTAGGGGAGCACTCTGTTAAAATGGCCTGCCTGCACTGCACTCCAAATGACCCTCACGGACACTTCTAAGCCTGTATTGAGTCATGACTTAAAAGGAACAGCATGGTCATACAAAACACTGTCTGAAAAAGCTGCATCCTTTAGAAAATCTGTGCTTCATCTGTGCAGATCTGTGGAATTTGCCACTAGTCAATTCTCCACTGCAAGTGGAACTGGCACCAGTGCAGGATTAAACCTCAGATGGTGCCAGGCACGAGAGCTCCTGTTCTCTTTGATGCAGCTGCGTGGAGATGCTCAGCTCCTCAGCTACTCCTGAACAGCAGCAGCCGTGGGGGGACAATGCACCAGCAGCAGAGGCCAATGAACCCCACGTACATAAGAAACTGCCGGGATCATTTTAGGAAGATGATATGTCCTTCCACATTTGGAAACTGGCTGAATCCCAGCAGAGATTCTGGTGGAAAGTGCTGAGTGGTCTTTCATAGCCACAAACAGCCTGGACAACTGTTTCTAATCGCACCCAGCAGAAAGTGAGGCCTTTGTTCCATATTAACTTCTGGGGGGTGGGGAACAGCCTCATCATGCACCCTTCAGAGCCCCCAGCTTCTTCTCCATGCTCCCTCCTGCAGGTTGCAATCAGTTCTGCTACGGTCTTGCCCCACCGCTTCAGTGTGCTCCCTGCATGGTACAACTCCTCTGCAGAAAGCAGACCAGGGAGATAATTGGTGTCTCTCCACCACTAGGCTCACGCCAGATGAAATGATTAATGAGGTCATGCTGAAAAACGACAACAAAAATAACTGTTCTGTGAATCAGTAGTTTTCATTGCAAATAAGATTAAAAAATAAATAACCACTGTGCTCTGCTCCCGAACCACTGGCAGGGGATTAGGGAGAATGGGCTAGGAAACCGCCTGTTTGCTGCCATCAGTAAAACTCGATAGAGATTTTCCTGTTCTAATTCCAGCTATGATCTAACTGCAAGTCATAAAAAAAAAAAAAAAAAAAAAAAGAAAAAAAAAGAAAAAGAAAAAGGCTATCTGCCTTGTTTCCCACCCCTGCCCCACTGCTTGGCCCATTACCTTGCAGAGAGAAGAGAACTCTAGACATCCTTTTTTGAAGCAAGATGTGAGCATCCCTCTGCCTCTGAGAAAGGACCAAGCTGCCTTGCTTGGAGCAGAACAAAGCCTGAGGAGGCTTGGAAGAGGAGAGGGGCTCCCTGTGCTGCCGCAGAGGGGGAAGTGGGGTCCCCTGGAAGGGGTGTGGGCTGGAGCACTCAGCTTCTGGAGGTGGGGAGGGGACCAGCTCAGCACATACTGCTCCTGGGGAGGTCATCAAATGGCAGGAGCGAAGGGGAGGAGAGAACAGTCCTCGCTGCCGCGTGCTCTAATGGGAAACAGATTTCTGCTTCTGTCATTTTCCCACAAGAAACTATGGAGGCTGCATGTTCCAAAAACCTGCAGCTCGGTTGATTTGTCTTTTATCACCAGGGAAATCGCATCCTGGAACTGCCTCATTCATGTTTATCTGAATGGATTAATAAAATAAATACATGAAATAAAGGGGGCTGGGGAGGAGAGCAACGTGGGGCAGCAGCTGGGAAACAGCTTGGGCGGCTCATTCCCCTCTGAGGTCTCATGATTTCCTTGCACTGCAGTCCATCAAAAGCCCTGAACGCAAATGCCTGATAAATCAAGAGCACCAAGTGACCAGTTCCTAACCCGCGGAGAGGGACAGACTCCTCTTCCCCAGAGCAGGGACCACATGTTTGCAATCTCAGGATAAATCCCAGTGTGAAAGGAACAGGGCAAGGATACAAGTTTGGGAAGAAGGTCCTTCAACAGGACCGCTCAAAGCCTACGTCACACGCAGCTGTTCCCTTTGCATGTGCTTTCTGGGCCATGTTTATTAAGAGGCCATCTCCAACATCTGCATCTGGGAGCGCTGACAAGAGCCATCAGGCCCCTGAAAGCTCTCCTGGTCATTCTCTCCCCCAGGATGGCTGGTTGCAGAAAGGGCACTGAGAGGGGTGGATTTAATCAAAGGCTGACACTTTCAGTGCTCTCTGTTTATAAAGCCCAAGTCCTGAGGTGGAACAGATGCTGCTGGAGCCTGACACTCAAGAGAGGAGTGCTGTTCCTCCTCAGGATGCAAAAGAAGAGGGGAAAGGGTCTGGGTTCAGGCTGCAGCCATGTCTGGAAGGGTATGGGATCCCAGCTCGGGGCAGGACTGCAGGAATGGCTTGGGCTCTGCTACAGCGGCTGCTCAGTGCCACAGTGTCATGCATGGGGCAATCCAGCTGTAATTTTGCTGATGGAGGGAGCTGGTTGCAAGGTCACCCTCAGGCCCTGCTTGGCAGCGACACGGACACGAGCACCAGACCCTCTTCATCGCCCAGCCCCAGAGGGCAGATATTGCTGAACTCTGAGGTGGAAGGTCTGCTTGGCCCAGCCCCATTTGCTCCCAACCCTGTACCTCTCTGCACCATTTCAGATGTACACACAGGCACCAAAGTGTAGGGTAGGAGCTGCCCACCAGCAGCAATCCCACAACTCCCAGTTCTGACTTCCAGCCTTTCTGCCCCATTCCCCTTCTTCCCTCCACAGCCTTTAAGCAAAGGAGCCAAGTTCAGCAAGGGCTCAGGCTCTGCTTATTCCTCCTCTTTGTTCAGCAGCCTCATCCCTACCATCTCCCTGTACTCAGTCTGGACCCGTGTGTCTCTCCAGCCTGGCTGACTGCACAGGGCTGCCTGCTGCCGGGCTCGGCAGGACCCTCCCTCCAGACCCTCTGCAGATGTGACCCCAGGAAAACAAGACTCGTCCCTAGGATATTTTAACTCTTACCCTCCTTGCTTACCTGATGACATGAGCAACCAAGAAGCTCTGGATCTCAGGGCTGCTCACAAAAGCCAGCTCTCCGTTGCCATGCTCCTGGCAGTGCTGCTGGGCCTCCAGCCACTCAGCCTTCTCCACCACCAGCTGATAGCAGTGGTTATTGCCCAGGAAAACCAAGCCATCAGGGGGACACAGGGGGTGAACTGCTGCATCAGGTAGAAGAATACATGCATGACGTCCTTTCTATGGGACCACACACCCCAACCCAATCTAGGGAGTGAGGAAGGAATGTCTCGTCCTTCTTGAAGCCAATAAATCCCCTTTGCTGTTGAAATACACCCTGTGCAGTCATCTTCTTGGCCTAGGACAGTGCAAAACACTGCCTGGTCAGTCAGGGGAGCGCCAGAGGGGTCATCCCTTTCTCCTTGTTAGGAAGGGAGGGAAAGGGAAGGCCCAGAACCCAGTGCCACCCTCCCTTGCTCAGCACCCACCCAGCCAGCCCTGCTTACCTCTGCCCAGCTCCCCAGCCTCTGCGGTGATACTGTATGACACTGCAAGGCCTGTGCCACCTCTGTTGCGGATCCTTATGTCCAGGCTCTCATTTGTCTTGACCAAGGAAGGACATTGCAGTTCTAACTGCTGGGGTGAAGCCACCACCTCAATTTCTGCCTGCACGTATAAGACCTTGGTGCCCACAGAGATGGTGGCAGTGACATTGTACTGCCCAGGTAAGGCATACATGTGGACAGCTGTATTTCCAGTGGTGTTGAGAACCTCTGTCTGGTCCCCAAATTCCCACAGTAAAGTGCTGACAGCAATGGGAATACTGACGTTGAAGAGCACGGCCTGGTGTAGGCTGTACCGGGGCTGGAGTCCTGTGAAAGACACAGACAGCTGTGCCTGGAAGGGAGAGGGGATGAGTGATGGGCCACCACAGGCCTGCCCAGACAAATGCTCAGTGCAAAATGGCAAACAACCGGAGGAAGAGTTCGTTTCATGGGCAGTACCACACAAACACTGCTCCTGAGTGCTGAAACCTCCATATTCCTGATCTTCAGCATAACAGAGGGCGCTGCAGGTCTCCTCAGTGAGGTTCCCAGGGTGAACAGATGTGAACAGGATGACAAGTTCAGTCCCTTCTGTGTGGTTGCTTGTCAGACACGTTATATATTGAGCTCCTGGGGGACAGAACAGAAGATCCTCTTGCAACCTGACGCTGTGAAACCCTCCAAAACACACCACCCCACACTCCTGGGAATGGACTTCTCCTGGGCAGCTCCTACTCCCAGCATTTCCTTTTTGAGTCTTGCCTGGGAAGCCTTTAATCCCTCAGCGACGATTTCCAAACTCTTTATGCTAATTAATGTTGACAGAAATTACAAGCTGGTCACACAGATTTATGGAGCAGCAACACTCAGTAAATAAAACGGGTCTTTAGAGAGCCTGACAGTCCTATGGGACATGGAGCCACTGAGTCTGACCCTCAAAGGACCCCACAGGACTAGCCACCAAGCAAGACCAAGACAAAAGATTGTCCCTTGGCTGTACCTTGGCTTGGTCTGGTGCAGGATGTTTCACTGCATGCTGCCTGGGGCTTCCAGCAAAAAGTCTATAAGGAAACACACTTGAGCAGATGGGGCATGGGGAAAACACCATCAGACTCTCCACCAAGCCCAGAGCTGGACAGACACTGCAGCCACCTTCCTCCATGGGGAGAGCAAAGAGCTTCCCACCAACTTGCAGGCAATATCTGGTGCTAGAAAAGAGGGCAATGCCACACACAGCCTGCACCTAAGGGGTGTAGAAGGATGCATATGTATGCATTCATGGAACACATACCTGGCTACAGTGAGCACAAGCACACATATGCATGGATATGCAAGCATGTACAATGGCAGCCACAACAGCCCCAGTCTCAGAGCAACAGCTCATTCCCTGGAGTTTAATTTCCCCTCATTGCCTTGCAAGGGGAGCAACGTTTCCCTGCCACAAACACACAGGCAGGGCCTCTGCCACGTGCACAGCCGCAGCCCAGCTGGGACTGCCTGGCCTCCTCTCCAATTCTGCCCACGCAACCGAGCCGTGTTTGCTCCTCTGTTTCTGCTGGTTGCTACAACATCTCCCCCCAAACATCTCAACAGCTCCAGTCTTGTGTGATCTTCCCATATCAAATCCATCCAATTGTCTGGGTTTCTTCACAGCCTTCCTGCAAACGTTGAGCCACTTTTCTTAAGAAAAATCTCATGAGGAAGACCACGGCATGGGATCTACTTTGCTTTTTTACACCAGCCTGGTCATACTTCTTCATTCCCTGCCGCTCAGTAACAACTGTCAGTAGCTGGCAGGCTGTCCCTAGCCTACTCCCATTACAATGAATTACCCAGAAGACAGCTTCACATTATTGTTTCCACACTAACTTAAAGTAATTCAAGAGGGGAACAACTAATTATCAAGGGGAACAACAGTGTCGCTATTAGTCTCCTTGATAATTCCTGCAAGGTGCTGCAAGGCTGGGGTAACCTTGCTGAGGAAAGAAGAGCAACTACCACCTGGGCTTTGGCCCTGGGGAGCACTGCACTTCACCAGGCAGCTCAGCTGGTTCCTGCCAGCTCTGGTTCCCTCAGCCCTCAACATTCCATCCTCCCATCATGCATTAAAGGAGATGCCTGATGCCTGCTGTGGGGAGCACTTGCTCTTCCTTCCTCTCTGTTACTCAGAGATAGCTCAGCATCCAGGCAGGATTAGTTTTCTTAGGTCTCCCCCTTCCACTCTCCTGTTAAACACTGCCCAACCTTTCTGCTAGCCAGGGCAGTCAGAAAGCACCCAGAGCAAGCGATGGGCTGTAGATCGCGGCAGCGTTCATTCAACACTCTCAGTGTGGAGCCCTGTCACCTGCAAAGATTCAATTTAGCATGTCCTCAGGTCCCATCAACTTCAATGAGATTATCACTGCTTAAAGTCAGACTGAAAGAATGAAAGCCTAAGGCCAGAGGTCACAAAGCTAGTGTCATCTGATGGCTTCCTGAAGCTTGGTCTGTAATGAGTCTGTTGATCTCAGCCCTGTGTGACCAACTCAATCCTTAAGGCATCAGGGTACAGTTATATGCTCCCATTATTTGCTTAATTAGATTAGAACTGATGACTTGAGGTCTAAAGAGGTCTAGATGTGATCCCCAGCTGCCCTCGGGACCATTGTTTCCACTGGTTTAGTCATCTCTCCCACGGCAGCCCACAATGTTTCCTTACCACAAGTAGCGTTGACGAACAAGACATCAAAGAGGGAAAGGTTTGCCACCTCAGGGGGGTGGGCGCATCTCGTATCTGACGCCTGAATAACTTTCACTTGTCTGTCTTCCACCCAACGGGGCAACCAGGAAAGTTTGCAGTCACAAACAAATGGATTCCAACTTAAGTTTCTGTAACAGGGAGATCAGACAAAAGTTAGGCATTAATTTGACATGTGCTACATGTTAATTACAGCAGTGTGCAGATCTCTCACTGTTCCCATCTGTGCCACTCCACTGAAATGCTTCGGAAAGAACTGCGAGGGGAGTTAATGAATAGGGAATCAAGCAATAATTAACATGATTTTTCTAGAGGCTAGAATTAGGCAAGTACTTCAAGTACTTTTTTAACTCTACAAATAATTGTTGCAATTAGAAGCAAATTACAGACACAATCTTATATTTAAAATAGTCTGCCATCTAACAGTCATTGGATGTAATGGCAGCCTCTCCAGCTAAGGGAGACTATTTACAGCTCCATTAAAAAATAGCTAAGAGAATAAAATTGACCTGTCAAAAAAGAAATGCAAAGTCAATGATAATCTTTCCATGTGGCAGTCTAATGAAAAGATGGAAACTTTAATTGCAGCTAAGCTTGATCCAAATTACAGCCTTTGGCATTCAGCTGCGAACAGGACAGAGATGGAAAGCTGTTTGTTTAGCTGACGCCAGCTGGGCTGGGCTGCCGCAGGGGCTGAACCCAGGATTTTCATCCTGAAAGCACCACTTTGCCAGCCAGCCTCAGCAGGGGCAGACTCACTCAGACCTAGCCTGGATCCTTCGTGTCTTTTCGGTGCCACTTGTAAGCAAAAATGCAGAGCTGAAAATGCCTTTTGTGCCATGTCTTCAGGGAGTATGTGTGGCTGAGGTTTTTTCTTGCTTGCCAAGAGCAACTGCATGGGGTTAATCCTTTGGCTCATTCAGATGCAGAACTGCCATTCTGTGCTGTGACTTCATGTATCACTCCTGGAAATACGTGGCTTCCCCTCCCTTCACCTAACGCCACAGATTTTAATTACTTCAGTAAAAACCACTATGGGCCTAAGAATTTGGATCACTTAGGGACAACATCTTCAAGTGTCTTCAGGTGACTTAGACACCTCAGTCAGGGTCTCCTGTGTTGCACGTCAGTGCCCTTTTCATTAGACCAGACAGTCCCAAGGTGTGACCATACAAACAGGAACAGTAAGCGTGACCCAGAGCACAGCCAAAGAACTTCAGCAGGGCTGGTGTGGGAGAGAAGCAGGGAAGCCAAGAAGGTAGTGGCAGAGGTTGGAAGTATCCAGGAGACAGAAGCAATGTCTAGGAAGAGGTAAGGCTTGAAGGGCACCAACAGGACCCAGGAGCAGGACACAGCTTGAGGAAGAGACTTGAGAGTCCAAAAGGCAGCTGCTTGGTTAGGCACATGCCCCAGATGTCCCCAAGACAGCACCGCATCCCACCCCACTGGGACAGGAAGAGATGTTTCAAGGAAAGGTCTCAATAAAGAACTGGGAAACAAAGAGGATGTACTTACATTTCACTTAAATTAAATAAATTATCAAATATTCCATCTTCTAATGTAGAAATCTTGTTGTGGCTTATATCTCTGTAAAAAAGGTAAAATGAAAAGGAAAGTTCATCATGCTGGTAACAACTTCCTGGCCCACACACAGGATCAACCTCTGTCCCAAGCTCTGCTTGGGTACTAGTTACCTTCTGAGCACCTTCAGTCTCAAAAGTCACATGCATATGATAGAAAAATGTCCAGCCAGGCACTAAGTCACAGAATCACAGCGTGGCTGAGGTTGGAAGGACCTCCGGTCACCTGGTCCAAGTCATCTGGTCCAACCCCCTGCTCAAGCAGGGTCACCTAAAGCAGGCTGCCCAGGGCCACGCCCAGACTGCTTTTGTGTATCTCCAAGGATGGAGATTCTACAACCTCTCCAGGCAGCCTATTCCCATGCTCAAGTCCATTCCAGTGCTCCAAGCCCTTTCATAAGTCCTTCTTTTAGGAGATTTTTGAGGTGTAGAGATGGCAGGCTATCCCGGCTGCCAGTTACTCAGTTGGAACCACTAAAGCAGGTTTTGGTGCTAGCTGCATTGGCACCTTTTTTGATCTGACAGTCCAGTATTTCTTTAAAAGCCAGTTAATCTTCTCTAAGAACCATCAGCAAGTAACAGTGCAAACTCATTTGATCAGCAGCTGAACCAGTGAGTTTGCTAATGGTCAAAGCTCTCCTCTTCTCCTGGCCCACACAGAGTCTGGGCAGCTTTAGTGAAATGGGACATCTGAAGCTGAGAAGAGCAGTGGGACGTGGAGCCTGTCCCCCACTAGTGCTGGACTCCTCAAAGGACCCTCAGGCTCGGTACCCAATTCCCTGTCAGGATAAACGGGATTTGGACACCGCAGCTTTATCATCATTTTCCATGTATGAACACCGCTTTTGTGACAAATCTCCTTCTCTTGCCTTGATCTCCTCTCCACCTAGCAGTACAGCAGGTCAAATCCTCCCCGACTCTCTGAACGCCCATAAGTGAATCACCGGACTGTGCAGCTAAATACCTTGAGGAAGGAATCCAAGGACACATCTATCTGGGGCTCGACAGATGAGGTCAAGCAAGAACAAGGCTAACTTGTGAAACACAAGCATGTGTTCTAGATACCAGCTCAGACGTGCACGGTGAGCTGGAGGACTGGAAGGGCGGAGTGCGTACTTACAGTTTTGCCAAAGAAGTCAGGCTTTTGAATATCTGAACATCTAAACCACTGATCTTGTTATTGGAAAGATCCCTAGAGAAAGAAAACACAATTTTCGGTTTTTGTTCAACTTCATTTTGTCATTCCTCCATTACTAGACCTTAGAAGAGCCTCTCTCCAAACTCCATCCAGACTCCAGACTGGAAGGTTTTGGTGTGCTGGAGCACAGCACTTCTCCCAGCCAAAGAAAACACCTTTCCCAGCTATAAAGTATTTGCTACTCAAAGCTTTGTATAATGTGTAGATACAGATTAGGACTATCATTATATGCATACCATTCTGCAGCGTATCTAGAGTAATTACAGACATGACAAATGTATTACTAAATTTGATGTATCCTTTGAAAAAAATATTCATCTAATATATGTTTAAAGAAGTAATAAAAAAATAATTTAGACTGAAGTAGTAATTAACTTAGAGAAAAATTTATGAGGAACTTCTAAGTCCATTTCTAGTGCCAAAGAACTCATCATTAGTTACACAACTGATGTGTTCAACTTTTACATTTTAAATATCTTTTTGTCTCTGTTTGGAAAAGCTTAAAAGGAAAGAAGTAGTAACAAAGAGTATTGTCCATTTAAAATCAGGTTAGATTGTCTTTATAAAAGAAACACTGTTCTAAAAACTCTCTGATCACTCCCTGTAACACCAATAGCCTTCAATTAATCCAAAATAAAATTGTTTCTGTCCTCCAGTCCAGCTCTTTTCAACCCATGTCCTCTTCTTCAATTTTAAAATGTCACTCAGCTAAGAAGTGAAAGTTTCCCTGATCGGTCTCCACTTGTTCCCAATAAACTCCACTCTTTGGTTTCAGATAAACCTCCTTTGGCCAAAACCTTCTTCTAGCAGCATCAAAATACTTATTCTGGGCCCATGCAATGGTTATTATCCTTCAAGGATTTCTGGCAGAGCTCCAGGGAGGTGGACAGGGCTGGATTCCCTGCAGCTGCAGCGTGCTGTGTCAACAGAGACATTCTCCTGCCTACCTCCCTTCTCACCCTTTTTCCTGCAAGCATCTCTCACAATTTCTCCTTGCTGTCTCACCTCTTATTTTCATCCCCTAATCAGTTAATTCTTTGTTTGATCTGACATTTAAACTTAATTTATCCAAATGAAAAGAATTCTGCCAAACCGGCAGAAAAATTATGTATGATTCCAGGAAACTGGAGATAAGTAACAGGGATGGATGTCTCTTTAAAAGGTTTATTTTCCCTGATTTTGCTATCTGGGAATTCATTGTCAAGCCAAGAGTGGATTCAGAAGAGTTCACCAGCAACACCAATAAAGAAGTCCAAGAAATGTGCAAAATAAAAGCTCAACAAATACACTTAAAAAAAGGATGCTGCTAGCAAAAATACCCAATCCAGCCAGTGTTCCTTTGTCTCAGGGTAGCTGGGACAACAGTGAAAGAATACAGAGCATCCTTTGCTGAAGTGATGCAGACCACATGAGAGTCACATTCTGCGCATGGGACATGAAAGTCACCTCCAAACCAGTTTCCAGCTCCCACTTGCCAGACAAACACACAAGATGGCTTGGACTGGAATCCCAACTGCTGCCAGCCAGGTCAGACCCTTCCTCAGGGAGGCTCCTGCTCCACTCCTCCTTGAGCATTTTCCGTAAATTGTGCTCCTCTGACCCTGCACCTTCTTGCATTACTTGACCAGTTTTGGAAAGGATCAGACCACCAACCAGTTACCTTACAGGGAGACCAGTACAACTATTTCTCTTCTCTTTTAAAATACTTGGAAATAACCCATTTTGGGTTTTAGGCAGCACCTCAAGCCCAAGCCAGAAGGAAATGGTGTTTCAGCTCTGATGCCTTCTTGGTCCTTGCCCAGACAAGAAAAACCTCCAAAACAAACCATTCTGCTACAAGATCAGGGCTTTGCCATTTCGAAGAGCTTCTCCAAAAGCATTGCTTGGCTGCACACAGAAGAGAGTGCACAGGGCAGGGTGAAGCTCTCACCGTCACAAATGGCACAAGCAGGCACCTGAGCCATGCAGGGTACTGGGACACCCAGCCCCAAGCCCAGCCGCCTCCTCTGCAGCTCTCTGCAGCTTTCCATCTCTCCTGTATTGCTACTTCACCAGTAGAAAGTGAAGAACTCCAGCAGGGTAGGTCTGCTCTTCTCCATCCCTCTGTCACAGAGCCAGGCATGGAGGAGCTGGTCCATGGTTGGGAGTCTTCCCCATCCCTTTACAAACATCCCTTATCATTATTTCCATTTCATCTCAGAGAAAGCTTTTAAACTTCAGATAAGTGAAGGCTAAGACCCCAAATCCTTGACCCCCAGGGGTCAGTCAGCTTCACTCCTACCCAAGAGCAGGACCAGGGATGGCTGTAACCTGGTACCTGCTCCAGAAAGATGCACAGTGGCATTGCTGCTCCCACCAGCTTCCTCAAACAGGTAAAATGCAAATATAGGCAGGAATTTCCTGCTGTGCTGCTTTTATACACTGTGTTGGACTGACACTAGATGTCACTGCCTACTGAGCAGCACACACAGGGAAAGCAGCTCCTGGTGAACAAGTGATCCACTCAAGGGGTGCAGGACACCTGGTGCTGTGGCTGCAGCCAGCGGATTTTGTTCAGGAAGGGCCAGGAGGAGCTGTGCCCCATAAACTAATGAGTGACAGACCTCAACCCTCTGATTTTCTCATGAATGTGCTTCTTTGTATGGCCAGGACAGCTTGTGAGGGTGTCAGGCCACTTGGATGCACGTCTCTGGGGTATCAGCACTGTTGTGCCCCAGTGAGCTCCACAGCGTCATGGTGGAAGGGCTGGAGAAGGCTCCTGTGCCTTTTTCCTCTTCTCCTGATAATACAACTGGGCTGCCATTCCGCACACACATCGCCAAGCTGATACTGCCAGATACCATCACCTGAGCTGACACATCTATCCTGTACCCACTACTGTCATCCAAAGCCAACACTGATCCACAGCCCAGCATGCAGAGAAGCTCCACCAGTGGGCTTCAAAGGAGAAAGCTGGGGCTCAGTTCCAAGGCAAGGCTGCTTCAGAGGCTGCAAGATGCTCTGAAACCTTGGAGGTTGTAATTAACCAAGCCCTGTCTATTCCCTGACACTTTGTCACTGTACAACTCACATGCTTTCTTTCAAGGGATCTCAAGACCTTGGCTCCCACCCTCTTGTCTTCCACAGCCTGAGCTCCTGTCCAGCAGCCACAGATGCTGCTGAACTCCATCCAGACCAGGCACTAGCTGGCAGCCCATCAGTACCTACAACTCAGAGCCCAATTCCCTTGCTATTTCCTACCCTTGCCTTCATGATCTGATGAGGAACTGGTATAAAACCTTGCAACTTTCAAACTCCCCAGACCTCCTGGGTGCAGAGCCTGCAAAGGAAGCAGAGCTCCTGTTGACAGGACAGCTTGAAGGAGCGAGGAACAGTGGTGGATGCCAGCGCCTGCCACCTCCAGCCGCGACAGTGAGCTGGGCTGCCAGCCGCCTGCTTGCCTTCTCCCACTGGTCCCTCTCCAACTTGTATGGAAAATCATATTATGCCTTCCTGGCATGGGAAAGATGGCTGTGAACCAAGCTGGGCTGCAAAAAAAAAAAGTAATCAGGAAATACTGAGCAATAAAACCCAACGCAAAGGCTGTGGGACAGAGCTCAGCCTCTTGGTGCCACAGACTGCCACGACTGTATTTTCCCAGCCCACTGCCAGGGCTGGAGGAAATTCATAGTAGGTTCAAAGCAGGGCTGAAGCTAGCAGAAAACAAGGCTCTCCATTGAAATGCACTATGCACACAGACTGCCACCCTCTCCACCAGAAGAAAGAAAAATTTAGTTTACTGTGACATGGGTGATACTGAGAACACCCTGTGCTGCCTGGCAGAGGGCAGCTATGAGCAAATCATACCTTCTCAATCCTACCTCAGTTTCCCACCTGCAAAATGGAGCCATGTAAGCCAGAGAAGGCTGGGAGGGCTGGCTCACTTCTCCGCACTCTGTGGGATGTGGGGCATCAAAACCCACTGACGACTACGGTATAGAACAAGAATTGTGCAAAAGATGCCTTACAGAGAGCTCCCCTTGCAGCAGACAGACACATTCACCTTACACACCTAGCAAAGGAAGATTTTAAAATACGTCTGGAAGTGGACTTGGTTCTGTGGGGAAGGTGAAGCTTCGGAGAAGGGAACATTTAGTAACGAGGGCATCAGCACGAGCCTTGGGAGCCTTCAGCTCCATCCTAGCCCTGCTACCAACTCCCTGGGTGCACCACTGAACCTTGCCGGAGCTGCGTGTACCTCAGGGATAACAGCAGCCTATCTGACCGAGAGCATGAGGATGGATCAGTCACAAACACTGCCAGCGAGATGTCCTGCAGATGGGGTTGGGTAACTTCTGGGGGTAAAAAGCACCAAGCACTGGTGTGCCCTCCCACAGCTGCTGCCCTCCAGCAGCTGCTGATGGAAGCAAGCAGCAGGGCTGGCTGCTGCCCACTTTGTTCTTTCCTGATGCTCAGACAGGCTCCACAGCCCCACAGCTGTGAGCTCGGGGCAGCCAGGGGGTTTATTTCTGCAGCGCTGTGGTGGACAGGCTTTTTTTGGTGCACTGCTGGTTTTTTCTTAATTCCACAGAACATATAATGTTGAGCAGAGTATAGCACGCCTCCGTCTGCCAAGCCTGATGTCATGCTCTCATTATGTCATTTGTGGGCCCGCTCTGCCTTCATTTCACAAAAAAAGGAGGGGAGGCGAGGGGAGGGGAGGGGAAGGAAGGGGGGGCAGTGCTGGCTTGTGCCTTCCCCAGCCCTTTTGGTGCATGGACCCCAGCCAGAACAGTAATGGGAAAAGCATCCACAGACGGAGAGAAGTGTCTGTGCAGAGAGGAGCCTGCGTGCAGGCTGGGGGAGAGTTGCAGCAGTTCAGTAGAAAAGAATCTCCAGGTCTGTAAGCCACAATAAAAGCTAAGATTTTTGTGGGTCAGTGAAGCTCCCCAGAGGTGCTAGGCAAAGACGGCAGCTTGGTTACAGTCATATTTCCATCCAGAGTCTGCACAGGAGCCTCTACAGTGGCCACTAAGGGACCTGCAACAGTGCAGGAGGAATAAAGCATCTGCCCTCCAGGCTGCCGGGTGCAGCTTGTAGGCAAGGGAGATCTTCCAACCCATCTTCGTGAGTCAGGCTGGCTCAACAAGACACACAGGCTGAGTGCATGGAGCATTTGCAACAGAAAGACCCTGTCCTCTGGGGAAAAGCACTTTCTCCCTGTAGATCATCCAGGTTGGGCTCTCCTCACTAGCCTCCCCAACCAACCAAGACAAACCTGTCCCTGAGCCAGGACAAACCCCCCCTGCAATGGAGTTTGCCTCATGTTTGTGTGATCCCAGTAAGAGTCCTGGGGACAGGGCTGGGCCCCATTTTGGCCCAGACACTGTGTTTTAACAGCAGGAGTGGTTGCAGGGACATTGGAATAGCTCTGCCCCTTGGATCAAGGGTCCATCCTGCCCCAGATCACATCCCCAACAGCGGTCAGTACCAGATGTTCAGGGAGATGCATGAGCAATCCTTCCCCAGCACACCTCCCAGCTCTTGGCAGCCAGCAACAGAGGACCTTCAGAGCCAGAGACTGCACTGAACTGTCATATTTAACAGCCACCAACAGACGGATCTTCCTTGATGCCGTCTTCCCCTTCCTGACCCATCCTGGGCTCCACATGAGCCTACAGCAACAAGCTCCATAACTCACATGCTTTAAAAAAGAAGTACTTTCCTTAGTTTGTTGAAACCTGCTAGAGGCATCACTTCACTGGATACTGCCTAATTTTCTGCATTGTGAACACTGAATAAATGTTCTTCTTTATCTTCCCTGCCCCACTCCTGACTCCAGAGCTTTTCCCAGATTGCCTCGGCCCTCTTTTCCAAGCATATCTTCCAGTGGGAGCAGTTCCCCCTTTCTGACCTCAACTTCACATACTTTGCCAAAATATTCACAGAATTTCATCTTCATGATACAAAGGTGCTCAGTCCCTGGCAGTTCTTGTGGCTAAAGCCTTACATGCCACCAGGGAGGAGAGGCAACAACCAAAGTGAGCAGCCAACCAAGGCACAGAAAACACCACTGGCAGCAGCAGCTGCCCAGCAATGCTCCGAGCAATGCACAGCAATGCTCCCATTTTTCACCTCCACCAAAAGCCAGGCTGCACCCTTCCACACCTTGCAACCAGAGAAGACAAGTGACAGAGGGCCATGCAAGATGGCTTGTGAGATGCAACGATGCCCACTGCTTCCAGAGCCTTCCATGCACTGACAGAGCAGCAAGCTGCCCAAGAGGTCGCCTGCACAGCCCGAACACTGTCTTACGTGTTACCATGGCAAACACTTTTCTAGTCTCCAGGAATAAAAGGCAGCACAGTGCCCCATGCAGCAGTGCTGTGCTGATACTGCCTGGCATACACAACAGACTTTCCAAAAAAGAGGAGGAAAAATCCTATGTGTTTTTGCATGCTTTAGCCAGGAAAAATTAAATGTTTTTGCTGATCTGATTCCTTTTTTAATTTGTCTTTTGGCTTGCACCTCTCCTAGGAAGCACAGCAGAAGTAACAGCACGTGTGTGCATAGTGGGGAATAGAGATTCTTGCCACAGTGGCTACAGAAATCTATGGGTTTTTTTCAGATTTTTCTGTGTGCCTAGTGCGGGGAGCAACGCTGTCATCTGCACGAGATGCAGGGCACCCTGGCTGGCAGGGTGGAACAGCCTCAACAGCTCTCCAGCACCATGAGCTCTCTGCCTTTCAGCACTGATGGGGGCCAACAGCATATGGAGATCTTCATCACCAGCTACCGGTTTCAATCACATTGAAGCAGGGATTTTCCAAAGCGAAGGGATTCTAGCTCCACCACACATCACCTCCAAGAGCTGCAGCTGAACACGAAGAGGGGCCTTTTGCTGGTGGGTTTCACCCTTTTCTTTCCCAGAGCCATGTAGCAGTGGGTCACTCTGAACCGATGCATCCCACCCCAGAGGAGGCTGCATTTCATCCGTGTGCCAAGGAACTCACTGCAGAGATCCACTTCCAAAGAACAGCAAGGCTGTCAGGGAGCAAATGCATGAGGTGGAGGGCTGTCCAGGGACAGGCTCAGGGAGACACCAGCAGCTCTTGAGAGCGAATCCTGAGCAGAGGGCTGCGTGCTGGGACTGGCAGATGGCAGCAAGCACCCTCATCTCCCTGAGGCTGTCACAGCACGATGACAATTTATTTTTCATTTTAAATTTATGAGTTTCAAATGCTGGCCCAAGTCTTAGCTCTCTCTAAGGAATTTGCCCCAAAAGACTTTTTCACAAATAGCCATCTAAAAACTAAATGTTTTTCTTCCCACAGCAAAATCGTAATTGTTGATATGAAAATGTAAGACAAGGATACAAGCATTTTTGCAATGTTCTGTACACTTTGTGCTTTCCTCGGAGAACTGCAAAGCACTCTGACATATGCCCTTGCAAGGCAGCTGTGCCAGGAGACGGGTGGGTTTCACTCGGAGCAGACCCAGATGTAACTCCCAGCTCTGCTGCAGACTCACTGCAGGACCATGAGCAGGTCACTCCACCTCTGCGGGTTCCCCTCCGAGCAATGGGAGCGAAGCGATGTTCCTTCCCCATGTCACTGCCTTGCCTTGTCTTGCCACAAGCCTCTCCCAGAGCACTACCACAACACGACCCTCAGATTTGCAGAAGTAAATCCTACTCGTCTTGCTGGGTTGGGGCCACAGGTTCTTCATGACCCCACTGACAGGCTGGTGGCTGCACACAGGGCAGCATAAAACACTCTCTTTGCTCTCAGCAGAGCGGGTGAGCTCAGGGTTGAAGCTGAACAGCAGGTGTCCATGTCCCTGCTGGCAGCTGAGGAAAAGGGGCTGCATGAGCCTGTGCTTCAAGAAGCATAGGAAAGACTGAGCCCTGAGCCCTGCACCAGACTGAGCTGAGAGCTCGGGACACCCCAGGTGACATGGCAGCTGCTGCTCACCCACACTACCTCTGCTCCTGTGCCTGTGCCCCATCCCCAGAGCAGACAGAAGAGGTGAGGCTGCACGCACCTGCCAGATGCACGGCCAGGGCATCCCAACCGTAGCCAAGGCATCCCCACCGCAGCCAGGGCATCCCACCCAGGGTGACCCAACCGCAGCCAGGGCATCCCCACCACAACCAGGGCATCCCATCCAGGGTGACCCAACTGCAGCCAGGGCATCCCAACCACAACCAGAGCATCTCCACCATGACCAGGGTATCCCATCTGGGGCATGCCAACTGTGGCCAGGGCATCCCAATCATGGCCAGGGCATCCCCACTCTCCAGGTGGGAGCTGTCTGCAGTGCAGCTGAGACTCAAGGCACGGCTCCTCAGATCCCCACAGCCAGCAGCTTTCTGCAGACTTTCCCAAATATGGTTATAAAGTCGGACCAGGGATGAAGCCACTCGAACAAAGGGGACGCGTTACCTCATGAAGCGACGTCATGTTTTGGCAGGGCTGGATCATAGGCAATGGCACCATGCGCTCCGTCCCTCTCCTCCCCGGCCAGGGGGGCTGGATGGGGGCTTTTTCACACAAGAGGCTCCCAGGAACCAGAGCGCTGCTGTCTGCACGGGGACCCACAGCACAGCTCATTTTACAAGTTATTCTTAGACTGCAACTGACTTCATCTCCTCATTCCCAACACCAAAACAATGAAGCCAAAGACGAGGAGGGCACTGGGGAGTCACCAGGGGCCTCCTGTGCTGGTGGGGGTCAGCAAGAGCTTCTCTAGGCATGCTGGTGGGACAAGGAGCTGGCTACAGGGATGGTCACTGTTATGAGAGAGGCTTTTCGTGCCAGGTCCCACCTTCTGAACCACCCAAGTGAGTGACCGGGAGCCAGAGTTGACCGAAGCTGCCGCTGGACATGGTCCTCCCCTCCACTGCCAAGAGGTGACATAATGTGGCATAAAATAAGGCTTGAAACATCAGGCATCACCCAGCCCTTGCTCTGCCTCTGCAACATCACGCTAGAAGATGAGAACAGGGAAAACCTTCAGCTTGGGAAAGCAGCAACCCAAATATTTAAATAAAGTTAATGTCCATAATTAGTGCTGTACGTAAACAAGCTGTCTGCAGTTTCATTCAGCTAAATGTCAGCCCTGCAAATATACATTTGTTTCATGGAAAGTCTGCAAAGAAACCAAAGATGCAATGAAACCAAGCATCTTTCCAGCACACATGGCAGAGCTCAAGCAGACCATACCAGCCGCCTGCAGCCCAAATCCAACCACTTTCCATACAGATACCCACTTCTTCCCCAAAAAAGCATCTGTCCCAGGAGCCCCCAAGTCCCATGGCATTGCATGCCAACACATAGCTCTTTCAATGCCCAGCTCTGGTTGCTTGAAAACCCAGACTGTTTCCAAGTCAGCATGTTCAGAGCCCAGTGATATTTTATTTTACCATGAAAAGTGAGCCCTCTGCAAGCTGTAATTTAGGAATTACACAGCTGAGTTACTAAGTGCTTAATCTTCCTCACAGAAAGTGAAGAGTTTTCAATAAATGTTTAGGTATTGCTGATATTAACTCATCACTGGGACAGGGAATGAAGCAGATAATCTTTGGATCCTGGTTTTTTATTATTCTATTTGTATTTATTTTAATGCAAGGCCTTTGCTTGGACAGCTACCCTCTAGGGATATTATTTCTCTGTGAGAAATAATAAAAACCACAATGCTATTTTTCCCCAGCACCATAAATTCTGCAATACACAACAAACGGGAGCCACAGGCAAGGTTCACGGGATGCAGGAGGCTCTGGATGCTGTTGTACCGATAGCAGCAATACGTCACTGAGCTGACACAGGAGCTGGAGCCAAGAGACGCAGAGAACTCCAGGGAAGTTTTCTCCAAAGCACACGTCCAGTTTGCAAACACTGACACAGCATGAAAAAATATTTGCATAGCCTGTTCCTTGGAAACCTTCTGGGGCATCTGTGTTTTGTATCCCAAAAGGAACAGTGGAACAACTTGGGCATCAAACCAGCACGAGAGCTGTGAACCAGGGACCACCTGATCATCTGAAATGCCCTGAGGAGATTTGCAAAAAACTTAATGTCACTTCCTAGCTGAATTCAGAGCGCAAGCCAGCTGAGAGACAGTAAGACGGATAAGACAGTATCAGATCCAAAGTAATTTCTTCAAACAGTTGGGACAAACTTCTCTCATTTCTCGCACTGGGAGAACAGTCAGTACGTTGTCAGGCACCACACAGCACCAGCAGCACACAAACAAGAGGCAAACAAAGCCACAAGGCAGCAAAACACAGCCATTACAGGGGTTCACAAAGGACTGATGATTTAGGAGTAACATCACCTACCAGCCAAAGCTACCCACGCATGGCAGGTAGAGCGGACACGAGGAGGGCAGCCTGGATCCAAACCAGTGTGAGAACAAACAGGGAAGTCTCATGGCCACATGCCACAAGGCACCTGCGGGACAGTCTTACCATGCCCTTCATCCCTCTGGATGCAGGAGAAGCCTGGGGTGACCATGGCATGCTCCCCACTTCAGACCTCCCGCTGTCAGAGCAGCACAAAGACGAGCGGACCTAACAGATAATGCTGGCCCCGTAGCCAGATCTTGACAGTCACTTCCCATGGGTGGCAATACCCCCTCAAACACTTTCTTTTTTGTAGCTGACAGTACAAATTTGTTTGACCTTTAGCTAACAGCAATCTCTAACAGACGAGCGAGTTTCCAAGTTCCTGGGTGGTTGCTTAAGAAAAACATTTTTGTGTGTATTTTAGCCCTGTCTGTCAATTGATTTTAATCTCAAATATGTTTTACCAACATTTCATTTAAGAGATTCCCTGTTCCAGGCTCTCACCACCAGCCTTCAGTTCGAAGCACAGGATGCTAACTACATACAGACAAAATGGAGAAAAGGACAAGTAAAGACCAGAAAGACCCAAGCAGGTCCAGGCCTGGCAGTGCGCTGTTTGCAACGCAGAACAACTTCCAGCAATTCTGCAGCACAGCCTGTGCTGCAGAGATGCTGAGCCCCTTATTTTCTTCTTCTCCAGAGAGAAAACTCTGATATTTGGGGCAGTCACATTAGCACTTGATATGTTTAAAAATAGCGCAAAGTAAATGGTGCTGCTCTGTGAAAACAATGATGCTGAGCACAACCACAGAGTTCACAGCCCACTGCCTGAGACAGAAAATCCACAAACCGGGGGAGCCTGGAGCAAAAAAAAAAGTGCAGCATGTTCAGGACCCTAGACCTGGCCAAACCACGGCTGCAGTACAATCCGGTTTGCGTTTTCCTTGCAGTCCTGATGTTATGTCTGCTTTCTGTAGTCTCCTCAGTGAGGGACAGGCTCTCCAGATGTTCTGAAGCCCTGGGACCTACCCAGTACATGAGCCAGTTTTGGGGAAGGGGGGAACAGGACACTAAGCTACTAACCCTTCCCTTTTGGCAGCCTGCTTCTTGCACTAACAAAGAGCAAGCAGAATGACTCACAGATTTTTAACGTAACCGTTTATCCCAACAACTCACCTACTGCAAGCCATCCGACTCCTCACAACCAATTTCTGCGTCAAGCCTAAGCAAGCAGCTCCCCATCCTTCTAGAGAACACTCCCATAAAGACTCCCAGGGATGGCATGGCCACCACCAGCTTTGGTAAGCTGTTGCAGGGTTAGTCAGTTAGGCTTATTTCTGGTCTGAATTTGCCTAGCCTGAGTTCCCAGGTGTAGGATTCACTCTGTCTGTCCACTAACCTGAGGGTCCTCCTATTATGGTTTCTGGTTTTAACCACAAATACTCCCCAGGCTGCAGTCACCCACCATCTTCTTGCTGGAGCAACAAACACCAGCTGCCTCTCAGCAGACAGTCCTTCAGATGGGCTTTTGGTTGGATTCTTTAGGGCATCGTGCTCTCCATGAAGCGAGGACACCAGGAAATACAACCCCTCTGCTCCATAGTTCCCTGTTTACTCATCCCTGGGTTGCACTAATCATTTTGGTAGCCATGTCCTTCATCGCACACTCGAATACCACACCTTCCCTGGCTGAGTCCTTGCCTTCCAGGAGAAGGCTCCCATCCTACACAGCAGGCCTGCCTTCCTTGCTCCCAGATGTACAATCTCAGACTCAGCAGCATCGCTGCTCCTCTCTGTGAACAGCTCTCCGACCAAAGCAGAGCTCCGTTTCCTTCTCTGTGCTTTGGCACTCCCAGTACAGTATCACTAACGTTTTTTGTTATCCTCCAGTCTCTTGACAAGTAACACTATGGAGGCAGTCAGTAATCAATCTTTGAGACTTCACTGCTCTTTATGATGACTCCAGTTCATTCTTATATTCTGAAGCCAGTATTTAATCCCTTTAATTTATGCAGTGCTGATTTTTTCATTCCCATTTCTGACAAATATGTGACATTAAGTCAAATACCTTACAGAAGTCATATGTGTATTACATCAACGTCACCATCTTCATCCACTCCATCTGTAAACTTACTTAAAAGGCAGAGGTTCACGAGATCTATTTTCCATAAGTGAGTTTTCCATGTTGATTGCCACTAATTACACTATTCCCTTTAACTTTTACCTGATGTCTGTGCTATGCACTGTATTGTTTCTCCTTGGGGTAGAAAATTGGGACACTTGCCTAATAAATGTTTGTACCATACCACTTACCTTCTGTTAACACTGGCACCATGTTCATTTTGATCCAGTCCTTGGGAATTTCCCTAATGCCCCAAAACTCACTAAAATAGCCCAGAGGGCTCTTCAGCCAAATCTTTTAAAATTCTTGGATGCAGAATATCTGAACTTGCTAGTTTAAGAAGGTCTAACATCAATAGCAGCTGTTTAACATCCTCTTCAGTTACTATTGGAGTGGAAAGTGTTTCATCATTCTCATATGATACAAATACATAATATGGCTTTTTTCCAAATAGAAAACAGAAATATTTACTGAACAGACCTGCCTTTTCCGTATTTTCATTGATAATTTGACCATCTATTAACAGACCAATACAATTTAATTCCTTTAGTTCCCAATACACTTGAAAAACTCTTTATTCCTCTCAACTTTGCTAGCCACAGACTATTCTTTGCATTCTTTAGCTTATCAGTGTTTGATGGGCTTGAGCTCTCAGTCCATACTCACCACTATCAACATTTCTCTTTCCCAGTACTGTATCTTGTATATTTATTTTCCGTAACTGCCTTCATTTCTCCTCCAGGCTCCACTTGGTTTTTATGCAGGGTATAAGGTAGCCCCGTATACTGGTTAATCCAGAGGGGCACATAAGGATCAAGGCAGATCTCATCACCAAAACCTATCTAGCACCCCAAATGAGGTTCTCCCTAGAGATGCTGTGTGCCCCAAATGCTCTCACAATGTTTGAGGCAGGGTTTCAAGCAACACAGCTTGACACTGACCAAGACAGTCCAGATATACCATCTGGAGCTCCAGAAAGATAGCACCCAGCCCCAGGACTGTCCGCCCTGACCTGCAGACATGGGCACAGCTGTGCAGGAGGCACAAGGCTCAGAGCTGGGGGGAGCAGCTGGTGTAGGGCAGAGTGGGGGCATTCCAGGAGCACTTACAGCAGATCTGCTCCAGGCACTGATCCCTGCATGCATGACAGACAACCCCTTAAGGGGTCCTCTTTAAGGACCTGATGTCCCTCACAGCTTTGTTCTCCCATCCCATGCAGTGAAGATGATACTGAAAGAGAGAATTACGCAAGTAAAAAAATTAGTGATCTCCTGGATCCTCCCACAAAAAACAGGACCAGCCCCATAAGATATTCCTCAAGGATGGTTACAGCCTTAATTTGAAGTCCCAGTTGCTGGGGTTCCCATCCACCAATGACTGTTCCATAAAAAGCATCTTTCAGTGTTCTCCACTTCCCATGCACTCTTTTTTCAACTAAATACCATCTTTCCATTTTCTCTAACTCTGCTGCATCTACAGCAACTCTTCTTTGTCCTTGGTATGCACACCCCCTGGACACTTGCAGGATGTTAATCTGCACCCAGTAAGCCAAAATTTTCATAGTCCTTTCAATCCATCTCCAGAAAACGGCAATATGTGGCACTGTGTAAAAGTCGATCGCAGTAACAGCATGCACAGCTCCCACAGGCTGCAGAGCAGGACCTCTCTGCAACCAGCACGTGTCCCTGCAGCCCAGCAGCAGCCCACACCTAAGCCTTCCACAGCTCCAGCAGACGCTGGGCTTTTTACATCAACAGGGCTTTGAGCGACATGCCCGGCCTGGGTACAGCTCCACAGGGCTCTGTGTGTGTATTTGTTTGTGATTTTGTGAATAGGGCTGCTTAGCACGTTGAATCCTCCCCGTGGGGATGATGTGTTAGAGCGGATTGGCTCGCTATTCCCCGAAGGAAACATCTGCACATTCCAGACACATTTTGTAACGGGAGTGAAACCCATCCTTGAAGTGAAATTTTACAGCCTCCACAGCGCAAAATAACGATTGCTGGCAAGGATCAGTGGAAAAGTAATGTTTAAAATATTATTACAGGGAAGCGGCTGCCAGAGCCTCAAATTAATCATTTGAACGTGTCTCTGGAGCAGAGCGGTACGTTATGTAACGCTCATCCAGCTCCAGCCCGGAGAGCAGCTTCTCTCCGGCCCCATCCCAGTGCCGTGCACCCCATCCCTCACCGAGAGCCAGGAGACACCGAGGGACCCGACACCCACTGCCCCACTGTGCTGCTGCTGGCCAGGGGGACAAGCATTCCCTTCTGTGAGGTCTCTTTCAAGAGATTTCAGCGGGGCCTGGGGTCCACATTTCTTCCAGGTGCCAAATTTTTTCTTGTATTAAGGAAAAACCCAGGAGAGACAAAGCCAAGGGGTGTTTCTTGGTCACCTATGAAAAGCAGCATTTGCCACAGCCCTCTACAGCAAAACGAGCACCGGAGGAGCCAGAGGGAGGCTTGGCTGCTTCCCACCATGGCCTGCAGAGGAGGGGAAGCCACAGGTCTGCTGGTTAAACCCTTTGGGCATTGGTCTTCAGCCAACCTGGTCTGCTCCTGACGGCCACGGGGCAGGCAACAGAAGAGGGACATGATCGATGGCGCAGCATCTTCCCCCCGCCCCGTACTGCACAGTGATCTCTAACTGACAGGACCTAAATATGATAAAAATGCAACTGACGTTCAAAAAAAAAAAAAAAAGTCTCTAAAGGAAAGCAGGAACAAAAACAGCACTGGATGCAGACACATCTATGGGGGAGGAAGAAACAAAACATTTGGCAGCCTGTACCAGCAGCAGGAAGAGAAGTGAGATGAGTACGTAAGGGAAACAAGTCCTGCACTACAGCAACCAGAGGAAAGCCTGCAGGCCCTCAGGAAGGGCTATTCTCCCAGCAGAAACAAGGGCAAAGCTCTGTTACTCATCAGGCTGAAGATACCACAATCATAGCCAGAAACTTCACTGATGAGGACTCCTCCATCTCTCCTAGTTCGTAGCTGTGTTGGGGGATCCAGACCTTCCAGGTGATGAGGGCTCAGCCCAGCCTGTGCCAAATTTCACAGCTTCCCCCCAGGTACACAGCATGAACATGGGGGTGGTGTGACCGGAGCAGTGTTTGTTGGGAGTTGTGAAGGCAGAAGAGACATGGGAATGGATGACAAGTTTCAGGGAACGCTGATGGGAAAGTGGGAGGTGAGGAGAGGCCATGTGTGAGCAGAGGTGCTAGCAGGGACATCAGATCAGCACTGGGACGATTCCAGGTGGCCCAGAGAAAGACCCAGGTGCTACCGGGCTGCTGTGACCTGTATGCCAGCAGCAGTTCCATCAGAAGCTGAGTCCAGCAGAAGGGTTGTGGGTCTGCAGATGACAGCTCCTGAAACCCTGATCTCCTCCCTCTGTTCCAGACTGGGCATCCCAACATCAGGGGTGATTTCTGAAACATTGGCTGAGGTTTTAGGTTTGCAGCATCTCTTCTAATTCTGAGTGTTGCTGCAGTATCCACCAACAAATATCATTTATCCTAGTTCCTACAGCACATCTCCTTTCCTTTCCTGGCTCACTTCCCCCTGCATCCCTAGGTGTTACAATATTCTGGGTCTGAAATTAGAGAGACAAACAGATATATACATACACAGACACACATACAAACAGATAGTTTGCCCCCAAATGGACTTTCTTCTTCAAATACATTTTATCAAATACAGAAACAATCTGGGACTGTTTTAAATGCCTAAATATGTGTTTCATTAAAGGATCCAGTTCTGTAGGAGTTGCTGTGTCTATCAGCTAAACAAAACACTTTTGGAGAAACTGCCTAAATGCATAGTTCACATTCTGGTCTGCTGGGCAGTAACGGCGATTTAGAATCAAATCTAGAAGTTTCCTCTATTTAAGGGGGGGAAAAAGCAAACCTGATTAATTAAGCAGCCTAAACCAAATCAAGGTGCGCAGTCTGACCACAGCAGAGGTGCTCTGGTGGCAGGTGGGCCTGACTCTCAGGTGGTCTCTGTGCATCACAGTTCCTTCTGAAGCTTGAGATAACAATATTTCAATGATTCCCAGTGAGAAAGGGCTTCCAATCTACTGTTTTGTTGTAAACATCATTCTAGCACAAGGGCACCATAATTCAAAGTCAGGACAATGAATCCCTATCAGAACTGAAATGCTCAAGGAATTCATTAAACAACAACTTTGGTTGATGTTACGTGCCATAAATCACAAGCACGGTAAAAACACAGAGACAGTCTGCTCTGCAACTGGACAGACAGACAGACAGAGAAAAGGGAAACGGTTTACAAGACACCAAGGGACAGGCCTTTCCTTAATCTCCTTGTGCTGGTGCTGGTCCCGACATGAGCTCTCCCGTACTTTTTCAAATGTGGTTGTTTGGGTTGGAGGCTCTGCTCTGAATGTTTTTGGAATATGTTCACTATAGATCCTTAAACATCTTCCTTCTGAAAACAAAAAACAATTAGAACCCAATATAGACCTGCTGGTTCCAGTACAAAATGCATTTGCTTGTTTCTGGCATTAATAATGTGTGTGGTTGGGTTGCTTCCTTTTAGCATTAGAAAGTCTTCTGTGATGCAGTCAGAATATTTCTGCTCCAAAAAATGCTGATGTTCAGAGGCCCCAAAGTAGGTACAAAGGGAAATGAGCAGCTTGCTTGGGCCCCAGCAGGCCCTGAGCTCTGCAGCAGAGCTGCCCCCTCTAGAAGACCTTGTGAACAGGCTTGGGAAACAGTAACCCATTTGTTCCCTGCAGGAGATCTCCAGACGTCTCTTTGCTGTTGCAGTGGAAGAGCTGACCGCTCACTTTAGCAAGAGGAGACACGGGCGCTGCAATCTGTATGCACAGGATGGAAATCACACAATGCTGCTCCTCTCCCTAGAGCTGCCTCCACTGCTGGGATCAGAGTGTGTATGGGCTGAGAAGCCCCTGCCATTCTCCTTATCCTCCGTCACCCAGCTGATCCTGGCTTAGGTACAAGCCCAGAGGCTTCAGCAGAGACAGCAAACCACACACACCACAGGAATCGTCTGCTCTTCCCTCTTGGGAGTTTCAAGGAAAAGCACGAAGATGGAAATCTCCTTTCTCTTGAGGCTCCTCCAGCAGCCAGGTCAGACCCATCACCCAGAAGCCATCAGCGGAGGTTTGCTCTGGTCGCTGGCCATGCTTTGTGCTTCTTCAGTGGGCTGTCAGGCTCGGTGATTACCGATACTGCTGCCAGCATGGTGGAGGTCCTCGTCAAGTCAGAACATGTGCCAGGCCCGGGTGCAGGTGAGGTACATTTCTGGTTCTTCTCTGGACCACTGTGCACAGCAGTCTGTTCAGTGTCCTCCTCTGAACCCATGCTGGTTTTAGCACTCTTTGCATCATTATCAGCTAAACTCTGGGGTTTAGTCATATCTCCCTCATCAGAGGAGATGGGCCTTTCCCTACTCAACCCATCAAAACAGTCAACAAATGCTCCTGATGAGCAGGGCAAAGTACAAAATCACAAGAACTACAGGGAATTTTAGGACAAAAGTTGTCAAGCAGCATCGGACAAATTCAGCCCTGAAGCCAACAGAGGTACCCCAGGGACCCACACATTTCCACAGGTTGTACGTTAAGAGATGCCAACAGCTCCTTAATGTGCCAAGGGTACAGATGGCACAACTGACACATTAGCAGTGACACAGCTGGAAAGATACGAGACTGACGCTGCAGAAAGCATAGGTTCGGATCTCACGAGTTAAACAGGACTTGCACATCTAACTCTCTACTTGCTGCTTGGAAAATTTCAACTCCAGACAGGAGAGAGCCAAAATTTTAACATGATCTGCCTGGGACGAATAACTGCCGACACTTCTGCCAAGTATTAATGGCTGATAAATCCACTATGCAACATATCTGGAGGTATGGGGTGGAGACCAAAGGACAGATCCCTGGAAAGAGGTCTGGAAGAATGCTTCAGTCAAGGCATCAGCTTATCCTGGAAAGACGCAGCTGACCTCGAGATAACCTGCTTTTACACTGCTCCCCTCAGCTCAACTCTCCCTGTTGACATGGACTGACCTCCACCTGTCCAAAGCAACGAAAACAATTTACCTCTGACCTCTGGCTCAGTCAAAGACCCTCCTGGGCTTGCCTCTGTTGGCTGTAACACAGCTTCTGTGCTGCTTTACTGCAGCCCACAAGACCTTCAGCAACTGCAGACTCTTCCTACTCTATGCTGCCTAGAAGGACTCCTGCTGCAGTCGAAGTGGGCAAGCTGGGGCTGCGTTCAAATGCCACCACCAGCTGAGCCAGCAGAAAGTGCATGCTTCTTAGGGAGAACTTCCATGCTTCCTTGGGGAAAGACACAGAGGGCCCTGATCCTTCGCAACTTCCACAGCTTGGTGCCAGGCATCATCCCCTGTCCTGGCACATGTATTATCCACACAGGTATGTAAGTCACACATGTTCTCAGGTCAAGAACACATTATCTCTAGAGCATCTGCTTTAACTCAGCCTGGGGAAAAACAGGAGGAAATCAGAGCAGCCATTCCATAGTGTACAGGGAAGAGGCTCAGAGATCCCAGTCTGCTTCCTAGTGGAAGCACAGTGGGCAGAGAGCTGGTGGGACAGGCTGGCTGTACCCACACCCCTCTCCTCATGAGGAGATGCATCTTTTTATGATCAACTTTAGAAAAGGGATGTCTCTCCCTCAAATTTAACACATAACAGAGACACAGTTGGTCTGTTTTTTTGTGAGGGAATCACAGAAAGGATAATTTCAACCACTTCAGACTACAGGTCATGTCAGTGATCTGTTAAAGAGAGGATCGCTACAGTGTCTGTTCCTTTCTCCCACAGGACCAATGCCTATAATCCTTTTTTTAAAACATCATTATGTGGAATAAACTGTCTAGGGAAGGAAAAAGGCCTTGCAACTCTGCTAATCTTCCTAATGGTTTAATATCTGCAAATACTACTGGGAGGTATTCCTTTCCTGATCACATTAAAAGCTGTCGTATTAAACATCTCACCACACTTCAGCATCCTACTGTGGATTTTTTTTTTTTTTTAAAAAAAGCCAAATTATCTTGAGACTGAGTAAGGGTTTTTGCTCCCACAGCCCCCCCAGTTTTAAAAGATCTTCTAAATGCCTGCCTGGGGGATTCCAATACGTCCTGGCACAGATCCTCCAAATAGTAGCAAAGCTAAACAGGGTATGGCTGTTATTGTAGAGATCACTCACTGCCAGCACAAATACACAGACTGGACCATTCAACCTTTTACAGCAGGAAAGTCATGGACAGTTGATGATACACAATCAGCATTTTTTCTTCTACTACAGCCACCCCTTTTTCTTTAATTATACTTTCTTTTTGGCAAGCATCCCTTCCCTGTAGTTTTTGCAATGCATTTTCCCCTCAATTTCTTAATCATATTTTCAAGAACAGACAGGGGACATGCCAGAGTCCACAGTTTCATTTCTGCATCTGCTCAAGATGCCATGTGTTGCAGCCCTAGTGAGGAGTCCCAAGTGCTGTGGTTCAGCTAGCCAGGGTTAAGCATTCCTCTGTGTACAAGACCAGAACAAGGCCTGTGAAACACTCCTGTCCCCCTCAAGACCTCAGAATAAGGCTGAAGTGGTTTCATGGGCCATGTTTGTGCTGGCTCTGTGCCCAGGGGTGAACCTCAGCAACAGCAGCCTATACTACGAACCTTCCTTTTTCCCTTTTCATATGCAAAACCAAGAGATGTTTCTTTCCCAGGTCAACAGGTATAGGTACACCAAACTGTATAATATGCTAAATTATTGCCTACTCCCCACGCAAGCATGTGGGGACTTGACACAGTGGCGCAGGGGCTCAGCACCCCGTGGTGCTATCTACCTGCTCCCCTCACTAAAACAACCCAGCACGGAGCTGAGGTGCCAAAGTCTCGCAGGGAACAGAGCGTGGGTACAGGAAGGTCTGCCCCAGCACAGCCTGCCCAGTCTCTCCTCCACTCCAGTTTCAAATGACTGCAGCAAAGGGGCTTCTCCCCAGGAGCTGATCCTTCCTCCAAGAAATCTTTTCTCAATTAGTCAGTTTAAATCTTCCTCAGTTCAGCTTTTCTCCAAAGTTCCCAGGCACAGGTCCTCTGATGATTCACCTGAACTACTGGTGTTTACTGCTGTCTAACACCCACAGCCATTGCACATCACACAGTTGTCAAAGCACACACCAAGGAAAGAGAAATGAACCATTACAGACCCAACAGGGCAGATGTTACTGGAGCAGAGACAGACATCTTAAAAAAAAAAAAAAGGCACACCACTTCTACTTTATAGATTTTTTTTTCCTATTGTAAACAGATCGATTTTGTTGTTGTTTCACTTTCTGTGGAGTAAAACAGAAACCCAAAGTTGCGTCCCCTCTCCAGCACAGTGCTGCTCAAAATGAAACACTGACACTGCTGTTGAGAAGTCTTTGGGGAGGCTGGTGCTTCACTTCAGGTTCAGGAAACTGCCTTGGACTACGTCTCAATTTAATGATTAAATACAAAATTACTTTACCCTATTCTTCATAAGCTGAAGATAAAAAAACATGAGGGTGATTGTGTAAGAGGGTGTTAGCGGTAAATACAAACCACCAGTAAATTTGCTTTGTTTAAAATGGGAAGAAGAACATGAACCCACACAATGCCAAGCCAAAGAAAATACTACAGAGTGCCCCCAACAAGCGGAGGCATGCAGCCCGCTCTCCTGTGCTGTGTAGCCGGCAAAGCAGGCACCAGTGTGCTCTGTGCCCTGCTAGCACCATCCACTGCCTCTACTTCGAGTACTGCACAGACTGGAAGGCTACCAAGAGCAGGTTTGGCACAGCAGGACATGTAAATTCAGTCTGATCCCTTCTTAGGCTCCATACAGAGACTCTGGAGGGTTTTGGTAAACATCCTTGGTAATCTTTGGACACCACAGCAATGTCAAGAAGTATCACATTCATAAATCAGATCTTGTAACAGCTCTTGCTGGCAGAAAGAAACTCTGCCCAGTTCTCAAGGCACGCTGAGCCTCAGATGGCATCATTGTTTCTCAGGATTTACGGTAGACACCGAGTTAAGCTGCATCTTCGGTCTTACGCTAAGTCACCTTCTTGCCAAGACTAAAAATTGCTTCACGGTGTAATCACAAACTGAGGCAGAAGAGCAAAATAACAAATTTCATTCTCATATAATAACAAGTTACGTTTCCATAGCACCCCTCTTCCTCTCAGATCCAAAAGGACATTACCAACTTAACTCACTGAAGCACACACTGTGCACAGGGATTATGTAATACACCGCTGAAATACAGTCACTGCTCTTTAAGGATGCAATCCCACGTGAAAGCAGAGTTAAAACAGAAAAATCATCAGTGCACTAGGAAAGGGATGCCACAGAGCAAGAACTCAATCCTCCGTCACGCTGCTGATGTGAGGACAGGTAGACTCCGATCCACGGTCTGCTCTCTGCAGGTTTGTCAGATGAGAGGTGCTGCTTTCTGGTGACAAGACTAAGCCCAGGTCTCTCTGGGACAATGACAAATGCTGGAGCTCCCTCTCTTTAGCAGCAGCCAACAGGGCAACACGACTGTGCTGTCCTCCACTCAGCTCAGGGCCACGCTGCCCTGACAGACTGCTAGGCACCTTGTGCATGCCTGGCAGGGCAGAGCTGCTGGGAATGCTGCTTTCCAGCAGACAAGGAAACCACGACCCGGGCACCACTGGTCAGAAAAGGTCCTGGGTCATGCACTAAAAGACAAGAACAGTCCCTCATTTGGCTAAGTCATGCTGGGATCACTGCCCAGTCATGCCTATTCAAACAGCGTCAACCCACGCCGATTGCACCCCTCTCTCTGTGTCTCAATACAAGTAACAGCTTAGACTTGCTGGAAGCTGTGCTTTGTGTTAGTCAGTGGGTTCAGGAAGACAAAGACACCAAGGCTTTTCCCGACAAGTAGTCTGTCTGTCCCATTTTATCCCCTGGACGGTTATCAAAGAGCTACTGTTTCCCTCAAAATAAAACAAAATAAAATTAGGAGCATGTAGGGATTGTAAGTACAGCAGGGACTGAAGAGGAATTTCATACAGGCAGAGGGACCGAGGAGCATGTGATGCAGAGGTCCCCAGCCCTGCGTGCACATCTGATCTCAAGGAGGACTAAGCTACAGACTGCTTTTGCTCCGATTTTCCTTTCCAACATTTTCCACACCCTCCTGCCAGAAAACTCTGAGTGCTGCCTGCCATGTCTGGCAAACGCTTCCTGCTGCAGAGTCCTCCTGGTTAGCACACACACGCACGCAGAGGGACCTGCACCAGGGCTGCCTGCTGCTGCACTTGCTCTGAGATGCGGCAGGGCGTTCGCAGCCTCCGTCCTCACTCCTCACCATGGGGCTGAGACTCTTCTGATATCCCAGGAGAGACCCAGGGAGAGCAAGGGGTGACTCTAAGGTATATTAGGCATTTTGGGTCCTTCATAGGGAGGCCAGCTCCACAGCTCCTACCGGGTTTGGAAACCTTCTAAGATAGAGGGATCATGCTGAGGTTTACAGCAGATAAAGTGAAGAGGGAAGGCAACGTATAAGAAGTGACATCACCATTACTTGCCCATGCTTAGGCCTGGGCTGTAAATGCAGAAGGGGGTTGTACTTGTTACTAGTGTTCCCAGGTATCACACAAAGGCAGATCTGCTGGTCTCAGATGCCTGAGCTTGGATTTCATATAGTTTTATTACATTCATCATCAAATATTATGAAATTTTTGTGAAGCTACCTGGAGTCCCAGATCCTACATCCAGCATAATTTGAGCAAATAAAAATTTGCATCTGTGTCTTGTATGTTTGGGGTTTTTTTAATTTCCTGCTGTGTGAAATAGGAGGAGCAATAAAATCAAATCCTTGGAAACAAATGACAATTGTTTAATGGAGCAAAAGAAAATCCCAATGCCTTCCTAGGCTGCTTGTGCCACAACTGCTACATGTATGGCTGCTTACACAGGTAGAAGAACAGGCTCCAAGTCTGGATTTCCTCACTTTTATGGGTTTAAATTGGATCTCACTAGGTGTTTAAGGCCATTGTTGAACTGCTAACACATTCTGCAGCATGACTAACACCAACTGGGTTATTTTTCTTTCTCATTTGGCTTTTTTTTTGCTCCATCTGCCTGTCATAGCAGACAGGAAAGCCAAACAGAGCAGCAGAGTAACAAGTGAGTGATAAACAGCGTGCTAGATGTGCACAGAGCAGGGATAAGAGTTCACCAGCAAATCTGTGATTGAAGAGGTGTTGTAGGGACAAGCTGCTGCATTGCTTGACTCGGTGAGCAAAAACGATATATAAATATGGCTTTCTTTCAGATAAAGGGCAACTGTAACTGATGTGGCAGGGTAAGACAGAATGGCAGGAGGAAAAAGAGGAAGACCTACAGCTCACTGCTATGGAAGTTAAAGGAGGAAGGTGACTCTCCCCACGAGGCTGGCTTCAGCCCTTAGCAAAGAGCCGCAGGACCTTTCCTGACTTAGCTAGGCTCTTCTGCATTTGCAGCAACGCTCCTGAAAACAATACTTGGCCTTGTGCTTTCAAAAGGCTGGCAATTTTCTCCCCACCCCCCCTTTTTTTTTTGTCTGAAAAGTGACCAGCAGGCTCTGATTGACTGCACACATTTAACTGGCCAGAGTCTGGCAGCAGGGACAGAGACAGGCCCAGGAAGCAGCAGCAGGCAGTGGTTTATGAAACAGCCTGTGGAACCAACACTTTCCCCTACCAGGAAAAGTCTTTCGCAACTGAATGTCTCTGAACCATGGATTTGAGTGATTTCAGAATTCTCCCCCCATGACCTCTCCCCCTCCTTGCCAGACTGTGGCTTCATCTTAATGGAGGAGGCAAACTGGGTTGGGAACATCACTAACAGCATGGAACAAAATGGGAGAGACTTCCCAAGAAATGCAACCACAGACCCAGTTCCAGGAGCCCCTCCCTGCACAACAGCAGCTCCCAGAGGATCCTGGAAACAGCCAGCATGCTCATCCTACCTGGGATCTTGAAAGACTCAAAAAAAAGCCATGCAAGAAACTGTCAGCAAATTAAATCCATCCTTTCCTTGTAACAACCTACCTTTCTTGATGTGAAGACAGCCCAGTCCTATGACTGCTGGCTCAGAAATGGGAGTAGAACCACAGCAAGATTTCTCCACCTAATGGCATCTGTACTCTTAGACAAATCTGCCTTAGTTCAACACATCATCAAACAACACACTTTGAAATGCTCCCTCTGCTCGCCTATTGACTGTGCTGTCTAACGAGATTCCACGTGGGGAGTCCTGCTAACTTACAGTGAGCAATTAGGGGGTGTAGTTTCAAATTGGAAACAATCAGCTACACAAGCAATCCATCCACGTCTATTATGTGCAGACACCCTAGGGGCTGGCACGAGCTGTTAGACTTGGCATTCAAAGGCTCACAAGCTCTACCGGCATGGGAAAGTCTGAATCTGTTCTCCCACCTATGTAACTCCTGGCGTGGGTTTGCAGCACTCAGCTGAAAAACACTGTGATCTTGGCTACAAGACAGATCAGAATCAGGCTTCAATCACAATTTTTCACTGGAGTCATGAGAAAGCATGTGAAAAATACTGGTAAGATAGTGGAGAAAGTGAGGCTGGAAGAATGAAGAGACCTCTGAAATGAAAGAGCTGGAGGAACTTGCCCTTCCCATTAAATACTTCACAGTACTTGAATTCGGTGCTACCCACTAAATACACCCTGAACCCACAGGTCCCAATTACAGTCACACCTCTTGGGTCCAGCCAGCGCTGGACAGTAATCTGTCACAGTTGGGCACGTTACATCCCCAATTCTGCAACCACCCTGTAGTCATCACTCCCAACTCTACAACCACTCTTTTGCCTCACAAGAAGCAAAAGCCAGAAACTTGGGGATAAAATTTCTCAAGGTCTGAGTGGTGTTTGGGAAGTGAATCAGGGCTGGGAGGCAGAGGAAGGCAGACTCAGATTCCTGGATTGAAGGCTAGCTCCGTCAGGTACAGTATTCAGTTCAGCCTTGGGTTACCTACAGATTAAATATTTACCTCTAAACAGCAGAAATGTCATACAATCCATCTGATCACATGATAAAACCTCTAAACATGACCCTCAAGATTTCAGCTGCCTCTTTAGCAACCTAAAAGCCTGTATCAGCCTCACCTGAATCCTAAGCAGTTCCTGTATCTGGTCCCATGGTACGTGGCTCTAGATGACCCACTTTTACCCCCAAAAAAGGAATTAGAAGATATACTCAGCCTTGCCGTAAAAGAAGTGGTGGGTTCCCTAAAGCTGTCTCCTGGAATCATGACATTAAATTATAATTTCTATTTTCCTTCCCTTTTATCTTGCTGAAGTCTTTCTTTTTCTCTACATGTCCTTATTAAGAAGTACAGATGTCTCCAAATCTTTCCTACATGGGACTTTGGGCTCAAAACCCAGAAGGCAACAACATTTGGCCTTTTTTGGTTTATTTTTAATCTCAAGATTTATGAGAGGTAGCTGACTCATGTTTTGGCTGGCAGGGCTGGACTCTTGTAAGCAACTGGATCTTTGCTATTTTATTAATTAAGATAAGTTTTCCCACTTCTGTTTGAGCCATTGGTGATGCCATTGGCTGATGTGAGAAAAATACAGATCTTTGCCTTGGGTCTCAGGCAGGTGAAAGGCCAGGCACTTCCTTCTTCAGTCTCTGGCCCAGGCATCCAAAGTGAAAGGTGCAGATATATCAAATTTCCCAGCACTGCTCAGCTCTATCAGATCCTTCAAGCATCTCCTCCCACATGGGAGCTCCACCCTCAGCAAAAGGCAAGAAATCCTACACACACCAGGGCTACTGTGACTTGTTAAGTATGGTTTTGCTTCACATACCCCAATTTCCTTTCCAGCAATGCACCAAAAAAACATACCAAGGAGAGAGTTTGTAGCTAAGGAATTCAGTGAATGATTAACTCCATCCTACCTATTAACCATTGCTCTCCATTCCCTCATGCCTCGCAGAAACCCCAGTTCCGGGTAGCGGAACCATGCCAAAATCTGATACTCCATTGGTTTTGCTTGGAGAGTCATCAGGTGATGCAGATGGTTCTAGCTTTGAGTTAAAACCCATTAAGTGCAGTAATGATTAATCCAGAACCCTGGCACAAATTCATGATGAAATGTTGTTCCTCTTGTCACACCAAATTTACCTAAATGAATCGTGCTTCCTGGAGGTCACCATGGAGGAACAGTCTCTACGCAGGCCTGCAGAGGCAGGACCCCCACGCACACCAGGAGCAGGGGCGAGTGCAGGGACAGCTCTTTCACAAGGTAGCTAAAGGATACAATGACTAGGTGTTGCTCTCCCCACTCTGAAATGAACCACATCTAAGCCATTTTGTGCTGCCTTTACAGTGAATGCAGCTCTGCCAGTCTGAAGATGCTTCAGATCAGTGGCAGCTAGATGCATGTTCACCCCTAGCAAGTCATCTCACACTTCACATCGGACTGGCCCCATGTGCACGTGCAAGTCCACGTGTTTATTACACTCAGCTGCACCTCAGAAGACTGGGAGGACTCAGTGCCAGGCTCGGACAAACTCCCTGTATGACCTCAGGCAACTCCCTTACTCTCTATGAGCATAAAGCTGTTACAGCTTTACCCAGCTGAAAAACAGGAAGACTTCCTTTTTCTTTTGCCTTGTCTATTTTTATTGCAAGATCCTGAGGATAATGTCTGTTATGCAGTATGCTTGTGTACAGCATCCAGCACTACAAGGTCCCAGTCCTGCCCAGGCCTCACAGCACAACAGATATAAAAAACAATTCCCAGAGCTTTGGGTCTTTTCTACAAACCCACACATACCAGGATGCCATGCACTGGAGATCCAGCCGAACCTCTGCCTTTTGAATTGGGTTTTCTAGTACCTTTACATAGAAAAAGATGCCAGCACTGCTGATGTGTCAGGAATTTACTCCCCAGTTTCTTCTTCATCACCCAAGGACTAGCAGTAGGAAAGAGCCTGAAAGCTCTGCTCTGCTCTCAGGACAAAAAGTCTTTGGGTCCAACATTAAAAGTTCAGAATTTCCTCCCACTAGGAGAAGAAGGACTGTACAATTTCACAAGCATCCGCTGAAAGCCACTTACCACCACAGCCTGTCACCAAAGTCCCTGGCACAGAGAGCAACGCATGAGTAAATGGCTCTTGCGCTCCCATTGCCATGCCTGGGTTTCATCAATTAGTGGTGCTGAGCCACCTGTGCAACCACAACAGGTGTCTGCTTCCACTGTTCAACATCAGGACCCTCACGATGCACACTCAGGGCAGGTAGACACCAGCTAAAACTGTATATGGAGACCTGAAATACATGGATACCTAGTATCCCAAAACGCAGAAACCTGTCCTTGCAGTATGAGAGCCTGGGTATTTCACAGCCTCCACATACTGACGGCCAAGTGGGATTTAAGAGCAGCCCTTGCTCAGCACAATGTGGTCCATCTGAAAGAGTAGGTGGGAAGGATTAAAATACACCTCTGCAGAAGCCAGGACCTGATGCTGCAATGCCAAGACTTTCATCTGTCTGTGGCCTGCACAGAAGCACAGTAAAACAGCACAAGTCTCCCATGCTCTTTAATTCTGTAGATTAATTTAGTAATATAAATCTGACGGGACCATTCTCACAGTCACACTAGATGCTCACACTTCCCCATGTGCTGATCTTCTGCCACGCACACTGCCACTGATTACCCTCCTCATAGGTGGCCAATGATGGCTTCGCTACTGCCAGACAGCCCATGAGCCAGCAAGAATTAGGACCCCGAGAAGTGAAAAGAAACAAGTGTAAAAGTTGAGCTGCAGCCAGAAGAATTGGGACCCATCCCTGCCACGTGCCTGTGTCTCATCCCAACAGTAAGCTCAAACTCCTGCTGAGGGCTTTTTCACTCTAGATTCAATAAAGAAAAAAAATGATGCTGCTGAAATGTGTTTCGTATTGTAAAAGTCAGAACCGCTCCCTCTGGAAGGCCGTGCTCCAGGCTGCAGTGGCAGCAACGCAGCAGAGACTAGGCTCTTCTTGCCCTTCACTGAGTTTGATTAGGCAGAGGATCAAGACATCCTCAAACTCCCTGTCAGAATACCGAAACGCACCCCCTAAGGAGGAGGAAAGAGCCAGTCTCCTCTCCTTCTAATCAGCCATCATTAAACAAACAACTAACAGCAGGGATCTTGTAGTACGCGCTACAGCCAAAAGCTACCGACTGCCTAATCCTGAACCCGCACTGCGGCGGTGTCCGCAGGCCCAGCTCGGCAGCCCCGGGAAATGGCAGGCCTGGGACATGGCAGCCCCGGGACACGGCAGCCGGCTCAGCCCCATGGGGCACCCATCCCGGGGCATGGGGTGGCTCACGGCACCCCTTCCCTGCGGCTGAGCCCAGCATCAGTGTGAGGGACACACCGCACCGAGGCCCAGTGTGCCCAACGGGTGCCGACCATGCAGAGGCCATAGAGACAGCACAGGTGCGAGGCAGAAAAGGAGGTGGATGCACCGGGGTTTTGCCCAAGCCCAGACAACACCCTGCATTTCCAGAGGGCCCATCGGTGAGACCGTGCTGCTGCCAAGCGCCATGACGGGCCCCGTGGTGCCACAGGGGCTGCGACAGCACCCAGAGGGGCTGGGTGACGGCAGCCAGGAGGGCTGCTGGGGGCCGAGAAACAGCGCCAGACTGCTAACACTACAGCGACCCACCTGCCAGACCCCCGAGCCGCGGGCTGCCTTACCTGGGAGAGGCAAATGGCACAAGAGAGCAGAAGCCACCCCACAGCTGAAGCAGTATGGCAGCCGGCGAGATCAAAATGGTGCCTGGCTGAGGTAAAGCGGCACCTGGTTGAAGTAAAAAGTCGCCTGGCTGAGGTAAAGTGGCGCCTAGTTGAAGTAAAAAGTCGCCTGGCTGAGGTAAAGCAGCGCCTGGTTGAAGTAAAAAGTCACCTGGTTGAGGTAAAGCCGTGCCTGGTTGAAGTAAAATGGCCCCTGGTTGAAGTAAATGGCTTGCTAGCTGAGGTAGAATGCTTTTGGGAGAAAAAGTGGAGGTGTCGGCCCTGGAGAGCCACCCTGCCATGGGCAGCAGGACCCCCGAGCATGGCTGCAGGCCTGCTGGGGGGACATGCCATCCCCCAGCTCGGCTCTAGCCTGGCACATCCACCTCTGCACCTGCAGCCTGGGCCTACACGGCGCCTTTCCCCAGGCTGCTCCTGGCGAGGAAACACTCCCAGCCCCACGTCCCTCTGTCCCAGGGAGGCCACGGGGAGCAGCCACGTCCCTCTGCCCCGGGGAGGCCGCGGGAAGCAGCCACGTCCCTCTGAGGAGCCAGCCCTGGGCTGGAGGCAGCATTGCCTTCCCATTTGGGGCTGGGGTGTCTGTTTTGGGAAACTGACGGCACTTGCTGTGAAACAAAAAAATAAAGTTGGGCAGAAAATAAAACTTCTCTTTTTTCAAAAGAAAACCCAATGGTTCTCTAGCTACGTTAGCACCGTGAGATCCGGCTGGCTCTGGTACCTGCCACACAGCAGGTACCCGCTTAGTTTGGAGGATGACGATAAGAAGAGGTTGAAGCACCAGCAAGGGGTTGGGAAGGCAGGACCAAGATTACCAACAAGCCTGTCAAAACAAGCACACGTGTGTTTTGCTGCCCTGCCATTTACCTTGCTGAGAGTGAAGACTCAGCTTCCCCGGAGCTGGTACAGGATAACATTTTGCTGCCTTCACATGAGGATGGCAGAGCACCAGGCAATAGGAAATAGAAATCCAGGGCATTTATCCAGCAGCCAAGCACTGAGGCCCTCCACAAGCATTTAATCCCCATAAATAACCACTACAATACTCCCACGAGGCAAGGAAGCACCAGCCCCATTGCTCAGACAGGGGAGACTGAGTGCAGATGAATCAATGACAGCCCAGCCCACACAACCAGGGTCAGAACTGAAAACAAAACCACGAAGTCCCACTTTCCCCTCTGTTCCAGCTGTTAGACAACACTGCCCCCAGTAGCTCGGCTTTCTTCCCGAACTAAGGTATGCACGTCAGTTCCCTGATTGCGGAGGGGAGAAGAACAGAGGGGGAAGCAAATCCTGGCCTTAAGCACACTGTATACAGCCTCCATGGCTGCTGCAGAATTTAGCAGCTTCCAGGAACTGCAGAGCAAGCCAACAAACACAACACCAGCTCCACTGCCACTTCCCCTCTCTGTGGGAACAAACCAGAGCTGTGGTCAGCCTGCACAGGGAGAAAAAGGTGCTCCATGTTACTGACTAGACCAATCACTTGCAAGTGGAGAGGATCGGGAGTAGGGCTGCACACCCCCATAAGAGCCAGGGCTCTCTGATGACTTACAAAGTGTCTTTCCCAAGCAGCTATACTGCATCTACGTCAGGGGATGCTTTGCGTCTTGTGGGAGTGGGGATGCTGGAGATTAATTTCCAGACACAGTGTCCTCTCTCAGTTCTCTCTGAAGCTATGGGATCAAGCTACAGACTTGGACGTGTCACAGCTAATCCACAGGAAGACAGAATGCAGCAGTGGGCTTTGCTGGCTTGTTTTAAGAGATCTGATGGCTAGCTGTAATTAACGCTCTAAATGCTGCAAATTCTAAATTATGCCAGAGGGTAATACTCCAATCTGACGGGCTGCATAACACGGGTCACTACACTCAGCACAAAGCAAATCCAAAGTAATGTAACTTAAATTCGTGGCTGTATCAGATGCAATCTGTGCATGTAATCAGAAACTAAATTATCCAAGGACAGTGACATTGCTACCTTGACAGTTTACTCTCCTGCAAGCACTAGAAAGGTAGAAAGATTTTCAAGAAATGGCTAATTGCTGGATGCAATGAGTGACAAGAGGGAAGGCAGCAAGGGCCAAGGGTTTCAGTTCAGGGTCTGGCTGTTGGGCTACTGAACTTATTTTGTGTTGTATGAAACACAGATTCAAGAACCAGTGATGCTCCTGGCACTCACTCCAAAAATGGGGTGTGTCTTCTCTCTAAATTAAAACTTGGGAATTGTGTTGTGTCAGTCTAGCAGAACCTCAAGTACCACCCAGACAGCTTAAGCTTTGTTTCCATGGTGCTGTCCTAGTATGTGCTATGCCCTGTAACAGCTTTACTGCACAAAGAGGCAGCAGTTTTCTTTTTTTCTTTTTCTCAAGTAGGGCTGTTACTTACTGCTGGTATGAATGCAATCCACCACATATATTAGCTACAGTGAATTTTCTTAACATAACTGAAAGACTCACACAGTCTAACCCTTGGCCTCTTCTAGCTTTTGTCCCACCACCTCAGCTTTGTCTACACTAAATTTTTTAAGACTTCTGATACAAACTTTGCACTGATCCATGCAATCAGAGGCTGCAAATCTAGGCAGAGTTCAGTCTATAAAGCCAGTGACTTCATGTTTTCCCTCTGTAGGAGTAAAATAACGTTCCCACACTCTGATAAAAACCTTTGCTCTGCACAGATTTAATTCATTACTTATGAATCTCTGGCCAACGTCACTCTGTTCCTTTCAGTGGCTCTCTACTCCCAGTCGCCTCCTGAGTCCGGGAGGACAGGGAACCTTTTCTTTACCGTGTAGTGAAGCACCCAAGAAGGGATCCTGGCTAATGGCTTCACCGACTTGTTGCTTATTCTAACAGTCCTCTTCTAGAAAATCACCCAGGTAGCAATAATGAGCTGCCCTCTACAACTGTTTTACAGAGAGTTGGTCAGAAGCCAAGATCTTTTCCAATGGAAACTCTTCTCCCAGGGAATCACTCTGCATCCTATTTCAGATGAGTGCTTTGTTTTGTTTTAGAAATAGGAGAAGATTTCTTTTTAATTGTGCTATGCTTAGGTGCAAGGGCAGTTTCGTGACATAAATCACTGAGGAGTCGCTATATGGCCTGCTGGAATCATTTATGAGACCGGAACGGCAGCAGCTCTGCTAACACCTCAAAGGCAAGTGCCCGTGTTCCAAGCTCATGCTTTTGCAGGATTGCTTGGACCACCTGCAGGTCTTGGGTGAGGGCTGTCTCTTTGCTGTGTCTGCACTGTGCCTAAACTATGAGATCCCTGAGGTGGTACAGCAGCAGAAAATGTTAGAAGTGCCCATTGATTGCTCTTTCCATATCCAAACTCCTCCTTTTGAAAACTCACTCTTTCCAGAAAGCTTTCCAGCCCTTTTCATTTGGGGAGGGGTGAAACACAACTCTGCCGCGGGCCAGCTTCACACTCCAGGCAGCACACAATGCTGTCTGCACAGGCTCTGGCATAGCACAGACCCTTTCACAAGGTCTTCACGACGGTCCTGTGACCTGTCTGTGGGTGACAAGGCAAGACACTGTCCCAAAAACACTGTCCCATTCCTCTTTCTGTTGAAGAAATGCAGCTTTAAACAGAGGTGTCTTGAGGGAGTAAAAAGCACAGCTAAGTGAACGGAATGTGGCTGCAACACTTTTCTGAAGAGACTCTACTCTGCACCTCATTGCGGTTTCCAACTGTTCCCTCAGCTCTCTGAACCCCAGGGGAGGAAATGCAGCACAGACACTGCGCTGGGAGCACGTGTCACGGGATGGGGCCCGTGATTATTATTCTTATCACCCCACGGACTGCCTGGCACTGGCTGAAGAGTGTGGCTCAGATGGTTCCCTCTCGCAAACAGCGACGCAGCCTCTGCATGTGAAAGCCATTAAGCAATAGCACAGAAGCAACCCATGAGGCAAAACCCGTGAACATTCCCATACTGACAGCACGCCAGTCCCGCTGCCAGCAAGACGCCCGGGTGCCGGCACTGGGCTGCACGCAGGTGCTGATGAGGAGCCATGTGCATCTCCTTGAAGTTAACACTTGTGTGGCTAGCTCTCCTGACAGCTTCACAAACGGCACACGGATGCTGGAGAGCCGAAGAGCCCTGCGGGGCCTCCCCTGTGTGCAGTCCAGGGCCTGTGTGCCAGCACTGATGTCCTACTGTTGGAAATGTGGCATATGGGAGCATCGGCAGTGGAGACAGGAACTGAAACATCTGTTTTTTTCAAGCCACACTTGGAAAGGCTAAGCTGTATTCAACCCCTAAAACACAACCAGCCCAGCTGTGAGGCAAGCAGATGAACAGAGAAGTACAAAAATAGCCACTGCTGTAGTCTTCTTTCAGGCAACATGATGTTGCCCTACAAAAATAAATACACAAAAAGGAATGATCGGGGCGGGGGGAGGCTATTAGAGGGACTCGTGTTCACATCACTGCAACACAGTAAAAGGATGCATCCCCTCAACTCACAGCTCTGCGTTCACAGTGTATTCCTGCGCCCCATCAGCTAACCACTTTGGGTCTGTTTGCAGTGCAGCAAGAATCACACGCAGCTTCCACACATGGTCCCTGATGGGATTTAGAGACAGATGCTTTCACCAACATGACCTAAAACACAATCTGCATGCTTCGGGCCGGACTCACTCCACCCCCTTCCCGAGGCGGGGCTTTGAGAGAGAAACTAACAACTTTGGCCAACACAATTCGTCTGGGCTCTTGCTTTCCCAGGCTTAGCTGTTCCTCGGGTTCCTCCCTCAGGAGGACTCAACCCACACCCCAGATCCTCTTTTTAGAGAGCCACTCCCACCCCAATGAAGCATTTGCTACAGCAGAATCTATTTAACCCGTTCCCAGCAGGACCAGCGCCTGCCAACCGAGCAGGGAAAGGTGTTTACAGAATCCCATACAAGCCACCATACCAGGGAGAGGAAGGAGAGGCTTCACTGCCTGTCTCAACCAAAGCCGCAAGGAAAACTGCTCTTTTGCTTCTGGATCTACCTAAGTCCTCCTCCCTACTAGAGGAGCCCAGAGCAGCACGGATGGAGTGGGAGCCAGGGCCGAGGTACTGCCAGGGGATGTTGCAACAGAGTCACACAGAGGCCATTGCTGGGGATCTGCAAGTACCATTAGTGATGCCTGTCCAAGGAGGTGGGCGCAGGCTCTAACTAGGGCTACAACCACCATCCTGGAAATCTCAAACAGGGATTAGCCCTCATGACTTCATCACAGACACGCAAAATAGCATTGCACAGAGCCAAATGCATTTCTTGATACAAGCAGCTGTCTGTATAGGCGGGCAGAATACAAGCTGCCCAGCTGTTGCTGGAAGAAAAACAGGCATGGTATGGTGTCCATGTACAAATTTCAAAGGAATAGGAACAGGCTGGCTGAGCCCTGGCTTGCGTCCTGAATGCATGTCACTACAGATTGTCCCGCAGGCTCATCAAAAGCAAAAGCTGCTGCAGACTATGTCTGCTGTCAGAGTGAGTACAGCCTTCTCCTGGTGATGCTCAAGAGCATATGCCAGCACAACCACGGCAGGAAGAGAGCATCCCATCACCTCCCAACACAGCAGTGTCGGAGGGCAGCCTGTAAACCCCAGGCTGGAGGTAAAGGAGGGCCACATGGTTAACACACGTGCACCGCAACTGAAAAATACCATAGGTGGGAGATTTGTTACCAAGAAGTGAACAACATAATTTCTTTCCTTCCATCAAGTACTGTTAGCAAACCAGCATATCACACTATCTTAACATGGGTTGCTAATTAAATTAAAAATTACATTGGATTAAACACAATAACACAAGACCGTATGCCACATCCGAAACTTCGTCTCTGATCTCTGCTTATTAAAGTTTTTACTAGGCCTGATGCCAGGAAGCCCAAGAGATGTACTCGTTACTAACCTGAGGGGAACTATTTTTACTGTTAAGACTGGCAGAAACGGCTGACTGATTAATATCATGCTTTGTTTTGATTACCTCTGTTTAAATCCAGTGGCAGCACATCATCAAAAAGGACACAATCTTTTGAGTGAAAGGGAGGAGCTGGAAAGTGAGGACAGAATCTGTTTAGTGGTCATGGTTCCTATAATACACCACAAATGCTACAGATGGTCAGCTTGCACGTTGTTGATGCTTTTCCTGATGATAGCTATCCTTTAAAAAAACGGGAATGGCTGTAATCACATGTTCTTTGCTTTTTGTGCCCTTTGCAAAGCAAAAACTAACGTTATATTTCAATTTGGCATTTTTAGTTTTGGCAAACAGAGATGCCAACTTAGCTTCAGTGTCTAAGTAAACAACAGTCCTTCAACATGAAAAACAGGCTAATTCTTTGCTGCCAAGGCAGAAATAAGGGTCGGGGAGGTCTGATTTGACACCCTCATCCTCCTGGGACAGGCAGCGACCTTCAGCAGAGTACGTTCGTGTAGGTGGCCGAAGCTGCAAGGGGAGGGTGGTCGGTAGCTCTGCACCCAGCAGTCGCTGTAGCTTTCCAGCCTTTAAGCCCGATCTCAGCAAGGCCTGGAGGGAAGCATGGGCTGATGTGGGGTGGGAGAAGCGTGGGCTGATGTGGGGTAGCAGCTATTCCTCCGAATAGCAATAGCACCGTTAAGTGCAGCCCACTAGCACAGCTGCCAGCTTTCCACTGTGGAAGAGACAGAAATTTTTGCTTTGAGCCTGACAGTGGTTGCCTAAATCGTGCTGTTGGCTATGGTGGGACTAATCCACAAGTGCTGTCCCCCCCATGCTCCCTCCTGCACTCTCCTCACAGCAAGAGCATGAACCTCTGGCTGTGCAGCTCCCAGCCCGCTCCACCCTGGCACAGGAAAGCACGTCCTCGCTCCTGAGCTGTCCTTCACCCCCACTTACTTTCTTATTCACTTATGACAACTCAGAGAAATGTTTGGGGACATATGGGGGAAATAAGAGACAAGATACAAAATCAAACTCAACTGCAACGATCAATCAAAGGACAACAAAGCTTGAAGAAATGGAGAAAGGATGACGCAGAAACGCATTGTGGAAACCACAGCGTGGAAAACGTGGCATGACAAGAGATAAAACAAGGAATCCCATTAAATTACAAACAGGGAGAGAAGCATTAACAAACCATATGAATCCGTTTCACCCTGCCTTCTGATGGAGTGATCTTTTTAAAACCCCTCGTTGTGAAAGCAGAATGAAAGCAGCTGGGTGAAGTCTGAGAGACCTGGGCGGGGGGCCTTGTCAGCTGGAGAAGAGCAGGATCGGGCCCACACTTTCACTCCAAAAGGGAAAAAGCCACATGCAGAAAGACACCACCAGTAAACTTAAAAATTGCAGGAAATACAGGGGAAAATCAATGCAACAGTTCTCCTTTCTACTAACGTCTGACCAGAGTCAGGAGCAGGCATTCCAGCAGCAGGTCTTCCCGCTGCGCAGTGCGGCTCCAAGATGTTCAACTACGGTTTCTTAATGTGTGGTTTTCTGTCACTACCAGGGATTGTAGGTTTGGCTGCACCGAACTGCAAATTGCAAAATTTTTAAATGCTGGGCTAATGACAAGGAAGTGAGACAGCCCGATGCTGCTCAGGATTATTTAATTGCAACTTTTGCCACGGAGCAGGAACGCCTTCAAATGCCACCTATCTGGTGCATGCCCTTTCCTACCTAGCAGGGCATTTTTGCTGATACCTTTTTAAACACCACCAAAAAATCGCCAAAGTTTTAATTTTTTAAAAAAGTAAGTTCCTCAGTCATAGGAACAGCACTTGGATTTCTCTGCAGCTTTAGGAAGGAGCACAATAAACCACCCAGATTCGTGCCATTGCTGTAGCAGCAGTTAACGGTGACACTTCACGCACACCAGAGACCATTACACTCTGATAGAATAATACAGAATTGCCTCCTTGTTTCCTGCTTAAACGACAGTTACAATTCGCTTATGTGATTGGTCCCTTCTATAGGCTGAATGAATCTCGTTTGCAAAATATTTATCTAGCACCTCATTTGGGCCTTTTTCCCCCTCCAAAATTTCTTACAAAAGAGAAACACAGCCTTGTTTTTGCTGGGGATAGAGCTTCTTAAAAGAATGACATTCCAGACTGTTTAAGTTTTTTCTAGAAACAGCAGTAAAGCTATTTTGCCTTTGTGGACTGGACACTATTGTATAGACACTTTCACTGCTTATGGTTTTACCTGAACTGGATTTTAGTTTTAATTGGATTTCCCTCCCTGCCCCCCCACCCCCCCCAATAGCTTTTGAAGATACCTTGAGCTTTAAAAAGGCTTTTACTACACCACATAACAATCCCAAAATCTACTGATGACTCTTGAAATCTAAAATATCACAGACTGTAAGTTCCTGAATCATAAAATCTGTTTATTTTAGGAAGGTTTGCTTAGGTGAAGTCACCGGCTAGGCAGTGTAATCCCAGGGCTCACTGCCAAATCCACAAAAAAAACCCACTGGGTTTTGGATGAAAGCTATGACCCCCAAATCTGCAAAGCTTCTGCTTCTGCAGGAGTGTGGTGATAGCAGAGCTCCTCTGATTTCAGCTTCTCCTTCTTACCCATCCACAAATAGCGTTCCACATTAATGAAGGAAAAACAAGGGAGCTTCAACGCTAGTCTTTTAAATCAAGATTCTAACATCCGCTTCAAAACTACCACACTACTGACAATGTGTCAGAAATAGTCAATATTTGCAAGGGAAGTCTATGAGGTTTATCTCCAGTTGAGGAATGACAGAAGTCATACCGGCTCATGAAACAGCTAAGTCTCAAAGTAAATGCGAACAAAATCCAGTAGCCCTGAAAGCAGAGCACTTGAAAAGAGATCAGATCAGAGCACTTCTCAGATGGAGAAACTCAGAAGCGCAAATGCTGCCACTTGAACCACGTTGCTCTTGAAGCATAGATTTTTATGTTGCGCACTGCAGATTATTTGGAAAAACAGACTTTGCTCTTGATTCCAGACAGACTTTGCGTTACACTTCAAGAACCCGACTCTGGCGATGGGAGGGGGCCAATATTCCCATTCGGTCTGCCTGGAGACTGCTTCCAGCTAGGTATGTAGCGTCTGCAAGCAGCAGAGCTTATTTCCTTAGTGATTCTTTGGATGGGGCATTTCTTCTGTAATCCTAGTAACAGTGCTGCTGAAGTTGGCATTTATTTCTTCAAAGTTGCTACGTCTATAATGTTGGATACGAGAGGAATTCATTTCCTAGGCCTTACTTCTAAAGCTAGAGGTACGGTATCACGTTTGCCGAGTGCAACTGCAAGCACACATGCCTGCTGCAGAATCGGGAAGGTTTGGCGTTGGGAATTTTTTGAACTCAGCCTTCTTAAAGGCTGGTTTTCTTTCAGACCAATAAAAAAAAGAAAAAGTTTTGTGGAGACTTTAAAAAAAAAGTTTTCCTCTAATGAGAGAATAGACAGCAATCATTAAAAGCATTATTTACTTTATCTGTCAGTGTTCAATAAAGGGAACGTGAAATGAATAGTGAGAACCGCTTGCATAACTTCCCTGTGTCATGAGCCAGAGTCCCTCTCATCCCGACAGAAATGAATCTGTAAATCTTTCATGGTTATAATGACGACGTTAAGTACACATGCCTTCTTTCCCATCATCAGGAGGTCAAACAGGGCAGTAAACTTCTCCCCAAAGGAAATCCATGTGCCACAGCAGACTGCCTCAGCAGATCTTATACCAGTCATCAGAATATTACCAGCACACACATTTTCAGCTGAGTTGTGACTGTACACACAAGATAATCTGCTGGCTGACAAAGATGACTCTACAGCTTGAATTCCAAAGACAATCATCCCTCAGCAGAGCAAAGCTCTTCCCCTTACCGCACTGCTCTCAACGGTGCTGTAAACAAACATTTTTCCATCAAAACCAGAGGAAGATGTCAGTAAGACTATCCTGCTGCTGCAGTCCCTTTGCTTCAGTAGATTTCCCCTTCCCATATTCTGGGCACTTTGTTTTCTTGACCTGTGAGAGCTTTATGTCCAACTTCAATTTGTCACTGCATAATAGGATCTAATCCAAAATGTTCTGGGAGCTTTTACAACTCAACGCCTCTGAACAACAATAACATAAACAGTCTCAAACACTTACTACCAAAATTAATAATCCTAGAAACACACTGTAATAACCCCAAGTCCTTAAAAAGCCAAATGAAGGACTTATCATCACAGTCTTCACAAGGCTGCTCTACAAGTGACCAGCAAAGCGCTGGCACGCTCCGCTTCTGTTGCAACGGCATGTTCAGTCTCCAGAGCTGCCGATCTCCCTGTCTCACTGACAACAGATAACGCAACATCAGAAACCCCTTCGTAAAAATCAGTTTTTCCCAGTTAGGGACTTTCTGCAACAAACAATGGCTAGTTTGTTTGGGAAAATCTAAACATATCTGGTAAGAAAACAGTCGGAAAACACCTTGTCTGGCGGATTGAGAGACATGCATATTTTTCTGAAGTTAGTCTAGATACATCTTGCCAACCTACAATATAATGTTTACTGTGGTACTTTGCAACTTCTGCAATCTCTCTTAGTCTACACTGACACTAAAAAGTGGAAACTTAGTTAAGAATATCCGAACAGAAAAGCAGACCCTTAACTTATTGAAATACCAGTAGAAATCAGTTCATGTGAGATTTTTCTACTGCACCGGGCCCCACGTCATCTCTCCTACATGAATCACTCAATGCTTTTGTCTCCTCAAGAACAGAAAAGTTGCTCCCTAAGGAAAACAAATTTAGGTTCAAAAATAAATTAAAAAACCCCAACATTTTTCCCCTAAGTCTGTTCTTTGCATCATACAGTAACCTTATTGAAGTGACTTGAGCACATGGACCATTCTAATGCCCCTCCAAGAAACACACCTTTCTGACCAATTTTCCCAAAACAACAAAATCAGCATCTGGACACAAACACAACTGTCATCCCATCCTAGCACTCCCACTGAGAAATCTTCATCCGAACATGTTAATTGAGTCGTTCTGATTTTCTGTGAACAGAACAGCCCTTAAACCACATCCAACTGCGCATTTCCCGACACCGTTCTCCTCCTGCGATTTCCCCCAGAACTTCCAGAAATTAAACTCCCAGCACAAACCTCCAGCGCAGCAGCCCCTCAGTGCCCCTCAGGGTGCCCACAGGAAGGTGACCCCCCGGCTCGCCCCGCATACCGGCCGGGGTGTCTCTGGCCTCGCACGCCGGCATTACCCAGCGTGTCCCAACACTTGGCAAGACACGAGCAGCACTGCAAGGCACAGAATCAGGGAATAACCATTTTGGTTGGAAAGGACCTTTAAGATCTTCAAGTCCAGCCGTTACAAGACGATATGGTTTGGGCAGAATCCTAAAAACACTTCTCCAGCCGTGGAGCCAAGCACGTCCCCACAGCCCTGGCCCTGGGGGCCAAGCAGCCCTGACCAGCCCTGGCCCGGGGGGCCTGCAGCCCTGAACAGCCCTGGCCCGGGGGGCCTGC
>JAVJGI010000050.1:25504909-25538654 GCA_035590275.1 Ibycter americanus | reverse complement strand
CCGCTCACCTGTCTATGAGCAGCTCCAGCAGCACGATGTGCGAGTGCTGGCTGGAGGCCGGGTCGCCCTCGGCGTAGCCGTAGCGCTCCAGTAGCGCCACCAGGTCCAGCTCGCAGGACACTTTGTCGGGAAACTTCCAGGAGGGGAAGCGCACGGCCCCGGTGCGGGAGGAGACGTCGGCGATGGCGGCCTGCAGGTCCCGCAGGTCGGCCCGCAGGCTCTCCATGCAGCCGCGGTGGCCCAGCAGGTGCGCCATGCTGCCGGGGCGGCGGGGCCGGACTCGGTGGGGGGCTGCCCCTGCAGAGACCCCGGCAGCAGGGTTGCTTTTGCGGGACTTCTGCAAGTGATGACAAAAGGTTTCTGCTCGGATGAGTTAAACCTCCTGGTTCCTCTTTAACGACGTAAAAAATCGCCGTTGTGGAGCGGGGTGACAGTATTCCTCGAGTCGCATCGAATCTGCTCCAGCTGCCGTTGAGATATCTCCAGCCTGCGCTTGCTTTGGAGGGCTCAGATGGCTTCTCCCCGCTTCAAATCCTGGCGAGTCGCAGATCAAACCTACCCGCACCCCCACCTCCACCTGCACCCCGGAGCCAGCCCCGCTCGGAGCTCACGGCGCGGTTTCGGCTGAGGCTGCGGCCCGGTGTGACCCCCCTGCCCGCCGTTCTGGCACCCGTCCTCGTAACCGGGCGCGGGGGATTGAGCTTGGAGGAGACGGTGTTTGCCATGGCCAGTCCAGCCTTGGCACGCTGTGCCGGGGAGCTCGGTGCCCGTGGCGATGCGCGGCTGTCGTTAAGGTTTGGGATGTGGAGCAGGAGGTGAGGGGTGTTCAAGAAATGAATCTGGTGGCTTTGGTAGGCGATTGGTCCTGATACAGCTGCAGTAACGGTTCAACAGCTTCCCTAAAATGGAGCCATCCCCATGTGCACACCGGTCCTTGGCTCCTCAAGCTCCCCTCTCCCTGCCCAGGCTGGGGCTTTCCCTGGGGATTGCCCCCGTGGCACGGGGATGAGCCAGATGAGGTCTTGGATGAGCCCAAACACGCCAGGTAGCCAAAACCTCTGCTAACGGTCCAGCTGGTTTTGAACCAGTGGCAGAGAGAAATTGTTTCGTATTTAGTAAAAACCTGGTTTATTAACCTGGTTTGTTAAACTTTCTCTCTCCTTACCCCTCTCTCGAGGCTCCCGAGCTCTGCCAGAGGCAGTGGCCCAACACAAGTCCGGGCAGGGGCTGGATGCCAACCCCCGAGCCCTTGGCCTGGCCCTGGCCCTGGGGGCTGCTGCGTGCCCCAGCAGAGGCATCAGCGGCGCTGGGCGGGGAGAAGCTGCTTTTAAGGGTTGCCCTGCTCCTAGAACGGAGGTCTGGAAAGTTTTAAAAAAAAATCAATACTACTAATTTGTATTAAAAATTAAATATATTTATTTTCCCCCCTTCCCTTGGCTTTGCACGGATACATCCGTGGGCTTGCTGCCTCCCCTAACCCTGCTGTGCCAGAGCTCGGTGCGCGGCTGTGCGTGGTGCTGCTGCGGGAGACCCGGTGCGGGGCTCTGCGCCGTGGGTGATGAGCACCATGGCTGGATCACGGCCACCCACTCTCCTCCCTGGCAGTGCCCCCCTACCCCGAAACAAGTTACAGCAGCGGCCAGGGCTGCTGCTGCCTCTCGGGAGGCTGAGCTGCTGCATGGTGGTGGCGTTTGCTGCTTGTGACGGTTCCTGCCTGGGTTTGAGTGTCCCAGGGCAGTGCCTGCCTTAAAACCGTTTTCATTCAGTCATGGGCTAATGGCTTGCAGAAGGCTAATGGCAGCGCTTTCGGGAGAGAGGGAACCCTGCCATGGCAGCGCGAAGCCAAATCAGCGCGGATGCAGAAGCTGGGCTACGTGGTCCGGGATTTCTCGATGGCGGGAAGCTGTCATCCTGCCGAGGGGAGCGGGGTTGGCAGCCCTGGGGGTGGGAGGGCTTGTGGTTCGAGCAGAGGCTTTGGGGAGCTGCGTTTGGGAGCAGCTTCAGCTCTGACGTGGTTTCTTTGTGGCAGGGTGGGTGCCTGCCCTGGCTGCACACAGGGCTGCTGCTGGGTGGGGAAACTGAGGCAGGCAGCACTGGGAGCTGCTCCCTCAGCGTCTGCTGAGGCTTGGGAGGGTGGCCGTGAGGCTGCGCGGGTCCCACTACAGGAGTTTGCTTGCAGAGGGGAGAGTGCACCCCTGGAGCTGGCACTCATGGCTGGCAGCCCCCCCGAAGCCTCCCCGTGGGCAGTGGCACCCTCCCAGAAAGCCCTGCACGTGGTGGGCTGCAGGGTGTTTGGTGGGTGTGGGGGACCGCGTGGGCCCCGCAGCCGTCGCTTCACTGCTTGCCTTGCCGGGGCAGCACCTCTTGGTTTTTGAGGGGTGTTTGTGTCCCCACGGGGGATCTGTTAAAGTGCTGGGCAAGGGAAGGTGTTGCGAGTTCAGCCAGTGCTCAGGGACACATGTGGTGCAGGGTGGGGAATAATCCTGCTGTGGGTCCCCCCATTCTCTCCCCTACCCTCCCCTGCATCCAAGGACATCACTCTTGGATGTGTTTTTCCCACCTCAAGAATACGGGGTCTGCTGCCTGCTCCCGGGGTGGGGCGTTTGGGATGGAGATGGGTAACGGCTGCGGTGGGGCTCCCTTCCCGAAAGCCGGTGCCTAACGCCGCCCGCCCTCCCTCCCTCGCAGGTGATGCTGGTGGGCGACTCGGGGGTCGGCAAAACCTGCTTGCTGGTGCGGTTCAAAGACGGTGCTTTCCTCGCCGGCAGCTTCATTTCCACGGTTGGAATCGACTTCAGGGTGAGTGCCTGGGGGGCTCCTTGGCCCCTGCCCATGGGGTCTGGCAGGTGAGTGATGGCTTTTGCAGAGGAGTAACAAAACATTGCTCCAAGGACTTAAACCTCGTCATCCCGACCTGTGTCAGCTCCAGCCGGGGCATCTCAGGGCTGAACAATCATCTGATGGCAGCAGTGGCAAAGCAGCCTCTTTGTTACTGTTTTGCACAAGGATGGGGGAGTGTGTCCTCTGCTCCGGGCCCTGGGGATGATTCATGTAAGAAAAACTGCTGAGGCCTGAGCATCTGCCCAGTGAAAATATTTCCCTAAGTCTGTTTCAGTGTTGTATAAGAGTTGGTGGTTTTTTTATTAAAAAAAACACACCACCAAAACCAAACCAAACACAAAAAACCCAAAAGTAAACCCAAATCCCCTGGAAACATCTCCTCAGCCCAGCTTTGGGGTGCCGATGTGGGGTGCAGTGCCAGGGTGGCCCTGCTGCCTCTGGCATGGAGGGGATGCGTTGTGCCGAGGGGTCCCTGAGCTCTCGGGGCAGAGCTGTTCTGTTGGCAGCACCTGGAGCATCCCGCTGCCGGCACCAGGAGCCCCGAGTGCAGCGCCTTGGAGCTGTGCGGCACCAGCGAGGTCAGCGGGGACCTGCTCGACAGAAGGGATAACGTGGGGAATGGGGGGGCAGAAGGGGAGACACCTCGTGTCCTGCAGTGCCCTGGTGTGCACAGAGCATCCTTTGCCAGGCGGGAGCCTTGTCTTGGCTGTGGTTCCCCGGCCGTACCTTGCTGGGGAGCTGGGGCCAGGGGGATGCCATGGTCTAGGTAAAGGGGGCTGCAGTGCTGCCACGGGCACCCTGGGGTGGGACAACAGAGCAACGGGGATGGTGACTTGACAGAGATGGCATCAAAGAAACCTTACAGCATCTGCGAAGGGCAAACGAGGGAGATTTTGCTGGCAAAGTATGCCTGGCTTGGGTGGCTGGCCTGAGGATCAGGTGCTCCCTGTCCCTCAGCAGCTCCCCAGCCATCTGCTCCCCCCCAGCCGGTGAGCTTGCCGCCCCCGAGATGTCTGCCCGCTGCCACAGCTCCTGCGGGAGGCTCAGCCCTCGGGACCGGGGACGTGCCCGGTGGCTGTGCTCTCTGCCCTGCTGTCGGGGCACTGGCTGCGGCGTCTCGCTGTGCAATGGCTTTTGGCTCCGTTTCGGTGCTGCGGTGCTGGTGCTGGTGTGGTGAAGAGCTGGTGCTGATGCCACGCACCAGCGTTGCATCTTCCCGGCAACCTTTTCTCAGCAGGATCCCAGATCTCCCCCTTTCTCGGAGGATTTCTGGGAGATGGGTGTCTCCTCTAACCTGCTGTTCTGCCGGGGTGTGAATAATAACTTGCTGGTACAGTGACAAGTGGAAGAGATGAGGGACGGCTTGGAAAGCTTTTAGAAAAAAAGCTTCTTTCTAAAGCTTTCTTCTTCCCTGCAAATAAGCTTTTGGTGCAGAGCGATGCTGCGGGCTGCAGCAGCGGCTTGGTGAAGTTGGTAAATCGGAGTCCATGATTTTATACAAAGGTAATTACATGGTATTTCAGGTGTTCTTGAAATGAAAAGCGTTTTATTACTGATTGCAGTGATTGATACCAAGGGCAGTTACAAAATCCTGTGTCTTATTGATTAGAGCACTGAAACGACTGCTACTGAGAAGCAATCAAATTAGGGTTAATTTACTTCTGTAATAGAGCTGCTAGAGCTACATCGGTTTGAAATGGGCAGATTATACAGCGGGGAAGATCATGTGTATGCCCTAAAACTCATTATTATCATATTTGTAAGGCACTCATAATTCTGGGGGGGGACATGGAAATAGTTTTTTGATTGTACATGTCCATTTCCATTAGGGTAACCCTGTTTGCAGGCGCTGTGTAATTGTGCCCCTCTCGCCGTTTGCATCGCGACGCAGGTGAAGCTCTGGGGTGGTAACGCTGGAGGCTTCTGCTGCGAGAGCGCGTTTTGGTTTTGATTTGTGTCTATCTAATAACAAAACTGTCACATTGCAGTTCCTTTTCTCTAACCCCAGAATTTGGCATTGGGTTTTCGGGTTGAGGCGAGCGAGGCTGTTTGCGACCGTGGGCGGTTGTGGTTGGGGAAGGCGGTCGCTGGTTTTTTGCTGCATTCGCCTTGGACTGGTGCTAGAGGTGCTGAGCAAGCAGGGGACGTTATTTTGGTGCATCAGGCTTTTTGGGGGGAGTTTGCGGCGGTCGCTGAGCCTCGCTGGTGGCGGGGACCGCAGGGCCCTCCCCAGGGCCAGGGTGTGCGGCAGCGGCGCTCCTGTGTATGCGCGACCTTGCTCGGCCAGGGGAGCCGGGAGCTGCCGGGATGCGGGGGAAGGGCTGGGGAAGCTGTGGGGACGGAGCTGCCTGGCTCCTGCTGTTGGTTTTGGGACTGTCTCCGCTCCTCTTGATGCCGGCTGGTCTCCGCAAAGCGCTCTGGGATGGGACAGAGCTGCGTTGGGGGGCAGCCCCCGTTGCCCACCCAGCCGCTCTCCACCTCCTCTCCCAGTCTGTCTGCTGGTCCCAGTGGGCTTCAGGATCAACCACTCGTTTTTGAGGATGTCAAACCATGAGATACACGCAGAGCTAATGGATTATGTAGGCCTGAGCAAATGTAAATGAATAGAAATCCATTTAAAATTAATCTGACATTACAATTCCTAGGGGCCCCCTCAGTTTTTTCCCTCCTACTGTTTTATGTTAGGGAGAACCTCTCACATTGTGTGTTTGTTTATCATCGTCTCTTAAACAAAGGAGGATGTTGATCTAAATATATTTGGAAAATAAACTCCTGATGCTAGGGAAATAAAGATAATTGTAGTATTAAAAAATGCAGCAAAATGGTGCCTGCTGGCATCTGGCTTTGGAGGTGCTGAGTACTTCGGCTTTCCTTCCTTTGAGAACTGGGTTTACTGGAGGAGCATCTCCAGCTCCTCAGGAACATACCAGCCCTCCCGGTCCAGCCAGGGCAGTTCCAGGGCATCCAGGGGGCCGAGGGTTTGGCTGAGGCTGTGCTGCTGGGGCGAGCCCCCCCCGCCGCTGGGTACCACTAGGGCAAGGCAGAGCCCGGGGGTGAGGGATCCTGCTCTTGGTGGGGGCTTTGTCTGAGCAGGGGGCTCACTTGGAGTCACAGAAACTTCTTCCTTTCCAAAGGGGAAAGCCCCCTGGCAGGGCAAACCCCTCTCTGCCTCCCGCATCTCCATCGCAGGCATCGCCTTTGGGGTTCCCAACCATTGCTAGATTAACGAAGGGTTTAATTATTCCCCCCATGAGCCGTGGTGTGGCTGTGCGGAGCCGTGGCGTGAGGTCTTCCTCTTCCCCGGGGCTGGGGGGTCTCAGCAGGACCCCCGGCTTGTGGGCAGTGGTGGGGCCGGTCTCCCTGCAGACCCCGCCGGGGAGGGCAGGATGGGTCCCGCCTGCGCGGCTGCCCGGGGCGGGTCGTGCGTGCTTTCCTGACTTCATGTGTTGGGATTTCAGGGAGAAGGGTCTCCTGGAAAAGAGCAGGTTTATCACTCAGGGGTGTGAATCCCATTTTTCTCAGGGCTGCTGAAGGAGCTGCCTGTTGCTGTAATTTTGGGAACGCCGCCGAAACCTTGACAGAAATTAAAGCTGCGCAGCCAATGGTACTTCTGTCTTCTAACAGCTAACTAGCGGGAGGAATGTCTTGCCAAAGCCAGAAACTAAAGAGCCATGTGAGCCCCCCCTGTGCCCCCTCGCTGCTGGCAGCCGGGCTCCGTGGGGCTGCCCCGATGCTGGCTGCCCAGCCCTGCTCGCAGCCCTGCGCTGTCCCGAGCTTAAGAGCTTTGTACTAATTTGACCTGAAAGGAGAAGAACATGAAAGAAAAAAAAAATTAAAGATGAGCCTTTACTCCCTGGGAAGAGGTGCTGGTGAGTTCCTTTGCATTAGCAGGGGAGATGGTTTCTGCGTTAATCGGTGGGATGAAACCATTAGGAAGCGCTTTGCTGGTGGGGTTCGGAGCAGGGCGGCTTGTCTGTGGTTTCTCCGAGGTGTGGAGCAGTGTCGTTCCTCTCTTGCTGCCCCAAGGAGAGGGAGCAAACCAACACCCTCCTGGTGCAAAGCATGCTCAGGTGCTGCGGGAGGAGGAGGAGGGAGCCAGCCCCGGTGCTTTGGCACAGCTTCGGGCTTCCCGAGCGGTCAGCTGGGCACAGGGAATCTTTCCTCTGAAGGCTGGGCTTTGGCATCCACCAGTTTGCACCAGTGTGCCCAGGAGGGGTTTCTGTGGTTGGTACCCTGCGGAGACGCGCAGCTTCCCCCGCCGCAGCCCCGCCGCGCTCCCTGCTCCAGCCTTGGCCGTGCCGCAGTTAATCTGCCCGCTGGGACGGCTGCTGCGCGCTGTAAATAAAAGCTCTCACTGGTGACCCTGAGCTTTAAGGACTCTTGATTACATTCAGCCCTGTGCTGCTCTGGGGGTGGAATCAGCGGTATATAATATGTTTTTTTGCATAAGAGATTTGTTGCATCTCTGTTTATTTTTTGTAGCGCGCGTGTGTGTGTGTGCACCTTCCGTCGGCACAACAGCAGCTGCTGGCTGCCTGCTGGCTCCCTCAGCGAGCCTAACTTTGCAGGAGGGATGGAAAGCTTCGTTCCAGCCATGTAGGGTGTGCAAACTAACACTGGCCACAGTCTGGATTCGGCAAGTCTGGTCGTGGGTCTCCATGCGCTCAGGGGAGGGAGGTGCGGATGCTCTGAGCATCTGTGGGTCCCCAGCAGGTGCCTGCATCCCTGCCCTTGGGGCGCAGCTCCAGCACAGCGTTTGCTGGTGCCTCCCTTTGAAGGGCTGGTGCAACCTGGAGCTGTCTGAACGCCAGGGGCTGGATTTTATCTCAGTGGTTGGCATAGAGCGTTAGAAGGGCTAATTTTCTGATGGATCAATCTGGAAGAAGTGGGAGGGGATCTGCTTAGGCCAGAAGAAAGAAACGGAAATAAATTAATTCTAGCATGTCTTTCTAGATGAAATTAGTCCCGAACGTTTGAGGGAAGGGCCTCTGGGCATCAAGCAGAGTGTTTAGCCTCTCCTGTTGGCACGCTTTGCCGTGCGGCGTGGCAGCGTGTGTGGGGTCGGGCAGGGGGTGCTGCGGGTGGGTGGGTTTGGCTTGGTCCCCGGGGCTGGGAGCCGGAGCACTGGAGGGGACAGCCCCGGCTTCACACCCCTGCAGGGGAGGTGGCCTTCCCGTGGGCCACCTGGGTCTCTTGGTCCCTCCGTGGGGCTGCCGTGCCGGCGGCGTGCCGGGAAGGAGCCTGGGCGGGCGCTGGCGTGGCAGGGTGGGCAGGGGGTGCCTCTGCGCCCGCCTTGGCTGCGGGTTTCCAGCAGCTCTTTGTCTGAAATCAGCTTGTTCTGCATCTCCGATTACTGTATGAATTTTAATAGAAGCCAGTAGCCGATTTCATACTTCTGCATTTCTCACTGTAAGGAAAGCTGGGCTCAGTTTGGCCAGAGGAGCTTTCCTGCGATGCTTTCCGCCCCTCCTGCCTGGTTTCGGGGGGCAGGTGAGATGCCAGCACTGGTGCCGTAAGGACCGAGTGCTGCCCGAGCCCGGCAGCAGGTGAGGCAGGTCCCGGAGAGCTCTCGCAGGGAGGGCAGGCGCTTGTTAGCTGGAACATTGGTTTTATCGATTTATGTCGTGTCTGACTCTTAGGACGACAGCTTCTCCGCAGCTGCCACTGATTCCTGTTCCCCGCTCCGCTCCCAGGACAGGCTCTCGGGGGAGTAAATAGCCATTTTTCCTGGGAAACCGAGCCCGGCTTTGCTTTCAGCTGCTGCTCTCCCTTGCAGAGGGACACAGCTTTGCAGTCAGTGAAGCCTGTCATTTGCATGCAGGGGCTCAGTTGCCAAGAGATGCTGTGAGCAGCACCCGTGGCGGGCTGCACCCGCTTTCTCACATCTGCTAGTATTTTATTCATGTTTCTTTGGCTCTTGCATTTGAAAAATAATAAACCTCCTCAGTGTGCCCCAGTTCTGCAGCACGCCGGTAAACTGCAAACACCCGTGTGCTGGTGGGAATCCCAGTGGACAACAGACTCAATTCCTGCCTTGGAGACGCCAAAAAGAAATAAGATGAATGTCTTCAAAGCAGGGAAGTGCTTGAGCTGCTCTTTAAATGAGCAGCTGGAGCGGCATCAAGACCCAGAGCCTGGTTAAGAAAAGTCTTAACCAGTTTGCAGGATGGTGTGAAGGTGCCTTCCCCGCTCCCGGCGCGCCGGGGGCTCTCCCGCCCCCTCGGTGTCTGGGAAACACCACCCAGAATAGCTCGGGTGTTTAATCCGGGTGTGAAATTCTGCATCCATTTCAGCTGACAGCAAGAGCACTGGGGATGTGGGGTTTTGTGGAAGATGCTTCTGGAAGGGCGCTGGTGGCTTCCTGGTGCATGCCGACAGCTGGTGTCCCCGCGGGTCTGTCCTGGTCCAGGGTGGCTGAAGTAAAAGGTGTAATTAGCTTAGGCGGAGGGCAGGAGGCCTGGGATGTTTGGGAGCTGCAGAGCCAGGGCACAGAGATGGAAAAAATACACTTGGGAGCTGCTGGTGGAAGGAGGGATGTTGTAAAGCTGTTCCGTAACCTGCTTCTATATCCTCCTCGTTGGAGCTGTACGGGAGCTCAAAACCCCGTTACAGGATGGGGACCAACATGGTGGAAACTCAGCTGGAAAATGCAGTTTCTGCGCATCCGCAGCCTGTTGTGAGCCTGCGTGGAAGGCGTGAGCTGAGTCGCTTCCCGGGCCCTGTAGCATCTCACCAGAATGGCTTAATTTCTTATCCTTTAATTTTTTTTTAAGGCCAGTTGTGCTGCAGCACAGAGGTAGGTTGCGAAGCGGTGCCTGGGCACGTGTGTTGTCACTGTGGTGTCCCCTCCCTGAGCCACCGGCACCCATGGTGGCCAGGCCATCAGCAGGGGCAGTCCCGGCTGCGTGGGGCTGGCGATGTGCGTGTCCTCGGCGTGGGGACACCACCGTGCTGTGGGGACAGCTGCCTGCCCTCCCAGAGCCCTCCCGTGCCTTTATCTGATTTCTCCCTTTCCTGCAGCAGCGTGGGAAGGGAAGCATTGCTTTGTCGTTGTAAAGCTGTGCGGTGGCCATGCTTCAAAGTGCCCTGCGAGGAGCTGCGTTTGGGTGCAGGGTGATGGACCTGCTCATGCGAGCATCCTTGCCACAGCACCCATCACCTGCGGGGCAGTGGAGCTGCTGCTGGGGACCCCTCTGCGGCAGCCGGAGGCATTTCCCCGCATCTTTGGGGGTGTGGGTCAACACCCCGCTCCCCACTTTGCTCCAGCACAGCAGGCTCCCCACAAAGGAGCGGGGTGAGGAGGAGGCCGGTGCTGGAGGAAGGCTGTGGGCACACGATGCGGTGTGCCTGCACCTCTCTGGGTGGTCCCAGGCGAGGAATTGGCCCGGGGAGGCCAGTTCAGGTGCTGGAGCATCAGCTGCCCCGGTGCAGAGCCAGGCATTACACTGGGTCCACCCATGGTGCTGGGGCCTGGGAGGGAGCATTATATAGCCAATAAAACATTTAAATGGGTCTAGAGTAAGTCTAAATGGTTTGAATATTTAATGGAATACATTTGGCTTAATTTCACTTTCATCTTTTATTTGCGATAAAATATTGAATTCAGCTGTGCAGAATTGGGTTTTTCTTTGAAAACGGAGGGAAGGTGGCCGGGCCCGTGTGGGGGGGTGGGCTTTGGGGTGCCTCTGCCCCCCACTGCCACCCCCGTGATGGGCATTTAGGGGCATCCCTGCCCCATGGCTCTTGCGTGGCTCAGCCCCCCGTGATCCCCTCTGAGCCCTCGCTGCCTCTCTGCTGAGCCGCTGACTCATTTCATTACCACTGATTAATTATTTGCCCCCAGCAGGCTTCGGTGTGGATGCTGGTGATCTCTTTGTGCGCTCGGGGAAGAGCGAGGTGCCAGTCCCGGGTCTGGCAGCGCTGGGGAGGGCTGCAGCGGGATGTCCCGAAATGCTGGTGCAGGGTGAGCTGTGCCCAGCCGAGCTCACCAGGCGCTGACTGTGCATCATCCTTCCCTGAAACCCGCCCCCTCATCCTCTTCCCTAGGAACCGCTTTCCTCCTCACGCCTGCAAAGGGTGCAGAGAGCTGAGCTGTGGAGGCAGGGGCCAGGTCGGTCCCATCAGTGGGGCTTTTGTTGGGCTCTGCAATGGTAACGCTGAGCATCAGCGCGGCAAATCGAGGGCAGCGATCGGCTGCTCCAAAGCCTGGAACAGTGAGTGCCGGCAGAGCATCCCTCTTTGCGGGGGGAGGGGGGGAAAGGGAAAAACAATCCCGGCCAAGAGGATTGGAACTGTGTTCATGGTGGAAGGAGCCACCGCATGGTGTGTGTCTGAGCAGTTGTCCACTTGTCCTTGGCTGGCGATGGGGGGACACTGTTCCTGTGGCAATGGGGAAATTTAGGGGTCAAGGGCTCGTTTACCTGCAGAGCCTTTGGAAGCAAAATGTTTTGTCAGGGGGGCCCTGCTCGCAGCCCAGTGAGCAGGGGAGCCAAGCCGCGTTGCTGCAGTACGTGCTGCTGGCTGCATCCCGGAGCGATGGGGCTGCCCCTGCTCCCCGGTGAGGGGTCTCCGGCGGAGCGGTGTAACTCACGCCGCTTTGTTGGTCTAGCAGAGGCATACAGCGTTTTTAATCCTGGCTAAGCACCGAGTCATTGCCTTTAAGGATTGGAGAGCCTCTCAAAAGCAACAGCAAATATTTAGTGTTCATGCCTGCATTGGAAAAAGTATTCTTCCCTCATCAAAACTGATATGTGTTGGGAGCTTGTGGTCCTTCAGCTTTAAAGGGTGATGCCCGTTGTCCCCATCCATGGATGTCTTGGGGCAGGGAGCAGCCTGACAAAGGGCTGGGGGCCTCGGTGCTGCTTCAGGGTTTCAGCCTGGGGAGGGGGTTCGTGTGACAGACGCAGGGTCTGGGGTCAGCGCTGCCTGCAGGCGGGTCGGCAGGCAGGAAAACTTGTCTGCTAGGGGCTGTAAGGCCAGCAGCACATTTCTGAGGATGCCACTGGTCCTGTTGTGAACACCTGGACAGGCTTTGTTTCATGTTGCGTGGGGTTTTTATATTTAATCTATGGAAAGGAGGGGAGCTGTGCCCAGCTGCATCAGTGCAGCCGGACCTGCCCAGGTCAGATGCCGTGGAGCTGCCCGCCTGCGGCCAGCCGGACCTCGGCAGCCCTGGTGCAGCCTGCCCGTGTCTCGGGATGTTTCCCTTCTCCCTGCCAAGCCGTGATGTTCTGGGCCCAAGTGACATGCTGGGGAAATGGAGCCTTTGGCTTCTCCAGCTTTGCTTGCGTGGGCGTCGCCACGGCAACCGCGCGGCCGCCCCCCCACGCCGCCGGCGAACGCCTCATCCGACGCGCATCGTTTTATGGCATTAACGCGGTTATTAGCGAGCTGCCTGCGGTGCGATGTGCGCCGGGGGGTCCTGCCCCAGCGCCGATGCTCCTGCTCCTCCTCACCAACAACGGGGCTGGACCGACCTCGGCTCCTGGTACCGCCAGGGAGAGCCGCGGGTGTCAGCATGCCTGTGCCCTTTGCTCTCAACCTTGAAACAACTCCCTGTTAATGATTTTTTTTATTTTTTTTTTTTCCCCCCAAAGCCAAGTGTAAGAGGCTGCTGGAGGCATCCAGGGAGCCCCAGTCCCCACAGTGAGCTCAGACCCCCACTGGCAACGGCCGTGCCCTCCGTTGGACAGTGATGCTGAATTTGGTCCAAATCGCTGGGGTTTGCTTTCCTTGTGCCGCTCGACGGCAGCAGGTCCCCGCCAGCGCCTCTGTGCCTCGCTGCTTCCTCTGAGCCTGTGACTAAGAAAAACACAACTTGCGTGGCTGGATGAATAATTCAGCCCAGTCTCGGTGCTGGGGGGTTCATAGCGAAGACCCTGTCTGGGGACCCCCTTGTTGGAGGGGGCTGGTCCTGGGATGTGCATCCGTCCTGCGACAGGGGTTCAGTGCCCCGGGTGGTGCAGGGTCAGTCCAGTCCCTTTCCTGGGTGCGCAGGGAACCCTTCCCACTGCTTGTGCAGCCAGATGGCCGGGCTTTAATTTGTTTTGGTTTTTTTTCCCCCAGTGTTAAGCACACTCGGCTCTCGGGAGCTGCAGGGAGGGAGCCTTTTCTCCAGGGTTGATGGCATCGTTTCCCCAGCATGGCTGGATGCTCACCCTCCCACCCCACCGGCTGCAGAGCCCCCGCCGGCTCACCGCTTTCAGCGTCGCCCCGTTTGCCTCAGCGGAAACACCGAGGGATTGTTGCTACTCTCAGTGTCAATTTTTAGAGCGTGGCGCGGGTTTTGGCAGCGGCGCCGGCCAGCCCACACAGCCCTAAGCCGTGCCAGCCTCGGGGAAGGACTGGCAGCTCGGCTGGGCTGGCGGGGATGCGGCTTTCCGGGAGCGAGCCCACCGTGCCGTGTGCCCGTGCACCCCCATGGCACCAGCACGGCAGCGCTGGCCCCTCCAGGCTGGGCAGAGCCGCAGGGCAGGGCTGGGAGGGAGACCCTGGTGCTGTGACGGCTGTGCCACGCTGCCCTGGGCAGCCACTGCCGGTTGCATTTGTTTTCTGCTGTAACCGTGCGCTCCTGGGTGTTTCCATAGGGGCTGAGGGGCCGTGGGGTGCTGGGTGCTCACGGGGTGTGGAGGGAGCGGGGTTGGGGCTGTGAAGCATCTCAAGCCGTCACGCTGTGGCTGTGGGCTTCCTCGGGCTCCCGTGAGTCAGTGCTTTCGGAAAAAAAAGCGTTCCTGGGAGATCACGCCTCGCAGGTTTCAGATGAGTGGGCTTTTCTTTTTCCTCTAAGTGCCAAGGCAGACGTGACCTGAAGCCAGCCCTGAGCAGCTGAATGGTGCTGGGCCCTGAGCCCCACAGGCACGCTGTCCTCCTGCTCGGGAGGCTCCTTCCCCAGCGCCTTCCCTAGACCTGCCACAGTTTGCCAACACAGCTTGGGAAAATGTGGCTGATGTGACAGGACCAGGGCAGGGCTGGGAATTGTTTCCCGGTGAATCCTGCTGCACTGTGTTTGGGAGAAGGGGGAGCTGCCATGCATCCTTGTGGTGCATCCCAGTGGTGCCTTGCCATGGGGCATCCCTGCAGCGCATCCCTGCAGTGTATTGCCATGGAGCATCTCTGTGGTGCGTCCCTGCAGCACGTCGCCGCAGTGCATTGCCATGGTGCAGGCACAGCAGCAAACAGCAGTGGCAGAACTGGGGGAACTGGAGCCCTAAGAGGGGTGACCCCACCTGTCTCTGCCCCAGACCAGAGGTTTGTGTTGTGAGGAGGGGGAATAAAAGGAGATCGTCCTCTCTCCCTGTGCCTGCTGTCACTGCAGGAGGTACGTGGCACTCGGCTGAACGGCAGCATGTGCCGCGATGCTCATTGCTGCTGCCTCTCCTCAGGCTTTGCTCTGACCCAAGAGAGCTGCAGGGCTGGAAACACCAAAAATGTGCCAGCACAACGGTGCTGGAGCATGATCTGCCGTGGGGGACGAGCACTCCCAGGCCTGAGCATTGTGCTTGCCACTCTGCTGCAGCACCTTTCCCGGGAAGCGACCAGCTGCTGCAGCATCACCCCGCTCCGGGATGCAGGATGTGCACAAAAATCAGAGCAGTGCCGGTCATGGTCCTGTTTGCCATGGTGCTGGCATAGCTCGGAGAGCAGCACCGAGAGCATTTAATTTAGTGACGAGGAGCTGAACTTGGAGAGCTGGGTCTTGCCGTGATGGGGGTGCGTGCCGTACCCCTTTGCATCGGGGTGGATCGCAGCTCGGCGAGGTGGCTCCCTGCAGGGCTGTGGTTCGGCAAGTGGGATTGCACTTCAGCCCGAACTTTCTTCAATACATTAATGTGCTGCACTGATAAATGTGCATGAATTAATGTGAGAAGTACTTGACAATGCCTAAAATAACTTAATTCCTGAGCAAGCGTTAACGCATGGCGGATGTGTTGTTCCCTCCTGGATAATACACGTGTGAGGTCAAACTGCTCCCAAAGGCTCGGCGCGCTGGCCGTCCCGGGGGTCTCGCTGAGGGAGGGCAGCGGGCAGCGGTGCAGCGTCAGGGCCCCGTTGGTTCTCCAGGGAATCAGCCCTGTGCCTGGGTGCAGAGATGAAATCCTCTCTGGAGGACCCAGCCGCTCCAGCCTGAGTTGCTGGCTGCAGTCGGGCTTTTCAAGGGATCTCCCTGGTGCAACAAAAAAATGGAGGCAACTGTGTGTGGGGTTTGGTTTGGTTTTATTTGCAAAAAGGTTTGCAAGTGCCTGTGTCCTGCAGCAGCGCCCGGCTGCCCGGGAGCATGGTGCCCTGCGTTCCCAGCCTGGCGCTGCCGCCTGGACCTCCCGGCGCCCGCGGTGGGAGGATTCCGGCTGTTTCACCTCCCCGGGGGATTTCCCCGCACGGTGCTGGCTTGCAGCCCTGCTCTGCTGCCCGGCACGGCCTTGCCTGGCGCTGGGAGCGCAAACACTGGTGTTGGTTTAACCAAACTGGTTTGACTGACTGGGGTGGTTTCGGCAGCGCAGCGTGGAAGTGCCGGCGCTGTGCCGAGTGTGCCGCGCTTCCTTAGCACCTCGCCGTCTCCGGGGCACGTTTCACACTGGTGTGAGCGTGCCGGCACAGCACGGTCAGCACGTCCAGTGTGCAAAGGTGACGGTGACCCCGCAGTGACAGTGACCCCGCGGTGACGGTGACCCCGCGGTGACGGTGACTGCCCGTGCTTCTCTGGAGATTTTCACCCGATGTTTTCTGGGGAACATCCGCACTTAGAGCGTCAGTTTGCCAGCAAGAGCTGTGCTTGTTTTCAGGTTGATTTGGTCACGGGGACTTTGGAAAGAAACCACGGGGCTGAGGGGGGGTCCTGTGCTGTGGGGAGGGGGCTGGGGCTCGCCGCGCTTCAGCCCTTGCTGCCACTGCACTGCCCCATGCACGGGAGCTGCTGCACCACGGCAGAAATGGGCTGGGGCATCCGTGAGCACCAAGACCTGACGTGTGCTATTGCCAGGGTCTCACTGGACTCGTACGGACTTCAGAAAATCCCGTTACAGTTGTTCAGTTACTTTCTTTTCCTTCGATCCTTTGAAGGCTTCAGCCGGACTCGGGTTTGCTGTGCAGCAAGAGCCTGGCTTTCAGAGCTGTCTGCCTTAGCTGCAGCTGAAGGATGTGTGTGCATGTGTGTGATAAAAAGCTACCCATTCATTTGTCAGGTCTTTGGGGATTTTTTATTTTATTTTAACTTTTTTTTTAAGGGATGACAAGTGCTATTCAGTAATGCTCTTTGCAATGTTGTCTGCAGAAGATGCCGTGCTACTGCCAGATGCTGCCGGGATGTTTGCTGCTGGATATTGAGACCTGATATTTTTTTTAAATTGGACTGTAAAAGTCTTCTCTGAAACTTTGGGCAGGTTTCCATCCCTTTAGGTGCCATCCCTCCAATATGAAGAAGCCCTGTAACCTGCAGGTACAGGGACAGCTCATTGCACACACCACGCTGTGCCGGCGAGTCCTGGTGGCTGGAAGCGCAGAGCCTTTCTCGGCAGCGTCTTCCTCCCGGCAAAGCGACCCTACTCCTCCAGGAAAGCTGTGTTTTATAGCTGGGATCATACCGGGGGCAGGCAGGGCTGCCCAGAGGGCTGGTTTTGTAGCTCCAAAACCAAATTATAATATTCTTTAGACAGAGATAAGCCAAATGGAAAACGTTTGGACGAAGCATAACACCAGGAAAAATTAATGTTTCTTAATGGAAGTGAGACAGCTGCTGCAGGGCTTGAATGCAATTCCTGGGACCCTGTGCCTGGACACAACTAGGCTGAGGCAAAATCATATCCCCCTTTTCTGGGGTGGCTTTTCCGCAGGGATTGTCCTATTTATCATCTTTGGAGGTGGCGGAGGATGGAGCACATGGGGACGGGGCACGCAGCCTGGGGCTGGCCGTGGTCAGCGGGGCTTTGGCAAGGGTGAAGCACGGGGTAGAGCCCGGGAGGCCGGTGAGCAGCGAGGCAGCTGGGGTGGGAGCGCTGGGTACAGCGGCACTTGTGGCACAAGAACTGGCTTCTTTGACGTAGAATTGTTTAGGTTGGAAAAGACCTTTAAGATCGTAAAACTTGTGCAAAGCTTTATTTCCCCCCCAGATTAAACAATTCCCCGTATAACAGTAATTGATGACCTATTTTGCATTCTCATGGCATTGACAGGCGCTGTGTTTGCTGTAAATTCGAAATGATATCGCAATAAATGCTCTGTAGAGATTCCTGTTCTGCTTTGCAGCGCGGTATGTCCTTGATGAAGAAAATGAAGATAAATATGTTGAGCGCCACGTTACTTATTCTCAGCATTGGCACAGATCTGCGTGAGCCATCACTGCCCCCTTTGTTTCCAAGGCTGCCTGGTTTAGAAGTAAGCACGAATAATTTTAAAAATATCTCTTCTATTATAAAGTATAAAAAAAAAGAGATGGAAGGGGTGAGTAATGCAGCCCAGGGTGGTGGGGAGCTGCTGCAGACCAGCCCTGGGCAGGGAGGCGGGATGCAGCCGTGGGCTCCATCCGATGCCGGGACCCAACCACATGCTGGGAGCTGCAGGGACGGGCTGCAGCCTTCCTCTGACTGTTCCTTTTTGGTGGTGTGGCTGGTCTCCAGGTCAGCCGTAGCAGATCCTATCCTGTGGATTTTTAAGGGTGGAAGCCCCAGTTTCCCTGGCTGCCTGTGGGGCTGGGGCACAGGCTCGCCCCGTCGTGGCGGCGACGTCTGAAAGCCTTGCACGGCCACGTCTCCTGCCTGTCGGGCTTAAAAGCATCAATAGCCTGAGTCTGGTCTGCCTGTGCCTACTTGCAGGAGCCATGCCCTTGGTCATCGCTGGGATGCTGCCTGGCTGGTTAGGGGGAGCAGCCAGGCTGGGGAGGGGAAGCGTCACCCACCCCGCACGGCTCCACCAGTGCCCGGAGCTGGCTGGCTGCAGGACACGGCTGCCACGGGCGATGCCGAGAAGCAGAGCATGACTTTATTTTAAAATATATGATCCTAACCAGATCCTCTTACCTCTAATCTGTCCCTAAGACAGGATTCTCTTCTTGCCAGAAAAACCTTTTATTTGCAGACTGATGTGAATAGAAGATGATAAGTCACTAATTCTTCAGTGTGTCTGCTCTAACAAGAGCCTTGACTCTTATCTCCTGCAGGGCTGGCAGCCAGGGAGATGTTAATAGTGTTTTAATGCAGCGGACATGGCTCTTGACAAAGACTAGTGCTGCAGACGTCCCTCGGGGTTCGCTGGGTGCTGCAGGGTGCGGGGAAGGGGCTGCGCTGCCCATGGAGGCGAGGGGCTCTGCAGGGCACGCGGAGGGTCTGTGCCCACCTGGAGACCACAGGTTGGGGTGATTTATATAGGGCAGAGCTTGCGGCTTCTCCCCCCTCGCCTGCAGCGTGCGGGGCTGCTTGTGCCCTGGCCAGAACCCGGCATGCAGGGGGGAGGGGGCGCGGTGGGGTGACCCCTCGGAGGAGGCGGGTGGGGGGGATGCGGGGCCAGCTCCAGCAGCAGAGCAGATCAGAAGCGCCGTCTGCTGCAGGGTGCCACGTTAGTCTGCTTTCCGTGGGGTCTGCTGTTGGACTGAGCGGTGAGCACCAGCACGTTACCGTTTCTGAAAGGATCTTGGCACCGGGAATCGGTGGCTGCGCTGGAGCATCTCTGCTGCAGGCAGCAGCATGCGAGTCCTGGGGGGAAAAAACCCAAGGCAGAAATTTCTAATTTTTGCTGCAGAGTGCAAATGCACAGAGCTGCTGAGGAAATTAATCGCCTGCCCTGGAAGATGAATGGTCAGGTTTCCTCTGTGACCAGAGGATTTATGGGACGAGGCACAGGGAACCGTGGTGGGGTGCGCTGCTTCCCTGGGTCTCCCCCGGTGTCCCCCGGGATGCGTGCCGGGGATGCTCGGGCACATTGCCGACAGTGGCACAGCTGCTCTGCAGCTGAGGGGGAAGAGGATGGTCATCAAAGATGTTTCCCAGTGCCTGGGTCATCCTCCAGTGGGACTCAGAACGGCTGGAGCAGGGCCACGTCCAGCCACACCATGGCACAGCCCTGCATCCAGCCCGTCCGTGTCCCTGCCCCGCTCTCCCCATCCCCAGCGGCTTTCCGCAGGCTCCAGCACAGCGTCAGGCTGTTCTCTCCCCTCTCTTGCAGGCAATGTGCTTCTGAAAGGGGTTTTCCCCCAGCTGGGGGTGGTGGGCTGGCTGGGCGCTCCATCGAGGTGCTGTGTGGCCGGGAGGAACACCTGCGCTGCGCCCTGAACGGTGATGGGCAGAGCAACCCCGCCGGACCGGGCTTTGAGATCTTGTGCGAAGTCAAGATAAATGCTCAGTGCTGCTCTCTTGTTGCTCTGGTGTCTGCTTACGGTTGCTGAAACTTAAATATTTATTCCTGGTTACTGATTGTCTCGCTGAACAGATCTTGATTTCGGAAGTGCCGGTCCTCGAGCGATATCAGCCTCCCGCTCTCTTTCCTTTTGGTACCCCCAGCAGGAATAACAGGAGGCTTTAAAACCAGCTGCTGCCAGGGCAGTTGCACCAACAAAAGCCCTGGGCAGCTTTTTCCTCGAGGTCGGGTCCGCTGCGGTGGCCTCGGTGCTCGCCATGGCACCGTGCCGGGCTGCCGGGTGCAGCTGCTGGACCCCGCGGCGGAGGGTGCAGAGCCCAAACCTGCCGGGGGCTCCCCCCGGGGCTCTGGGCTGGTGCCGAGCTGCTGTCGCACTCCCAGTGCCGTGCCGGGGTTGTACGCAGGCTGTAAATAATGCAGGGCTGGAGAGTCAGGGAAGCTCCAGCTCCCCAGCCAGAGCCTGCTCGGATGGTCCGTACCCGAGCCAGACCCTGCGGCCGTGTCCCGGTCTCCCGGCACCCCCCCTCTGGGCAGGCTGCGTTGGCCAATTTGGTTTTGTTTTGGGGTTGTGTTTTGGTGGTTTTTTTTCTTTTTTTCATTTTCTCAAATGAAAATGAAATTTTCTCATTTTCAGTTTCAAAAATCACCCAGTTTGGCTCCTTTAATTTTGAGGGACCTTGGTCCCTCAAGGTTTTAGAGACCTGCTTGTGGTGAGGGAGCAGAAGCGGGGGCTGCTTCTGGACCCCTGACCTTGCCGAGGGGCCGGGCTGTCCCTGAGCCAGGCTGCTGTGGCTGGAGAAGATGCTGAGCCGCCAGGACCAGCTTGCTGGCACCGGCACACACGTATGTGGGAAAACTTCAGGGTTTTAATGAGCAAATTTAATGCAGTGTCCTGCTGTTTCGGGCAGATTTCCACATCGATCCTTAATCTATTTTTGCAGCAACTTTTGGAGGTGGTGGTTGTCTGTCTGCTGTAGCCCCATCACAACTGCAGCCCAGCTCCTCCCGGCACAGCAGCGTTTGTGCTTGCAGAGGCAGGGGCTCCCTGGGCTTTGCCAAGTGGGAATTTGGATCCAGGTCCCACCTTGGCACAGGACTGGGGTCCCCCAGCGTCCCTTCAGCCAGCTCGCCCCGGCTGTGCTGCGGTTTTCCTCCTGGGTTCGTAATAGGAAGGATGCCCCAAGCTATCGCCCGCTCCCCAGCAGCGATGGGGACCTGAGAGCCCACCCGGCCGCGGCCAGTGCGAGCCCTGGTGAAGTTTGCTGGGTGGTGGCACTGCCAGTCCCGCAGCCCACAGCAGCGCCGTTACTGCTGCTAATTAACTCAGCCAGTGCCCAGCCGCCTTCGGTCGGGTTTGATGTATTTTCGCTAAGGCAATTTTTTCCCCTTTTCACAGCAACTCGCCCCCGGTTGGCCGCAGGGGCTGCCTCCAAAGCACACTAATGACATTTGGGGTTTTTTTTTCTTTCTGTCATAAAAGTGGAGATGGAGATGGCCAAGGGCCAGACCCCCACCAGCGCCAGGGATGAGCCCGCTGTGGCAGAGGTGCTGGCACAGCTGCAGCTCCTGGCAGCGGTGACAGGGAGGGGTGCCCTCACCCCTGCCAGTACCCTGCAGCCCCGGCGCTCCTCTCCTCTCCTCCTTTCCAGGCAACAACGCCAACGGTTTGGGGAGGAGCGGGGCTGCGTGCCGGGCACACCGGGGTCCCTCAGCCAGCCCCCCAAGGCTGCCCATCCCCTCTCCCTCCTTTACAGCTGTGCATCCAGCTGTGCCTGGGATGCACCGTGCTGCGCAGCGCCCACCTGCATGGGGGATGCTCTGGTGGGTGGGTGTTAGTGGGTGCTCCTGGGCAGCATCGCTGGAGCCAGCACCCATCAGAGGCACCGGGGAGCCAGGTGAGGGGCTCCCCTGGCTGGAGCCTGAATGGTGTCAGCAAGCAGCTTTCCGTTTGTCAGATCAATTACGAAGCGAGTTAATCCATGTATCCGATTTAATTTTTAAGGCTTTTAATTAATGAGTTTATGCGCGGAAAAGCTTGGGGGCGGCCAGGTTGTCATGCGGTTGCTGACCCTGGGTTACGGTGCAGCCTTCGCCGGCGTGGGCTCAGGTGCCTGTGGATGTGCTGGGATGTGCCGGTTGCTCCCGGTGAGGTTCACCGGCACCGGGGGAGCGGCGTTACCCGAAGTGCAGCCGCTCAGCAGCGCCTGGAGAGCCGAGCGGGGCAGCAGCCCGGCGGCAGGGGCACAGTGCTTTGGGTGGGAGCATCGTCCATCGCAGGGTGCGTTTCAGGGAGCAGCACGGTTTTGCTCCATCGCTGGCACCTTTGCTCTCTCCTTCCTGCCTCCGAACCGCCGCTCTGGCGCAGTCGCTGGGGCGGGATCATGCCGGGGCTGCAGCCAGCGGCGCCCTTGGTGTGTTTCTAACGCTGCTTTTAATTGAGGACCATCTGCACTTGGTAATTTAATTTTTTCCTGCATCTGTAAGGTTCCAGCTTTATTTATCTGACATCCTGAGGATTATTTAACTTACGAGCATCGTGTTCCTTTGACAAAGGCATTCCGGCATTCTACTGCAACCCCTGCTAGAAGATATTTTAATAACATTGTTGACTCCCCAGGAAAAAGGACACATAAAAACTGGAATTGCGAAGGGCAACAACAGAGCTGAGTTGTGGGGTTGGCTTTCCTGCCCGCTTTTGTAGCGGGTGGCCTGCTGTGAGTATTGCCTCTATTATGTTAAACTGTGCAAGATTGAGAATGAACCTTGAGCAGCACAACCCCTCTCCTCGCTGTCAGGCCTGGCAGTGTATTTCATGTTTCACTGCACTGACACACATAAGTCTTTTGTCTTTGGATGCTTATTGGTAGTCAAACCCCCCAGCTGTGCCTTTGAAGGGCTGTGAGCATGGAATTGAACTGCAGCTCCTTAAAAAAAAAACCCAGTAATAATTGGAAGCTGGAAAGTTTATTAGCCGTGGTATGGGGGAAGACTTGGGCATCTGGTTCACGTGGCAGCGGCGGGAGCTGCTGTGTGCTGCTGACGGCAGCCCCTGCCTTTTCCCACCCCACTCCTCCCACCTTCTGCTCGGCTTCTTCACCCGTGTTTTGCAGCTGCCCTGTGCTCAGGGGCAGGCAGGGATGCAGGCAGGGATGGAGGGAGGGATGCAGGCAGGGATGCAGGCAGGAGCTGCTGCTCTGGCTGGCTCTGGCTGTGGCCCCTGCCCACAGGAGCATCTCTGCAACTGCTCACCCTGAAACACCGCTCTGTTCCACACCCAGACCCTGGGGAATCCATTTTTTTTCCCTAGCCTGGTCCAGCAGCACCTGGGTCCACGTGCAGGCTTTAATTAGGTTTGAGCATTTCCCCCCGCTAAAATGTAGGTCAGTCGCAATTAGTGTGAATCCTGCTGCTGCCAGCTTTGCTGTTAATTAAGTTCCTAAAGTGGAGGTCAATGCATGAGGTGCAGTATCAGAGCTTCAGCATTTTTGGCTGCTCACCTGGTGCTTCGTTGGTCACTTGGGCTCGGCTGGTCCATGCTCAGGGCTGGGGCCATGTTCTCCCTCCCTCCCTCCCAGTGGCTGGTCACCCCTGGAGCATGGCCACACTGGGGACACGGCCGCACACCTTGGCACAGCCACCCCTGGGTGCACACTCTCCTCCAAGGTGGAGGCACTGGTGGGGCTGTGCGGGGAAGGGCACCTGTTTGGTGCTGGTTTTGACGCGAAGCTCCTGGTGTCCTGGTCCCTTGTCATCAACCGTCACACCAAGCGTCCTTGTTGCCTGTGAGAGCTGCTGCCGCTTGTGCCGAGATCCGGAGCAGCTCTGGGGCCAGTGGGGAAATGCAGAGTGTTTTCCTTCCTCTGCAGCCCCTGGCGCGGTCCCCGGCTGGTGGCTTGGCAGCTGGTTGCCACCGACTGGGGACAGCATCTGGATGAGCATCGCACCGGTGCAGAGCCCAGAGCTCCGTGCACCTCGTGGGATGTGCCAGCACTGCGGCACCAGGACCTGCAGGCAGGACCCGGGGTTTTGGGGGGCAAGCTGAGCTCAGACAGCAGATCTTCTGCAGAAAATAAATCTGCTCCGTCTCACCCATGAAACAGCTGCCTGGCAGCGCGGTTCTCTGTCTGCCGATGTGTGCTCCTCTGCTCGGATTTTCTCAGTGCCATTCGCCGTGACACGTGTTTCCACGCCGGGGATGGCTCGTGGCCACGCTTGCCCAGGAGCCAGCGTGCCAACGGGCCGGAGAGCACCTTGTGGCAGCGGGGACCCTCGGTTCTAAGTACTTCAAACCTTCAGCAGCCCCGGCTTCGTGCCCTGGGCAGAGCCTCAGCTCTGTGCGTGGGGCACGGCAAGCCAGTCCCGAGCCCCCGGCCGGCTCCCCGAGCGCTTTTCGGCTCTCCCACCCCGCAGCCTGGCTGCCTATTTTTACCACTCCCAGGCTGTGAATCACTTCGCTCCCTCGTCTCGGTTGTTGCTTTTGAAGGTATTTATAAACCGCGATCATCTCCCCTGCGCCTGCTTTAGCAGACTGTGTAAATTTAACATTCTGGCTCACTCCTGCCCTCTCCTCCTCACCCGTATCCTCACTGTTTGGTGAGTGTCCAAGATGTGCAGGAGCCGAGATGCTCCCTCTGCCCTAATTAAAAACATCAAAACAGCAACAGGAACCTCACCGGCACCATCCTAGTGGGGTGATGCTGGGTACCAGCATCCCGAGGTGCCTGGTACTTGATGCCGAGTGGCACGGGATGCGCAGGGCTGGCTCTCAGCACACGTGTGCTGCCGTTTGCCTGGGAGGGTTTTGGTGGTGCTGGGGGCGGTGAGCCGGGGCAGAGCCCGTGCTCCTGCCGGTTGGTGCTGGGGAAGGCAGGGAGCAGGGCCGAGCCGGTGGAGCCCAGCCAGGGTCTGGGTAGCCCTGGCTGTCCCATGGCCGTGTGCCTGGGGAGGGGAGAGCACCCCATGCCTGCTCTGGAGTAAATGGGATTTAAATTGGTCACCACCAGAGCAGTGAACAGCTGCCCCGTCCCGCTGGTGCGCCGTTCCCTGCCTGTGTTTTCATCACGTCCTACTAATTACTGTGCTAATTTCTGTGGATCTAGCAGGCAAATTAATCTTTTCTCTGCTCCTTCCCCAGGGACCACTGGATCTTTAGGATTGTGTTTGATTAGTATTTGGAGAGCCTGCTGCAGCTTGCCAGGCTGGCAGTCGCTCTGTGACACAGTCAGGATTTGTCCCCTGCCTTTGCTGGCCAGCACAGCCGCCCAGAGGGGCACCGATGGGCTCCCCGCCACGGCCCCACACTGCTCCCTGCTCTGCGGGGCACGCTCCGGGCGCTCACAAGCATCCCATCGGCTTGGGGAAAACCCCGCAGGGCAGCATGGAGGGGCACTGCCCCCTGCTCCTCCTCCTTCCCACCTTTCCTGCTAAAAACAAGCAAAACGGGGCAGGGGGGGAAGCAAAACCAGAGAGAAACCAGTGCTCATGGAGAGAAAAATGAGTATAAACAGCAGGAAGAGGAGTTATTTTTAAGTTGCTGATGGAATATGGAGTAGTTGGCTGTGCCTTTTGAAGGCCATTAAGATGGGATGCTGGTGCTCATTAATTTATTGCCAGAGGTCTTCTAGCCAGAGCCACACGCTGCACTAAATCAGCCTTGCAGACGCGAGGGTTTAAGTATCCAAATAGATCTGTAGCTTGCAGCGGACGCAGGGAATGAGCTGCTGGCTGGGCCAGCGTACAGATGTCTCCAACAGGCACCAGGACCGATGTATGCGAGTTTAAACACGGGGACAGGAGATCAGCCCGAGGGGTTGGGGAGAAATGCTGCCCGGGATGGGGGCTGGGGTGTGCATCTCCCCAGGGTCCTCAGCATCCTGCAGCCGTGCTCGCCCCTCACCACGCTTTCCCTTCTCTTTCAGAATAAGGTGCTGACGGTGGATGGAGTGAAGGTGAAGCTGCAGGTACGTCCCTGTGGGCCCAGTAACAGCTCCCTCACCCCCCCTTGGGTGTTTTGGGGCTCGCCAAAGCCCCTTGGCAGAGGAGCACCCCAGAAGCAGGTTCCCCATCTCCATCCTTTGCCTTCGCATTTCCCACCCTGGGATGGCCTTACGAGCTGTTTCAGCTGCTCTGTCCCCTCGGCAGGAGCCAGCTGGGGGCTGGTGGGGTCACGGCAACCCCCGTGCCAGCCCCCCTGCCTCCTCACCGCTCGGTGAGTGCAGCCGGAGCCGATGAGCCTGGAGCGGTGCCTGTGGGGTTTGCCCAGCATTTCCAGGTGGCTCCTGCTTTGGGAGAGCCAGAGGATGGTGAGAGGGACGGGGATCCTCCAAAGGGATCCACATCCCTTGGCTCAGCCTGCATCCAGCCTGCAGGACACGCAGTAGGTTTCGTGTCCCCCCACAGCCAGAGCCGCTCCAGCCCCCCGAGGCCTGACTGTTTCTCTGACCCCTTTGCCCGGAGCTCAATAAAGACATTAGTGCTGATCTTCCCCTGACAGCAGCCATAGCACTCGGCAAACGTATTGCTGCATTAAAAACTGATAAATTAAATTAACGGGTCCCCACACATCCATCTGCTGGATGGATTTTCCGATTAAGGAACATGTCAGGAGCCCTTTGCCACGCACCATCATCTCCCCGTGCTGAGGAGCAAGGAGGTGCTGCTTCAATATTTGTTCCACTTGTCATTTTTCCTATTACTCTCCCTAGAAGCAAAAGGCTGAAGAAGCTTCCTGGGGTTGCACCGTGCCGATGGGTTTGGTGCCGGTTTTGGTGCCGGGTGGTCCCTCCGCCCGCCTGGTGGCAGGTCGTGGCTGACCCCTCTGCTCCCATCTGCCTTCCAGATCTGGGACACGGCCGGGCAGGAGCGCTTCCGCAGCGTCACCCACGCCTACTACCGGGACGCCCACGGTAAGCACGGCCACCCCTGCTTCCCGGCTCTCCGGGGCCCCGAGCTGCCACTCCAGGCCAGGTGAGTTGGGAATCACCGGAGCGGTTTCCCCGTAGGAAGCAGCCATCAAGGATGGAGGAGCCTCTGCATGTTGAGGCGCAAACACCAGGAGTTTAAGGCGTTCCCTGTGGTGGATTTAAGCACGTTGCTTTATATTTTATAGCAGGGACCTCAGCGGGGCTTTAAAACCGCATCCCCAGGCGTGAACCTGCAGTGGGGGAGCGGCGTGGAGCAAGTGCTGAGCCCTGGGCACTGCTCGGCCGTGCTGCTGCCCGGCGCCGGCACTAACGCTCCGTCCCTCTCTCTGGCACTAACGCTCCGTCCCTCTCTCCGCAGCCCTGCTCCTGCTCTACGATGTCACCAACAAAGCGTCGTTCGACAACATCCAGGTACGGCATCGCGCCCCGGTGCTGGCTGCCCATCCCTCACGTGCGACGGGCTGGGTCGCGGTGGTGGGTCGGCGCTGGGGAGGGGGTACGTGCTGGGGGAGACGCGTGTTGGAGGTGAGAGCCACTGTCATTTCCAGAAGGGCTGTAGTTCATGCTGAGTGCCTGTCTGACGGGGGGTCTGCCTGCGAGGACACCAGAGGACAGGTGGAGAAGGTTTTCCCTTTCATAGCAAATAAAAGGGGTGACGGATTCACTTCACTGGCAAATTAATGCTGCGTGTAATTACAGCACCGGCTGGAGGACTTGCTGTGGTAAATGAGCACGGGCAGCTTTACTGAGTGAGCTGCTCCCTCGTCTGCCTCTGCACCTTCGCGTCCCAACGGGTTGGGCTTGGGCACCTCATTGCCCCCACCCGCTGTAGCGCCAGATGCGGGCAGGGGAGGGGGCCGCATCCTGCTGCACGCTCCGGCCCCCAGCAGACCTGCCCTTCCTGCTGGCTTTTGCAGGGTCCCTTGTGCTGCCTGAGCCAGCCCCATCCCCGGAGACTCAGCCCCCCCTTGGCTGACCCTGAGCCCCCGCGTGGGTGCTTCAGGGGTGCTGGGGAGCAGTGTCAGAGCAGAGGGCTCTGTTAAATCTGGCAGTGGGGGCAGCAAAAATGCTGCTCGTGGGCATGTTGCTGGGGTGGGGGCAGGAGGACCTGGCCTTGGCGTCCCCTCCTGTCACCCCATCAGACCCGTGCGGCTGCTGGGGGCCACCCACGCCAGCACTGGCAGTGTGTGCTGTGAGCCCGGGGAGCAATTAGCCTTGAATGAATAGGGCATAATTGCTCATGTCCTGGACACAGAGTGCACCATGTGTGTCTGCAGCGAGCACGCTGCGTGCCTGCAAAACCACCCTGTTCAATAGCACAGGCGGTGCTGTGCGGCATTAACACCCCCAAGCAGGGAGCCGTGATCTGCCACCCCAGCTCCTGGGGGGTCCTGCACCCCCTGACTCCCTGGTCCTGGGTGCCTGCAGCTGTCCCTGATCTGGAGCATCCTTCTGTCGGCAGCCCTGCGCCTGCCACCACCCTGTGCCCACAGTCCTGCCACCCTGCTCCCATGTCACTGGCACCGGGAATGCTTCCAGCAAGCTGGGACTGGCCAGTGGTGGCATTTTCCAGCCTGTGAGGAGCTGGATGGCTCAAGGAGAGGCGCCTGGTGCCGCACGTAATGGAGAGTGAGTGCTGGTCATTAACCAGGCTGCGGGTCTGCGCTGAGGTGGTGATGCTGCAGCGAGATGGACAGTCGCTTGCAGGTTTCATGCTGCCGGGTAACGTGGCCCCATCTGCAGCATCAGCTCTCCCGGCCCCACAGGGACACGGGAGGGATGGCTGCAGGAGGGATGTCCGTGGGGCACACACGGCCCCACAGGGAAGAACGAGCACCCAAGGTGATTGCAATTTGCTGGAAAGAGGGATGGAGGGGGAGCGGTGCCAGGAGGGAGCGGAAGGGGTTTGTCAGGAGTGACTGAGTGTCCCTTGGACCAACCCATCGATGGAGCCGAGTGCCCTGAGCCCAGCCGGGCTGCAATGGGGTCCCAGGGCTGCGTCCGCCTGTGTTGGGCTTCTGCGTGTCATCCGTGACAGGCTCTAATCCTGAATCATCCCTCGCTTCCCTGGCCGGCTGGGTGCTGATGCAGGGTGCTGATGCAGGGTGCTGATGCAGGGTGCTGCTGGGCGAGGAGCGCTGGTGGAGCGGGGATCACGGGGCACTTGCCGCAAGCCCTGTGTCGGCACTGGGAGCCGGGGCACGGGCTGCAGCAGCGCTGCCCACCCGGGAGGCAGCAAGCGGCTGCTCGCACCGCGGGGTCAGGGATTATGGGGAATTAGGGCAGGTTTGATTAGATTAGGCTGGATTAGAGGGCAGGGAGTCACCCCGTGGCTCAGGGAGGCAGGTTCAGCGCCTGCCAGGATGAGTGTGCTCAGCACGAGGGCAGGGCGTGCAGGACACGGGCACGGGGCACGTCCCGGAGCAAACCCTCAGCCTTATCCTCCAAAAGAAGGTACAGGCTGAATGTCTCGCCCAAGGGGGAATTTGGGTTAAAGTCCTACAAGCGGCTGTGGTCAGACAGAGCGGGCAGCAGAGTGAAAGGCTGCTGTTATCCTTGCAGGGACCTGGTCAGCAGCCACAGTGGTGTGCTGGCTTTCCTTGGCGAAGTGGGTCCCCAGGGACTCAGTGGCACCCTGGGGTGCCCGCTCGCCCACAGGGCTCTCTGGTGTCCTTGGAGCCTGGCCGCTGGCTGGCCTCTCCTGCTCGTCCGTAGGGGAAGAGGCAGCTCCTCTCCCCAGGGTGTTGCTGAATTGCTGGGGTCTGCGGGACCGGCTGCTCCCTGCCTGTGGCTCCCCACCTGCGCAGCCGAGTTCTGAGCTGGGCTTTTCGTTTTGCCTCTGCCCCTCAGCCACCTCCTCCTGCGTCCACATAACGCCCTCCGGCATTGCTCGGGGACAGCAGCGTTTCCCACTGAGGGTGCCCGGTACTGGGGCAGCTCCCCATCCTCCTCCTCCTCCCCCCAGAGCTGTTGCTAACCCCCCTCTCTGGCTGTCTCCCTCCAGGCTTGGCTGACAGAGATCCATGAATATGCACAGCAAGACGTGGTCCTCATGCTCCTGGGGAACAAGGTGAGCCTGGCCCCATGGCTTTGCCAGAGCCTCCTCTTCCTCACCCGATGGTCCTGTGATGGAGCCGGGCTGCAGCCACGGGCAGGGCAGCCTGGAAGGGTGTAAGGGGATGTGGGGGTCGCCTACTGGTGACCTCCCAAATCATCCCAAATTGCTCTTTGTCGTTACTGTCGGCAGGTGGATTCAGCCCAGGACAGAGTGGTGAAAAGGGAAGATGGAGAAAAATTAGCCAAGGTACGTGAGGTGTCCGTCACTGCAGTGGAGCCGGTTGTTGCATGCTCTGACCGGGGATGTGCGAGCGCGCCAGTGTGTACTTGGTGATGTACACCAGTGAGATGGTTAACTGGAGACCAGTCTGACCCAAAATACCTGTGGGAGCACTTTGCTTTTCTTCCCTTGTTGTGCTGTCCCTCCTTTTCCTCTAAGCTCCCACTAATGTTTGCTGCTTCTTTGTCCTCCAAAACTATTTCCCAAGTTGTGTAAGAAGTGCCTGAGCTGTGAACCCTCGCTCGGCTTTTCCTGCCCCCCGCGGCAGAGCTCCTCTCCCAGGGCAGGGTGTGAGCTCCTGGGGCAGGCATCGATGTCTGCCGGGGCTTGGCGTGAGTTGGGAGCCCCCGGGAACACCCCGGGTGACATTTCTGATGCCGATGTGTCTTGTCCCGCAGGAGTACGGAGTGCCCTTTATGGAGACCAGTGCAAAAAGTGGCCTCAATGTCGAATTAGCGTTCACAGCCATTGCAAAGTAAGTGACTGGTGTGGCAGCTGCGCTGGGCACCTTGCCCGCGGTGGGGACAGCAGTCTTGGAGGTAAAGGCTGGCACTGTCACCCACCTTTTTGTTCCTTGGGCTCTCACCTTCAGCGCTTGCGCTGGCAAGTCCTTGCCATCTGACAGGAGATATGAAATGTCTCATCGGGGGGAGCTTTAGCCGACCATCTAGACCAGGCTGAGCCCAGCTGCGCTGGGGCAGCAGCTTGCAGGCAGCGTCGGGCAGACAAGTAACACGCTTCTCCCCTGCCCGCAGGGAACTGAAGCACAGGGCCATGAAGCTGCCCAACGAGCCCAAATTCAAGCTCCATGACTACGTGAAGAAGGAAGTGAGAGGCTCGGGCTGCTGCAGGTCCTAATGCGCTCGGTGCATTGTACAGAGACTCATGCCAAGTGTTTGTGCGCCGCGCTCTCTCCTCGTGGGCAATGTGTGCATGTCTGTCTGTCGTGTCTGTATCTGCCTAAAAGGTGAGCTGAGACGTGGGGGAACAGAAGCAGCAGCAGAAAAAGCTCTCTGGGATGGGGCGGGCACCGGCCGTGCTGCAGCCAGGTGCCAGGCGCTGCTCCCCGAGCCCCCATCGCATCCCTGCGGCTGCCCTCGCCGGTCGCTCCCGCCTGGCTCGCCGCCGCTCGTCCCGATGCAGGCGGGAGGTGGGCGTTCGGGAAGGGGCTGCTGTGGGCTGGGGTCTCACTGCTGCTCCCTCCAGCGCCGGGGCGGGCGGCAGACCCGGCTGTTTCCACTCGTTCAGCAGCAGCCAGGAGCGCGGTGAGGCGTCTGTAACGTTAGTAAGAATTACGGTGTGAGGAAGGGGAACGAACGCCTTCTCCCCACCAAACATCTGGGTAGGAAAAAGTCCTGAATTCCCCTTTTTTCCCCGCGTACCTGGAACGCAGCTGCTCAGAGCCCTGGCCTGGGGCGCGCAGGGAAGGCTCGTTTTCGGGGTAACCATTTTTGTAGTTGCTTACTTCTGTCTGTCCATCTTTCGCGTGGTGTAAGACACCTCCTCGATGAAGGTTTCTCCTCTCCCCTGCAGAAGACAAGAGCTTAGCTGTCTGTCCGAGTGAGCTCCTGCTAACCTGTCTGTTGTACAGAGATTTCCTGAATGTGTATCTGGTCAGCGAAGGCTTTGGTTCTGCCGTTTCTAGTACTTTAATTGAGAAGAAATCTAATGTATTGCAGCTTATTCTAAATACCTTCATGTAAGTGTGGTAGCATTTTTAGACTGCAACAATGCTTTGATATCTCCGAAGTTCTCTTGGGACAGCTCTTAACGGAGGAAAGCTGGGGGAAGGCTGTAGGCATTGATTTTGCAGGTTTCAGACGCTCCTGCCAGCTCTCTTCAATGGGCTGCTCACCCCTTAGGTCTGTGTCAGGCATTTGGCTTTTTTTTTTTTTTTTTAATTATTTTTAAAAGCTGCACTCCTAAATGCAAATTTGAATTTGGTTGAAGTGTTTGGCCTTTGGCAATTTTCTTCTTTGAAAGTTCCACACAGACAACACCAGGTGCACTGAACCTCCCCGTGCCGCCCTAAATGGAACGCTTTAAATAATATAACCCATCCTTCATCCTTAAATAAAATAACACATCCTCTAGCACCCCAGCCAAGCACCAGCTCTCCCAGCAGCTGGTTCAGATGCCCCTGCCCCTTGTTTTGCTCAGGGCGTTAGCTCCAGCGCTGCATTCCCGGAGCGGCCAAAGACCCTCCGCAGCTACTGCGTGCAATTCAGAGCTACACCCCTCGGTGAGCTACAGGGAAATGAGCAGCTACTGCTTAAAGGGGCTCCAGCACAATAACAGTATAAAAAAGGATCCTAAAATAAACCTATTTTTCCTAAATAGTGTTTTAGGGAGAGACAAAGTCTTTCAATTTTCTGATTGAAATTTTCACCTTGACCTGCTCTAAAAGGCGGCAATGCCTGCTACAAGCGCTCCCTTAAGGTTTGTTTGCAAGTAGCAACAGAACACAGGGAAGGATCTGACAGTTTTTTGGGCACCGTCAAGAAGTGCGCAGGAATCTGTAAAACGGGCTGTTTCACGCTGCTTTGGTGAGCTTCGCTGCGCTCCTGTGGCTGCTGCCCCGACCAGTGTGTCCCTACATGAAGCTGCTTATCTGACAGCCACCTCCATCCCCATCCTGGGCTGCGTAGCACGCACGGGCTGGCTGAGGTTAAGAAAAAAGGGATTTTCTGTAGTCCCTGAGCTTGCTAAGTACCAGTGTGTTGGTATCCCAGTTGTGCCAGGAAGGGCCAGCCCGGCAGAGAGGCAGGGAAGAGCAGCCAGGCAGCTCCAGTACGGCTCCATGCCCGGCTCCGTGCCCGGCTCTGCCTTTGGCTCTGCATTTCGCCAGCCTGACCGCAGCAGCCCCGGTGCCGAGGTGCCACCGCGGCACAGCCACGCTGCCCACGGGGAGCCTCCCTGAAGGCAAAGAGAAGCAGCGCTTTTCTTCATGCTCCCATCGGGTCGCTGCCTTCCCTCCTCGCAGGGCAGGAGAGCCTTGCGTCCTGCCGTCTTGAAGAAAAAGCTGCCAGCTCTCAACTTACTCCTCCAGTGCGGGACTAAATCCAATTTAAGAACTAATTTAAATAAGGAAGATGTAAATGCTACCCTTTGGAGTACTTTAACTATGCCCGTTGGGAGCTGACTCTGCCGCAGCGGAGACATCACAACTGCGTTCGTGGCATTAGACCCAAACGCCAAGGCAGGCTCGGCCCCATCCCTCCCAGTCACAAGTCCCATCTGTGGGACTGGTCTCCCAGTGCCTGCACACCGACCTCGCCCCAGAGCTCCTCAGACTGTAATTTGGCATCTTTTTACATGGGCGTTTACTGCCACCAAGTGATGAAGAATTAATTGTTCAGTGCGTTCAAACAAGCCAGAGGACTTGGCGTTACATGCGACTTCTCATTTTTTGCTGGCTCTTGTTTACAGCTTTTCATTCCTGTTAATAAAATTTTTTAATAATCTACGTGGCTACAGTGGTGTTTCGATTGTCCAACCTGCGCTGTTTAATGTTTCACGTAGCTCAGCTCATTCATGAACCCATCTAGAACCTTCCGTTACTAGCGTGGGTTCAGGTGCTGCAGTGCACAGTGAGAATTACCTTAATCTGGCTACTGCTGTGAAAGATAATAAAAAAATGTTTCTATAAATACATTAGCAACAAAAGGAAGGTAAGGAGAATCTCCATCCTTTATTGGATGGGGCGGGGGGACGGTGACAATGAGAAGAAGGCTGAGGTCCCTCATGCCTCACTCTCTTAATAGTAAGAGCCGTTGTTCTCCGGGTACCAGCCGTGGGTGGTGCCTACCTGGACTTTAGGTAAAGCCTTTGGCACCGTTTCCCACAGGATGCTCCTGGAGAAACTGGCTGCTCACGGCTTGGGTGGGTGCATTGCTCACTGGATGAAAAACTTGCTGGGCAACAGAGCCTGGAAAGTGGTGGCAAATGGAGTTCAACCCAGATGGTGACCAGTCACACGGGGTGTCCCCAGGGCACCCGTTTGATGTTTGATCCCCCAGGGCACCTGTTTGATGGCTTTACTGACAGTCTGGACAAGGGGATCAATCTGGACAAGGGGATTGAGCGAGCGCACCCTCGGTAAGTTTACGGATGACACCAAGTTGGGGGGAGTGTTGATCTGCTGAGGGGCTGGAGGCTCCGCAGAGGGGTCTGGGCAGGCTGGGCCGAGCCCAGCGGCGTGAGGGTCACCAGGGCTCAGTGCCGGCTCCTGCACACGGGTCACACCAGCCCCAGCAGCGCTGCAGCCTTGGGGCAGAGCGGCTGGGGAGCTGCCTGGGGGGAA
>JAVJGI010000050.1:25464726-25502400 GCA_035590275.1 Ibycter americanus | reverse complement strand
CTGCTCGGGGCCGCTGCGGGGGCCGCCGCCCGCCTGGCAGCGCTGCCGCGTCTCCTGCCGCCTCGTTCCCCTCCCTGGGGCGGCTGGTTGTTGGTCTGTGAACGCCGGGTGGCTGCCGCCGTGGTTGCTCAGGTGCGCAGGGGAGCCCGTGGCTCCTCTCCGGTCGTGTTTGGCCCTCGGTGAATCCTGGCCACGGCTTGCTTTCCTCGCCTCGGCTGCCTCACCTCTGCCGTTTGACATATCTCATCACGGGGTGTGCTTAGTTTTGTCTTTTTCTGCTCCATTACTTGCCTGACTTAGGGCACGTGTTGCTGATGATTCTCTCTTGATCTTCCAGGAACCTCATTTCCTTGTGCTTTGGTTTCGTGACTTATGCAATATCGGATATGTGGTGGTAGATCTCCGTCATTGCCCCAAGACAATTGCACATCTTGGAGCGGGCGATGAAGTTGTGCTGTTGTTTTCTCAATTCAAACATGCTGTTTAAGTTCTGCCTTATTCTACTGCCAGCTCGCAGCTGCTGTTCCTCTGACAGACTTGCTGTCAAACACTTTTCTCCTGTTTGATCTCTAACTGTGACCTAATGATCCTGTTGTGTTGCATGAAAGCCAGAAGTGAGGACCTTCTTTCAGTTTGGTGTGCTTTTGAGCTCCGTTGGTGTCAAAGACAATGGCTCAGACAGACTCTGCTGGGGGCCAGTGGCTGTGAGAAGAAAGCTGGTACATAAGTTAGTGGGGTTTGATACACACATAGCAAGCCAGGTCCAGGCTATTATACCCACTGGGGGGTAACTGTATTGTGAAACTCTGGCCTAACAGTTATTTTTTCAACTTTGACAATGTTGCCAAACACTTTGTTTTGATCCCAGCGCTTTAATTTTGCCTCCCTGTGCATTTTCCCCCCAGTGATGTATTCTTTCCAGTCTGTACTAAGCAATTAGTGTTCCTGTTAAATAGCTGTTGCATTTTGGCCTCGAGCGTTTGTCTGTCAGTGACTCTTGCTTACAGCCACAATGACATTTGTTGGGTCTGCAGGGAGAGGGCTGTGTGAGTGAAGGATGGTTCCAGAAAGCCCTTGCTGAGGGAAAGTGGTGTGAGAAAGTCAACCACTTCCATGATAGCTTTTACGGGGCTCCCTGGGAGCTGTGCAAGGAGGGGAGGTAGTTCACAGAAAGTGTGTTGTGGTGAAGATAAACCCAGTGCACCACCAAAAACTGGGCTGCATTGTGTCCAAGTACTGTACAGATGTCTACTAACCACAAGGCCAAAGAGCTGGCTGTCACCATTGACAAGGTGCGAGAGAACAGGCAGCGCTATCCTCATTGCGCACCTGGGGAGTGGAAGGTCAAAGAGTTTTGGGATTTCCTAAGCATCATGCAGGGAGCTGTCCGCAGCCTGCTGGGTCCCCCCCCTTCATGTCTTGGGGTCCCCCACCCTGGGCACTGCTGCCTCAAGTGAGGCTGAGAAGGGACGGGGTAAATCTAGACAGAAAGCTCCAGCTTTGTGGTTTGGTTTGCTGCAGCGTGCAGCAGCGGATTGCTTGCAGGTGAAACTCCCCTGCAGAAAAGAATGCTTCACGATGAGGGAGGTTAAATTTTAGCAAGTGGCAGCGGGAAACTTAAGCCAAACTGGAGTGACCAGAACATTCAGTCAGGGAATGCCGGTACGTTCACTGGTAACATCCAAACATGAATTTTCATGATGTTGATTGGACCCAAGGGGAAAAAACCCCCAAATCCATAGTTTTCAGGCAGTTTGGTTCCCTGACCCAAGGTATCACGTGGCGATACCAGCCACTCTGCAGCGTGAGCGTGGTGGGGCTGTGCCCACAACTGCCTGTTCCTGTGGCAGCGCAACCTTAGATGACCTTAAGCCACTCATGAAGCACCACAGGTAAGTTTGTGTCCCCTGGCTGAAACCCTTCTGCAGTCAGCCGTTCCCTTCCTGGGGCTCCACAAACACAACCCTGCTGCTGAAGCTGCGGAGTGCCATGTGACGGTGCTGGTGCCGGATTGGCAGGAGTTGGTCCTGAACAGTGCTGAGCATTTTGCAGCTTCAATTGGCGTTCAGCTGTTAGTCACCTCATGGGCTGAGAGTTTGCCTGTTCCACAGGACCTTCCTAGTCCCTGGTAGCCATGACTGTGGCACTTTCCGAAGCGTGATCGTACCTGCCTCTCAGGTTGTCTCAGCCAAGTCCAGCTGTGCCAGGAGAAAGGCACTGAGAAAAAATCCGTCCTGGTTTCACTAACTCAATGCTTGGATTACATGGACAAGTTCAGTCTGTCGGAACTCTTCTCTCCCAATTTTTATGCCCCTTGTCTTCCCTTCCTTGTCTGTACTCCTTTGCTGTGGGCATGATGAGGCACACACTGGCATGTCCCGTTGCCCATGGGTTGGATCAGGGGATGGAGCAGCTGCCTGGGGCAAGGGAGAAGGTGGGCAGTTGCGCACAGGGGTGCGTGTTGCTCTTCTTTTAAGCTCAGCAACTCCCCCAGGAGTGCAGGGCAACAGCACTCCCAACTTACCCATTTACAGGCTGCTCCCACTCTGCCTTTAGCGCGGCCTGAGTTCGGAGCTTTATCAGAGGTACCTTGCTGCTTTTAATGAGGTGTAAAAACTGCAAGAGAGGTGTGCTGGAGACTGGAGTGGGGCAGTGCCTGCTCCTGGGACAGCCTCAGCTGTGGGACCATGTTTTTCTCCTGTGTGGAGTGGGTGTCCTGGCAGTAGAAGCCCCCCACCACCAGTGCCTGTGTTTCAGGTGAGCCCTGCTCACCAGCTCCACCTTTTTGTGGGGATTCTTAGTTGAGGGGGTTTCCCTGGATTGTCTGTACAAGCAAAGACTGTGTTGCTGATTGTTAGGCTGCTTGATATTCAGTGTTATGAATAGTTTGGGAACTATCTAAAGAGGGTGAGAAACTCAAGCTCCCTTTAAAGTGAGCGATGGACTGACCTGTCCCTGGAGATTTCTCTGATCAGAGAAATAAATCTGTGTGTGCTAAGAGAGTGGTTGTTTTTTCTGCACTAGACTAAACCTCTTCAGTCTCAGAGCAGCCAGGGCAAAGCTGCAAGGCAGCGCGGAGATTGGCTGAGCTGTGGGATTTTCCAGCTGAATTTACATATCGCCCACTGCTCTGCATGCCTTTCTGTTTACATCACTTAAGAGCGATACACACATACACGCACACAGATAGTGGAAGAGACATTTTGACCGAGGAAAGAGGAAAAGCCTGCCCGCAGCTTAGGAACTTGGTCACGGTGGCGTCTTGCCGGGCTTTGCTGCTTTGTGCCAACTTGGACAGTCAATGGTGAGTTTCCTTCAAGGTAAAGCGTTCACCCTGGGTGCTGGATGTCAGGGCCATGTCAGCAGTGTTCCCTGGGGGGCTGTGGTGCTTTAGCAGTCACGGACAGTAGTGAGGAACTGTTTTCATCACTGTGTCTAGATCTTCGTGAAGAAGCAGGAGGTATCTGAAATCTGACTCCAGTTCAGAAGTGGTTATCTGTCACCTGTCCAGCGAGCTGGAGTGGTATTATGCTGATTTTGTGATCCTTCAGAGTGACCTTTGGAAGGATGTGTAACGATGCTTGGTTGTGCAGCAACCCGGCAAGTGTTTTCTGAGTTTGTTTGTGGTCGTTTCAGAGGTGGGAAATCCTCAATATACTTTAAGCAAAGTTGTGAGCAAAGAAGTCAAGTTTGTGAGAAGAGTTTGGTACCTCTCACTGCCTCTCCTGTGCATCTTAAGCCATTGTGGCTACAGTACAGTTGCTAATGGTATGCTGGGCGAGTGATTTAAACCCAGCTTTCCTAGCATGGTGTTAGGTGGTTATGGGATGCTGAATGGTGCTTCTGTCTGAAAATTGTCAGTAGATTTGCTACAGTGGAAGTGTCCACATCCACTGATTTCTTTCAGAATCAAGGATTCAATGCTTGTTTATCGAAGGGCAGGACATCACTTGTTTGATGGTATTTTGCCCAGCTGACATGCTACCCGGAAAGCACTACAATTTTCTCCCTTTCCCAGTCGCTGGTTAACTCTCCCTAACAGGGCATAGCTGTCTTATGTTGTGCTGTCCTGCTTGTTCTCAGTGGCAAAGTCCAAGGAAACTGCAAAAAAAGAGCAGGTGACTGAAATTTACTGGATATATGTGGTTTTAGGTTTGGTTGTTGTTTTTTTTGTGAAGGAGCTGATGCATTTCAGATGGGTCTTTAAAGTGGTCTGATTGCACCCAGAAGGCAAGCAAGAGCATGTCATGAAGCCTCAAAGCCTTTGAGGATGTTGGGGTGAACAGGGGGTGGAAGTGATACTTCGTGCATTTTGAGTAATGGTTATGGGCTCAGCTTTCTTATGACTTTAATCTGGAAGAATCCCATAATGTGATAGGAGTGGTTAAACCCTTCCAGAGAAGTGCAGCCACCTGTAAGGCAAAGCAGTGTGAAGAGCCCTCAGTGACTGCACAGCAGTTGAGGAATGAAGGAGAGCAGAAACTTGATTACCTTGGGTCTAGGAGGGTGGTTTCTGGAAAGGAGAATGCAGCAGGTGAGACAAGTGTTCTTCTGGCTTCCTTGGAGAACATCGGGTGCAGTGTCTGCTAAGAACTTTGTACATTTATTGGTGTTTAACTCCTTTCCCAGGCCAGATGAGAACAAGCTTTTGAACTTTGGTGGATTACCAGCCAAGGTTGGTCTAGGATGGCTGAGAATGGGTTAGTTTCTGTTATTCGTGGGCAAGTCTGTCCGTCACAGCCTTGAGAAGCTGAATCGCACCATTACCTAGGCTTGGCTGTTGACCTGGCACGTCTTAGAGTTGGTTTTTTTTTCAAATGAGTTGCAAGCCCATCTATCTACCAGATTCCTGCAGGCTGGTTTGCAGCAGGGAAACCAGCAGCAGAGCCTCAGCTAGCCCACAGGACCCTGTAGGGTCTTGGCAGCTGTTTGCTCTCTCTATCAAGCAAGTCTGAGGAACACCAGTTAGCACCAGTTCTGATGTGATTTGTGTAGGTGACTATTCTTAGCTTTTGAAGCTTGACATCTTATATCATGATCTGCCTTGCACAGAGGAGATGGACATTCCCTCTCAAGAAACAGCAGCAGGACTGCGATTTTGTCTTGGAGCGGTAGAAGGTTGTTATTTGGGGGCTTGGTTGTGGTTTTTTTCTTTTTTCTTAAACAAATCCACAATTGAATAATGTGAAGGTCCCTGAATGGGTCTGTTCTTTGAGCGAGGATGTGAGAAAGATCACAAGCTGTGAAAGGAACAGCATGCAGCGCTGTAATGGTAGGGCTGACTTTTAAAGCACCATTTGATTAAAGTCCTTGTGTGGAAGAGCTCTGAGTGTGCCTGTTTCTGCCAGCCTGGCCACCCCAACAGTGACCACATAGGTACTGAGCCAAGACAATCCAGTCTTGGTTGCAGGGGTTGGGTGCTACTGAACCCTGATCTGTGGCCTTATGCATAAGAAAAATGGTGTAGTAGGTGAATGCTTCCAGGTTTCCTAAAATGGGAGTAAAGCTTCAAGTGTAGCTTTTGTGTCATGGAAACAGCATTGAACATTGGCCTCTGTTCTAACTTCTAACTTGATTTTGGATTTTTGGGGAAAATGAGATGCTTTGTTCCACCAGAGCAATCACTTTTGATCCAGGTACAGGCACATTTCAAGGTTACTGCTTCAGGTTTTAACATGAAGTATTGCAAAAAGTTTTTCTATCCCAAGGACTCATTACCCTTTAGGAAAAGTACCTAATATAAAATGATTTCCCCTTTCTGAACTGCATTTGCACAAAGGAATGACAGTGTTCAAACAGCTGTTGAATGTACTCTCTCGTCTCTGCAGTCAATTCAAGCGCTGGTGAAAGAAGCAGCAATTAAAAATACCACTTTTATTTTTATTGATGACGGCTCAGTACAATTATGCTCTCACTTTAAGTAGCTCAGAAAAGTCTCTAGGACTTTTAAGAGCAATGCAAAAATGTGTCAACAATAAAAAGACTTTCTGTTCCACAGAACCAAAGATGTACCAGATAGAAGTGCCACGCTCTGTCACTAGGATTGAACTTGTGTTCACGTTTTGTGCTCTTCTAGCACTGACTGCACCTCTCGGCGTATAAGCCTGGCCTTAGAGAGGTCATCCTAAGGGTGTAAGAAATGCCCTCCTGGGTGGTAGCATTGTTCTGCCTAGCCCCAGTTACGAAAATAGATGTTATTAATGGAGAGCACATGAACCTGACCCCTTTCTACCATCCATTTGCCTCATATTTTCCCACCACTCACAGTAGTTGGATCAGGGACCTCATCCCATTGATCATTGCATTTATCATTCCCTGAAGTTTCTCTAACTACTGTGGTCTTCTTCCAAAGCAAAGACCAGATCTGCTACAGCACTCGGGAGACAAGTGTATCAAGTTTTTATGTGGCACCCAAATGACATCCTCACAGTTGTTCTCCACAGCTTTTGTGATGCTGCTCAGCATTTTGTTGGCCTCTGTCTGCTGCTGTCCTCTGGGCTGAGAATTGCAGCTAGCTGTCTGCAGAGACTGCAGCCTCTCTTTCCTGAGTTGTAGCTGCCAGGTCAGAGCAGAGCATCGCATTGACCTGCTTTCACTGTTTTTCCCTAGGTGCATTGCTTGACATTTATCTCCATAAAAGCTCATCTGCAACCTTTTTGTCTCCTCAGTTTTGCGAGTTTCTTTGTGAGTTCCTTACCATCAACATGATATTTGACTGCTCAAAAGAGCTTAGCATCATCTGAAGACTTGGCAATTTCACTGCTCACTCTTTATTCAACATCTTCACCTATGACCTTGGAAAAGCTTATTCAGTGGTAGTTCTTGGGTGAACCCTTGTGTGGTCTTCTCTAACCTGAGGAGTGACCGTTGATCTCCACCCTCTGCTTCCTGTCTGGTGACCGCCCTGAGAGAGAGCTATCTGCAATCTGCTGTAGCTCACGCATTCTTATGGCCCGTGTTTTACAAGTCAGACTAGATGCTGATAGTCCTCGTCACCATGTTCTTTAAGCCCTGTTAATATGGTTCGCAAGCACTTATGAGTGCTATTTCTACCAAGAGATGCTGACCAAGAAAGCCAGCATGACTTTCCCGTGGTTGTCTCTGTAGAAGAGTTGGCATTTGAGCTCATGAATCTTGTCTCATTTGTGCTTTGGTCTGAGGCAGTTCCCTTGCAGGTTGCCTTGGGCCACTGAGCATCAGTTCACAGAAAGTGTGGGCAACACCTCGGTACTGCCGAAGGACGAGGTGGACAGAGCTTGTTGCCCAAACTGGACTGGATTTACTAGCCCTGTTACCTTCCCCAGAAAAGCCCTGGATGAGAGCTGGCGAAGGAGCCGAGAAAGAGGGTGTACTCCACAAACCCACCCCCCAGCTCTCGGCTCCCGCTTGCCTTGCCCTTGTCCCGTTGAGCTGGGCTGTGGGAGCAGCACGGTGCATTTCAGCTTTTGTAAGAGTATTTCCCCGGTGATGTGCCAATACTCTCAAGGATGCGTAACCCCTCTCGTTCTGGCTGTGGTGTTGTAAGAGGAACAGAAGCTTGTGTTTGATGCATAAATACCCAAGCTGTGAAATAAGGAAGTTCACGTCACCCACAGGCTGTTCCCAGCTGGAACAGGATAACCCCATGCCTGCCTTTCTCACGGGGCCAGCTGCAGGCATTGGCCTCGCTCTCCAGCAAACGCTCCTGCTGTGTATGATTTTGCCAGCCCAGCATAACCTTAGAGACAGCTTCAATGAACTGGGAGGCGGGGGGGGGAAAGAATAACAAAGCAGATGTAGGACATGTCACTGAGCTTTATGGGTTGTTGATTGCATAAGGTGGAGACGCTTGCAGGTTTATTGGCAAAGAGACACTGTGCAGCGTGGGGCATTGCGTCTGCCAGCCAGTCCCCGGCGATGTCACGTTTCACCTGTGGGATCCGGTGCTGTGCCCGTGTCTCGCCCCAGAGAGCAGCCGGAGCACAAGCCCCAGCAGTGCCATTGTGCCTGCAATGGTGTGGCTCCCACATTAGGAACTGGCTCCTAGTTGGGACCAGGCAGGTTACGTGATGTTTGTGAAGGATGGGATGTTCTACTATCCCTTCTCCTCAAGCCATGTCCCCCTCAAAGCATTGGCCTTGATCTTGAGGTTGGTTATAAGGATCTTTTGCTGAATATTGGGACTAGCCAGGGGTGTGTGCGTACTTTGGAAGCTGAGAGGAGAGGAGACGCTTGAGGTACTGACACAGTCCCACCAGACCCCTCATGTGGGCAAACTCTTCAGCACGGCCAGAGGATTAGCTGGGCCACTGGTGCTGGAGGTGGTTCCCCTCTCTGCTTTGAGGTGCCGCAATGGGGTTTTGGCAGCAGCATGAAACAGCAGAAAACCACCCCATTGCTGATCCTGTTGGCCTCTGCAGTGGGGAGAAAGAGCACTGTTTTCCCCAGCTGTCTTTGCAACTGCTGGTGGCTGGTTTTTTCCTCGCCTGGATTACTAAAGTAGGAATTTTTAGGCTTTTCTTCTTGCTGAGTCTCAAAAGCCTGAGTTGATCCCTGTGGTGTGCAAATGCTGAAACCTAGCCCTTCCCCTCCCTCGCATCTGGTTACTATCAGCCATGTGATTTAGTGAATAGCAGGTCCCCACAGCTTCCTCTTTCCAGGGTAGATTTTTTCCTCTCTTTTTTTTTTCCTTTTTTTTTCTTACTGTCAAAAACACTAAAGTTGCATGTTAATTAAAAAAAAAAAAAAAAAAATTCCAGGCAAGTACAGTCTGGACCACAGGCTGGGTTCCCAAGCTGATTTCCAGATGCATGGATCTGCGCACACCTCTCGGGTTTAGAGGGCAGCCCTGTGCTGTTGTGCTGCTGGAACACACAAGTTCTTTCAACAGTTTGTGTCTTTTCAGAGCAAACGGAGCCTGCCCTCTCACTGCAGGTGTCAGGGTGCCTCTGCAACCCATTTTGCTGTAAATCATAACTGGACCCTGTAGAGTCCTGGGCCTGAAAACTGGGAGAATGTTTCCAGTGTGAGGGTTTCTGACCTGCTGCCCTTCGGAGCTGCTGAAGGTGCTCAGGGGGTCTCTGGAGCCTCTTTGTATTCGGTCCTCTGAGAAGGACTTAGCAGCTCAAAGGATTCTGTGATTGCCAGTAAATCTTAGTATTCCTTCTAGGTCACAGACCGCATGTATTTTGTAACACAAAATATTTGATACTTTCACTGTGCTGTAGCCTGTGTCCCCTCAGGATGCAGTTCTGCTCGGACCCTGCGGGCCAAGCAGCCCTGCCTGCAGTCAGGGCAGGGGCAGGAGCTGCCGGTGGCCGGTGCAGGGTGCCCCAGGGAGGGACACCAGCCACCCAGGAGGGATGCTCGTCCTCTGGGCCTGGGAGCACAGGACAGCATAGCTGGCAGGGTTCAGATGCCAAGCCAGGCTTCAGAGATCTGGTGGAGATTTTTGCAAGTGCTGTAAGAAGCTGGTATTAATGTTGACAACACCAGCTCTTTTCTGCCTCCTTTTAACTTCTTTGATATCAGAAAAGCCTTTCTCAGTACCTCTTAGAAGACTGAGATGTGAAGGAGCTGTCAGACAGTGCTCTAGAGAGGTGTCTGCTCTGTTGAAATGCTTCCTATATATGGTGGTTGCAGAGATTTGGGCTGAAATTGGATATTCATGTGGCGGCTGGTGTTCTGCAGCCTAGCAGGTATTCCACTCAACATTTTTCCCATTGCTCGCATTCCTCTGGTTTCTGTTCAGAGAAGACATGAAGCAGGCTCCCTGCTGCTGCTTACAGGTATGTAGCTCAGCCAAGCTGCAGAGCACAAGGCATACTTATAAACAATGAGTGGAAAATCCCTGTATTCCAGCCCATGTTCCCTTCCTCGCTTTGGATTTACCCAAGATCTGTTGAAATTGGAAGGCATTTTGCATCCGTTTCAGTGGGGCTTTGGTCAGGTTGAAACTGGAGATGTGCCTCCTTAACGCCTCTCCACAGTAAGCAGTTCTGTGGCCTGCTGGGTTACCCCGAGAGCGGCAGACACCTCCTAGCCTGCACAGAAGTTTCAAAGGCAGTTATTTAAAGGGTCATGCTCATCCCTGGCTGGCAGGCCATAAATCACTGACTGCAGTAGCTCAAGTGCCTGTATGTCACTGTTGTTGCATGTCTGGTCCTACGTTTAATGATATTACAAAACTGCTCAAACTGTTAGTTGTCCTCATTCTTGGTTTTTCCTGTCTCTTTGTGCTCCACAGTGAGTGCTTTCCCATTGCTTTTTTGAGTCTCCATCTGTTATGTTTGAAGGCAATACATACCCTGAAAATGAGAAGTCGATGAAGCTTCTGCCTGAGTCTCCAGGCAGCCCACAATCCCCCATAAGGATGGGCTTTCTCTCTTTCCATCTGGGACTGATTGTTTGCCTTAAAACTCAGTAGGAATATTTGATATGCGAGGTTCCCTTAATGCTGTCATGGCTGGTGAGGTGGAAGCATATCCCTGTTCTTGTCTTGTGAGTCGTGCAGGATAGTGAGTGTTTGGGTAGATGCTGCTGAGGTTCTTTGAAGAAGGAATCATTAATTCATAACCCTGAAAAGCGAGTCCCTTTATTTCCACCCTAACATGGGAGGAGGAGGGTGCGGAATCCCTTCTCCAGAGGCGAGATTGGTGAGCTTATCTGTATTGTTAGACATAGGGAACCTATAGAGGAGGGGAACTTTAGGGATACATGCATGTTGTTAGACATGAGATAATGCAAACTTGAGACATGAAATCCCAGGAAATGTGGCAGTTTGTGCCATCAGTCATGGAAGTACTTGCTTTACATTATTTATGAGCATTGCATCATCTGAAGGCCCCAGCTGAGGTGGAGACCTTTTTGTGCTAGGTGCTGCACGAACATCCAGAGATTCTTTCATCTTCAGGCTTTGTAGCCCAGCTGTGCTGTGCAGAAGGGCTAAACTATAGAGGCTTGTGCAGGGAGGAAGCAGAGAGCTCCAGTGGCTCGCCCAAGGTTGCAAGAGAGTGAGAGGCTGTGGGGTTCAGATCTTACGGGGCCACAGCCAGTGTGTTACCCAAAAGCTTTGTCTGCCCTCCTCCCCACCACCCACCCTCCCTGTGCCTTCTGCTCTCTGTGCTCTAAGGAACCACTGAAAGGAATAAAACAATCCTGATGGCCAATGCCAAACTTCGCGCTTGCTGGAACCCAGCTTTAAACTCGGCAGGTCTCCATGATGCAGCAGCACAACACTACTTCACTCCTGCTGTTCTTGAGACAACTCCAGCAACTCTGCTTAGCATCTCCTAAGGGATCTGGCATTTGCAAACGGCCAGGACAGTGCTTTCAAATGTGTGGAAAACATTATCCAGATCCCTGTTTTTAAGATGGTCTTGGGTTTGGTTTTGGAGTTTCTGTTTGTTTGATTTTTCATTGGGGTTTTGGTTTTTTCTGCTTTAGACCGTAGCTTTTCCTGAGAGTTTATACCTGAGCAGTGATTCCCTGGACTGTGTTGCTGCTGTAATCTGTCTGCCTGACAACCGTCCGACAAAGAACTGCAGCGAGCAACAAGAAGTGCTGTGTCAGGCAGGGCTGAGCTGTCGGCCGTTAGCAGAGCACTGGCCGAGGACAGCGTGAGCATCACCTTTGCAGTGTTTAAAGTGTGAGTGTAGGACACAACCAGCCCTGTGTGCAAGCAGCATTGCTCTGGGGCGCACAGGGGAAGTGGGTATGCTCTTGGGCTGGGACTGAGGAGGCCCTGGGCAAGTCCAGGTCACAGCTACATTGTGTGATCATGTCTTCCTCTGAGCCTCAGTTTCCCTTTCTGTAAAGTAGAGGAATCACAGTGGTCTCCTTTATAAGAGCTTGGAGGTTTAGGACTTTGTCACCCTCAGATAAGAGAGAACTGATTGCTAGAAACACCAAAGACATTTCACCTCCCCAAAAATTGGAAATGTGAGCAGCGGGAGTGCAAAAGCCTGGCCAGAGCAGTGCTGTCTCGGCAGGGACCGGGAGCTCTGCATTGGCCGATTGCAGGCATCTGCGGGGCGTTTTCCGAGGTGCCCTTCACTGGTGGTTGGCTCTTGTCCTGCAAAAAAGGATTTTGGTTGTGTCTTAGCAAACCATTTTTGGCCTGTCTCTTCTCACTGCAGATGTCTGTCCTGTCTGTTTAGCCCTTGGACTCTGCTGCTGGCAGTGAGAGTACCAAGACGTAACTATACCTTGGACAGAAAGAGGTCTCTTAATCATGATCCTTCCTGAACAGCTTATTCCTGGAGTGCAGGGTCCCTGTCTCCTTGGGCAGGCTGGGACAGACCTTTCAGCTGCAAGGATGAAGGGGCAGATTGGGAGGAGAGCTCAGTGCCCTGCTGAACCCTTGTCTTCTCTGATGGAAACTTCTGTTCAAGCCAGAAGCATCTCCATGCAGTGACAGAGAGGGTGTGCAGCTCCTTCCTATGGGTGCCCTGGCTCCGAAGGAGAGTGTGTGAGAGCATCTTGTCAGATTCACTGGGGCAACAGTGTAATTTTGTACCCTGAAGCCAGCATCAGGTTTCAACAGAGGTTAAAGAAAGCAAACTCCATGTGTTTCTGCAGATTATTATTGTGTAATACTTGACTTTGCAAACTTGAACTTTGTAAAAAACTGTGTAAACAATGGAGGAAGAGAAATGAGCCCATCTGCTGACTTCTAGGGGGAGAGGGTTTCTCTTTCTGGGTGATGATCCAGACTTTGCTGCGGTTTCTGAGCAGAAACTGGGAGTGAGATCCAGAATCAAAAGCATGTTACTTGAAGTAAGATTTCTTTTCATGGTTTCCTTGACCTCGTAGCTCAGACCGTGCTGAAAAGAACTCCTTTAATGCAAATACAACTAAATCAAATGTGGGATTTTTGCTTTATGCTAAGGCCTAGCCCTTGCTTTTGTGTTTGGCAGTACAGCCCAGGGCTTTTGGATTAAATGGCAAAACTCCCACCGAGTTCATTGTAAGAACAGGATGAGGCCTGAGCTCGTCACACTTTTGAATATGAGGCAGCCTTAAGTTCTGGGATGCAGGGAAGTTTAGACTTTGGTTTCCTTGGCTGGAAGTGCCAGGAAGCACGGCACAGCCTGCCCAGGGCAGGGGCTTCCTCGGAGGGATCCCTTTCTGCCACCCCTGCTGCTGAGGATGAGGGGCTGCTGAACTGCCAGGGCACCTCTTCTTTCATCTGGCAGTGGGTAGTCCTAGGAGGAGGAAGGCAGTCACAACCCTTCGTGCTAAAGCAAAGCCCCAGGTCACTGAACGGGATGTTTCTACCGTGTGCTGAGAAGGTGGCCTGAGCTGCAAAGTTGTGAGTGAACAAGCTCCCCGGGCTCTGGAGTCCAGACCAGCTCAGCTTGAGCTTCACAGTTAATGGGATAAGGGTTTTACTGGTATAGCTTTACACCCAGAGACCTTTTCTGCCCTCTGTGCACTCAGCTGCCCGGCAAGCTGAAAGATCACACTTGTGTCTGTGCTCAGCTGAAATCCCTCTGCCTGCCGTGGTGCAGTCTGCTCTGGGTTCACCGTTGCTGTGTCTTGTGGAAGGGGTTCCCTTTCAGGGCCTGGCTTACTAATCACTGCTCTGTGCAAAATGTTTTGGGAAGTGGCAGGCAACCTGCTTTCTGAACTACACTCGAACTGGGGAGGGAGAGAGGACAGATACGGAGCCTGGGCAGGTTTCTTCTCTGCTGGGACTGTCAGTCACAACTGGTACATACTCTCATTTTGAAAAGACTGATGTGTATCGTGGCCAGTGGGATGCTATCCTTGAGTAGTCTCCTGAGAAGTCTCATTTGCTGTTAAAACAGTCGTATACTTGTAAAAGCAGCTAATGATTATGGGTATTCAAGTCTTTGGGCAATTAAGGAGTTATTTTAAAAGAGAATAGTATTTTTTTATAAATGCTGAACACTCATCCAGGAATGATTTGAAGGAACCTGACTTAGTCCTTGCCACTTGCTTCTGAAAATCTGGGTTTATGTGAGTCTGGGTAAGTACTTGGACGTAACACTACAGGAGAGTGTTCTCTGAGCCCCGGAAAATACGTACACAGAACCTAACTCTCTGTCTGTCTTCTTCCACAGAGCAAACTTCCCATGACTAACAAATGCTGGCCTAGATTATGAGCTCAAACAAGAACGCTCGCTACAATCGTTTCTCCAGTGGCACAACAAACATCACTACTTCCGAAAACACTAACGGGGTAAGGCTCAATGTTGTTGGCAGAGCACAGGGGCTAGGGCTGCTTCGTGTGTTCTCATCCTTTCTTTTGGGGAAATGGAGATGCCTGCTGAAAATATGTTATTTTCTTCCTCTTGAAAATCACAATATTCACAGATAGAAGCTGGGAATATGTATGTATATTTTTGCACCACTTCAGGAAAGGTAGCAAGCCTTCGGGCTGTGCTGCAGTGATACGCACTGACCTTCATTTTGTCAATATTTCAGACAAGAATGGAAACAACTTTTGGGCCAGCCTACTCTGCTGTGACGACCATCACAAAGGGTGAGTGTATTTCATGAACAGAGCTTCTCCCCAAAGCACTGTGTGTGATTCCTACCAGGTTTTTGTTATTGTTGCTGCTGTTTTACAAATCGTAAAGCTTTTGGGAGAATCACTGTGTTCATTACAGACAGGTGCCGAGGTGCTGTTTTTAGTATTATGCAGCCCAAGTGTTATTTAATCATGGCATCTGATCACCAGGCATGATGGAAATGAGCATGCACAGAATTTTTGTCCCGTTAGGCAGAGTTAACAGTACCACTGGGAAGCCCTAGCTGAAATTGGGATTGTACTACAGGGTTTGATACAAAGCCCAGTACCAAATCTTATTTATCTCTGTGACTTCTCATGCAGTCATTACCAGCACTGAAAATCGTGTCTTCACTCCCTGCCTGACTGAGTCACTCTGGATGCTTTGGTAAAACCCCGTGGCCATTTTTAGCTCAGACAGGACGGGGTGCAAGTGTGTACCTCCTCATTTAAAATTCTTGTGTTTTGTTCCTCAAAGCCCAGCAGGTGAGGAGTCTGAGCCCTGACATGTGGTGTGAATGTGGGAAGAGGTCTGGTTTCATTTTGGAATAAAAATATCCTTACTTTAGTAAAGACAAACTGCGGCACTTGACACTGATTTAGATAAGGAAATGAACATTGGCCCAAGGAAAATGTTTGGATTATGTTTGTCCAGGACTCTAGATTTTTTTGGACTCCTTAATATTTACATTCAAAATTTGATGTAAAGTCAGTAATATGATCTTTGTACAAATATCTCATATTTAATTTAGCATGCTTCCCCTGCATAACAAGAATATCTAGACCTCCCTTGATCGAAGCAATTTTTGTTGGTGACTGAGATATGTGGGAGTATAAGGTTTCCTTTTAATAATATTTTTAACCTATGGACCTGGTAGAATATTATCTGTGCTCTTTTCTGGGTAAGCAACCTTCAAAGGGCCGCATGCATTTCAGCAAGCTATCAGAGATCATGATTGTTCTGCCTGCACTGATATGTCCAGGTCACAAAATGGAGCTGGGGACTCCCTAGTCTTTTCCTTTTCTGAGGAACACTTAAAGCTACAGAGACTGACCCATAGCTGGAAATGTTACTGAGGAGCCTAAATGCTTGCCTTTTTTTTTTTTCTTTTTCTTTTTTTTTTTATTGGCTTTAAAGCTGACGGGACCAATACTTTTAAACAGCATCGTCGGACCCCATCCTCCTCCAGCACCCTCACCTACTCCCCACGAGATGAGGACGATGGCATGGTAGGTGTTGCGCCTGACTGGCTTAGCTGATTATATGACAAATGAGAGAAGCCTGGTGCTCCTCTGGACTTCTCTGCCTCCCTTTTCATTCCCATGCACTGCGTTATATCAGAGGCAGATGTCTGCACTGGAGGCAGGACCAGCCTCGGTGTTTCCTGGCTGGTCCCACGGTTGGTGCAGTGGGGAAGCAGAGACTACTTCTGACCTGGGGCATTAGGCTGGTATGCTGATGCTTGTTTTCAGACTGCTTGAGAATGGTATGTGGTTACAAAGCCCAGGAGCTACAAATCCTACAGGCCTGCTGTTGAGGGTGTACGTGTGCTCTGGGTCTCCTGAGCTTGGGAGAAAGCAGAGCTACTGTCAGCAATGTCTGGGGCTGGGGCTGAGGCCAGTCAGTCTCGATCAGGGTGTGTTGGATGGATTATCCAGCAGCACAGCTGGCCCTGCAGTTATGACCAGAAAATCCATTCCTATTTCTGCCTCAAGATGGGGCTTCTGACCACAGGGAGCAGGTTTGAAACCTGCAGAGTGGGATGTCAGACACTACAGACTATGCTTGGCTCCTGGGGATTACATCATCGGGGTCTTCTCACACAAACCATTCCCATGTTTCACAATATCTTTGCAGAAAAACACTTCTCAATTTTGTATCCAGCTTTCTCATTCATCACATTCACTTCTGAGTAACTTCTTTCTTGGGGGAATTTAGTGATCCAACAAGCCTCAGGGTTAGCTGCTTAAAGAGAAATTAAATCAGCTAAATCAATTAAATCAAGAACAGCAACAGCAAAGCAAACCTCAGTGAATGGATGGATAGCTTTGAGGCCTTGACCTTCCCCTGTCCCTAGTGTTCCAGCCACATCTCATAACCGCAAGCTCCTTTTTAGATTTAAGCATGTTAGTAGTACACTTCAAATTAAGTAAGCATTTGTAGACTTTGTCAGGTTACAAGACCTGGCTTCCAAGGCAGGGATAAATGGATCACTGCTGCTGCTGAAGTTAGGCACTGGCAGAGCCTGAGGTCAGCAACAGTATGGAGCTACAACACTTCTTAAAATAAATTTGACACCAGATTGCAAAGAGCTTTATTGTCAGCATCCTATAAAGTTCCTTCTGTTGCTCAGAGATCTTGCTGTGTTTTATGTGAGCATGTGTTTTTTGTTTTGTTTTTTTCAAAAAGTCCTTTGAACATTGGCCTTGTGTCCTTGGCAAAAGCAACTCTCCATCACATCACTGACTCCATGGTGCTGGGCCACTGTTCCAGGAAGCCCTTGGCTGTCAGCACTGATGCCGTGGGCTGAGTACTGTGCTCACTGTACCCTTTTTATGAGCTGTGCAGTTCTCACAGAGCATAGGTGAAGATTTTTTCAGAGGAGTTGGGGATGCTGGGGACATTATATTTAGCCATGCCTGATGGAAAAGCTCCCTGACTCCTTTGAACACCCCAGTGTCATGAACTGAGGTGTGCAGCCAAGAACAGGAAAGATCTTTTCTAGGACATAGCCTCAGTCCTCTTGGACAGTCTCAGCTCACCTTCCCTGAAGTGCTAAATATTCTTAAGCAACAATAGCAAGAGGTTTAACGAGTGGTTCAGGAAGCAGCCTGCAGCATGAGGTGCTAACAGACCAGAAGCGCCACAGCTCTGCTCTGCCCGCTGCTCCAGACAAACTCTCACTAACCCTTTTAGGAAGCTTCCTTTGCTTTGTCGAGAAATAATCTGGGATTTCCCTTCCTCATTTGTAAGTTTTCCCTTCTCCAGAAGCTGCCAAGGGCTTGTCAGCCATCAGAGACAGCTGGAGACGAGTCAGAGCTCTCCTGTGACCTCTGCCATCCTTTTTTCTTTCTTTTTAAAGCTTCTGTTAATGAAACCAAAAGCAGAGGAGCATGTGCTGTGCGCAAGGCAGGGTTATTGAGCAGCTGCTGTCATCTTTCCTGAAAACAGTGTCACGGGTTCCCAGCCTCATTATGCCTATAGGGAGCAGAAATGAGGGCTGTACTAGAGCCTTCACATAGAGGCTGCTTTTGTAGCTGACATGATGGGAACTGCAGCTAAAGATTACAGCTGAATATTGGGGCAAATGTGTATTAATGGATGGAGAGCTGACTGGCTGTCCAGTCTCGGTTGTTTACAGGGAGCTTCACCTCTGAATCAGAGGTTTGACTGAGTTACCGGCCAGCCGCAAGCTATCCATTTTCCATCAGAAGATGTTTGAGCACTCTATCTGTGGCTTTTCCTTTGAAATTGAACTTGATGTTCAGTGCAGAAGTAGGCCTGCCACAGCTGTGGGGAGGTGGGACCCTTCTGACAGATCCCCCCAAATCCAAGCCTGGCTGAAGCAGTACCACTTGTGCCACCTTGCCCCTGAACTCTGCAAGCCTTGAACTGCAAACCCAGCAGCACAGCCTGGTGCTCCTTGGCTTTGGTGCATATGGGTTCCCCGCCCCAGCCTGGGCGGATACCCATAGTGGGTGTCCTGTGTTCTTCACTCCCTATTAGCTCTGCAAGAGCACCCTGCAGTCAGTCACCTTGTGCTGGCTGCTCTACATGCAACTGTGCTGCAAAGCTCAGTTTAAATAGCCAGGCTAGGAGGGGGAAGCAGCGCAGTGGCTGACCCTGTAGAGCTGAGGGCTCTCTGGTTTTAGCCTTGTTTACTTGGCAGAAGCAAAGGCTGCAGATGCGTAGAGGGGGAGCACACACCTTTGCCATTCAGCGTTGTCTCTGCAGCAGGAGTGATCTTTCTCAGCACATCAACTTCTCTCCTGCGTAGTTAACACCGGCATTAGCCCAGCCAGGATGCAGGAAGCTGAGTCCACAGTGTTGCACAGGCCTAGCAAGGCTGTCTCACACCCCTGCCTCCTGGCCGCGCTCTTGGGCTGTGGTGTCCCCCCCTCCACTGATGATCTGCACAGGGTGTTGCTCTTGATAAAACTGCCTCCCTGCAGAGCCTGCCTTTGCTGCCTTGATCTCTGTGTCACCTCCAGAATGGGAACTATGCACAGTCATTCTTGTTATTTTAGTAACTTCTGTTACTAGTGGAGGAAAATAATAAAATTAATGGATACACATAAAATTGATTTACCTCGTTATAACCATTCCTGCTCAAGGTTTACATATTTAGCCAATAAATATGCTGTCTTTAAGAAAAAGAGCTTTATGCTTTGCCTTCTAAGCAGATGCAGCATTTCTGAGCTCCTAAGATCCCAGTATCATAAAAATTAAGAAGCAGAGCAGTGTGAAGAACCAGCAGGATCCTGGTCTGCTCCTCTTCTGCAGCCCAGCAAGGACTGCACTCAGACTGCAGTATAGTTTGTCTCTGGGGAAGGCAGCAGTCTCTGAACCTCATCTTACATCTTTCATTGCTGAATTTCCTGATTGCCCCACTGGCCTCCTGCATTGCTTTTGTCAGTCCTTGGGTCTAATGTCACACGCTTTCACCCAGGGCAAGCACACAAAATGCAGCTCGGGAGGTTCAGATTGAATATGAGGGAAAAAACGTTTTGCTCACAAGGAGATGCAGGACAGGAGACTGTGACGGTGGAGTCTCGCCCATACAGCTTTCCCCATTCCAGCTGGGCAGTGCCAGGGCTGACCTGATCCAGGGCCAGGGAGAGTGCCTCTTCGAGCAGGCAGTGGGGCCAGCGATTTCCAGCACTCCTTCCAGCCAGTGCTTCTAGGATTTTGTGACTGACGTAGGCTACAGTCAAGCCACATATAGGTGTGATACGTACAGGTGCAGGCAGCTTGGGCATTGGTCATCTCTTGTTGCTAAGTGTCTGAAGCTTATGGCTTCATTCTTCCATTTCTTTGTCAGCCCATCTGTTCTGCTCCTTGAAGACTTTTATTGTTTTTCTCTGCACTCTTCCCAGTCTGCCAGCAGCATCTCTTCCAGAGCAGCCCAGCAGTGGCTGCGCTACCAGACGTGCTGGACCTCCAAGTCCAGTCACCCCATGGTCTGAAGGGTCTCCGGTTTCACTTTGACGATGAATTGCATCTTGGCTACGTGCTGCTGGTTGATATTCCACCCTTAGAGTTGTGGTGCTGGTTAATATTCCAGCAGCAGCATTCCCTCAAAGCCAATCCCAAGGCCGCCGTAACCAGTGGGATTTTTCTTGATTGGTGCGCGCGATGTCCACTGAGCTCTCCCCTCCCCAGCAGGAAGCGACAAAGCCAGTCTGTTACTGAATTGAATAGAAGGAAGTCTCCACACTTACGCAAAGAAATTTGGCAGAAGTTAGATAGCGAGTGAAACAACAAGTGCTGCTACAGAGATTATAGAAATTGCAGAAGCTGGTAGCTGTCTCTGGGGGAGATTTACAAAGCTTTCTATGAAGGATTAATTCTTCCAAATCATTGCTTTGCGGGTGCACACGGTAAGTATACAAACGAATGCACCTTTGAGAAAGTTACGTGTTTGGAATTTAGATGTCGGCTTGGTTTAGTAAGTTAAACCTGAATGATGCCTGTCCTGTCTCTGAGCATGGTGCAGTGTTCCCAGCTGCTGGGAAGGGCATGCAGCAGTGAGACGCGCTACTTCTGGGGGCCACTCAATGCAGCTTGGCAGAGTGGATGAACAAATGGAGCAGCTGAGTTTTGTGAAAGGGGGGGACTGAACTTGAAGTCTCTGTACATAGGGTTTTGGAGTGGGGGGGAATTATTTGTGATAATTCCGGTTTTTATCTCTTTGAAGCCTCCGATCAGCACCCCACGCCGCTCTGACTCTGCTATCTCCGTCCGTTCATTGCACTCTGAGTCCAACATGTCCTTGCGCTCGACGTTCTCACTCCATGAGGAAGAGGAGGAGCCAGTAGGTATTTGGGATTGTCTGAAGGAGCAGTATTAGGAAGTTCAGTGTCATAAGAGTAACTTAGTGGACCCTTGTGAGTACATAGAGCTATCATGGGCAGATTTTTTGTGATGTCTGGCAACTAAAAGCCTGGCTGTCAGGACTCCTGGTTTTAATTTTTTTTCCAGCACCAACTTCTGCGAGTTACTTTGCTTTGTTGTGTACCATTTCCCTATCTGTAAAGAGGGGTCAATGGTGAGGCTTTCTGCTGCAAGGCTTTGCAAAGTCATGTGTGATTCCCTGGCTCTACTGCAGAGCTGTAGGGGGTTGCAAGTCTTTAGGCTGGTGGTCTAGCCCCAGGCAGCAAGACTAATACAATTCCCCACTGATAAAGAGCCCTATCCTGCATTTAGGGCTGTGTGGCACCCCACTGACTTGATTGTAAGCCCCAGGAGGGTGCAAGGCATTGTCCACGTGTGACTGTTGTTGGGGGAGGACACTTTTAAGCTGAGCTTAGCTTGTGACCCAGTAACTAACACCAGACTGGATGCATAAAAGGTCAGGTGGCATTTTGCCACAGATCTGGGATAAAAGTGTGTGTTTCATATTTGAGAACCCAGGGGGTTGTTTGCATTTCTGAAAGGAGCACAGGATGAAAAGACAGACTGAACTGTAGTGATTGATTTGAAATGCTCTGAAATGTGAAGCCCTGCTCTGGTGGGAGTGGAGAGCTGTGCTGCTCCAGGAGGATGTGCTCAGAACCCGCACTCCGGCAGTCTTAGTTGGTAAACAAAACTGGAGAGATGGGCCCATTGCGGCAGAAACAATGTTATTTCTGCTTCATAAGAGAATGAAAGAGCCCTTCCTTCAGGATGTTTCAAAAATGCAAAAGGGCAAGCTGGTTTAAAATGGAATTAAACTTCAGGCTTAGTACAGGGGAGATTTTTGACAATGCACTGTTCAGTCCAACCAGGTACCAGACAGAGCAGCTCACCCAGTTCTGGTGACTTGAGTCACTCTGGCAAAGCAGTTCGTCTGTCCCTTTTGCTGTCGAGTACTGATCCTGCCAGATGCTGGTGGCCCCCAGTTTGTGATGAGCTGAGAGTCTCCAGCCATCCCCAAGTTCATTCTTCCCCTGCCTCTTACATACTGGAGGTCAGCAGGTCCAGACAAAAGTTTATTTTGAGATAATGAAATCCTTAGCGTGCCCTGTGCCCCAGGCTCCCCAGGGCTCACTGCTGAAAAGTTGTTTTGTTCCTTCTGCAGAGCTGGAAGCTCTTGCATTTGGATTAATCCCTGTGCTCTCTCTGTCCCTTTCTCTCCTCCTTTTCAGGAACCACTGGTGTTTGCTGAACAACCGTCCATGAAGCTGTGCTGCCAACTGTGCTGTAGTGTGTTTAAGGATCCAGTCATCACAACCTGTGGGGTAAGGCAGTACCCTTCCAAATCATGAGCGTGTGCTCCACAGATGTCCCATGTGAGCTATAGCCAAGCCCTGACTGCCCCCAGTGACTATCAGCCTGAGTGAGGAAAGACGAGGCAGCCTGTGCCCGGGGAAGCCAGGCTGGCGTAGGAGCAGAGGCGCTGATGGACGTGTGTTAGATTTCCCCACAAGGCAGCTCTGAACCAGTCTGCAGCGGGGTGTGTGGGGCACTCCGCAGTTAGCCACAGAAGCCTGGGACTTACTTAAAATTGTGCGCTGTTTCCCAGGAGAGCTGTACTGTCAGCCTCCCTATCCTGGCCACGTTCAGTCTCCTTAGTGTGGCTTCAGTAAGGTCTGAGACTCCTTGTTCCCTGTCCTGAAGGGCTCTGCAGAGTGCTGCTGCCTCCTGGGTACCCCAGGAATGGTTGCTCTTCCGTTGTGAAGAAAGTGTTTCTTATAAAACAAGAATGGCTTGAAGCTTCATTTAGTTAATGCTTGCAAAGGGATTTGAGATCCTCTAATGAAAGGCAGAGAGTATTATGAATATTCTTCTATATTCCATTTTACTGGGATTTAATAGAAACTGTATATTATTCCTGCTTCTGTGCTACATGTGAAGAAAGATGGCTTCGTGACGGGCTCTCTAATGCTTCTGACTTGCTTCTGATTACTAGGATGGAGCTGTAGCAAGAAAAGCAGAGAGCAGGATTGTTTATTGCAGTGAGGGTGCTATCCCCAAAGGTGCTGGAAGCTGGTGTGGTTTTGCTGCACCATTTCAGTAAGCAGCTCTTCATGGAGACACTGAGATTTACTGGTTAAGATGGAGAAAAAAAAATCTGCTGCAGGAAGCAGACTGGCTTCATTTGCAGTCCTGGTTTGGCAGCTCTGGAGAGAGCACCATGCAGCTGTGCAGGGCAGGAAAAGACCGTGTGAGCAGGGCAGCAGATAACAGCTCTGAAGGGTGTCTTGCAGCCTCTCCAGCGCTGCTGCCAAGCACTGGCCCTGTGGCAGGAGAATGTGGCTGAGGAGGCTCTAGAGAACCCACGAGGCAAGTTCAGGATCAGCAAAATGCTGCAGCCTTTCCTTCCTTTATTTTCATTAGCATGTTAAATTGTATTTGCTACTTTTATCAAATTAAATACTTACTATACTAAAAACTTACTATGTTGTAAGAATCAAGGCATAGACAGCTATTTAAAGTGACAAAAATCACAGTGCATTTAATGGGCTTACAAACCAGCTGTCTCATGCACCTGACAGCGGGACAGCTTCAACTATGTTAGAAGAGCTATGGAGGGATATATGTGGTGGGCTGACTGGCCAAGCACAGGGAGAGGCCAGGCTTCCCCTTGCTTTTCCCCTTGAGGAATTCTCAGGGAAATGAGAGGAATGACATGGAACGAAGTGGAGGGTGAAGCAGAGAAACCCCATGCAGAGTTGGAGGGTAGGAATATGAGAGTGTTGCAGAACATGCCCGTGGCTTTGGCTTGCACCCTGATCATAGCCTGAGCCTGAACAGGGCCAAACCCTCAAAGCTTCAAATCTTCTGCTTAATACTTCTCAGGAACAGGACCCGACAGGACCCATGTTGCACTTTTAGCTGCCTGAGCAAGCAGCTGGTTTTTGCCCTGTGGCGCAGACTCAAGAGCACGCTGAGCTATAAAGCAGCAGAACAGCTGCTGAGGCCCCTGAGCCACAGGCTTTGGTATCTCCCACCTTTCCCATCATTAGCCACAGGGAATAATTTGTCCGATACTGTTTACGCTGACACTGCTGTTCCCCTTTGTCTCCACAGCACACATTTTGCAGAAGATGTGCCTTAACATCTGGTGAGTACAGAACTATTCTTGTGTGATGCAGCCAAAACGCTGTTATTTTCTGGTTTGTTTGCTTTCACTTAAAAAGAAACCCGCAGAAAGATCTCTGAAGGGCTTAAAACAAGCTGTTGGTCACAGGCTGCCACTGCAGCAGTGATGGGCTGGGGCATGGGTGGCTGTGCAGCTCCGAGCTCTGATGGTACGCGCTGTAGCATGGGCACTAGAGGGCTGGGCCTGGCTCTTGGGCACAGGATGTTCTCAAATCCTGGAATATGCAATGGATAATCCCAGGATAATACATGTCTCGCCCAGAGCTGACCCATTGATTTCAGACAGAAAGCTTTCTGTGGCTGCCTGTCTAAGGAACAGGGGGGCCGTGTTTGGCAGAGACCCATCAAACCCCTCCTCCCCCATCCCATCGGTGCCAGCTCTCTGGCCGCTGACTGAGCCTGTGCAACAGCAGCGCACAGAGCTGCTTTAGCTCACCCAGCTCTTCCAGAAACCTGATGGAGCCCAAGCGCCTGGCTGCTGGCCTGGCGTAACCAGCTCCTGCTTGGTTTAGACTTTGCGCTACAAAAAGGACTTTATTTGGCATGAGCCTGTGCCCCTCTTGGAAAGCCATTCAGCACAAAGCCAGGCCGTTCGTATTACCAGAACAGCGAGCCCTGAGGAGGCTCTCTAGGGAGTCCAACAAAACAGCAGCTCTTTCAGCTTTAAGATGCTCATCTTCCACATGTGAGGTGTCCCTCTGCTTTGCATGCTAATCCCCCATCACCATGTTGTGCTATATCTATCCCAACCAACAGATCTGTAGCAAATGGCTTTGCAGTTGCAATTCTGAGTTCTCAATTTTGCTCCTACCTCAGAGCTCGTGTCTTTGCTTTGCTGCAGCATCGCTGGCCTGCAGCACCCTGCCAGCAGCAGAGGAGCTGGGCCCCAGACCTGAGCGGGGAATGGGTTATGTATGGGTCATCTGCTGATTTGTGGTCACTGCCTGTGAATACTCTCACACTCCAATAAGCACAAGGTAGTCTGAATTAGCGTGGCCTTCTTTCATTGGCAGCTAGCTCAAATTATCATGGATTAACATAAACTGTAACTTTTCACCAAGTCCCAAAACAAATCAGAGATAGCGGCTTGCGGACTTTTTGTGAATGAATATTCATGGCTCGTTCCATTGCCACCCATCTGGGAGTTGGCCATCTTGGCCAGAGAAGGCAAAAGAATAAAATATCCACGCAGAGGCTCTTGGAAATGCTCCTGCAGTGTCTCAGTCCTTGCTGACACTCTCTTTTGCTTCCCTACCTGGCAGAGAAGTGCCCCGTGGACAATGCCAAACTGACCGTAGTAGTTAACAACATTGCGGTGGCTGAGCAGATCGGGGAGCTCTTCATTCACTGCAAGTATGGCTGCCGGCCTGCAGCCAGCAGCAAGCCCGCTGCCTTCGAGGTGGACCCCCGTGGATGTCCGTTTACAATTAAACTGAGTGCCAGGAAGTAAGTGGCTTGTTACCAGCGTGCACCCTCTCCAGGGAAAGGGCTCCACCACCAGCAATCTGCTGTCGTATCTGAGCTGCCCTGCAGCTCCTGGGGACAGTGCAGCTCCTGCCAGCACTGCTCTTCTGGGGTGTGCAGGGCTGTGGGAATGGGCAGGGTGACTGGAGGGGACAGTTCTTCCCACTATGTCTCAGTCTTAGGATGATGGCAGATGGGGTTGGTCTCAGGGAAAGGGTGCTGTTCTCTGCCTCCAGCTTACCTGGGTGTCTCAGCACTGGGGCCAGGGGATACACTGTGAAAGCAGACACCTGCCATCTGCGTTGAAAAACTGTGGCTATGGTCGAGCAGAGACCTTGGGATTCTTTTTGTAAGAGGAGTTATCCTAGATGTATCCCAGGAATCTGAAATCTATCTCCCTCCCCATCCTAAATGCACTCACTGTCTTCCATATTGCCTGGCTATTGCCTGTGGCTGATAGCTGCCTGAAGGCTCAGCCGATCAGCTACAGAAGTAGATATTCCCTGCGTAAACGTGGCTTATTATTGTTCTCAATTTACTGGCCAAATGAGAATTCAAAGCTGTAATTGCAGTCTTAGAGCAGGAGGCTTTCGATCACCTGACAGTCTCACAGGGCTGGTTTGCTCCTTTCCTGACGGATCTGTGTTGTTTTCATTAATTTTTGCTTATCGCTGATTTTCCCTCCTTTTGCTTCTCTCCGTGGGCAGAGATCATGAAAGCAGCTGTGATTACAGGCCAGTTCGCTGCCCCAATAACCCCAACTGCCCACCTCTCCTGAAGATGAACCTGGAGGCACATCTGAAAGAGTGTGAGCACATAAAGTGTCCCCACTCCAAATACGGGTAAGGAGCTGATGCTTTTCAGTGGGAAGGGTGTACTGAGCTCTTTTCTGAGCTGCTTTTTGGCTGCTTCAGCCTTGAGATAGCCCCCTGAACTCTGAGCAGCTCTACCCTGTGCTGTGCACTGGCCTGAGACTGAGAGGAGGCTTGCAGGGCTTGCAGAAGGCAGCCCCCAAGCCTCATGTTGAGAACAGGCAGGTCACGCTGCCCAGCTGTAAGCCCTGCTGTCAGCCGAGGAGGAGGGTGAGGTGCGTAGGCAGAAAACCAGCTGGAGGAGAGAGAGTCAGAGCAGTGGATGTGGCCGGGGCCACACAGGGAGGAGGCTAAGTACAAGAATAATTAGAGCACCATGGCAGTGACTTTCAAACCAGTCCTTCTCCCAGGGCAAGGGAAGTGCTGATCAGCCTCAGAGGGCTGATTGTCACCCGAGCAGGAGTGTAGCCTGGGCTGGGGGTTCCCTGCAGGATGCACAGCTAAGATTACTGTTGCAGGAAGAGATGTCCTGGCAAAAGCAGTCCTGACAGAGCAGCCCTGACTCCTTGCCATGCTGCAGGCCCAAGTCAGCATCTGCTGAGGTCAGCTGCAGTTTTGTCCATTAGTTTTGATAGTTCTTAGAATGGGCTCCTGGTGAGCGCATGAACTGACGCCACAATCTGTCTCTTGCCCAAGATTTGCTTTTCCTTGCAACTAGCTAGACAGACGGACAATTCGGTTTGGGGCCAGTGCCCCGGCCTGAAGAATGGGAGCTGCTTGGCCTCTTGTGTTGCACTGCAAGTTGCCTGCACCCAGCAGGATGGTGAATCGCACTGCCACTGCTCCTGGTAGGAGGAGCAGAACAGCTGGGGGCCCACACAGTCCTCAGACTTCCCTCTGCGGAGCTAGCTGAGCAAGGAGGTCTCCAGTGTGAGCCCTGCTTCAGCCAGTGTCTGCCTTCCCCTTGTAGGTGTACATTCATAGGAAATCAAGACACTTATGAGACCCACTTGGAAACATGCAAGTTTGAGGGTCTGAAGGAGTTCCTGCAGCAGACAGATGATCGCTTCCATGAGATGCAGGTGGCAATGGCCCAGAAGGACCAGGAAATTGCCTTCCTGCGCTCCATGCTGGGGAAGCTCTCGGAGAAAATCGACCAGCTGGAGAAGAACCTGGAGCTTAAGTTTGGTGAGTCTGCACCAGGCAAGCGCTGTGGTCAGAGCTGTACGGACAGGGCAGCTCTTTGTTAGGATGGTGCGTTACAGGATTCATTCCATTTTTAAAACTGGTACTGAGCAGGTTTCAGGAGGTTCAGATGTTCCTTACAGAGGAACAAATAGGAGTTCCATTGACCTCTGCTGCCAGAACATCACGGGACCTAGTCCTGCAGTCACCAGTCACATCGCAAGCCCTAGAAATGTGTGCAGGCAGCTACCACTTTTATCCTGTGACTTTTTCCTGTGCAGTCGTCCATGCGCACAGGCCCCACTAGAAATCAGCGAGTCGAGTAGCCAACAAAGCAGCCATCCTGGAGCGAGCACAGTTCTTGGACACCGTTGCTGTGCCCAGCCCTGTCCTGCCTCCAAAATTTGCTGCGTCTTCAGCATCCAAGTACAATTTGCATTTGAGTAGCAGTCACCCTCCTGCTTTTCCCTGCTGATAACAGCAGTGTGATCTCCTGCCACCTTGCTCAGAGGTTAGGTGGCAGTGGGTGTCCTCTGCTTGCTCCCCTGGATGCTGTCGCTGAATCTGCAGTGACTATGAGCCTGTCCATCTCTCGTAGATGTGCTGGACGAGAACCAGAGCAAGCTGAGTGAGGACCTGATGGAATTCCGCAGGGATGCCTCCATGCTGAATGTGAGGAGGGGGCTGGGCCCTGGGGTGGAGTAAGAGATTGCATACAGTTAGCTGGCTCCACTACTAGTTAGGCTTCTTCTGCAGTGAGGGAAGTGTTTGTAGTTCCCTCCTGCTTGCTGGCTCGGCTCACCCCAGGTTTGGTTTGCTTTTACTGCAGCTGGGTTCTGGGTGAAGGTTTCCCCTAGGCTGCGTTAAACGCAGCTCAGTGCGCACATTCTGGTCACTGCATCTGGGCTGCCTTTTTAACTGGTTCTGCTGCCTTTTCTCAGCCTCCTGCTGCTCTGGAAATGTATTAACAGAGGAAAGGACCCCTGCAGCAAGCAGAGAGCCCTCTGCTCCAAAGCCTGAGCACTCCTGTACCTTTTATACTAGCCAGGGACAATATGCCCTTCTCTGTGCCTGCGAAGAAAGTGGGAAAATAAGCAGATCCCTGCTAACAAGTTGGGAGTGAGAGCTGTCTCATGATTTTGGACATTATTCAAGCACTGATATTGGATAGGCATTCCCTGGTTCAGGCAGACTGCATCCCACTGGATGTACTGATTAGGGGGAGCTCACCTTGGTTTACCTAAGCATCCCCATGGATGCAGTAGGGACTGGACCATGGGAGGAGACTACAAAAAGACCTTCCAGTTCTTCTCCAGCAAGGTGGGCTTCAAAAGCCCAGCTGAGCAAGCAGTCCCCATAACTGATTTGATTATTTTTTGCAGTCTGGTGAATGGCAGAGCAAGGACAGTATATTCTGAAAGGTATTTCTGTGCCTGCCTAAATGTGGAAGAGTTTAGTGCAGGTCAGAGCCCCGTGGTCTCTGGAGGGAGGTGACAGAGGGATGTAAGCATAGAGTCCTAGAGCAGGAGACTCCTGATCAGAGCATGAGTCAGCTGTGGAGGGAGGGCCTTCACAGGGAGTCAAGACCTGTCCAAAGGCAAGGGTGGTTTTAGTAGTGATGGGGACAGTCTTAAAACTGTGCCCAGAGGGCAGGCTGGTCTTGATGGCTCCGCAGCTCATGCAGCTTGTTCTGTGTTTCAGGATGAGCTGTCCCACATTAACGCTCGGCTCAACATGGGCATCCTTGGATGTGAGTATGCATGTGGTTTTCTCCTCTCAAGCTGGGTTTGGGGTGATGTCCCAATGAGCCCTTTTAGGTGAGGTCACAGATATGCAAAGTAACAGTTGTGTTTGGGTGCAGCAGTAATTTGTTCACAGGGTCAGCGCTGCTGCAGGAAGAAAATACTGGCGGGAGAGTTTGCCAGAAGCACTGGCCGAAGGGGAGCTCGCAGCGCCGCAGGGTTATTAGCTGCTGGGGAGAGATGTCAGATGGGCTCTGCATCTCTGGCCTCCCTAGGTCCAGCCTGGGAGCTGCATTAGGGAGATGAGTCCTGAAGCTCAAAGCAATAAGTCAGTGAGCATGGGTGGGACACAAGACCTTCCAGCCAGGCTGGGAGGGTCTCACAGTTCCTTCTGGCCTGCAACAATGTGAAGTGCAAGGAGGACCTGCCAGGACAGTGCAGGGAGCTGTGTCCCCTCCGAACTCACCGTGACATGGTGCAGCACTGTTCTCCCACCTCTCACCTGCCCTCTTGTTTCTGTAGCCTATGATCCTCAGCAGATCTTCAAGTGCAAGGGGACCTTTGTGGGACACCAGGGCCCTGTCTGGTGTTTGTGCGTTTACTCCATAGGAGACTTGCTCTTCAGTGGCTCTTCAGACAAAACCATTAAGGTAAGCGCTTGCCTCTTCTGTGTATCTTCTGTGTTTGAAAATGTGCTTCAGGTGGGACAGAAGTGGAGTTGCCGTTTGTGGGGTGGGGGGATGTCACTTCCCAAAGAATCTTAAATGATTCTTTGCAATTATAGCTGGGCAAAATTCTCTGTGAGGAAATGTTATGTGATAGTGAGATTGAGACAAACGGTGGTTTTTGCAAAGCCCTGATTAGAATCTCCTTCCTGCTGCTGGTGGTTTTGCTTTATATGGTGTTTAGGGCATTCAAGCCTATTTTGGCTTCTGATTTTATTTTCCCTTGTTATAAAAAGCCATCTTAGAAAAAACCTATTTTTCCCTGATCAGATGTGTCCTTTTTCCATTTTATGGCATGTTTGTTTTTCTTTGTCCTGTTTTCAGTAGCTCGAACTGACAGCACTGCTCCAGTGCAATCTAAACAACAGTTCCCAGTGTCACCGTGTTGGCTGCTGGTGGCTGCTGGCTGGGCTGGGGAGCACGTGGGCTGCCACAACTAGCCCTGCCAGTAGCAGAGCTTTGGTTTAGTCTTTGAGCCTTTGAAAAGTCTTTGGTCTTTGAGCGATAGCAAGAGCCACACAGACGAAAATGGACATTGCTGTACTTTATTGAAAGAAAACAGCTTTCTCCCCTGTCCTGGGTCCTCTGGGCACCACATTCCTATGTTCGCTCTCTTGAGAGAGTGGTGTGTGCTCAGTGGGGAAAACCTTTGCAGTGGCAGAGGAGGCTGTGCTGTGCCATTGGAGCTCTAGGACAGGGTGTGAATTGCTGAAGCAGGAGTCCGAGAGCTGCTTTCTCTGGTTCAGTGTGTTGGGTTGGCCTGGGCTGTGAAAGGCAGAGCTGGAGAGGGCTGAAGCATGCTGCTTTGCTGTCCAGTGTCTCATTAACTTCCACCTGACCCTTTGCAGTAAATTTCCTTTCCTAGACAAGCTTATCTCTGTCTGGGAGCCCGGAAGGCAGGTGCCCAGGTGACAGCCTGTTTCCTTGTTTCGGTGCTTTTGTGGCTTTGCTGACATCCTGCCCAGGACCCCAGCTGCTCTGTCTGCCGGCGTGTGACCCTCTGCTGACTTGTGTTTCCTGTTAGGTGTGGGATACCTGTACCACATACAAGTGCCAAAAGACCTTGGAGGGTCACGATGGAATTGTACTGGCTCTCTGCATTCAGGGGTGAGTGGAGAGGGACGCCTGCCCCTGCAAGGAGAGCAGGGGGAGAGCACTGGGGCTTCTGAGCATGTCCTTACAATTCCCATCCTCGGTCCTCGACATGCCAAGATTGTGCATGAGAGGCACATCTCGCCTCTTTTTGCTCTTTAAAAATTGACAAAGCGAGTATCTCTTTGGCCTCCTCTGCTGTCCTGGCTTCCTTCCCTGGTCACCAGCAGCGTGCTGGCCTCCTGCTCCAAGGGCCAATCCAGCCTGGCCTCCCCACGAGACCTGGGCTCCGCTCCTGGGGTTGGTGTATTTAGTCGTGGCCCAGTGAAGTTGTGGGAGTGCAGCTCCTCGCCCAGCACGGTGCCTGGGAACGAGCTGGGACCCTGCACGCGTTGCTCTCCCTCGCTGACCTCCTTTTGTTTTCTGGTGACATTACAGGAACAAGCTGTACAGCGGCTCTGCTGACTGCACCATAATTGTGAGTACCCAGGACCCCTGCTCTGCTTCGCTGTTGGGATGTGAGATCTACAGGCCAGCCTCAGGCTGGTGTAGAGCAGGGGCCTGCATCCCTTTTTCTGTAAGGCTCTTCAGCTGCCAGTGGTGTAAGATTGATAACTCATGTACGCTTTACCCACTGCCTTCAGCCAAGTCTCTCATGGGCTGGATTTGGGTGTTTCCTGCAGGCTGGATTTCCTGCTCCTGCTCCTGTGTGGGGAGCAGGAGGCTGGTGCTTGGGGCTGGGGCAGGGTGGTCAGTCCTGATCGCGCCGGGACAGTGGCTCGTATAAGTGCCTGTGTTTTTGCCTGTGTGCAATTGCTTGCCTCCAGAAGCAAAGAGGAAGGGCTTTGGTACAAGGAGCCTGCCCCTGCCCCTGCCCCTAACGGGCGCTCTTCTTCTCCTTTGCAGGTCTGGGATATTCAAAACCTGCAGAAAGTGAACACGATCCGAGCACATGACAATCCTGTTTGCACTTTGGTCTCCTCGCACAACATGCTGTTCAGCGGCTCTCTCAAAGCTATCAAGGTAGAGCTCTGGGGTGACTCCTCTCAGTCTGGTTGGGGACCAGTTGTTAGCAGCAGTATCCAAACAACAAGAAAAGCAGCATTTTGGTCTGTAGGTGACCGTGTTACTATGCTTTTCTGAGTTGCACAGACAAGCACAGCTACACAGAGCAGCCAGCGCTGCAGAGGTTTAGCCTGCGCACTGTGCTGAAATTAAAGATGTTCTGGGACTTTGTTTCTACTAACTGTGAAAACCTGAGACTGCAAGTAGAGTATCATGGCAGTTCCTGAGTGTGTGTGTCCTTGGGCCTCCAACAGACCTACTCAGACCATTGGGAATTGGTCTGGGGTCCAGAATTGGCTGGGAATTCAGGCTGCCTGTTTTGAAACCCCCTCCAAAGGTTCTTGAATCTGCATTCTGTACCTAAAGCATGCAGAAATCAGGGAACAGCTTTGCAAGTTGCCCTTTAGAGCCTTGGCTAGATTCCCTTGATTCTGCGTCCAGCTCCTGGTGAGAGGCTTATGGGACCGTCCATCTGTAAGAGGGTGCATGTTCTTTTCTTTATCTGGGGCCTGGAGTGGTTCAGTTATCTAGAGAGCACTCAGGGCTGGAGGAGCAAGGAGATGGCACTAAGCAGAAGGAGAACTTGAGGCCTTTTGTTTTTGTTGTCTTCTGCCAGATGAGGCAGGCAGGCCAGTAGTGCTGCTTGGAGTGGCGAGTTCAGATGGGTGAGCTCTGTCAGTCCCTGCGTGCTGGGGGTTTCGACCACGGTTTCCTGGGAGCTGTGGGAATGGAGCTTTCTGGGGGCAGGCTGGGAGTGGAAGTTCAGAGCAGTTCTTTACTGTAGACTTGGTTATAAGTTATTCAAGCCTGTGGCTCAGCTAGGGAAGGGTCTCTGCCAGGGATAACGCAGGCTCCAGGCTGGCTCTCCCAGGTCCTCAGGAAACATGTTTATTCAGCATAGTTATTGTGTATTTTATCTGCAAGTCAGTGGGTACAGACGATTCCGCCCGGGCAGAAGAGCCAACACAAGGTTCCCCATTGTGAGTTGTTAGGGCCTTGTGCTGGCTGGCCGGGCAGTGCCTGGCCCCCGAGCTAGAGGCTGATCTGTTCTACCCCATCGCTGCTCAGTCCCACTGAGACTCTCCTCTGTGTCTGTGTTGGTGCTTTCTGCAGGTCTGGGATATTGTAGGTACCGAGCTCAAACTGAAGAAGGAGCTGACAGGTCTCAATCACTGGGTGCGAGCACTGGTGGCTTCTCAAAACTATCTCTACAGTGGATCTTACCAAACAATCAAGGTGGGACCCTGAGACTCGTGGCAATTGTAAACCATCAGCCTCTATCTGTCTGTATTCTGCAGCATGGGTTGGTGGAGCAGGACAAAAGGTAGCTGCTAGGATGTGAGAGCACTGCTGTAGTGTTGCTGACACACTAGATTTTACTGCGCTGATTGCATCTTTGCAGGCACAAAGGCTGGGCTCTGGCTGGTCCTTGGGAGTGCAGCTGCTGGAGGATGCTCGCTAAGATAAAACACGGCCTCGCAGCCGTGGCACCTCATGCTGCCTCCACAGCTGCCGCAGCGTTATCTGCGCTGACAGTCCTGCTGATAAGAGGAGAAGGTCACTGTCTGGCTGCAGAGTTACCATAAATCTCTATGTGGTTTCTAAAATGCCCTCATCTGTGTTGGCTCAGGCTTTGATGAATAGTTCACCTCTCAGCATCTGGGTGACCCAAAGAGAATTTGAAGTTGCCCTCCTCAGTGTTAATAAATCCCTGTTAATTTGTCTGCATCAGTTTTTAGTGCTATCAAGGACCGGGTTGTGTGTGCATATGTATGTGCGTAGTCACACACAAAGGGTGTGCAATTTCCACAACTTTTTCAGCCTGGAAGTTCAAAGCTGGGCAGCTTTGCTCATCAGTAGTGAACACTCCCAGCCGGACTGATTTGTCCTTAAAGATGTGATCTGGGCACACAGGGAGGCAGGCTGACTCCATATGGGGCTGGAGAATAGCTTCAAGGGAGCTCCCTCCTGGAGAGGAGTCCCTGCATGGGTCTTATCTTGCCTTTGCTTCGGCATCTCTTTCAGATCTGGGACATCCGCAACTTGGAGTGTGTCCACGTGCTGCAGACGTCAGGAGGCAGCGTCTACTCCATCGCTGTGACAAACCACCACATTGTGTGTGGCACCTACGAGAACCTCATCCATGTAAGGACTGTGGGGTTTGATGCATTTGTCGGCTTGAGGCAGGGGGCGAGGGGCAAGGAGATGGGCACCTGGCTCTGCCTGTCCCCTTTATGGCAAACACAGAGCGTGGGTGCACAGCACCCACCCTAGAAGCGCGCGTGGAGGTGGAAGCACCTCTCAGATGAGAAATTGGTGGCCTGCAGCCCAGTGCCATCTCTGAGCCCTGCTCTCCTCCCGCAGGTCTGGGATATAGAGACAAAGGAACAAGTCCGCACGCTGACCGGGCACGTGGGTACAGTCTATGCCCTCGCTGTCATCTCCACACCGGATCAAACCAAAGTCTTCAGTGCATCATACGACCGGTCTCTCAGGGTACGTGTCCAGGGCTGTGCAGCTGCATCTGTGCGTTTGTTAAAACATGGACAGCCTCGAGGGAAAGAAGGACAGGGGATCCTCATCCCTGCATGCCACATGGCCTCGTATTTAATTTCTGTCCCCTGGCTCAAACCCTGTGGCACGCAGCATGCCCCCTTCCTTGCTAGTGCTCAGGGTTGTGCCGGAGCTCCGTGCTGTCCGCTTGGCTCACCCTCCCGTGTGCCCACAGGTGTGGAGCATGGACAACATGATCTGTACTCAGACGCTGCTGCGACACCAGGGTAGCGTCACCGCCCTCGCAGTCTCCAGGGGCCGCCTCTTCTCTGGCGCCGTGGACAGCACTGTAAAGGTTGGTTTCCTGAGGCTTCTCAGCGATGGTTTGGTCTCTTCCAGTACAAGAACTAGGGCATTAAAGGAGTTAGGAGGCATCTTCAGACAAACAAGAGGATGGTTCTCAATGGGTGGGAGGTTTAAATCCTGACAGAGGGTGTTGTGGATGTTGGAGGCCCAAAGGGAAGCTCCACAAGAGGGTGAAGAGAAACCCACACAGCTGCGCAGAAGTCACTGCCATAGGTTCCTGTTGTCTCTCCTCCACAGGTCTGGACGTGCTAGCGAGAGTGCCACACTAGTCCTGCACACTGAAAGACCAAAAACTCCTCCCCTCCGTCAGCCTGCTGGGTGACTAACACCACTATGAAGTAACTGCTGCAGCTCCTCTCCGCACCGACCACTGCCTGCTGCTGCCCATCGGCCGGTTCCCCCACCCGCAAGGACCCCGGCTGGCAGCTCTCAGGACGGCTCTGGCCCACGGATGCTCCATATGTTCCCTCAGATCCGCCGTACGTGTTTGGAAATGCAGAGGAAGCCGTTCCGGTGCCAGCACCTTCCGCACGGCAGGGTGCCCTCCTCTGCCTGCATCCCCTGAGCTGGGGAGCATCCTGTGGGGCCAGGGCTGGGCGAAGCTGGGCCGCAGGCCCCGGCAGCCCCGCGGGGCGCTGGTGCAGATGCAGCGCAGCCTTGGCCAGTGACGGGACTGAACAGTTCAGCTTGTCACAGGCGGGAGCCAGCCTGGCCGGGGAGGTGACGCTGGGAGGCTGGTCCCCTTGTAAATGGTAGAACTGAGCATTAGGCCTTGCCCTGGGTTGGGACCCCGAACCCTTTCTGTCTCTAGTATTTAATTTTACTGCCAAGATGTCAGGCTGATCCGTCTGGGAAGAGGTGTTTTCTTGAGTAGCCAGGTACGATTTTTATGCCACAGCTAGTTCTCAAATAACACAAGCCCATTGTTCACCACCCTGTAATAATGGTCTCCACATTAAAGAGAAAAACCCTCCGTTGCATTTTTACTCACATTTTCTACTGTTTTTAAGATTGTAATATAGATTTGATTATTTCTTCATTGACAATAAAAGTGGAAAGAGTTGTTCCTGGCCAGCGTGAGTTATTGCAGGCTCCCAGCAGGAGCCAGCGGCCAGCACCGGTCCTGCGGCAGCTCCTGCGTCCAGCCTGCGCCCGTCCACCCCCTGGCTGCTGCCCCAGAGGGGTGGGCACCCCGGAGGGGTGGGCACGGCCACGGCACCCGCTGTGAAAAATGGGGTGCAGGGCCCAGGCGCCTCTGGGGAGAGAGCAGTTCCCAGCCAGCCAGGCTGCCACACACCCTGCAGCACCTCAGCACCGGCACCCAGCCTGGCCGAGGCAGGGGCACCCAAGGGTGGCCTCAGACCGCGTGGCAAGACACGACCGCGCCGCAAAGACCCCCGTGCCCACTGTGCCAGCACAACCCAGGACCCCGCGGCCGCCCGCCAGCCCCGGCTGTGCAGCGGGAGCCATTGCACATGCCAGCTGATGTTTTCTGGACACAGACAGTGGTGGCAGCGCGGCAGGGGTTTTATTTTTTTATTTTTCTTTAAATATTTGTTGCCAGACCGTATAGGAGCAAACTTCTTCACAGCATCACGAGCCATCTACTATTCAGAATAGGAAGAATAAGACGAGTAGAGATGAAATCTAAGCACAGAAGAGCAGGGAGAAGCACCAAGATGCATAGCTTGACAGATGGGATACGATACAGAGTCCATAACTTAATCATAAAAAATATATATATGTATATATCCATCATGTAGAACTTTATGGATTTTTTTTTTAGATACATATTTTTTTTCTTTTCAACAGATATTTTCAGGCGGGTGATTTTTTTTTTTTTTTTTGTTATTTTTAAAGTCTTTTTTGTGGTTTTTTTTTTAAAGAAATTTCAAAGTTGTGCCAAACACATCTGGATCAGCGACCACAACGGGCGAGACAGGGCGGCGGGCGAGAGAGAAGGGGGGGAGAGGGAAGGAGGAAGGCGGAGGGAGAGACCACTCTGTACGTCTCAAGAAAAGAAAGGAACAGCAACACTTTGTTTTGAAACCACAAGCAAAAAATGCATTCATCAGGACTCAAGCGACTGAACCAGACTCCAACTCCAGTTTATACATGAATATACAGCGGTGCGTCCCGCGGAACGCACGCGAGCACACGCACCCCCGCGTGCACACACACGCACACCCACACACGCGCACACCAAACAAATGCTTAAAAAGAAAAAATAAAAATCAGACCAGAACCTGAAGACACTCCAACAGAAATGAAACACCTCCAGTATAAGAATTAACAAAAACCTCCATAAAACAAGGCACATCCTTTGAGTTCTTAACGGTGTAAAAATAAAGACGCGACACTGAATCCCAACGGAAAGACCCGAACAGAACTGCTTGCACGTACCTTCCACCCAGAGAAAAGGTAAATATTGTGCTACTCTTAGAATGAGTTTGCCACAAGACACACAGCTTAGTATAATCTAATAGTTTTTCTCAAGCTAAAATCCAGTTTTCTCTTGATTTCTTTTAAACTGCTTTATATATAATTGCTAATATTTTTAAATCTTTTAAATATATATTTGTTAAAGTGTATTCTTTTTATTATTTTGGGGGTGGGGGAAATTGGTTTATATCTTTTTCTTTTTTTTCTTCCCCTCCAATAAATTAATACTTCTTTATAGCTTATCACTGTCCTCTCCCCTGGCAGGGAGGGGCCGGGCAGGGGCACGTCCCGCTGCCCCCCACCCACGCCGCCGAGGGCCCCGAGACGGGACGTTCGCTCCCCGATTTGCCACCAACGTCACCCAAACCCCACGGCCGAGGCGAAGCCCTCGCCAAGGGGGGGCCCCACGGCCGGGCCCCCCGCACCCCTGGGGCAGCAGCATCCCTCCACGGGGCAGCCCCCAGCCCGC